>JALIGW010000007.1:2110000-3315000 GCA_023053685.1 Diadophis punctatus similis | reverse complement strand
GAGAATTAAGTTAAGCCATGAACGGGAAATAAGAGAGATGGAATTAGCCAAGGAACAGAGAGAGATGGAATTGGCCAGGGAAAAAGAAAGAGAAGAGAGGGAGTTAGCCAAGGAACAGAGAGAGATGGAGTTAGCCAGGGAACAAGAAAGAGAAGAGAGGGAGATGCAGGCTAGAATGCAGAAAGAAGCCTTTGAACATGAGTTAGCTATGGCAAAATTAAAAATGTCCCAGGTAGAACAAGAATCTAGAGGAGCAAGTAGCCATGACAAGATTGACATAAAAAGATTCCCTCTGTATTCTCCAGGAGATGATGTTCAAGCATTTATATCTACTTTTGAAAGGACTTGCTTAGAACTGAGTGTGCCAGAGGAAAAACAAATGGGGTATTTGAAGCCCAGATTAGCCGGACAGCTTCTGGAAATATATTCCGGGTTAAGTGATGAAGATGCTATGTCATACACACGCTTTAAATAAGTGGTCAAACTGAGATTTAGGCTGACTTCTTAACATTACAGAAAGGCTTTTAGGTCAGTGTACAGGAAAGGGAGCGAGACATATGCGCAAGTAGCATCTAGAATAAAGAAACATTTAATGGATTGGCTCAGGGAAGCTAAGGTGGGAACAATTACAGGAGTTATTAGCCCTAGAACGCTTGTATGAGCTTCTCCCAGGGCAAATCAAGTGGCTAGTCCCTGACAAGCAGTTTCAGAGAGTGGAAGAGGCTGCACTGTGGGCGGATTCTATGATGCAGGCAAGGGAAGAGAGTTTCAAGAAACCAGTCACTCCAGACATAACAAGTAAACCATATAGAAGTCAAAATGAATATAGGAAAGAATTGAAAGTCCCAACATATAGGGAGAATTTACCTCAGAAAGAAAAAATCTATATGCAACCAAGAGAAAAGATACAAACAGATTTTAATAAAGATTGTACATGCTTTAAGTGTCACAAGTCAGGCCATCTGCAATTTCAATGTCACCAAAATAAAACATTTTATAAAGATAAGAAAAATGATGCTCTTAATAGATTTATGTTTAATTTTTCTTTTTTATATCTCCCTGACCAAGGGTAACGCCCTCTGTTTCACTTCACTCTCTCCTTAGAGGCTTGATTTTACTGTTACAATATCTCTGTGCTCTGCAAAATTGCTTAAGATATGCTTTACATGAAAAATAGAAAGACTTTGAGACGTTTCTTGGACAAACAAGAAAACCGTTTATTTAAATACAAACTTCTCAGTAAATGTCAAGTAAATTTCTTTCAGCCACAACCAGCTATTCAATTCTTTTGCACCTTTTCTTCTCCTCAGAAACTTTACTGACTAAATTTAAGAAAATCCAGTTCTTCTTTAGATTAAGGCCTATAGATTAGAGTATGTTTCACTGTTTATCTCTATCTACAAAAAACACAATATATCAATCTATAAAGTCCCCTGATCCTGGCACCTGCTTCCCATAGAACTGCCTAGAGCCTATCTTCTCTCCTGTTAACTTCCCTCTTGGACAGTTAAACTCAGGCAGAGAATCACTATAAACCTTCCCTCTTGGAAGTTACCACAAACAGAGCTCTCCTCAGCTCTTCCACCTAGGCCTTTTATAGTTCCTGGCCCTGCTATCTATGATCCAATTGGCTGGCTCCTTGTGATGTAATCTATCCCCCATCCCTTCTGGAGAACCTCCCCCCTTTCTACTTACCATACATTTAAAAGCTGTTTGGCTCCATACTTACTTGTGTATACAATTCCTTTTAACCACACTTTAACTTTATACAACAACTTAACTCTTTTACATTCAGTACCTGTATGTGGGCACCACACCAATGAACAAATTAAATTAAATTTTGCTTCAAGCATCTCCTCCACCCCCCTCCAACCAATCCTTCCATTGCTGTTACTTACTCCTCTTCCTTTGGCAGCTGAAGTTAAAGCGATCAGGTTCTTGAGTTGTTGTGGTTTTGAGGTGAAAACAAGCATGCCTGCCTGATGGAACATCTAAGATGAGTGGTTCATCACATAGAAACAGTTACCGGTATCTATAATCATCTTGGCATGGTATCAATATACTTGTGTTTCCTCTCACTTCCATTGCAAACAGACCCCACAAAATCAGGATTCTCAGAAACAGCTAAATATATTAACTGGCTAGCAAAATATTTGCAACATCAGTATGCCATCTGGTCATTGCTTACATCATTAAGCAAAAACAGTTATGAGAAATAATTGATGGTAATGGCAAATGAGTAGTACAGTAGTTGAATTAGAAGGAATAGTTGGCTGTTTCCAGAGCTGCTCAAGCCATAATTTTAACCCAGCTATTCAATTAATTTGTCCAAGTTTGTTTGTTTATTACATGTGACTCCTGTTCTTTCTCCAAAAAGTTCAGAGCAGGGGCAGAGATAGCATTTTCTCCTCTCACTAGTTTAACTATGGTGCTGTGAGATGGCCTAAGCTGAGAGATATCAACTGGCTTAACATCATCCAATGAGCTTTAAAAATAAGCACTATTACAAAGTAATAGAAGCTTCAAATGGGGTCTTTCTGATCCAAATCCAATATTCTCTTCATTGATTTATGTGCAGATATATAAAATGATAATTTCTATTCTGCTTTCTGGCTCTTAAAAGGACCCTGAAAGCAGCTTAAATCCATGAAATTGTACAGACATATAAATAGACAATAAAGACCAAAAATATATACCGTATTTTTCGGAGTATAAGACGCACCTTAGTTTTTGGGGAGGAAAATAGGGGAAAACAATCTGCCTACCAGGTATTTATCTGGCTAGCATCCTTAGTCTGGTCAGCTTCAGCACATTATTTTATCTCCTCGTTAGGACTTAAAAAAACCTTCTTCTGAGAGAGTAACAATGAAAGAGCCTGCAAGCCACTAAGAGCTGGGAAGATCGTTAGCACCTGGTTAGGGCTAAAAAAAAACTTATTCGGAGCAGCTGCAGCACATTATTTTATCTCCTGGTTAGGACTTAAAAAAACCTTCTGAGAGAATAACAATGAAAGAGCCTGCAAGCCAGTAAGAGCTGGGAAGATCGTTAGCACCTGGTTAGGGCTAGAAAACAACTTCTTTGGAGCAAGTAGAGCAATGAAAAAAAAAACCTGCAAAGACTTAGGGCTGGAAAAACATTCTTTGGAGAGAGTAACAATGAAAGAGCCTGCAAGGTAAGAGCTGGGAAGATCTGTTAGCACCTAGTTAGGGCTGAAAAAAAAGCTACATTCGAAGTATAAGACGCACCTGAATTTTCAGCCACTTTTAGGGAGGAAAAAGGTGCGTCTTATACTCCGAAAAATACGGTATATTTCTCATTAAGAAAATAAATAAATAAATAAATATAGTTGTTAAATTTACAACTTACCTTTTTCATAAAATACCTTTTCCATTGCCTTTAGGCACACTCTAAAACAGAAATTTAAATAAAATACTAAATTATAAATAAAGAATTAAAGCAGATCAGTTAAATCATATGTTTGGAGTGACTGATGGATTTAAAGAATTTATACCTTACATTCAGCAGCAGCTGAACAGCTTATGGATCAATAAAAATATGGCAGTTCCTTCCTTCAGGTTAGCAATTTAAAAATTGCTAACTTTAAAGACTTTAAATTGCTATAACTTTAAAGAAAGAAAGGCATGGGAAAAGTAATACATATATTAAGATTCACATAAAGATAAATTTCCTTGGGCCCAAGCAATGTGATCAAATGGCATATTTGCAAAACTAGAGAAAGGAGACAGTCAACATGAAAATGGAAAATAATAGGAAACATAGAGAATAAACAGGGAGCAAACCCCACACCCACTAGCAGTGATGATGTTACCTAATCAGGTGATAAAATGTCTGCAAGAAAACAGTGCAACTCAGAAAGCACCAAGGATTTCAGAGAGAATAAACTATGGAAACTTCCAGCTTCTTGATTTTGTTAAAGAATACCATCTGGATTAGAAACTGCGTCTCAGGGCTATATAATGGCAATTCGGAACTAAAATTGGTTTCTATTTTCTTAAACAATATTACAGTATATTATAGGAGTTATATCTTAGAATATAGCAATAAAAAGTAACCATAATAAAAACATACTTGAATGCATTTAATCCTATCCATTTTAATTTAGATTTTGCTTATCATTTAAAGCATGTGTACAAATATATTTTATATCAGTTTCAATAAGTTTATATCAATTTCAATAAGTAACTGATATAACTTAGAAAGTTAAGATTTACTTATAGATTTATATTAGGAGATGTCAAAACATCAATGTTGGTCTGAATTCTTGCAATGTCTGGCAATGATTAGAATTTCTAGAAGCAGAGTATTACCTGTCTTTTTACTAAAGAAAAACCTTCTGTTAGGTTCCGATGCAATGAAGGATGCAAACACAGATGAAGGCTAGAACCTTGTTCATTTCACACCAGCACAAACTGACATCCAAACGTATTGTAAAGAGAATAAATTGTTGGAGCTATTGCTCCGTGCTCCCCACCACCTGATAAAGCCCTCAACCCTATCACTATTGCAGCCCCACCCTGTTTCTAGCTAATCCCGCACGCCCTCATATGCCTGACTAAGGAGCCTCCCACTTGCCAGGCACGACACCTGAGCTCATAGCATAGCCTGCAGTCTGTTCGAGGAAGTCTCCCAGAGCTTACAGCTGAGCAGGGGGGAAAGCCAGCATTCTGCCCCCAGCATTATGGAACCGCCCACATCAACCAGGAGCCGTATCATCTTACAGCTGCTTCGAGGGAAAACCCGGCACGCTGCCCACATCATTCAGAAGTGTCCAGAGCCCCAGGCACCCCCTTCTGCACCCCCTTCTGCACCCCCTATGTCCTCTCTTAGATTTGGCAGCCCGAGCGCTGGACATGCTGGGCTGACATGCGGCCCTCCTACCACAGAGACAGGACCTAGAACACAAAGGTTTACAGTGAGAGGTGCTCTACCCAACCTTCCCCCGGCTTTCCCAGATATTTCCGGTGAAATTTAGCAATCAGTCGAGAGGCCCTGACGTCTTTATCAGATACCCAGGACACCTCAGACAGGGGGTATCCTTTACACAGAAGTAAATATTGTAGCCAACCCCTGTGCCATCGAGCATCCAGGATATCTTTTACTTCATAGTGCATATCACTGCCCACCATAAGGGGTGGTGGTGGGGTAGTGTCAGGTCCCCTTATTTAGGCTGTGTGGGTCAGTCGAGTAGGCTACAATGAAACACCAGATGGGTCTTTTCCAGCAGATGGGGAAGTTTGAGTTGTACGGTTACAGGGTTGATAATCCGTACAATGGGGAAGGGTCCTATGTATTTAGGAGCCAGTTTTTTACTAGGCAGATTCAGTTTCAGGTACTTGGTTGACAAATATACCATCTGGCCCACATGGAATGATGGCTGATCTTGCCGATGTTTGTCTGACTGTGTTTTGTATTCTGTGGCTGCCTGGTGTAAAGCTTCTTTAACTACTGTCCACACCCCCGTTGTTTGTTCCATCCATGCCTGTACCCCCATGTCTGTTGGAGCTACACTGGGACATTCCTGTATTGGCACGAATTCCCTATCTGTGACTTCTTGGAAGGGGGTGAACCCCATATTTACCGCGTTATTGTACGCGACTTCTGTGAATGGTAATAGGTCAGCCCAGTCCGTTTGCTGGTGTTGTACATAGCATCTTAAGTACCTCTCCACCATAGCGTTAGCTCTTTCAACTGCTCCATTGGTGGCAGGGTGATATGCTGAGCTTAGGCCTTGTGATGATCCAACTTTAATCAAGAAGTTCCTCCAAAATTGCTTTAGGTTTGAATCTTCTCAAGTTACAAATCCTCAAAGCTGGGGTGAGCCAGAGCATGGAATCACTTGTTCTTCTTGTCCCTCTCTTGAGTTATCCTGCAATGAATTGTCACATTCCAAAACAAGATATAAGAACATAAAAATAGACCTGCTGGATTAGGTCAGGTCCCATTTTATTCAACACTTTGTTTCTCACCATGATAAACCAAAACTCTGTGGTGCTCAGAAGCAGAAAATGGAGACCTTTCCAACTCTTGTTTTCCTGGGCATGTTCTGATTAGAGTATGGACAGATAATGTGCATCTACCACCGAAGGTTACCACTCCTGAACTGCATTCTCATTGCTCTTGCAGTTCTCCCTTTACCTAAAAAACCAGTAAGATGTTTTAGAGCAGTGGTCCTTTTAGCTCCATGGACCAGCAGCAGTGACAGTGGCAGGGGAAGAGGGAGACACAACCAGATCCTGTGCATGCACAAATAAAGCTTCATGCACTCACCCTCAACTTGAGTGGCCCAATTCCCAACAGCAGCAGATCAGTACTGGTCAGTGGCCCAGAGGATGGGTATCCCTATACTCTAGAGGTTGCTTAGTAACATCAATGGATGTAGGATAGAAAATGTAGAGAATATTTGTTGAGACAGCCATGATTTGAAGAGCTCATCCCATCTGAAAAACTGCCCTAGGAAATAGGCATTTTTAAAAGGAAAAATAAGGCAGGCCTTTGGTCTTGGAAGAGCTATAATTCTGTGTCTCTCAATTATAGTTCCCCTTTCTTCCCTAGTTGCTGCTATCTTATGTTCTGGCTGAAGAACAAATGCTGCTGATACTTCTTCAAAATGGTGAAGGAAACCCAAAGCAACCCATTAAACGTCAGTGCATGCTGAAAAATACTATCTCTGCATAACCATTAGCTCCTGCTGTGGTTGTACAGACATTATACCGTGTTTCTCCAAAAAGTGCGGGTCTTATTTACTTTTAACCCCCCCAAAAATGTCTAGGCCTTCTTTTTGGAAGGTTCTAATTATTGACTCACCTTGGGGCAGTGGCACTGACAACCCCACCCAGCAGGAGCCTGCTGCTGGCCCACTTCTTCTGCTGCCGCTTGCCACCACTCACACACATCGCCCCAGCCTCCGTTTCGCCTTCAGATGCCTGTCAGAAGCTTTCACCTTCAGATGCCTGCCGTAGGGGTGAAATGCAAAAATTTTTCTACCGGTTCTGTGGGCGTGGCTTTATGGCCATGGCAGGGGAAGGATACTGCAAAATCTCCATTCCCACCCCATTCCAGGGGAAAGATACTGCAAATTCCCCATTCCTTCCCCACTCCTGGTAGAAGGATATTGCAAAATCTCCATTCCCACCCCACTCTGGGGCCAGCCAGAGGTGGTATTTGCCGGTTCTCCAAACTACTCAAAATTTTCGCTACCAGTTCTCCAGAACCTGTCAGAATTTCACCCCTGGTCTGCAAGAAGGCATCTGCATCTGATCTAATATTGCCTGCAGAGGGCTTTCTGGAAGGCATATGCAGCCAATAACAAAACCCCGGATAACAGATTGGCTGCAGATGCATTTTTGGCAGACATCTGAAAATGAAACGGAGGCCAGGGCAATACGTGTGAGTGGCGGCAAGCGGCTGCAGAAGAATTGGCTGCAGAAGAAGGTGAGGCAGGTGTCGGGATGTACGAGGCCTGGTAAGTAGGGCAGCCCCATCCCCTGTACCCCGGGGTGGGTGGGGTCTTAATTATGGCTAATTTTGTGGGTGGGGCTTAATTTGATTGCATGCGCTCAAAAACGTGATAGGGCTTCTTTTCAAGGTGGGTCATCTTTTTGGAGAAACACGGTACTATTTACCCCTGTAGGCCCTGTGTACAAACAGCCAAGAAGAGGGAAGAATGGTAGAAGGGTTTGTAACTTGCACAAGAATTGGACCATCCCAGTGGAGGAGAAATGCCAGCGGGCTGCAGGGCCAGTGTGTGAAACTGGTCAGTTAGTGGGCCATGGAGGCACCGGAGGCACTGGTGGCAGGCATGACACTTCTGCTGGTGATCTTTGCGCTGCTCTACTACAACTTCATGGCAGCCGGAACATGCTCAGTCTTAGATCTGGCCTGCGGGGCCACCAGTGTCCCAGGTGACCATCTTGCCCCGCAGGCTGACCGCATTCTGAGCGCTTCCCTTTTATCAGGGATGCTAGCCTCCATGTGCTTGGCACCTCCTTGTGCATGCTCCCAGCGGAGCACCCGGCAGGGCTGGGATGGGCCGGGCCAAGGCACTGTCTCCAGGGTGGCCCTGCAGGCCAGATCTAACCAAGGGCCTTGAGTTGACATAATAATAGCTCATGCTTTGCATGATATTAAAGGTTCAATGAGCCTGAATCTCCAACAATGAACAGCAAAGATTTCATTTCTACTGGACTGTTAGGATAGTGGTTAGAATCAATAGTGTGGAGCGCCTCAGTGTGCTTCAATATCTCGTGACCTCACATTAAGAGTAGAGAAATGAATCCAGTCAGATGACTTTGGGAAGGTTAGCACAGGAAGCAGCCAAGAAAACTGGCCCTCCTTTTGCCAGCTCTGCACTGTACTTCAGAAAACTATTTCTGGCAGATAATTGGAAGTGAATAAAGGAAAACAAGGTATCAGTGTTTGTGTCTGAATAATATGACTTGTCACAGTGATTTTTGGTTTGTTTAATTTCATTATGCAGAACACAAATGTCTCATGGAATGAAATTTTCTACTTTGGTAGCTCTGAATTTTTTTTAGAGAAAATGATGGAATATCAGTGGATACTGGCCATTATATTTACATTCAATTTCCAAGTTTATAGAGAACATATGAATGCCACACATATGCTGGACAAGCAGCATTCAGCTATCTAGTTTTTCAGTGCTGTCTTGAGTTATTTTAAATTGAATTCTAGGTATGTTTATTAAGACATAATTGAAGATATTCTATAGAGGTTTAATCTTATGATGACTAACTTAGTCATGTTTTTATGATTAATAAAATACAGGACATTTTACATATGCTCAGATATATCTAATTCAACTTTTATAACAATAAACACATAAATTAACACTCTGTATCAGATATTGTAAAACAAGGTGGTGGTGATAGAGAATGCAAGATAAATTAGAAACAGAAATGTTAAGAAAGGAAATCACTCGATACCATATTGGGAAATGTTACGTACTGACATACGGAGTAAATTTGCATAGCCATTCAGATGCAGGACAAGGAGAAATTTTTTTATCACCGTGACCATTGAGGGACTCCCCTGCGATATGGAAATAGACACGGGCTCTGCCTTCACGATTATGGCCTGAAGGACCCTGAAGCAGCTCATGCCCACCATTACGAGGCAGCAACTTAAGCCGCAAAACATATGGCTTAATGATTTCCAGGGAAACCCTATTCAAGTACTGGGCTGAGCAGATGTTCCAATTAGTTTTAAAGAATTCCAAGGAAAGCTGCCACTAACAGTTGTCGATGGTCACCGACCGACTTTACTAGGAGTGGAATGGCTCAAGCCTCTCTCAATCGGCATCACCGGACTGAACCACATCCAAGGGGAGGAGACTGAATAAACTCCTGACTGCCTTCCAGACCACCTTCAATGGGAGTCTAGGTAAATATATGGGCAAGCCCATATCGTTTAACTTAAACCCCAGCATCACCCCCATTAGGCTCAAACCCCACAGAGTCCCATTTACTCTCCAACCTAAAGTGGACTAGCAGCTGGACAAACCTATAGCTCAAAGGGTCCTGGAACCAGTTGACCATGCCCTATGGGAAATACCCATAGTCACCCTATGAAGTCGGATGGTACAATTAGTGTGTGCGCAGACTATAAAGGGACCATAAATAAAGCCTTGCAGCCTAACACCTACCCGGTGCCAGTTGTGCAGCACTTACTACACTCACTGGGCAACGGGAAAATATTCGTAAACTTGACCTGGCACAGGCTTACCAACAACTGCCTGTGGATGCAGCCACAGCAGAAGCCCAGACCATAGTTACGCACAGAGGGGCTTTCAAATGCAACCGGCTGCAATTTGGAGTCTGCGTGGCCCTGGGACTGTTCCAAAGTATGATGGAATGATTGTTACACAGCATCCCAAGGGTAGTCCCCTATTTTGATGATGTGCTCATCTCAGGGGACTCTGAAGATCAATTGCTAGCCCGGCTGTGGGAAGTATTACAGAAATTCAAAGACAGGGGGCTCAAAGTAAAAAAGGACAAGTGCAAGATTGGGGTCACCAGTGTGGAATTTCTGGGATTCCTAATTGATGGGTCCAGTATTCGCCCCATGGATGCCAAAATTAAAGCTATAAAAGAGGCACCAACCCCCAAGAATGAGGCAGAATTGCAGGCATTCCTGGGTTACTAAATTTCTATGCAATTTTCTTAAAACAGAAGGCAACGGTTGCGGAGCCACTCCATAGACTCCTGAGAAAGTTGGCCACATGGACTTGGGGACAAAGGGAAGCCAACAGGCTATCTTCGGGACCGCTTACTACCACATATCTCCCTATGACTGGTGAGATCCCACAGAGTTGGGCTTATGCAGGTACCGTCAGCTAGACAATGTAGGCTGGCGGGCCCGCGGGGGAGAGCCTTCTCTGTGGCGGCTCTGACTCTCTGGAACCAACTCCCCCCGGAGGTCCGTACCATCCCCACCCTGTTGGCCTTCCGGAAGGCTATCAAAACCTGGCTGTTCCAGCAGGCTGGGGATAATTGATCTTAATACGTAAAAACTTTAAAGATTTCCCCTTTTATGATAATGTATGACTGAATTTTTTTTTATTTTTTTTACTGTATTTTAATAATTTATTTCTATGATTGTCTTTTCCTATTGTTTTGAGCCGCCCAGAGTCCCCTGGGAGTTGGGTGGCATACAAATAGAAATAATAAATAAATAAATAAATAAATAAATAAATAAATAAATAAATAAATAAATAAATAAATAAATAAATAAATAAACAAACAAACAAACAAACAAACAAACAAACAAACAAACAAACAAACACTTTTGCTGCCATAAAGGGACTATTGTCTTCAAACAGCGTACTCATGCAATACAGCAAGACCCTCCCCCTATTGTTAACTTGCAACACTTCACCTTTTGGAGTGGGGGCGGTCCTAAGCCACAAACTGCCCAACGGCTTAGAAGCACCCATTGCCTTTTACTCCAAGACCCTGTCTCTAGCAGAACGCAATTACAGTCAGCTGGATAAGGAAGCACTTGCAGCAGTGGCCAGCATCAAGCCAGCATTTGCAGGACCTATGGCGGGACATACTTTCCTTATAGTGGTGGACACCTATTCAAAATGGCTAGAGGTCATCCACATGGCATCATCTACAACAGAAGCCACCATCCGAGCACTAAGAAAGCTGTTCGCGACCCACGGATTGCCGGACAACCTACTGTCAGACAACGGCCCACAACTGACAGCCCGGAACATGGAGTCGTTCCTGGCAGACCTCGGCATAAGACATATCCTCATCTCACAATTCAGTCCAGCTAGCAATGGCCAAGCAGAATGAATGGTGAGGATGACCAAGAGACACTGGTTAGAATGGGCCCGGGAGACTGGCAGGAATGAATCAACCTGTTCCTATTGGCACAGCATATCACTCCGTGTGCTGCCACCAACCAAAGCCCCGCAGAAATGCTAATGGTATGGAAGCTGAGATAGACTCAACCCCACCTATAATCCAGAGAAACCTCTAGAGTCCCACAAACTAACCAGGGCACTAGCAGTGGGAGACTTGGTCTTTGCCCAGAATTTTGCAGGGGACCCTAAATGGGTGAGTGCCACCGTAATTGGAGTCACCGGTCCCAAATCCTATCGGGTCAAGCTGGACAACGGTCGAGAGTGGCGAAGGCATATTGACCAACTATGGAGCTGAGTAGGAGAGTCATGGCTTTGCCAACCAGAAACAACAATGGAAACCTCAGCAGAAAACCAGGAGAATCACCGGTCTCTGCCCCGCAGACATTCCAATGCCAGTCAACCAGACAACCACGGCGAGGACCAGGCCCTAACTGCGAGACACCAAGAAACCCTAAACACAAGCTCGGAGAGGGAGCGCGAACCCCTTCTTGCT
Source organism: Diadophis punctatus similis (assembly GCA_023053685.1). Lineage (NCBI taxonomy): Eukaryota > Metazoa > Chordata > Lepidosauria > Squamata > Dipsadidae > Diadophis > Diadophis punctatus. Next base: position 3,303,097 of record JALIGW010000007.1, on the reverse strand, counting down.
ATTGTTGGAACACCGCGAAGTCAGCTAGGACAGGGGAACAACGACGCTCAGAGTTCAGCCGCCATGCCTGGAGGCCAGTTCCAGATTTTTCCACAAAGTAGTGGAAAAGTAGTGGATTTTTCCACAAAGTGGAGGAGGAGCAGCAACAGGCATGTCTGCTCTAGTCGAAGACTCCCAACGAACTGAATCGTGCAGGCCCAGTAGGACTATCAGGCGTCCTGTGTACTTACGTACAGTCCCTGATTGGATGTTCCAGAGACTGGCTAGGGGTGCCTTTGCACAGGTTCGCCTGGTGCACCAGTTGCGACCTTATTTGGAGAAGGAGGCTTTACTCACGGTCACTCATGCCCTTGTCACCTCTCGCTTGGATTACTGTAATTCGCTCTACATGGGGCTACCCTTGAAAAGTATTTGGAGACTGCAACTGGTGCAAAATGCAGCTGCGCGAGCTGTGGTGGGTGTTTTTAGATACACCCACGTAACACCTATACTCCGCCAGCTGCATTGGTTGCCCATTGGTCTCCGGGTACAATTCAAGGTGTTGATTATCATCTTTAAAGCCCTACATGGCTTAGGGCCAGGTTATCTTCGGGACCGAATCCTACCTCATACATCCCTACGACCAGTTAGGTCCCACAGAGTCGGTCTCCTCCAGATCCCTTCAACCAAACAATGTTGGTTGGCGGGCCCTAGGGGGAGAGCTTTCTCTGTGGGGGTTCCAGCTCTCTGGAACCAACTCCCCCCAGAGATCCGAACCATTCCCACCTTGCTGGCCTTCTGGAAAGCCATTAAGACATGGCTCTTCCTGCAGGCGGTGTGATTGTGACTGTTGCTTGGGTTGTTTTTATCTTTTTAATTGCTATTTTTACTATTGTTGTTTTTATTTTATTTTATTTTGATAGTATTTGGTTGTTCTTATATATGCTGTACGCCGCCCTGAGTCCCCAGGGAGTAGGGCGGCCTATAAGAATCCCAAATAAAATGAAATAAAATAAAATAAATAAAGAGGGGAGGGGTGTTATGTACTGACGTACGGAGTAAATTTGCATAGCCGCCGCTGATTGGCCAATGTAGCAGTGGCAGAAATAAACTGCTGTCACTGGCCGGCCAGTTTCAGGGAAGCCCTTAAAAGCCGGCAGTCCGTTTTGAGTACGAGCTGATTCTCAATAAAGGTGCTGAACTGTTCTAAGTCTCGATTCTTCATTCCCGCACAAACTTAACAGGAAATCTATTTCCCTAGTAGAGAACCTGTAGCTTGCCAATCTCCCTAATATCTGGAAAATGTTCATGCCGGCTCAGGTTCTTATGCATTTGTTGAGCATCTGAAAGGAATAGAATAGTAAATGGAACTGTTCACTGTGGCTAGCTACAAAATCAATTGAGTGCATTACAAGGAAACAATTCCTGGAAGCTTGAAGATAATGAGAACAGGATGATTCAGAACAATATAGAGCTACTAAGATTGTTGTATGAAATAGTACTACAGGGAAGAAATTGTGCAACTGAAGCACAGCAAGTAAAAGCCAAGCAAATATATAACAACTAGAAGATAGTTGCTATATCTGGTAACTTATCAGAAGCCAATGTCAGTTACTTCACTCCCTAGCCTACTGATGCTACTCTCTGCTTTTGCTGCCTTTTAACAGGGATATAAATCCTGATTAGGCACTTTGCTAGTTGCAGCTTCCACCTCTACTTAGGGTAGGTTAGTGACAACATCTTGACAAGGGTTCCTCCAAACTTGTAATTGTAAATGAATATGTAATTTGTTTTGATTCTTAGCAATAGCGTTAGCACTTATATACCACTTCATATTTACAGCACTCTCTGGGCGGTTTACAATATCAGCATATTGCCCCCAACAATCTGACTTCAGAAAGATGGAAAGCTGAGTCAACCTTGAGCCAATCAGGATCAAACTCCTGGCAGTGGGCAGAGTTAGCCTGCAATACTGTACCACCATGTTTCCTCTTGCACCTAACACAGCAATAATGAATTATCCCTGTAGCTCAGTTTGGTAGTCTCACAAGTATCTATACAAATATTTGCTAGTAGCTATCTGAACTCACTGGGATACTTTCTTGTTGTCATTAACTCACTTTCTTGTTAAGTCTATTCAGGATTACAACCTTTATCTTTTTGCATTTTTCTGCTTGCTGACATGATACCTTTATTTTGATTCCCATACATAGCTGGGATTCAGCTACTGAGAATTTGAACAGGAAGAATGAGTGAAACACCCGCTGGAAGACCTTTGATCCTACTACAGGGCCTCAACACCATCAGATACTGGGAAAGTTTGTCTGGGCAGGAAGCAAATATGTAGAACACATTATGTTGTCCAGTGATTCATTGTTCAGTTGATTGGCTTTTGATATAGTGTTAGCGACTGAACTGATAAGAAAGTCTCATTTTGAAGCTCCTTCATATGATAGTTTTGTCTGAAAAATCTCCTTAAACATTGTTGGAAAAACATATGGCTAAACATTTTTGCTAACTATTCAACGTTTGAAGAAATTATGCAGCCTAGGGTTATGGAAATCACTGAAGGAGTGCTTCTCTTTGATGCAAATTCTATTCCCTCAACGCTGCTTTGTGAAACAATAAAGCTCTCTTGCCTCTTAGAGCAAAGTAAAGGAACAAGATCTCTAGAGGCCTCTGTGAGGGTGGAGGTGGGAGTTATACCAAAACAGGCAAGATGGCTATCACGGAAGTGTGATTTATTTTATTTATTTATTTATCTATCTATCTATCTATCTATCTATCTATCTATCTATCTATCTATCTATCATCTATCTATCTATCTATCTATTTATTTGTCAAACATGTATAGGATAGTAGTAGTTTGTATAAACATAAGTAAAAAGTAACGATAAAAGAGGACAATAGGACAGTAGGACAGGGACGGTAGGCACAGTGGTGCGCTTATGCAGCCCCTTATTGATTGAATTATTGATTGATTATTGATTATTGATTGATTGAAGCTCTATTCCTCTATACCTTGTGTAATGACTATGTACTTATAAAAGGAGTGGGGTTTAAGTTATATGATTTCAGCCACTATCTTGCCTTGCTTTTACATCTCCTTTCTGGGCATATGCTACTGAATAACCAATTGCTTTTGCTTTGATGAAGGGAATTACTTCATTACTCCATACAGACCTAATGCAGCCTCATCAGTCAGTATATTTCAGTGGTCCCCAACCCCCGGTCCGCGGCCCGGTATCGGTCCACAGAACAAATAGTACCAGGCCGCCCTGCTACTGCGTCTTCTGTGCAGCGGCGGCGGCGGGTCCTGCGACTTTTGCGAGTCCTGCAAGTCCCAATAATAAGTGCAGGGACGGGACTCCTGCATCTGCCGATGTGCCCCGGCCCAGCTGATCAGCGTGGGGCGGGGCTTCTGTGCGCAGCTCATCAGTATTGAAAGTAACGTGTACATGAGGGCCTGTCTGTACGCGACGCCGCAACCCCCCCCCCAGTGGGCCGCGGAAAAATTATCAAACATTGACCGGTCCACGAAAATAAAAAGGTTGGGGACCACTGGTATATTTAATAGACCTGCTATGTCCTTGTTTATCTGTATCTGTATAGTATCTTTCTCAATAGAAAAGATTGCAAATAAACCTGGATTATGGTACTTTTTCATGTTGACTCTTTATGTAATTTGTCAACTTGCTTTCGCAATACTTACAGGTTCAAAGATTATGTTTTTATTATGTTGTAAAATTGTTTATTCTTAATATATGTTGAAAAGCTTGTCAACTCTCTGCTTTATCATCACAGCTAAAGATCCTTTTAAGGATCCTCATTTTTAGTAAGATTTATGTCAATCACTGTTACATGATCTTAATATTACTATTTGTTCTTCATTTCTAAATTGTAATTTCCCTTATCCATACAGATAATATGATTTATGTAAATGGTCTACTTTGATGTCACTAGATAAACTTATGAGTTTGTCAAATTTATTAATTTCATTTTTATTTTAAAGGTATGCCTTTCTCTTTTATAAAAAAAATTGAGAAACTGGGAAAATTGTTGTTAACAACAGGGCCTAACAAAAATTTCCTCCACACATAGATATCTGTCTATCAGATGAATTCAAGCCTTGATAAGCTTGTTAAGCTCTGTGAATCATAGTAATCTTGACATATCAGCTTATTTGATCAGTAACCTTAAACAGCAATCAGCTTATTTCTGGACAAAGCAACCTTCTCACCATTTTTTAAAAGATAATAATAGTTAACTGTAGCTCTACAATTTTTAAATTGGGAACTATAATTTTACTTTCTGTCATTAAAAAAGAAAAAAAATAAGTTTATGGGGAGTTTACATTCTTGATTACATGTTTTGTAGAGTTAATGACTTGTTTTGGTGGGGAGATACTCATGCAGTTAAAAGATATAGCTCTCATTACAGCCACAGCAAGTTACATAGCCATCTCTCTTGCCAAGAAAGTTATCTAATTTTCCCATGTCAGCATCTGGCAAAAGGTTTGTTCCATGCTGCCAGTTTTTATCACTGAGCTCTGTAACAAAACTCATCTATCTATAAACTAGCATTACAATTACCAACTTATTTCTTGGTAGGGCTCCTCTGCTTTCAACAATTGCTTAACTGGCCATTATTATTCAAGAGATGCCATAATGCTTTATGTAGGTGGCCTGGATGCAATATCATACAGATGTTTAGTGCATTAAAACAATAGCAAATGACAACCTTAGCTGTAAGAATAGACCTTTGGGAGACTTTTCTTCCAGTTCAGTTCAGGTCCCATGGGTAGGCTTTCAAACAAATCAAAAGGTGAAAGTGATGACAGAGAGCACCATGTGACCTTTTCCAATTCTGGTTACTAAAATAAAGAGCAATTCCAAATCTTATACCAAAATTTCACTAATTAGTTTTAAGGGATTGAATATACCATGTTTTTAAAAGTATAAGTCATTGTTAAAATATGTGAATATTAACAGCAATTGTCAGCAAAGTATATAAATCATAAAATGAAATTAATCTCTCTCTAAGAAATTAGACACTATGTTAAGAGAACCCCAAATTTCAGATGTGGTATAAGTTTATATATTAAATTATTTATAATTCACAAATTGTTTCCAAATGAAATTCAATTCTATGGAAGATTTACTTTTGAGATACAGAGTTATTTTGGACATAAAGGTATATTCCCAAAGCATAATTAGCATTTTTTCTGCAAAAGGAAGCAGGTGTTCTTTTCAATAAGAAGCCTAAAGTATCCTTGCAGCAAATACTATATACAAAGCTAATTTAGAACACTGAGGGAATGTAAGGTAAGTAAAATGTATTTAAAAAATAGCAGGCTGGAAAGGAAATTCAGTTTTTAAATGTTGTTTCCTTTTATTATAAATTAGTTACAAAAAAAATGTTGAGCTTTACAATATTGCTATCAAAATTGGGGGAGGGGGGAAATGATCCAACCATTTCCCACAATTTTTAGAGAACAAACTATCCCCTTTAGCAATCAGTCCTAAAGAAAACATTTCAGCACTGAAACATGTTATACCATTTTTCTGTTAAGCATAATATTCAGTATGAATTTAATATTTTTCTCCCTTTGAAATTCCCATTGTTCCATCACCGGAGTTCTGCCAGATATTAATTAAGAGATACTGTCTGCTGATACTAATGCTGAGATCCCAGGTGCTTTTTTTAAATTTTAAGGGCATAGTGTGCTATTGTCATTCAGTCAACAAAGACATTGCCCTGTCTAATCTAATTCACCAGGCCTCCTTTTACCTCACGCAAACTGCTGTTGCTTCTTTTATCTCACCTGGTGAGAGAATATTTGCCAGTCTGAAAAGCTTAGGAAGATGGAGCATAAGAATCCTTTATTTCTGCAGGCTTGTTAAGCCACTGTACCTTCTAAGTCCCTGCGTAATTACTGATGAAACTGACAGCCTGGAATCAATTCGCAGAGGCAGCTGCCTTGTTGTATTTCCAATTTCTGAATTCCCTGGCATACATGTGCCACCATTATTCCAGTATTATCTTGACTCTGATATCAATGCTGCACTTTGTAATGGCTTGTGTAGTATCATTTCTCTTGGGTACTTTCATTATTTCTCTCAAAGTATGCTTTCATAATAAGGTGCAAAGTAGAAAATAGTGAACGGGTGAGATTATTCATTGTGAGGCTTGTAATATGAGATGAAATGATCTAAATGTAGTTCATAAAATAAATAAAATAAAATAAAATGATCTAAATGTAGTTCATAAAATCATATACCAAAATGTCCTTCCTGTTAATGACTACTTCAGCTTCAACCGTAACAATACACGAGCACGTAATAGATTCAAACTAAATGTAAAGCGCTCCAAACTCGACTGCAGAAAATACGACTTCAGCAACAGAGTGATCAATGCCTGGAATGCACTACCTGACTCTGTGGTTTCTTCCCCAAACCCCAAAAACTTTAACCTTAGACTGTCTACAGTCGACCTCTCCTCGTTTCTAAGAGGTCTGTAAGGGGCGTGCATAAGCGCACCAGCGTGCCTACCGTCCCTGTCCTACTGTCCAATTGTCCTCTTTTATCGTTACTTTTTACTTATGTTTATACAAATTACTACTATACATGTTTGACAAATAAATAAATAAAATAAATAAATAAATAAATAAATATACTGTAATAGCAACATAAACATTGACATAGATCAAGGCATACAGAGATGGAAATGTAGATGTTGCCCATCTCAGAGGTTATTCTGGTAAAGAAAGAAAGAAAGTGAAAGTAGAGTGAATTTTTTCTTACATTCAACTCTGGATATATAAGAAGCTTGTAAAAAAATCCAGCTGCTTTGTTGCTAAGAACGAACAACTGGGCAGGTGTAGGATGTAGGGTATTAGTCAAGACAGGACCAGCTCACCTCTTAAACGAAGGGAGGCAAGTATCTCTGGCAATAGCAATGCAGATGGACAAAACAACAGGACATGTTGTACTTCCTGTTAAATTAGTCTGCTACCTTCCATGGAGTAGAAAATGCTATCACAATTCCACTGCTGAATAAATTTCAGCTATTGAAGTGATCACCTTTTGTTCATGTAATGCAGACATGTCAAACGCAAGGCCTGCGGGCCAGATCCGGCCTGTGATGTGATTAGATCCTGCCTGTGGGGCCACCCTGGAGACGGGCCAGCCCCCACACCTCATCCCCCCCAGCCCAGGAGATGGTGAGTGTGCAGGGGCTGGCATCCAGGGTAGCCCTGGGGTCAGATCTAAGACTGGGCGCATTCCAGCCTGGGTGGCTGCTGCAAATTGTTGTAGATCAATGCAGGGCCAGCAGCAGCACAGCATCCATCACCAGTGCCTCTGCCGCCCTTTCACTGGGAGGGCCCCTCCCCCACCCAGCCACCCAGCCCTGAGTGGGAAAGCCATGGTCACTGGCAGCACTTCCATCTCCCCCCTCCTCTCATCCCTTCCTGGGCGCAGAGAGAGGGAAGGAAGGAAGGAAGGAAGGAAGGAAGGAAGGAAGGAAGGAAGGAAGGAAGGAAGGAAGGAAGGAAGGAAGGAAGGAAGGAAGGAGGGAGGGAGGGAGGGAGGGAGGGAGGGAGGGAGGGAGGGAGGGAAGGCAGGCAAGCAGGCAGGCAGGCAGGCAGGCAGGCAGGAAGGAAGGAAGGAAGGAAGGAAGGAAGGAAGGAGATGGAAATGAGAGGGAGGGAGGAAGGCAGGCAGGCGTATAGGCAGGCAGGTAATTAGAATGAGAGAGAGGGAGGGTCTGAGAGAAATCCTGACTTGGCCACCAATAGCCCTGCTGCCCTTTCATCATCCCCTTGCCCCCTCCCCCTGGCCTCTCCTGATGGTCTCCAATCCTATCGCTGATGATACATTGGTCACAAAGCTGGATCTCCTCACATGGAGAGAGAATGGTCTCCCTCTGACCCATGCATTTTGCCCTCCTACACCCACTATGAGCAACTTGGTCAAGGAAAATGAGCACAGCAGCAGCAGCCTCGAGGAGGAGGTAAGTGCAGCTGGACTCTCCCTCAGGAAAGTATGGTTGGGCTGGGCTATAGGGTCTCAGTGACCCAGGAGCTTGAGGGCTGGACTGGGCCCTTGCCCTCCACTGCGCAGGTCTCTGGGCAGCCCATGCTGCCAACCGGGAGTCCTCCACACGGCCTAAGGGGGGACAGCAAGGCTCATCTGGTGAACGAGGCTTTGGCGCTCACCCTTGTCTCACCTTCCTCCACTGGATACCTATGGATCCCCCCTCCCAGCCTTGTCTGGTACCCCATAGGAGGCAGAGGACAACGCTGCTCTGTGTGGAAGTGCGGATGAGAGAATTCGCAGGAGGCAGTTTCTTCTAAGTCAGACTTCTGCCTTGACAGATCTCTGGAGAGAAGGAGAGATGGCAGGGGAGCTGCGTGAGGGAAGTCTGCCCCAACAACCCAGCATCCTTACCACACAAGATTGGAAATGGGCATTCCCTTTTGAGAAGGGTCAGCCTTCCTCATTAAGGACTAGGAGCGCTACTACTCTTGCTCTCCAGATATATGTCAAGGCAGACGTTGGACTCAGAAGAAACTGTTTCCTACAAACTTTCTCTTCCGTGCTTCCACACACAGAAGCATAGTCTTCCTCCTCCTGCTTTCCAGAGTTGAGCCACTGGACAAGGAAATGCCAACAATGTCTGGGATTGGGAGAAGAATGTTTCTCTTAGCATGATGTGCCCATGCATGCACACACACACACACACACACCATTTTAAGCTTGGAGACTTTTTTTCACATCTGAGCTTGCAAACTGCCACTCATGCCTGAGCTTGGGGAGCAGGCCTCTCCTTTAGCTGTTGATAAAAGGCCTCAAACTTAGAATGCAATGTGTGCGCGCTTATGTGCTTGGTGCCAGCAGTTTGGGGAGACAAGTAGCTTGTGGAGCACTGAATTGTCTCCATGTCGAGTTAGCCAGTGCAACTTGTTCCGTCCCCACCTAGCCATTCCGAGTCAGCTGCAAGCTAGTCACGGCAACCTGACTGTGACCACCCAGCCACGCCTATCCAGGCATGCCCACCTGGCCACTGTGAGTCATCATGGTCTTACATGCAACTGGCCCTTTGATGGCAACCATAATGTTGATACGGCCATCAATGAAATTGAGTTTGACACTTCTGATGTAATGGAAAGTGACACCATCTTGTTTTTTTTCACTGGAAGCAAAAGGCTTGGGGACCTGCCTTGATTCAGGCCAGCAGAACCTTAGAATATGAGGGTTGGAAGAGACCTTGGAGGTCATTTCATTCAACTCCTTTACAGAGTAATAATTCACTAATTCAACATCCCCAAAAGAAGGCTATATAGCCTGGGTTAATATTTGCAGAGAATGAAAATTCATTATTGTCCAAGGGAACCTGTTCCAATATTGAATAGCTCTTTCTTGTATGAATTTTTTTCATGAGTTCTAATCAAAATGGACTTTGGACCTACAAATTATTGAATAAATTATACTGGAATCAGGTCAACATTTTATGTTCATTTAATTTTAATTTATTAAGTATCTTTAGTAATTCACTGTATTTTTGTAGGTTTTTATTTTATGTTTTTAATCTTATTAAAAGAAAGTTAAGGAAAATAAGGCTCTGAGTTCTATAGGAACTCTACTGCACTGCCAGTGACTGTTTTTTAAACTGCCTATGAAAAGAGTATAGCATTGCTTTGATCCTTTAATTCTCTCTCCTGGGAAGAAACTCTGAATAAAAGTGCCCACTCTGAACCTCAAACAAAAAACGTATAGTAGTTCAAAATTAGTAACTCATCTAATTATATGAAATGTGATAAATATTAATTTTGTTCTTTCAGAATTCAGGACTATAAGGTAAAATGACATTGATAGCATAATCTTAAACATGTCTTCTTGGAAAATAAACCCTGGAAATTATCTTGGAGTAGATATACAGTATATAGGACAGAAACATGTGTCGCCTTATTCAGCCAGGTTCCACTCTTCTCCTTAGGAAGTTAATAAGATTATGTTTTCTTTTAATTAGGCAAACCCAATGAGACAGGGAAGTTAAGGGAAGCTATAGCACAGGACTTGAAAAGAATTTTTTGAGTTTAGCAAAGGAAGGAATTCTACATTTCCCCCCCAAAGAGCAACATTTTAAAATTGTTCTTTCCACAACAGATTTTTAGCTCATGGGGGGGGCCATAGCTGCTCCAATTGGACTTATATTCTCATGATTGAGTAGGAATTAGTTACCCACGTGATGTCAAGTATCACCCCTTTTGCTTTGCCTGAAAAGACATAAATCTGCCCTTCAGGGCTAAGGTTTTGGGTGTCAAGGCAAAAGAATACATCAGAGCAATTACATAGCATTTTGCTACAATTTTTAAACAACATATATTTTGTGTCTATTTCCAGGGAGCCATGCAGTAGTGGGTTTCACTTACCTTCGCTACCAGTTTGGACCTGTGAATACACTCGCGTGCTTGCTTCACTCACGCACGGCGCTTCTGCGCATGTGCAGATTGTCTGTGATGACATCCGGGCAGGTGGGTAGAGCCTCCCACCGCCCCCATACCGGTTTGCCTGAACTGGGGCGAACAGGTAGCAACCCACCACTGGAGCCATGTAATCATGGGGAAAGCTGCAATTGTCTCAAGAACTTGTAAGATGATGCTATATTCACACACTAATGTCTTGTATATCCAGAAAAAAAATACCCTGATACTTCCATGCACTATCTGGGTAGATAATCTTTAAGGAGCCAAATATGTCCTCCCCTCCTCTTCAGGAGCATCTCTGTCAAATAGTGGGAGGGTAGTAACATCCAATAATGGAAGGGATAATTGATGAAAAAAGGAGGAAATGAAAAATAAATGAAAAGCCAAGAAATGTTCTTTGAAATTACGCTAAAAGAGAGAGAAGGGGGAAAAACACCCCATAATATAGTCAATATGAGATGCAGATTGGACACTCAACGTACAGAGTTTTTGCTCTCAAGTTGCAGCCTTCTGAACACAGACATACATATTATGGAAGTTTTCACAAGTATGGTAATCCTAATTGGCCCATTCTCCATCTTTCTGCCCTTTTGCAGGGCCGCCACGGAGTTCTTGCCTGCCAAAACATGGCTCCACCCAACCCTCCCCTGCCCTGCCCTGCACAGCTTTGGCGAGCAGGAGCTCTGTGGTGGCCCTGCAGTGGGACAGATGGATAGAGGAGAGAGGCGAGATCTCCCCTTCCTCCTTTGTTCCCCAAAACTCTGTCTTCTCTGGCCACCGAGCCAGCCCAGCTGGGATGGGGGTTGGTCAGCGGAGGCTGTGGAGGTCTCCTTCCTTGCAATAATGCACAGGAAAGGCGGAGGTGGTCGGCAGGGGCTGCAGAGGCCTCCATCCTTGCAATACTGTGCAGGGAAGGCAGAGGTTTTTGGAGGAGGCTGCGGAGGGCTCCAGCCTTGTAATCCTGTGCAGGAAAGGCGGATGTTTGCTCAGGAGCTGTGGCAGAGTGTTGCACTGGGAGCATTGTTGTGCACACCTGGTTCTTTCCTAGAAGTGCATCTCTTTGTCCTAGATTCTTATATATATTTAATCTGTTTAATGCTGTAAAACATAGAATTATACCAGAGTGTAACAAGTCTGGGAAAATATTCTGCCTTGCTTTTAAGATTTTTTCCAGCATACTGATTCCTTCCCCTAGTTGTGGTAAGCTGTCATGTATAGAATATGTTTGGTCTTACTGTATGTATGCCTACATCTAAATCCACATTCTCCTTCCCATATAGACATTTTACTTTGCAGTTAATTCATGTATATATTCATTTATTTGCTAGTAAGTAACTGAGTTGTACAGTCCAACATTTGAGTTTAAAATGAGTAAACCTTTGCTTAAAATTCAAAGCATCATTGCATTTGCTACTAAAAAACAGCTGAAGGTCTTGAAACAAAGCCAGTTGTATTCATTGTTAAGCAGTATGAACAATAATAAAACAGAACTTTATTTTAGCCTTTTATGAAAAACATCTGCAAAACAGTTTCCAAAAGGGTGGAGAATGTTACAACTGACTGTAGGCTTAAAAGGTTACTGTACATATTAAAGAAACATTTCTTAAGATAAAAGAGAGGTGACTGTGTTTATATTGTTTTGACATTGGGGGGGCACCTCAAAACAAGTCTAAACTATTTGAATCCTTTCTAAATGGCTTGGAAAATCCCAACTCAAAGATCCTAAAATAAATATATGATTCACTGTCTGCATGTTGATCAAATAATACATAATTTCAGAGTTATGTGCAGGAAATTTAAAAAATACAAATCTAAAGTTTTATTTAGATTTGTATTCTAAATATTTTCCCCATCCCCAAAACTTTGGTGTTTTTTTAAGACGTGCTTGATACCAAATAGAAATATGGTATCAAAATTTCAGTTATTGCTTTTGATGGACTCTAGATATTATATTTGATTTGAAAGTGTGAAGCAAACAGAAAAAAATATTTTTTCAGGCATTTTCCATTAAAATGGTAAACCTGTGATTGATCTTCCTTTTTAGAACTTTCTATATTTCAACAGAAGAGAACATATGTAGCTCAAGGATAATAATCTATGGAGTCTTTCTGCTCTCAGAGCTTGGCTGTTTGCTTACAGATGTTTCATTACTGAACTAGAGTATTGGTACAACTTTGATGCCTCCCCCTTTTGTTTACCACTAAAATTTTGAGAAAGGATGACTCTGCAGGATAAAGTTATAGAATCCTATAATTACTTTAGAACTGTTTTATCTTGTTTCTTTACTGCAAAACAACAATAAACGTTTCAGTAGAAAACGTGTGTGTGTGTGTGTGTGTGTGTGTGTGTGTGTGTGTGTGTGTGTGTGTGTGTGTGTTCAGAGAAAGGATGAGGAAGCTGTTGAGATTTTTCCTGGCAGTTTTTGATCTGCTTTAAATTGCCCCTCTCCCAGTTGTTTTTTAATCAAATAGTAGTATTTCTGAACAGAACAGTTATGAAGCAAGCAGCTTATTGTGCTTGGGAACCACACTTATCTCTGAGTTCCATAGAGCAATGAAGATGGATCTTCTGAAATATCAATTGCGATTGGGAAGCCTGGGAATTCCTGATTTTCCTGACTGAAATACACATTCCCAAAATACTTAAGCATCAAAAAGTTACTTAAGGTCAAAGCCACTGAGTTCTAGCCCCTGAAGTAGGGTGGGGCAAATACATAATAAATAGTGCCAGTTATGACTTTGATCTGTTCATAGAGTTTTATTTCACAATTTGACATGAACTTCTCTACTCTTCCCACTTATCTTGAGCTTCAACTCTATTGTAGATATTATACTAGGATTGTTATATTTATAAAACAAGGCAATTCTACAAAAAATGTTGATGTAAAAGATTATGTATGGAAATTTATTTATTTATTTATTTATTTATTTGGTAGTTTTTCTATGCCGCCCTACTCCCTCAGGACTCAGGGCGGCGTACAACATTTTATAAAAACTCCAAACAAATCATTAAAAAAGACGGTTTAAAAACAGTCTATTTGAATTTGCCACTAAAGTGTTGATACCACATACTTTGATGTGCAGTTGTATTATATTACATGGAGGATTTTATAGTGACAGCTTTGAAAAACATGTAGATAATCAAAGGAAATGTATCAGTTTATAGGATCTAGTAATCAATACTTCATCGCAACACTGCCTCCAGGGAAAGAGCATATGATACATGATAATAAAAAAAAGAATCCTCTAGGATTTATGATATTAAAGTGAATACCAAATGAATTAACAAAGGACCGCATTTTTAATGAAAACTATTGTATAAATGTTTGCATTGCAATCTCAGCTATCAAATAAAATCAGCCTAATGAGCCAATTTGAGAACTTTTCTGTTCTCATCACTTTCTAAGACAGCAATAATAGTATATATTTGCTATACTATAGCTAGTAAAGGACATTTGGCATTTAGATGATGTAAAATGTGTTGTTCCCTATTTCCTTAGATATCAAGTTTTAATGTTGGATAGCAAAGCCCACTGAACCATGCATTTTCTACATTTTGGTGAACTGTATTCACTCATGAATAAGGTGACCAGATTTTAACATTGGTAAAGAGGAACACCATTGACCGGAGGGGGGGGGGTTCCTGATTAAAAATTTGGTCTATATGGAGCAACAAAATTTTTCATAGAACGCAAAAATAGTATTGTAATATATATTTTTAAATTTCAACGTAAGTACAATTTACAAATATAATACATTAAAAAAATTATGTATAGTATTATTTTATTCTTTGGCATATTTCTCATTTGAGTGAATTTTTTTAGTAGATTGCTGTTGTTTAAAAGGTCATGAAATTTTTCACAAAAATTTGTTAAATTATATTTCACACATAAAATGGCTTTCAAAGTCTCAAAACTTAATTGTGATTTTTCTGATGTCCACACTTTATTTACCGTAGAAAAAACATGTTCAGTCACAGCCTTAGTTCCTAGTAAGGACAGCGCAAATTCCACAATTTTTAGTGTATTATTGTATGGAACATGGTTTGTTTCAAAATGATGAAATATTTCTAACCATTTGTTCTCTATTGTGAGTTTTGCTGATGCCCAAGATTTAACCTTTTCCTTATGCATATGCACCAAGACAAATTCCTTGTGTGTCCAATCACACTTGGCCAATAAAGAATTCTATTCTATTCTATTCTATTCTATTCTATTCTATTCTATTCTATTCTATTCTATTCTATTCTATTCTATTCCCATTCCATTCTTCATTCCAATATTCCTACTCTATTCTATTCTATTCTATTCTATTCTATTCTATTCTATTCTATTCTATTCTATTCTATTCTATTCTATTCTATTCCCATTCCCATTCCCATTCCCATTCCATTCTTCATTCCAATATTCCTATTCTATTCTATTCTATTCTATTCTATTCTATTCTATTCTATTCTATTCTATTCTATTCTATTCTATTCCTATTTCAATTCCATTCAAGCATCCTCCCATCTTTTTAACACATTCCCTCTTCACAAGGGCGGTCCATATCCAAAAAAGCTGCCCGTAGTTTACCTGGAAACCATTTCCAAGAACCCTTGCACACTCCTGCATCTCAGTGTGGGGATGAGGTGAGCTCGTTATATCACTCTGCCATGGTGGAAACACAAACTCCAGGTTTGCTATAAAACTACAGTATTATCACAGGCCATTATTGCTTAATTTTTAACTGTTGTTTTGGGCTCCTCTCCAAAAGCCATATTAGCTGTCAAGCCAAGGAAGCCTCGGTGAGCTGATAATTGCAAGGCTCCATGTTTTATCCATGGGGCAACTCCTGGAGAGGATCCTTTTAAATAAACATGCCCGTGTGTGTGTGTGTGTGTGTGTGTGTGTGTGTGTGTGTGTGTGTGTGTGTGTGTGTGCATACGCATAAATAAAACCAGGGAGAAAGGAAGGAAGGATCTGAGGTTGTCGGAATATCAATTGAGATATACTGTCAAGTGGAGAGTGCTGGCGGCAGCGGCAGCGCTCCTCCTTCTCCTAACGCCCTTGTTGCTACCGGCAGCCGCTGGCTTGAGTGGCGGAGTGGGCTGCTTGCCTCCCTTTCCTTCACTTCCCTTCCCGCTGTGGCTGCGCTGCTCTCGCTCTGGAAGCAGAGCCAGATGAAGGTTCCTCCCCGCGCGAGATGCCTCTCAGCCGCGCGCTCCCTCGGCGCAACCGCAGCTGCCAGCACTCTCTTTCCTTCACCCAGGAAAAAGGAGGGGAGGGCAAGTCGAAACACCCCGTCCACCCATTTTTGCCGAGGGAGTGCGCGGCTGAGAGGCATCTCGCGCGGGGAGGAACCTTCGTTTGGGTCCGCTTCCAGAGCGAGTGAGCGAGCGAGAGCAGCGCAGCTACAGCGGGAAGGAAACGAAGGAAAGGGAGGCAAACCGCTGATAGCAACAAGGGCGTTAGGAGAAGAGGAGAGTGCTGGTGGCGGGACTTTTTCAAAATGCCGTGGGACGCGGGACAAATTGGCCAAAAGCGGGACTGTCCCGCCAAAACTGGGACGTCTGGTCACCTTAGATTTATAGCCACCCACCTCACTTTTAGAATCTCACAGGAGTTTAATCAAGACCAGAGTCCAACTCAGAGCGGATCTGATATATATTGTCTGTCATATGCCTAGAAAACCCTTCACAGTGGCTCAATAGGTAAACCTCAGAACTAAACTTACTAAGGAAGGATTGGGTCACCCAAAACAGGATCACTGGACAGCTATCCACAGATTCACTGGAGATATAATGTATGGACTTTTCACTATTCTTACTGGCATGAAGTAGGCCCTAATAATGCTAACAGCTGTAACTTCACTTCAGATTCACACCTTGACACTCTCCAGCAGTGCCCTAGGCATCTCTTTTCCTATTTCATTTCCCTTTACTCCACTAAATACCAGGGGGAGTTCCAGGATCCCTGGAAGAAGGGAGATAACTCAGATGCTAACTGATATAAAACCCCTGCCATCTTCTTATTCCTGGTATCCACCAGGGTTTTGGTCAGATCATGTAACAGATCTTCTGCAACAACCCCATGCTCTTGAAATTCAGTAGGATCCCAATAGGTCCCAATCACAGTTCTCATGTGGTTAGGATGCTGAGTTAACAAGCTGCAAGCTTATGTTGGACCTGAGTGCTGCCCTGGGGCAGGGTGAGCTCATGTCCTTCACCCCAGTTTATGCTAGGGATGTGAAAGGAGCTCCTGGGCACTGATGATGTCACTGGCTAATTCTTTCAACCTGGAAGCACCATGGTGCAATGTGAGGGTCTATTGATTCAACTTTATATCTGTCACTAGTGCTGCATGCCTCCTTCCTGCCACTGCTGCACTGCCAAATACTGATGACCACATAAACTGCTCAATAGCTGATCAGTGCTTCTGGTGATCCCACTGTTTTGCTGCCACTACTATTGCCTCTGGGAAGGAAATCTTTTGTCTGGTTGTATGTAACAAGATGTTAGCTCTGGGCACCATGCTGCAACAAGTCTGGCCCTTGATACAAGCATACCTCAGAGATATTGCAGGTTCGATTCTATTTAAATCAAATATTGCAATAAACCAAGTCATATTATTTTGGGAGTTTCCCAGTGCATTATACTGTAGGTATAATGTAAATTGTGTGTGTGTGTGTGTGTGTGTGTGTGTGTGTGTGTGTACATATCTCAATTAAAAATACTTTATTGCTAAAAATGCTAATCAATATCTGAGTCTTCAGAGAATCTTTATCTTATTCTGATAGAGGCTCTTGTAAAAAAACAACACAATATCTGTGAAGCACAGTAAAGCAAAGTACAATAAAATGAGGTACGCCTCATGGGAACGTGGGAGCCAGATGGCAAGCCCATTCGAGGACCAGGAGAGGAGGACTCCAGAGAAATGTCCCACCCTCTGAGAAAGGCGTCCTGTCCTCCAACCATCTGCAACATTCTAAAACCACCAACTAGCCACCAACGTCAGAATCATATGGGGAGGGGAAATGTTTAAACTTAACAAACTTAACAATAGGTAAATAATAATGGTGTTTGTTCAAAGGAAATATGATTTTGGAAACTTTCCAAAGTCTTTTGCATTTGGACAAACAACAAAGGCAGCATGTAATGGGGATTATTTTCAAAGTCTTTTGCATTTTTAGAAAAGTAAGGCTTGGCAATGTTTGACAAAAAAATCTTAATAGATGGGAGCATTGGCTATATAATTTAAATTAAATATGCTGCTTGTCTTGAATCTTCTTCAAGCTCTGAAACATGTAAAAAGCATCAGAAACGCACAATGCTAGCTTGATGATGTTCCTTTTACACGTACACTTTTCTAGGTTATATCTGAAAGAGGTAATAGACATGTTCCTGGATAGACTCTGATCTAATCTACAGATTTTATAGATTTTCTTCTATATATTTTACCTCGTGAGATTATTTTTAATCCCTCTTTTTTGAGAACAATTGCACAAAATATTGTGCACATTTCTTTTCCTTTGCCAAAATTTGCAAAGTGTCTTGCAAATACTAGTTGTATGTTTCTATTTTATCATAAACATTTTTGTCCTTTTCAAAAAGAGTCAAATATGGAAAAGAAGACATAGAAGTTAAATTTTAGCTAAAATTTCCCTCACATACTCAGGATGGTAGATTTCACATTGTTTCCTTTGTACCAGTAAAGTTCAGCTCTGCATTTTGTTACAAAATAGTGAAATAATGAGATCTTTCTACCTAATGGGAAAAAGTAACTAGATTTTGCTCTGGGCCATTTGTCACCCTCTCGTGCCCTCTCAGAAGCACTTGAGATTAAGCTCTTTTTTGCATAGTTTAAATGGATTACACAAGAAGGGAAACCAAAGCTCTAAAAATGAATACTTATAGTTATCCATTTTATTCTACTCATTTTCCCCCTTATTTATATGTGCCATCTGCTAATAAGCCTTAGGCTGAATTACATTTTAGTTAACAGTTGGGTCCTGCCAAACCACAAGTCCAGCCTATGTGCAAAGCATCGCTACAGGGCTGGGTTGTCACAAATATTTTGTCTGTGGCTGCTCTCAGCCTTTCTAGCACACTTTTTTTTTTGCCAAACCACTCATTGAGAGTGAGTTCAGACAGTCCCAACATTCATTCACCTTGCTTCCTGGTCATCATGCCACTCATTAAAGAGGCACCAAATTATTACTACAGGCAAGCAAAGTGTCAAGCTTTCACTTCCCCACTGCCCAGCTCAAAAGTCTATGAAGTGCGCCTGTATACATTCTCTGAGATCATTTTTAGGAAGCACGTATAACAGGGTAGAACTTCTCTTCATGCTGGAACTTCAATGTTTCTGCTGCTTTATATGTTGGCTACTTTTATATGCTGGCCTAACACTATTAATCTGATTCAGCCCTAGTTGGAAGCCAGATGAGCTATGAGGCAGAAGAAGACAATGGTAGAGTTTGTCTTCTTGTCCTTGTGGTGCAACCGGAATAATCTGGAACTGAACACACTCAAAACCGTAGAAATGGTGATAGACTTTAGGAGAAACCCTCCCATTCTACCACCTCTTACAATACTAGACAACACAGTATCAACAGTAGAGACCTTCAAATTTCTAGGTTCCATCATATCTCAAGACCTAAAATGGTCATCTAACATCAAAAACATCATCAAAAAAGCACAACAAAGAATGTTCTTTCTGCGCCAACTCAGGAAGCTCAAACTACCCAAGGAGCTGCTGATACAGTTCTACAGAGGAATTATTGAGTCTGTCATCTGCACATCTATAACTCTCTGGTTCAGTTCTGCAACGCAACAAGACAGACAGAGACTTCAGAGGATAATCAGAACTGCAGAAAAAACAATTACTGCCAACCTGCCTTCCATTGAGGACCTGTATACTGCAGGAGTCAAAAAGAGGGCCGTGAAAATATTTACAGACCCCACGCATCCTGGACATAAATTGTTTCAACTCCTCAAAACAATGCTATAGAGCACTGCACACCAAGACAACTAGACACAAGAACAGTTTTTTCTGCAACGCCATCACTCTGCTAAACAAATAATTCCCTCACCACTGTCAAACTATTTACTAAGGTTATTACTATTAGTCTTCTCCTCGTTCCCATCACCCATCTCCTCCCACTTATGAATGTATGACTGTAACTTGTTGACTGTAACTTGACTGTAACTTGTTGCTTGTATCCTTACAATTTATATTAATATTGATTGTTTCCTGATTGCTTATTTGTACCCTATGACAATCATTAAGTGTTGTACCTCATGATTCTTGACAAATGTATCTTTTCTTTTATGTACACTGAGGCCATATGCACCAAAGAAAAATTCCTTGTGTGTCCAATCACACTTGGCCAATAAAGAATTCTATTGTATTCTACTGTCTGCTAGGAAAATAGATACCCTTTAGCTTTTACACTCTAAAGCTTTCTGGAGTAAGAGATTTTTGAATTCTTTTGTGATGGATTAAGAGGAGTCATGAGAGTGGTTGCATCCTGAAAATGTTTTTTTTTTTTGTGGAGATTCATGGCACACATTTATCCTTAGAAAACCCAAAAAACCCCCACAAAATTTGGTCAAATTTTCTGATTGTAGGAGAAAAGTCACTCTATGAATTTTTCAAAACTCTTCATATAAAATTGGCCCAAAGTTTCACCCCATCCATCTGAATGTCATGTCATATTAAAGCCCAAAACTCACAAGAAAAGGACAAAAGCAAAAAACAAAAAAGGGAGAAAGAGGTAGCTCTGACTGGCCACGTGCTGACATCAAGAAACCAGTCTTCAGAAAACATTAAACTTCCATCATGAGCTACATTATTTTGTCACAAAGACACATCCTTTGATGCAAATAGAGAAAAAATAGCCTCTTTTGATACAGTCAGGACTTTTGAGTTCACCTGTTTCATATACTCCAAGAAACAGCATGCTCTATTTTTAAACATATACAATGCTAACAATAAAGTGTGTTTAATTGGCCAGTGCTATTAGTGCAAGGACTTGTGGAAAAACACGTGGCTTGAGAGATAATTGTGTACTTATTTGTCTATGGGGAGTTCCATTTCTATGATTAGTATGAAAAGCTGAAACTTAACCACCAGGGTTTGGTGCAAATGCAGAAAGCAAATGCAGTTTTTAAAGATTGGGAATAAAAGAATGCTGAAGTACTGATATTGGCAACCAAAACTGGCAAAGGGAATGCTCTGGTTTGCTATGAGTCATCTGGGAAATTCAAGGAAATGAATCACTGAAAACAGCTGGGTTTTAAAATAAGAACTTTAAAATTCTACTGGCAAATGTCTGTCATATTCCAGTAAAAGCACAGCAAAAGTAGCTAGTATGATCCATTAGTTATTGCATATTTGTTGATATTTAGCCTTAAGTTCTCTCTCTCCCCACCCTGCCTCCCCCTCTTTCACTGATGGGAAGGACAAGTGGATCAGTTTGCCAGGAAATACATGCCACTGAACATTCAATATTAATACTGTAGCTCTTGATAGTTGTCTTCTGTTTCTTCTGTTATCAAATGCAAATAAAGAGGACTGCAGAAAACTGCTTCTATTTAGCCCCCCCCCCCCGGCAAATAATTAATATGGGTAATCTGGTAATGGATGATAGTGTGGAAAAATGGTTATCCTATGTATAATTTAATTGCACAGGTGTTTGATTCTCTAAAGCAGAAGGTACGTATACCAGAAGGGGTTGAAGAATGCTTAATTTAATTTAATTTAATTATTTAATTTTGATAGGATGGCATACTTATTCTTAAGGAAAGAATGGTTAAATTCAGAAACAATTTTTCCTCGTTATTTTTTCTTATTTTAATGAGGTGACATTGGTATCCACATCAGTATTTAATCCTTCAGAAACAAAAAGCAGGAGCTAAACAAGCCCTAGCAATTATTGATCAAGTGCAAGAATGGGGAACCTGTAGCCCTGCAGTCCCAACCTAGGAATGCCCACTGCTAAGGCAGACAGTCCACCAGCAGCATAATCCTATACTCATATATGTACATGTAGGAATTCATTCCGTCTGAGTTCTATAGCATTGCCTACCTCCAAATAGGATTTTCAAATGCTGTCAAAGACTTTTCAAGTGAAACAGGGTAAACAACTAGAACATAGTTCAAATTGGTATATCATTTCCAGAAGTGAATATGTTACATCCATAACACCTACAGATTTAGGGAAAGTTGCATGGCCACAAAATGAACTGCTTATTTGGACTTGCCAAAATTACCTCTTATTTGTAGGCAAATAAGATGTAATAAGAAAACATTCCCTTATAAAAACATTAACATTATAACTTTATAAAAACTACAAACATTACAAAAACTACTGAAAAAAACTTTACAGGTAAGAGCATTGTTTCAATTTTCCTGTTGTTTTATGTCTCTTCTTGACAGGAAATTCTGGAATTGAGAACTTTGTACTACATATTAATTTTAATTTCTTGCTTTAACATGACAGCTTGATTTTGTGAGTATTGGTGCTGGTAGCTCTGATGAACTACTTTTAAAATATAAAATAGGGAAGCAAAAAAAGTTAGTTAGAATACTTCAACATTTTATTTAGAAAATGTTTTCTCCATGAAAAGAGCTGTTCCTGCCCAATAGTGTAAGATATTGTAAAGGTCCTTGTTAACATTAAATTTCTTTGATTCATTTTTTTTTTAAAAAACTTAGCTTTTCCCACTGAGGGTATACTGTATTAGTATTATTCAAACTTGTATAGTTAATATCAACTATACTACAGACATCCATTATGTACATTTGGGGTGCTGTTTCAATTAGCATCTTTTTTTCTTTTTTAATATTATGATCTGATATAAAATTCAAAGTTTACTTTTTATTTAAAATAGTTATACAGTGAGGATGTCAAAATGTGAATGACTTCTTGAGAATAAGCTCCCATAACTTTGCTTGAATGGTTTCCATTTAACTAACCAGTAACAGTGTTGGTATTTTCATGTAATTTGTCAGGTGTATTTAAAAAGTATTGTTTTTTCCTAAGAATCTGTTTGTATAAAAACTACAGGAAGTCTTACAACAGTTCATTTAGTGACCGTTCAAAGTTATAATGGCATTGAAAAAACTGTTTTTCATACTTACAATGGTTGCATCATCCCCATGATCATGTGATCATGATTCAGACGTTTAGCAAAATGACTCATATTTATGATGATCGCAGTGTCCCGGGTTCACATGATTACCTTTTGCGAACTTCAGATAAGCAAAGTCAGTGGGAAAGCTAAATTTACTTAACCACCGGATTACTAACTTAACAACTGCAGTGATTCATTTAATAACTGTGGCAAGAAAGATTGTAAAATGGGGCAAAACTCACTTAACAAGTGCCTCACTTAGCAACATAAGTTTTGGACACAGTTGTGGTTGTAAGTTGTAACCTGTATGCCATGTAAATCTTTTTGGGTCTTATCTCTTATCTTATCTCTTGGGTCATCTCATTGACTCCCAAGAACAGCACTTAGTTTATTGATTTGTGGAAGGGGGGAGGGAGGGAGGGATTCCAACAGTCTTTGGAATAAGGGATAAGAGCTAAGGAAGTCAACAGAATAAATATTTTAATGTATTTATTTTTATCCCATGTGTATTGTTTTTATGAACAATTCAAGCTGCAAACAAAGCTAATATTCTTTCCTCTTCCTATTTCCCCACAAAAATAACCCTCTGAGGTGGATTCTGGCCCAAACTCACTCAGCTAGCTTTCATGCCTAAAGCAGGACTAAACTCATGGTCTCTAGTTTTTAGCCTGGTGCCTTAACCACTATACCAACTGGCTTTATTTCCACTAAGACATTTCAAAATTAAGAAATTAAGCTCCATCAAATGTCTGCTATTTGTGTTGTTTCTTTCAGATACAAAAATATTGACATATTATACTGTTCCACATGTAATGCTGAATGAGAATCATTTTAAAATTATATGGTTAGCTTTTCTTATTGGATTAAACCACAGTGATATCTGAGTTATATGTGGAAAAGAGCCATGGTTAGAATGCAGTATTGTAGGCTAATTCTGCCAGCTGCCAGGAATTCAATTCTGACCGGCTCAAGGTTGACTCAATTCTATCCTTCTGAGTTGGTAAAATGAGGACCCAGATTATTGTGGGCAATATGCTAACCCTGTAAACCGCTTAGATAGGACTGTAAAGCACTATGAAGTGGTATATAAATATTATATATAAGCTATTGCTAAAGGCATTTGGAATAATAAATTATTTCAAACTGAACACAGAATACCTTACAACAACAGAATACCTTAGGCCACCAGGGTTGAAATTTTGGGCTTGGACAACCTACAACTATGCCACCTACGGTCTGACCTAAGCGTAGTACATAAAATTATCTGCTACAACGTCCTATGTGTCAATGACTACTTCAACTTCAACCGCAATAATACATGAGCACACAATAGATACAAACTCAAGGTAAACCGCTCCAAACTCGATTGCAGAAAATACGACTTCAATAATAGAGTGGTAAATGCCTGGAATGCTCTACCTAACTCTGTTGTTTATTCATCAAACCCCCATAGCTTCAACCTTAAACTGTCTACTGTGGACCTCACCCCATTCTAAGAGGTCTGTAAGAGCCGTGCATAAGAGCACCAGCGTGCCTACCATCCCTGTCCTACTGTCCCCATTTATTCGTACACATTTCCTGGGTTCATATTCATGTTTATACTTATACCTGTTATCTCGTACATGTTTGACAAAATAAATAAATAAATAAATAAATAAATAAATAAATAAATAAATAAATAAATAAATAAATAAATAAATAAATAAATAAATAAATAAATAAATAAATAAATAAATCTTATCTGTAAATCAAAACACACAGTAACCATATCACTAGCTAAAGTTGCTATCATGTTCGATGTCTTTTTCTTCTGCATTAGATGTCCGTTTCAAAGCATAAGAAAACATTATCCATAAGAAAATATCCACAGAGCAAATTAGAGCCATGATTTTCATCCTAATAAAGTTCTTTACAAATGGAAACTCTTTGTTTTCATTGTGGAGGTGCAAAGTCAACTGCATTTTTCATTCTTTTTGTAGTGCAGAATTTTCTTAAGAGCTGTCTTTTCATAAAACAATTATGGTTCTTGTCTCATTTTAAAAAAGAGAGCAACAAAATCATTGTAAGTTTTCTTCTAAATATTTATTGGTCAGTTTTTATGTTTATATTATTATTTTCTATTCTGCACCTTTCCAAGTTCCCATTTAATGGTCTTAATACTTTGCTAACTTCATAATATTCTAACCCTAAGAAACATACCGTATTTTTCAGAGTATAAGATGCATCTTTTTGCCCCCCTAAAAGAGGGTGGAAATGTTGGTGCGTCTTATACACCGAATGCAGCCATTTTTGGCCTCCCGAAGCCCCGCCCACATGTCCCATTTTTGCGAAAAATGGGCCCGTTTTTCGCAAAAATGGGGTACACAGAGGATTTGGGAGGTCTGCAGAATGCTTCTGGGGGCTGGGGGGAGGCAAAAATGACCCAATTTTTGCAAAAAACGAGTGAAAATGGGTCATTTTTCACAAAAAAAATTTTTTGCTTTCCCCCAGCCTCAGAAGCATTCTGCAGGCCTCCCAAACGCTCTGTGCACCCCGTTTTTCACAAAATGGGTGAAAAATGGGCCCATTTTTCACAAAAACGCGATGCGCAGAGGGTTTGGGAGGCCTGCAGAGTGCTCCTGGGGGCTGGGGAGGAGAAAAACATTTCTTTCTTTCTTATCTCTTCAAAATCTTGGTCATTTTATACACCGGTGCGTCTTATAGTCCGAAAAATACGGTATTTTGTGATCAGTGAAATATGTTACTAATTAATGCTTGGTTTAGGCTTTATTAGTTATTTTATTGCCTTTTTCTTTGTGTTTTTATGTGGAATCATTGTGTTCTTGCCTTTTTGAAGAAGCTCTTGCTTTTGCCTGTGAGATCTTTTTTCCTAGACAGGGCATAGATGGTTGATTACTTTGCTTCTCATGATAGCTTTCAAGGTGTCTTATAACAGTTTTTGTTGAGTTCCCTTTGGTGTCATTCATTTGATAAACATTTTTAATTTCATCCACCAATGTCTCGCAAATCACCAAGGCTTTAAGGAATTTGTTATTAATTTTCTGGAGGTTCCAGAATATTCTTCCCTTGTGCAAAACTTCTGATCAGAAATAAAAATAAACTTACTTGTAGACTAAGAACTTTTCTATCTCATCAATCAGAGCCTGCCCTTAAACACATTTTATCCTATAGAGAATGTGCTATAATGCACTGATCCAGTAGTAAGTGTGTGTGTGTGTGTGTGTGTGTGTGTGTGCGATTTTTCATATGCACAAATTAATGACAGGAAGGTAAAGAGGCTAAGCTAAGGTGAGCTCTTTGGTGTTATTTTCTCTACTCTCAAAAATATGAAGTGGTACATTGTTGTTGTTGTTGTTGTTGTTGTTGTTGCTGCTGTTGTTGTTGTTGTTGAAGAAGAAGAAGAAGAAGAAGAAGAAGAAGAAGAAGAAGAAGAAGAAGAAGAAGAAGAAGAAGAAGAACAACAACAACAACAACAACAACAACAACAACAACAACAACAACAGTGATCCTGGGTGTGTGCATGCAAAGTGTGTGCAAATTTATTTTGGAATCTTGAGCACCTGGAAACAGAGTGCCTTAAAAGTCCGAAATAAGTTCCAACATCCGACTCTTTCATATCTCTTCAGAATTGTATATAAAAGTGCTAAACCAAAAACTACTTCTGCAGATGTGTATACTCTTTTTTCAGAAATTTGTACTTGGATAATAATATTCAATTTCTCAACTTTTATACCCTCATTTATTTTCACCATAGCTGGTGAAAATGGAGGACCACCCAAAACCTCACTTAAGATTTTGTCTTCTAAAGACTTTAAAAGAATACCTTTAAATATAAGCCAACCAAAAGGAAACAAAAACAAAACCCAAAATAGCATCAAAAGTTTTGAAATAATGATTATGTGCTATCAAGTCAGCATTGACTCTTAGCATCCACAAAGATAGATTTTCTCCATAACAATCTGTTGTCCTATGGTACACCCATTCCCACTATTTTCTTAATATGGATCACAAGTGAACCTTAAGGACATCGTGCTACTTCAGTGTTTCCTCCTGTCTCCTGTCTCCTGTACTTGATTCTTGGTATTACAGTACTGTAACTCCAGGACAACATTGTTTGAACCCTCCTTTGTAAAATTAAACAAATGAGACAAAGAGATTGCATAATAAAAATCTCATATGAAAGACCACTTAGACCAGGGGTGTCAAACTCGAGTCATCAGGGTGGCGTCACGTGACATATCGGGACTTTCCCCCCTTCGCTAAACCGGGTGGGGGCGGGGCCAGCATGTGACGCATCCGGCCTGTGGGCCTAGAGTTTGACACCCCTGGCTTAGACTATCATAGTTGTTTAGAACTTTAAAAAGTGGAGAATATGCCAATATTTTTTTAAAAAAATCTAAACCAAATTATTTTAAAATTATTGCAATGTTGTGATTCCTATAACCAAAGACATGTTATAAGAAGCATGTTTTTTTTTACAGGGGTTGGCACTATGAAATGAGTGCTAAATCCAAATGTGGAAAGAAATCCCATTAGAGTAGGGTTCTCAAATACTTCTTAAAGAATAAGTTTTCATTTTTGGTAATTTGCCATATTAGTGACATGGAAAGAGAGTTGCTTTAGTTATGCAGAGCTTTCACTCATTTCTTTTGCAAAATGCACACGTTTCATTTAAACATAAAAACTGATAGTCACAAAAAGCAAATTAAGACATTGCAAGTCACAAAAAGCAAATTAAGACATTGCAGTCAACAGAACATTGAAGAATCTCTTGCCAGACTTACTCCCCCTCCTTCATTTCTTTATTCCAAACTATAATCTTTTCTTTAATTCATAGTCTTTCTAGATATTTTCTCTAGTTCTTTCATGTAGTAAATGTGATATTGAGCAGTGATTGCTCTGATAATTGCTTATGAACTCTCTGATAACCTATTCTGCTTCCTGAAGAGAACATAGGCACCCTCTGAATAATAACCCATTACAAGGAAATGCATCTTCATATAGCCACCTTGTAGAGGAGTTGGTAACCAATAAGCTCATCTCTTTTCACTTTTGTAGCACCACCAGAGTCTAAGATGACACTCCTTTGCCAATTTTATGTCCATTTCTTTTTGCAGCAAAACAGGCCTGTTCAAAAGCCCAATTATATATATATATATATATATATATATATATATATATATATATATATATATATATATATATATATATATATATATATATATATATATATATATATATCTTAATGAGGTAGCAGAACAATGAGAGTTTTAGCTTTCTAATTTCCTGTTTTGTTCTTGTTTTACAACCCTTCCTCTCCTTCCTTCAGTGTGGATGATTATTTTAATGTGTCATAAAGTTATCAGATCTTTGGCAGAGCGTGTGCTGTTTTTAAATAACATTGTGGATAAATGTTTTTAAAGAATGCTTTCTTTATATTCTGAATACAACTTAGTGGTTCAAGACTGCCGATTCAAACTGGTGGCATCCTTATGTCTGAAGTCATTCTTGGCAGGAGCCCTTTTAAACAGTCTAGCTTAGGTAAAAATGCTGCAGCAACATTGCAGAAGAAGACAGAAGAGGCAATGATGGGAATTAACCAAGAACATGGCATGTAAAACCTAAATAGAAGATGTTATGGTTTACATCCCCAAACCACAGAGTTGAAGCCATGCTGGGAAATGGCAAAAAAGAAACCCAAGCATTTAAATATAATTAGAGGATACTTCTGTAGAATCTGATGAGTTCCTCATTTCAGGACAAAAAAAGCAAGTTTTGGCAGGCCTACTTGATACTAACACAACTGAAGGATCGTCCTGTAAAAATAAGGTTCCATATTTCTACATTTTATCATCACTGAAACTAGAGTCTTATATCTACTTGCATTTTAATTATAAGAGATAGCCCTTACAGCTTTTTTGGGTAGGTGGGGTAGATAGGTGCCATGCCTGGTTCAGTCTTCTATGTTGGAGACTATCTTACTGAATCAAGGAGAAGGAATCACTGCCATTCCCACCACTATTCTTTAGATTATCCACCATAGCAAAATTTGCTAAATGCTGCATTGTAGCTATATCTGGAGTTCCTTGCATTATTTTTGCTTCTTCCCAAAGATTTCTAAAAATTACACTCTAGATTGGAAAGTAATCTGAATTACATGATAATAATGCCAAAACACATGGCTTTAGACTGATATTTCACAGATTATGGTGACCAAAGTAACTAGGAATAATAAAATCTGGTTTCTAGATTGTAGCATGGTTCTAATCTATATTTAGCCAAAATAACACAGTGTTTTGCCTTTGAAATCCTTAGAGGGTGAACTACATTAGAAAAAACAAACATTCAGCAATAAATCATATCCTTGATTCCAAATTTTGAACCAGAGTTAAGGCAAAAGAGAATGTTTCCCAACCACAAACTTCCTGCATATATTCACTCTTAGAATCACCTACAAAGGTATGCATTCCCGCACACACCTATCCATATTAATATGCATCTCCTTTGTGAACCAAAACTTTCACCATAACATTGGGAGAAATGGACAGTCTGAAATATAACTAGATTATATTCCACACCATGCCTGAGAATTAAGTCAGTCCATTAAGCTGAAATGAATTCTTCAACATCTCAGGGCTCCAAGGGCAGGCATGTCACGTAGTGAATATTGTCAGTTGTATGTCTATGCAGGGTGATGCATCCCTATCCTAATATTATGGTACATTCCAATACAAGCTGGACACGTGATGTAATCTTATGCGCATGTGTGCATTCCTGATTCTCCATTATTATTATTCTGCCTTTGATTTTGACCGGGAGCGGTCACGATTTATTAGCAAGATGTAACTATTCAGAATTTATTGTTTTTGTACCGAAATAAATATTTTCTATTAGACTTTTAATCTCGGCTTTATTTCTAAATGTCTGAATTCCAAGAAAAGATCCACATCGCCTCTATGAGATTTATTCTCACCTTAACAAGGCATGTAGAGATCTCTTCTGTTGTACCTAGATCCAAGCTGACTGCTTAGAAACAGCTTGTGTTAGTAACAGTGAAAGGTGCACAAGTTCATTTCAATCTACTATATCAAATTAAATCTATATTATCAGCACTTTGTGTAAACAGCAACTAGAGTGCTTAGAGAGCTTGCCAGGGCAGGAATATCTGATGAATTTGTAGAACGGCTGGGACCTTAGCAAATAATGAATTATACCTAGTTCTGGTTCTGCTGTGTGGTAAGGTTGATGCCAGAAGAGAACTCTGCTCAAAACATACCTTAGACTCAAATATAACCAAAGGAGCAAAGACTATCTGGTGGGAATAATGTTGGATAGTATAGTTCCATGTTAGGTTATTGATTTCCTGATATCTCAGGAGGGTGATAGGCTATGAATTAGGTTCCTGACTAAACATGGCAAAGGCAATCCTGAAGAAAGACATAAACTGGGAGGAGCACTGAACATATTATTTACATTTATTTATTATCTTGAATTCCAAGCATGTATATCTATTTCTTTCAAATCTGTTTTGCCACAGGATTCTATGGTTTATATTTGCAACATTATGCCATACTAAAACCTAATATTTTCAATTTGTTTACTGTCAAACTGAGTATAGCAGACTTTTTTTTCATGACAGCAAGGTTTGTGCAGAATTTTAGTAAAGGGTCTTAGCTGAAGTAACTGGAACCAAAGAGTAAAAGAGACTTTGAAAAGTTTCCAGCTATGACTTATTTTGACACCCATGTTTCTTCTTCAAAGGTATTTATAATCTGCCTCACATGTAATCTACCTCTGCATAACCACCCTTTCCACCCTCCTTTGCCTAGGGCCTATTTATACCATGCATAAATTTTACTACACCGTGCAGTGAATTGAGATAAAGTGAGCTGCAGTTCACATAAGTTTTGGCACTTGAAATGTGCTCTAAGATGCCTCCTAATTTTTCACCATCATAGATAAGCTTTGCTCTCTTCCTACAGTGGAAATGTCTTGTGTATCTGCACCTACAACTCTAGAACTGTGCCAGATATATCAGGTGTGCAATTTTGATGACGAATTCTGGTAGTGAGCAATTAATAAAGGAAATGTGTTTTCAGAGTTTGAAAGTAGGAATGAAGCAATGTTTCTTCTTCCTGTTTGGCTAAGTAGGCAGGATGATCTCTACCACAATTATGTTATCATTTAATATAAGGGAAAATAGCAACTTAATTGTAAAGAAACAAAGATATGGTTTGGTCTATAATTTGAGCACTGTAAAACTGATCCTGCAACAGACTGGGACTCAGACCTTAGCAATCATCAATTATCATTATCATGCAGTACATACAGTTTCTACAAATGCTGACTATAAAAACAGTCTTCTGAATAATGGATGCGGTCATTAAAGACAAGGGATGTTGAGAGTTTTATTTAAAGGCATAGATCTGCCTATTTCATTCAATAATAAAGCATGTCAAAGATGGCTAAGATAAAGCATGGTAAACTAGATCCCAGTGGTTCTTAAAATTGTCCAATGCGGAGAAAAAAAATAGGAAGGACATTATACAATGAGTATAGTCAGAAGCCAAGACAAACAATAGTGGGGAGGCACTGTTCAAAGTACAATTTTAGTAGATCCTTAATGACACATTCTAATATACTTTCTCATTCCATTCCCACACTGATCTTCTTGCCAGGGTGGTGACAAAAGAAAAATAATCCATTAACAATAAACAGATTGAATCAAATAAGCCAAAACCAATCCTAGTTTGAGAAAAAAGCATCAAAGAAAGAAAGAAAGATTGTCGCTAAATGATTCAAGAGTAAAGTATAAATTCTGATGTTTGTTCCTAAAAAAACTATTGCAAGATACAGAGCATTTCATTGGCCAGTTGGGTAGGCATATAATCTGAAGGGACGTGGTTAATGATGGACAAAGTAATTCTCTTGCACTTTTCTTGGACTTTTTCAATAATAATACATTAATTGATGTTAAAGGAAATCCTGCTCTTAGGAAATTGCAATGCGCTCTACTGTAATGCGCTCTACATGGGGCTACCCTTGAAGAGTATCCGGAGACTTCAGTTGGTGCAAAATGCGGCTGCGCGAGCTGTGGTGGGTGTGCCAAGGTACACCCACGTGACACCGATACTCCGCCAGCTGCATTGGTTGCCCATCGGTCTCCGGGTCCAATTCAAGGTGTTGATCACCATCTTTAAAGCCCTTCATGGCTTAGGACCAGGCTATCTTCGGGACCGCATTCTGCCTCATACTTCCCTCCGACCGGTTAGGGCCCACAGAGTTGGCCTCCTCCAGGTCCCGTCGGCTAAGCAATGCCGGCTGGCGGGCCCTAGGGGGAGAGCCTTCTCTGTGGCCGGCCCCGTGCTCTGGAACCAACTTCCCCCAGAGACCCGAACTATCCCCACTCTGCTGGCCTTCCAAAAAGCTGTTAAGACATGGCTTTTCCTGCAGGCTGGGGGTAGAGCTTAATCCACTCGAGCTCACCCCCAAGTATGTATGGTTGGTGAATGGTTGTCGATGTTATTTTTATATTGTGTTTTTAAATTTTGTATTTGCTTTTAATTAATATTTAATTTTGGTTTATTCTTGTATTTTTCTCTGTTGTACGCCGCCCTGAGTCCTTCGGGAGTTGGGCGGCATATAAGAATACCAAAATAAATAAATAAATAAATAAATAATAAAATTATTTGATGATTTTTCTCCAAGCTTCCATGATTACTGCTATATGAAATAATTTCTACTGTGGTCATTGTATGGTTGAGATTGTACCCTGCCCACAATCTTTCAATTTCAATGGGTTTTAAAAAGTGACTAGATTGAAAGATAGAAATAATTGTTTCAATAATTCTCTTTGTCTTGGAAAAATAGAGAAATCAACACCCAATTTCTATGCCTGACAATTTGGGGAAGAACTTTAAAGAGTATTTTTGCCTAGTTCTAATTGTAATCTATGTTCCTATGGACAATAATATGGGCAGTAATTCAGCCATCTTAAGAAAATCTTAAAATGCTGTCCCAAATCTTAATTGTCCCATTTTAAGAAGAGCTGGGTAAACTCTACTTTCTATTTTCCAAGGGCCATATAATCATTTGACCTCTCCCACCTCCCTCCCAGGCCCAGACTGACTTTGTCTATAACTATCAACAAATCCAACAGATAATAAAATTAAGGAGACAATTAATTTACTAAAAGGTCAATTTGATATGTTAATGGCAGATCAAGTGGCAACTAATTTACAATATGCTAAATATAATACTTTTTGTAACGCTAATAAACCAGGTAGATGGTTAGCATATACGTTAAGGAAGAAGCAGAAATCAAGGATCATTGAGAGAATAAAATATAAGGTTAGAGAAGTTTTTGAACAAGAACTTATTAAAAAATCTTTTTTAGAGTTTTATTCTGGATTGTATACTGGTGGTAAAGTTAAAGAAGAAGATATAGATAATTATTTGTGAAAACAGAATATTTGTATAACCTCCAAGGAGCAGATGGATACTTTAAACCAATTGATAACTTCAGAAGAGATTTTGTTTGCAATTAAACAGTTAAAAGTGGGTAAAGCCCCAGGGACAGATGGTTTAACAGCTGTTTACTATAAAAAATTGCAGGAAGAAATGGTAGAACCGCTTAAAGAATTATTTAACATTATACAACAGGGAGGTAATGTACCTCCAACATGGAAGACTGCTTTTATTTCTCTGATCCCAAAAGAGGGCCAAGACCATACAGATCCCAAAAATTATAGGCCGATCTCACTTTTAAATATAGATTACAAAATTTTTGCTAAAATTTTAGCAAATAGACTAATGATAGTTATGCAGCAAATGATTCACCATGATCAAACTGGGTTTTTAATTGGTAGGCAAATGAAAACTAATGTAAGACAAATCGTTAATTTACTAGAATATCTGGGAAGGAACAACCAGGTACCCGCAGCATTGGTATTCCTGGACGCTGAGAAAGCTTTTGACAAATTGAATTGGCAATTTTTATTAAAATTAATAGAAAAGACACAACTGGGAGATTATTTCACACAATCTATTAGGGCGATATATCAAAAACAAACAGCGCAAATAATAATTAATGGTGGATTAACAGATACGTTTCATATAGAAAAGGGAACAAGACAAGGTTGTCCCTTGTCTCCTTTACTGTTCATTTTGACTTTGGAAATTTTACTTAGTAAAGTAAGGGAGTTAGATACAATAAAGGGAATAAAAATTAGACAGGATGAATATAAGCTACGAGCATTTGTGGATGACCTGGTTGTTACTTTAACCCAACCAGTACAATCCATTATAGCTTTGATGGATATAATTAACGCATATGGACAAGTATCTGGTTTTAAAATAAATATAGCTAAAACAAAGATAATAGTTAAAAACATGACAAGAAGCCAAGAAGAAGAAATAGAAAGAGTAACGGGTTTTGAGATAGTTAAGAAGATTAAATACTTAGGGGTCTATATTATGTCCACAAATACGAAATTATATCAACATAATTATGAACCACTATGGCAAAAAATACAGAAAGATATGGAAAATTGGAAAAAATTGCTGGGTAGGATAGCTGCAGTCAAAATGAATGTTTTACCAAAGTTTTTATTTCTTTTTCAAATGATACCAATACTTAAAAAGGATGAAAATTTGAAGGAATGGCAGAAGAGCATAAACAAATTTATTTGGGCAGGGAAGAAGCCGAGAGTAAACCAGAAGATAATGCAAGATACACGTGAAAGAAGAGGTCTCAAAATGCCAAATTTAAGATTGTACTATGATGCGGCTGTCCTCTCAACAATTATGGATTGGATTAATTTGACAGAAGATAGGATATTAAATGTTGAAGGATATGGTTTGATTCACGGGTGGCATGCCTATTTAGTGTATGATAAAAAAAGTAGACAAAGCCTTTAAGAGTCATATATTAAGAAATGCTTTATTGCGTGTCTGGAAAAAATATCAATGTAAATTAAATGACAAGTTACCTATATGGACAGTACCCAGACACGCGATAGAGAATATAAATCTTGAGCAAAAGCTAGATAAGATTACATATAAAGAACTTCTGTATGAAGAAGGAATTAGATTACAATTAAAACCAATGGAGCAATTAAGAGAAGAAGGAATAATTAGAACTTGGTTTCAATATGGGCAATTACAGGCCAGATGGAGAGATGACCAAAAAACTGGTATTTTGAAACATGATGATAATTTGATAATTCAAATAAAAGATAAAGGTCCAATGCATATAAAAAGATTGTATAATGTTTTACTGGAATTAGATTCAGAAACAGAATTAGTTAAGGATTGTATGATAAAATGGGCCCAAAATATTGGAGAACCTATAATGATGGAAACATGGGAAAAGATATGGGTAAGAAACGTAAAATTTACACAAGCTCAAAACTTAAAGAGAAAATTTTTACAAAATGCTTTATAGATGGCACTTAGATCCAAATAAACTAGCTCGTATGTACCCAACCTTACAACCTAAGTGTTGGAGATGTGAATGTGATGATGCGACATATTTTCACATATGGTGGACTTGTAAAAAAATTAAGGCTTTTTGGATAAAAATATGGTGGATTATTCAAAATATCTTGAAGAAAAAGATTAAGCTTACACCACAGTTCTTTCTGTTGGGAATAATTACGGACTGTACTGTAATAGAGACTAACTTGGTTTTGAACTTAATAACAGCTGCCAGATTACTGGTGGCACAGTACTGGAAAACGGAAGACATACCTACTATTGAAGAATGGACATTAAAAGTTGTACATCTGGCTGAAATGGCAAAAATTTCATCATATCTTAAGGATTATTCAAATGAAAGATATATATTGGAATGGAATAAATGGACTGATTATATTCAAAAAAAGTATCAGATCAAGAAGACCCAAATAGTTTATTAATGATAAATGTCTAATTTCTAGATTATGTTTAAAAGGCTTTGAGTAATAAGGAGTTAAAGAATTAGAAAAACTTTGGAATTAATAATCTGTTAGCATATTTTAGTTTTATGTTTTCTGAATACTATACCCTGTGCTTTTTCTGGGAAGTCCGGGGGGGAGAGTGTGTGTGGGGAGGGTAAGGGGGGCGGGGGGGGGGGGTTGGGGGGAAGGGGGGGGAGAAAAGAGAAAAATGTTTGTACTTTGTACTAATAAAACTTTTTAATAAAAAAAATAAAAATAAAATCTTAAAATGCTGTCCCAAATCTTAATTGTCCCATTTTAAGAAGAGCTGGGTAAACTCTACTTTCTATTTTCCAAGGGCCATATAATCATTTGACCTCTCCCACCTCCCTCCCAGGCCCAGACTGACTTTGTCTATAACTATCAAGATCAATATTGCAATAAAGATTGATTTCAATAAGGACACCCAGGGCCTCCAAGGGTGTCAATGTGGTCCTAGTGACAGACTAAAAGTGGCAAGTATTAACAAAAGAAAGCCCATCAAACCACTATGATCTGTCCATTATCATGTTCTCTCTGGGAGCTGATAATGGAGCCTTCAGAAATCACTTGGTACATCAATATTGTTAATAAATAAATACAATGAATATCGCATACTAGAAATAAATATTGTAATGTAAATAGAAATACAAAATATACTATATTGTACTGGGGAAAATTCCAATAAGGCAGTCTAAATGCTTCTTCAGTTTACATGTATGTATGTACAGTATGTATGTATGTGCTTATTTATTTATTCATTCATATTTATTTATTTGCAGTATGTATATATGTATGTATGTACTGTATGTATATCCACCTTTATTATTGTTATAAATAATTCAAGGCTGCGAACATGCCTAATAATCTTCCAATGTTTCCTATAAAAACAACCCTGTAAGGAGTCACTGAGAGACAGTGAAAGTAACCCAGCTGGCTTTCATGCCTAAGACAGGACTAGAACTTACGTTCTTCTGATTTGTAGGTCAGCACCTAACTGTCTGTCAGACCAAATTGTTTCCTATTTGAATGTTTCCATCTATTTAAAGCAGATTTCAATGAAATATCCCTTCAAGCCAAAAAATACCTCAGCAAAATGGAGTTCTGGGAGAATCCTTCAGGCAAGTATTCTCCTTTGTGAAATGAAACTCTTCAAAATGATCAGACTTGAAAATGGCTGTCACTTTTCTGAATAGTTTTTCTGGTGAGTTTTTCTTCATAGCATTCTTGAATATATGCAAATGCCACTTCGACAGTAGTGCTTCTTGATCTCTTAGTTAGCATTAAAAATCAGCTGTGTGTTTTATTCAAATAGCTGCTGTGAAAGGAAACAGAGGGCAAACAGCAGGGGAATTATATTGGTGGTTACAACATCTCCCCCCCCCCTTCCTTACAGAACTTTTTTTTAATATGTTGATTACTAGTGAATTTCCTAATGACAAATCCTTGAGTCATAACCTGCTGTGGTAAGTATTTTAAAA
Source organism: Diadophis punctatus similis (assembly GCA_023053685.1). Taxonomy (NCBI): domain Eukaryota; kingdom Metazoa; phylum Chordata; class Lepidosauria; order Squamata; family Dipsadidae; genus Diadophis; species Diadophis punctatus. The sequence continues at coordinate 3,266,075 of JALIGW010000007.1, read as the reverse complement.
GCTTTTACTGCGTCCACCTCATTGTGAGTCAAGAAACTCAAACAACTTTAACTCATTCCACAGCTATCAAGAATTCTTCAGTCTTTGTTTCTTTTCCCAAAAGCACATAGCTGTGATTTATGTCTGTGAAAATAATCATCTATAATTGCTTAATTCCCTGAGCTTTTGGAAATGATTAAGCTGAAATATTATTGAATTCTTTGAAAACCTTATTGGGTTTCCTGCTATCCTGTGTAAATTTTAACTTAAATCAGCCAGTAATACTTTTATAAAGTTTTTTACTCAAAGTAAGACTTAAATAGAAAAAGGAAAGAACATCCTTTTCTGAAATTTCTCCAAAAAGACAGATGCTGAAGATCCAATCTCATAATTTAATGTGACCCATGCTCACAAAGGCAACTTATAAAGCTATATATATTACAATTTTCAAATACCTGAAAGCAGTAGAAGAAATATATTTGTGTAATATTCATCTTAAAAATGTATATGCCTGACTACCTAATCCCTATCCATAGGCAAAATGAGACATCTGCCTCAGATAGCAGAATTGGGGTGACATGAATTGACATGGTATTGCTAATAGACTTTTGGAATAACATGTCTAAGATCTAAATATCCATTTAATTATGAAGCAAATTTGAATGTTTCTTAGTTTTATCTATTTCTAGGGATAACATCAGAAAACTTCACTAACAGGGAAGACTCATCACCTTGAACTGGAATAATAAAATGTTACTTCTCTCATTATCTTCATCTAATACTGTCCATAATCACATATTTCCTCTTCACATTTTTTCCTGACAGCAATATCAGCCAAATAAATAAATAAATAAATCATCTTCTGGCATTGGGTTTTCCTCCAAACACATTGTGAGATGGCTATGATAGTTATATGCAACTGGCTCCCATGAACAGCTTTCATTGTCCTTATGGTGGCTGAAGAAGTAGAAAATAGTTTCTGAAAGCTGTATGCTTTTGGATATTCTAAGAGGAGTTTAGTAGAGTAACATATACTGTAAGTCTTTTCCTTACTTCATTATCTCTCTTTAGTCCATTATTCAGAACATCTACTTCATTTCATCAAATGGTTAGGTCAGTGTTGCCTACTTCCTGAGGTTGCTTTGAGGATCGATTGATGTTAAGGTTAAAGTTATATGAACATCTCCTGGGACAAAAATTCATAAGTAAGTTTGTTCCAATCATGTGTTTGTATTTAAAACTCCACTGGACTCTTCATTGATTTCTGACAACACTAATTATAAGTCTTTAAATTAGGCTCAAACTATGACCAATGCAGATACCAAGGAAACTTGATACTAATTAGATAAATGTCAGAAAGACTATAATAATGTAACTAAGAATACATTTAGATTCTGTATAATATTTCATATATTCAATTCCTGAAAATATCCTGAAACGATTAAAAAAATAGGGTCTGTCTAATGCTATTTGTCTTAGGCTGAACAAAAATCAGCTTTCCACATGTCCTCTGATAATTTTGACAAATGCTGTGTTACCTTCAGTATATTTCCTATGGATGACTCAATTTTCCTGCTTCCTCATTGTACTTTACAGTGTGTCAAAAATAACCATTCCTTCTTGGGTAAAGATGACAGAGAAGAAGAGTTTCAAAACGACCTATAACTCTCTACAAATAAAATGCATTTTGATATATCACACTTTCCCCCCCTCTTCAGATGCACTTTTTATCATCTGTAAGAGCAGATAGTGGTAGCTGGGATTATGATATTCTATCTAACAACTTTATTATGGTGCCTTATATCAGAGCTATTTGCCTAGAGTCTAAGCCTGTAAACCTGATATCCCTAGGAGAAAGAACCTAAAACACTCAGAGATTGCTGGGTACACTGTCTGAGGTTGTTGGAAATTGGAAGGTATTTAGAGGACCACAAGTTCCTTACTTCTGTCTCCTTAGTGATGTTATCTAGTCAAGTAATGAAACATCTTAAGCAGAACAACCAAGCTAAAGGAGCACCAAGGACTCCATAGTTCAACCCTCAGCTACAGATATTCCTTCTATTGGACTTGTGTATAGCTCCAGTCCCTAACCAGAATGATTACATGGAGACCACTGGATTTAGAAAAAGTAGTAATCTGGTGCCCAAAATGGCATGTTGACACCTTGAATGTCTGAATTATATCAAAATGTTTCATCTGGAATATTTGTAAGAGGAGTCTCCTTTCTCTCCTGTTAAAAGACAGTTCTAAAAAGGAATCCTTTCCTTAAAATTGCACATGTTTTGCTGTAATTTTTACTGACCTTGGTCATAGTACTATCTATTAAGATTGGTAGGTCATTTGCAGCAAAGAGTCTACTTCCTCTGCATTGTTATCTCCAAGCATGTGAAAGTTGCTATCAAAAGCTTACTGAGAAGATGCACGACTGCCTAATTGCCCAAACAAGTGCCAAGAGACATATCCTTATATGAGCATTCCTCATGATACACAACAGGAAAAGTAATGAGATTTCATCCTACCTGTTGCAGAGCATTTCAAGTAGCTATCTGTGAGTAGCAATAGCAATAGCACTTAGACTTATATACCGCTTCATAGTGCTTTACAGCCCTCTCTAAGCGGTTTACAGAGTTCAGCATATTGCCCCAAACAATCTGGGTCCTCATTTTATCAACCTCAGAAGGATGGAAGGCTGAGTCAACCTTGAGCCAGTGAGATTTGAACAGCTGAACTGCTGAACTAGCAGTCAGCTGAAGTAGCCTGCAGTCCTGCATTTTAACCACTGCGCCACCTCGGCTCTTCGAGTACCAAGGGAATGGCCAGCTGTTAACATAGAATGCAGGAACACAGCTTAGTACTTTGTGGCCCACACTGATCATGAGGGCCAGAGATCAACTCCCCCCCTCCCGTGTTGGCTCAGGTTGCTCCTGAATGTGATCACTCTTCTCTCTCTCCCCTTCTCATGCATGTGAATTGTTCTGAACTGACCTCATCAGGCTGATTTTCTTATTGTTATTTTGCTTGTCCATGCCTGCATCTCTTTATCTTGTCCTTTTCTTCCTGGACTTAATTTATATAAGTGAGCCAAGTAGGACATGATTTATACCCTCCTCAAAAAAAGTGCATATAATCCATATAAATTCAACCTTGACTGCAGTAGCAGAAGCTTGGTCTGACAATAATTTAGCTGCTAACTACTAAACTACAGTCTGCCCTTGGACTCCTTGTGTCTATTATTATTTGGGTACCTCTTTTTGTAGATGTGCTAGAGGGATAAAGACTTTAAACAGATACAGAAAATGTATATGAGAATAATAGATTATAGGAACAAGGAACAGAAATTAGCTGGAATACACAAAGACATGACATAGTAAAATCCTTCATGATTTTACCCTCAGAATCTTTTTTTTTAATTAAAGGTTGTTGGAAGAGTGTGAATAATAATATTTTTTCATCTTTATTATTGTTATTTCTTCATTTTCCACCCACAAACTGAAACAAATCATCATTATGTGACACAGAATCCATCTGTGTATTATGTGACATGGAGTCCATTTGTATATGTTTCAGAGAGTAACTCCAAAAAATTATGTTTAATAAAACCGGTCTGGTGAATGAGCAATGTTGAGTGCCTCTGAAGGGATGCTGCAAAGGTATATTATCTGCCTTTGTGCCCACTGAGAAATATAATACCCATAATCTCTACCTATATAATATCATGTTTTATTCCATGGATAGCAATATACTTCTTTGCGCCTACTTTTTATCTGCATGCCTTTGGAAGATATCAGTCAATCTTACAAATGTTCCAAATCTTGTAAGATAAACTTATGTTAATAGATGTTGAGAAATGTGAATTACTATAAATCTGATCATGTCAATGCCTTATGTACTCCAGCTGCTCTATTCAATCTAATTCTTTTAGTAAATATTTTTTAAAGAATTTCACATTATTTTGCAGTGTCTTTATGCAATATCTATATTTTACCTGCATTTTAGGTAACTGTTCCCAAAATACATTTTGCTATTCATTTATCTTAATGTATACTTTTTCTTACATTTTCCTCCCTTTTTTTAATATCTATAGTGCAGTTATCTATAGTATGTGCTTTTTCCTCTTTTTATGAGGAAAATTTATCCAATGCAAACTATATGTATAAAGCCAAAGCATTTATTATTACTTTTAGCACTGATTTCTATATAAAATACCTGGATAAAATTTGTTTTCTTTTATCTTTTCTAGCCAAGAGTAATAGGCAGGAACTAGTTACTATGACAAACTTAGCAGAATGAGGAGAAGGTACAATTTAGAAAAATGTAATAAAGTAATAAAACATAATACAGATTTCTTTCACATGTCTAATAATCATAATATCACATCAGCAAACACACTTCTTAGCACTAGCACTTATATTTATATACCACTTCACAGTGCTTTGTAGCACTCTATAAGCCATTTACAAAGTTAGCATATTGCCCCCAAAAATTTGGGTTGTCATTTTATCGACCTTGGAAGAATGGAAGACTTCAGCCAGTCAGGATCAAACTCCTGTAATACTGCATTATAACCACTGCATTATCACGGCCTCATTACTAGCATTGATGATGTTACCTAATTTGGGTAATGAAACATCTGCAAGAAAACAAGCAAGCTCAGAGATCACCAAGGATCCCTCATAATATCATATCAATTCAGGAAATTCAAGCCCTAATATTAGAAATAAATTAGATAATATGCAAATTATAAGGAGTCTCCTCCAGTTTTTGATATTAATTTCTAACTTGTAGGTACATGTTAGTTCAGTCTGGCTCAGAACCAATACACATGTGAAGAAGGAAGTCTCATTTTTACACCCAGCCCTTTTACATAAAAAGAATTCATTTTTGTCATATGTATTCAGCCTTTTTAAAAACAAAAACTAAAAAAACCATGCCTATTTAAGTGGATGTAGGACGCAGTGGCTTAGTGGCTAAGATGCTGAGCTTGTCGATCGAAAGGTCGGCAGTTCAGCGGTTCAAATACCTAGTGCCCCGTAACGGGGTGAGCTCCCATTACTTGTCTCAGCTTCTGTCAACCTAACAGTTCGAAAGCACATAAAAATGCAAGAAGAAAAATAGGGATCATCTTGGTGGGAAGGTAACAGCGTTCTGTGTGCCTTTGGTGTTTAGTCATGCCGGCCACATGACCACGGAGACGTCTTTGGACAGCTCTGGCTCTTCGGCTTTGAAACGGAGATGAGCACCGCCCCCTAGAGTCAGGAACAACTAGCACATATGTGTGAAGGGAACCTTTACCTTTTGTTCTGCCCCGGCGTCGAGCCCACCAATAATTACTCACACACAACCGTCTAAATACTGTTCATTTTACTAATGAAAGCAAAGTCTTCTAATACATACTTAGAAGCGTCCAAAGCAAATTAAAGGCAGAAGTTCTTTAGTTCATAAACCCAGCTGTTAATATCTTATCTTAACAGCTGGCTGAAGTCCAAGAGGTAATTGGCAAAGTTTACTGTGCTTGGCACGAGTCCTGGAGCTAGGAAAGGCAAGAGACAAGATGCAAACTGGATTCACAGAATTCAATAGCTGGAATCAATGCAGAGAATGCCAAAACCAGAGTCGTGGAGCAAGCTAGGATCAGACAGGTCTCTTTTTCAATCCTTGTTCTCTGCAACGAGCTCAGTGTGGGGAGGACTTAAGTAGTCTAAGGGCGTGGCCAATTAGCCTGCAGCTCCACTCTCAAGTAGACCTCCTCTGGAGTAAACCTTCCTGCCTCTTGGCAGCCCTGCGTGCTCTTGCATTCAGGAAAGGAGTAGCCCCTTCTTTCTCAGCACTGCCAAGAGGCACTGAAGGTTCCAAAGGCCCAGGCTGCACCAGCTGCGGGCAGGCCACATCACCTTTATTTAAGTGGATAGAATAACTTTATTGTCACTTTGAATGTACACTAACCAGCATACATTAAAATGAAGCCTAGGGAGAGCGAAAAACGGGTGTGCCATTGTGTGATGGGAGTGAGGGAGTCATGAACGCATATGTGTGGGGCACATGGAATTATGGGTGTGGGCATGCATGCGTGCAACCCCCCACTCTCCCCCCATTTTGGCATGCAAACCAAAAAGGTTCGCCATCACTGCTGTAGTCCTTTGAAATGCAATCTTTGACTTCTGCATACTATGGTAGGCAAATTTCAATACAGGTAATCCTCAGTTGCCAATCACAGGTGGGACCTGCAAATCCATTGATAAGCCATGCAATAATTAAGGGAAACATTATATGACTGTGCCTGACTTGTGACATGTTAATTTACAGCTGTGGTTGTCATTGAGCACAATATCATATGTCTGCCATTTGCTGGCTTCCTCATTAACTTTGCTTATTAGAAACTGGTTGTTTCTAATAGTGATTAGAAATAGCAAATAGTGATCACATGACTGTGGGATGCTGTGCTCATATTACATGTGTGTCAGTTGCCCAGGACAACTGTGTGATTGTGGGAATGCTGCCATGGCTGCAACTTTGGTCATAGATCTTTTTTTTTTGAACCAGAGGTGGGTTCTGGATTTTCTCTCTGCCGGTTTGCTCAGTGGTGCACTGCATGGGGGGGGGCACATGGCATTGCACAGTGCTTAAAAAAAGCTTCTGCGCATGTGCAGATGCTAAAAACAAGATGGAGCCACCTATGGCGCCGCAGAGAGAACCGGTTCGGAGATGTGGCAGGCCTGGGTCACTGCTGGTTCCTGCAACTCATGCCGCCAAGTTACTACCGGTTCTATAGAACCGGTCCAAACTGGGAGGAACCCACCTCTGTTCCACACCATTATAACTTTGAATGGTCACTGAATCAGGGGTCGGTTCTGGATTGTTTTGCTGCCGGTTTGCTCAGGGTAGTGCCGGGCACACGCATGTGCTTTGAGCGCGCACCCCCACAGCAATGAAAAATAGCTTCTGTGCATGCACAGAAGCAAAATCCAAGATGGCGGCACCCACAGACTGGCACCGACAGAATTGGCTCTGTGATGTCATCACCGGTTTACTAACAGTTCTAAAGAACTGGTTTGAACTCGTAGGAACCCACCTCTGCACTGAGTGAATGGTTGGCAAGTGAAAAATACCAGTATATGGGACTTCATGCTCTGTAAATTTTTTAAAAAACTGACTTGTGGTGACTAAATATATGGAAAGTCAAGTTTTACAGTCATGTTGAGTATCAAATCTGGAAAAAAAAGATTTATGTTGTAAACTTCTGGAAGCAAGAACCTATATTGTGGAAGTACCTAACATATAGAATAGAGGCAGGCCATTTCAGATGTTGTTAAATTCCAAACATTACCAGAGCATATTATGCAATTTAAAAAAAACCATGGATTTTAGTTAAATAACATTTGGCATGCCATAGATTATTTACTCTGATAGACAGTATTGCTTACTGCTCTGATTCCTATTGACTTTCCTGATTGTTTTGGAAATACCTGGATTAAATCTGGAATTTGTAGCATTCAAAGTATGTGCTGTATCATTGCACTGTAATCTGTTCACGATATATTAATGCATAAAAGGCCCTTAATATATAACTAATATATATCATTCCCAAGAGAATAAATCATCTTAGTTTTATTTAAGGAGACTATACAGATGAGAAATGTCTCCTGGACCTTCAAATCATGCTCTATTTTACTGGATGACTTATGTTTAAAGGAAGTGAAATAACTGAATTCTGTGGTCACAGATCTCTAACACCTTGCTTACCATGACAAGGAAGAATTGGAATATCCCAATTCTTCCTTGTCATGGATAGTTGGGTAGTTGTTAGTTGCATGCTAGCTCAAAATGAAATACATAGATTACTTTCTTTTCATCATCCACAATTGGCTTTGTAAGAAAGAACTACTCCAAACAGCAATATAGGATGTTTGTTCTTTTATGTTGGATTCTTGCTGTTGTAATTTAGACCAACAGCTGTTTGAAGTCCATCATTATTCAGTTTGAGGATCTGTTGCTCCTGAAGGGAGGTGAATTGTTAGTTTGAAAAGCAAAGAAGAAAAATACCCTTGCTGCTGCTTCTAATTATTTTCAAGTCAATGGTATGGTTGCATTACCCCAACAGAGAATAAAAATGCAACTCTAGAAATCCATGCCATAATAAACCCCTTAATTTTGGCAATGCTCATTAAGGAATGTTTGTTTTCCTTTATTTGACATGAGATGGTTGGAACAGTTTGTGAAAGACCTCTGGAATGGTTAAAAAACATTTACTCCAAAAAGATCCTGTGTTAGAAGCAAAAATCTGACCTTGAAACTGTTTGATGATTTTTTAAAAAAATGGCATGAGCATTGAGTGAAAATGTTATTTTGCTATTTATTCACATTTTATAAAGCGATAATAATATCTGAAAAAAATCTGAACAATTTCAGGAAAAGCCCACACAAAAATGAGAAATAAATTGATGAACACAAAGGAGAACAATGCAGTAGAAAATAAAATCTAGAAAAAGTAAATGAGTACTCACAACTTTGTTTATCACCAATAGATTTTAAACTATTGATTTTCTTCATTTCTCTTATGCTTTATATCAGAGAATTTTAATTCTCTGTTGAAGAAAATAAATCAGAAGCTCTCACAGTTGACTGCATTTAGCTGATTCAAATAACTTCTTTATAATTATATCAAAATATTTACATTATCATACATTCTTCTTTACAGCAAGTAGAAAGCATACTTCTTCCAGACATCATAGCACAATGAAGACTATACACAGAGAGATACAGAGGCAGACCGAGACTGGAGAACACGTCCAGCTCCTAGCTTAATTCTTTTGCACATGCTCAGTAGCACTTTACTCTCATTGGCTGACGGACTTACCACATGACTCTTCCAGCTCATGAATATTCCAACAGTTTACATATGTACATGATCTACATGCCATATGAAAGGACATTAAGAAATCAAAAATGATAATAGAAAATGATACTAACATGGGTACAAGACACTGAAACAAACCCAGATATCTACTTTGTTCCCACAAATGGCCAACAATCCCAATAAGTGCACATACAATATTAGAATGCTTTCACATTTTCTTCCTCTAAGTCTAATGTAATAACTGTCATCATCTGACAGTAATGCTCTTCTTGTTTCTGGTTTCTACATAAGGCAAATAGGACAAATAACAAAATTAATGTTCACAAGTTTGGTATCAAGACTCAATCCAATATTAGAGTATTTCAACATTCTAAGACCGTGATGGCGAACCTATGGCAAGCATGCCAGAGGTGGCACACAGAGCCCTCTCTGTGGGCACACGCACCATCGCCCCAGCTCAGCCAGCTGGTCGTCAGGTTTCTGGTGCTCTGGCGCACGTGCCTTCCGGTTTGGGCATTCTGTGCCTAAAAGGTTCGCTATCACTGTTCTAAGATGTCAAAGTTAGCATTTTGGACAAATGAGATAAACATCACTACTAGCCAAGAGTTTTCTGAACTCACATTCTTCAAAACATAGCTGCCCAGATGTAACCTGTATGCACATAGCCAATTTGTCTTTGCCTCCTTCTCCTTCCTGTATCTCACCACAGTTTTTGAGAAATCTCAATTGCATATTTCACAAGACACATCAATATTTTCCTGTCTTGAATAGCTATATATATTTTCTGCAGAATATGAAGAACTAAATCAGGGGTGCCTACAGAATGTGATAAAAAATATACATTAGTGGCTGTGATGGTTCAATTGAACCTTTGCCTGTATTTAAGTATGCCATGGGTGTATTGCCCATAAAAAGCAAGAATTTCTATCAAACCATCGCAGCTGCCATCTTGACATTTTTACCACTTCCTGTGGAGACCCATAAATGGAATACAATTTTGCACTATATTCTGTTTGGATTTTTCAGATAAAGTGCAATGATGCCACATGGAAACAAAATAATATTCTTGATAAGTGCTAAACTTCAAATTTATAACATTTTTTAAAATAAAGGAAACATTGTTTTAATTAAGGTTTTTGTTTTTGATTTTAATTTTAGTTCTGTTTACAAAAATATTTATTTATTTATTTATTTATTTTATTTTGTCTAGCATGTATTAGATAACAGATATGAGTATAAACATGATTATTAATACATGAAATGGATATGAATAAAAGGGAATATTAGGACAGGGACGGTAGGCACTCTGGTGCGCTTATGCAGCCCCTTAAAGGCCTCTTAGGAATGGGGTGAGGTCGATAGTAGACAGTCTAAGGTTAAAGTTTTGGAGGTTTGGGGAAATGCTATGCTGTAGAAGAAAATTCTAATCTGAAGCACTTCAGTAGTTCTTAAAAATAAAATATTATCCAGAATCCAGATAATAAAGGCCTTCGATTAATTCAACCATCTGAAACCAGTAGTCCTGAGCTTTTGCCACTTGGTGAATGGGTGTTGGTGTGGGTGTATTTCATTGTCATAGCTCCTCACCCAAAGAACTCCCATAATGTGACAGACTTTCCCTATGTCTATCACATATCTGAAATGAGTTTGAGGGAAACAGGAAGAACTACCTCACATGGAAGCAGCATAGTGGCCCTGGCAGTGAGAACAATACTGGGAAGAAGTATTCTTGTTTTTCCTTAATTCCTAATGCCAGAAAACTGGGATTGTCCTGGGCAGGTTTAAGTGGGAAGACCACACCTAAACTGTGACAGTCCTAGCCAAACTGCAACAACAAACTGAAAAGGCTTGGAATTGTGGAATTTCTTCAAAATCGGGTGGTATCAACAGGTCTGGGAGTCACAAGGGAATGATGATCTGATGAGATAATTCTACTATTCATAATATTTGACATACTTACCCAGACTAATATAAATTTATGTATTTGTTAAAAGGTTTTTGTTTTTATGGTTTTATAGTATGCTTTGTGAGAGAAATGACCATATAAATAAGATAGATAAATGATAGATAGATAGATAGATAGATAGATAGATAGATGGATGGATGGATGGATGGATGGATGGATGGATGGATGGAAGGAAGGAAGGCAGAAAGAGAGAGAGAGAGAGAGAGACAGACAGACAGACAGACAGACCCTGGTCCCTATTGAAGGATTATTGACTTTCAAACATATTAAAAGTGGAATATGGAGGTAGGCTAGGATTAACAGGGTTTTCATAAATGGAAATCTAATCCAAAGATTCATCTCATGAATGGCTTTTCATCTGTAATCGTCATGTATAAATTTATCTCTTCATAATTTCATACTGATCATGTGAGTAAATGAACAATTTGCAATATTATAGTGAGAATTTACTTTCTCACATTCCGGCCTCTCATTTCATCTGAAGAAAAAGAATATGTGAGTTTATGATCAAAGAACATCTAAGATATATAGGTCTAGAATAGCCAGTGTTTCTGTCAGTTTTGGAGGACTCTTACTACTTGCTGAGTTACTGCAAGTGTTTCCCCAATTCTTTTGTAGTAGATCAGGGGTGTCAAACTTGCGGCCCGCAGGCCAGATGCGTCACCCCCCAGTTTAACAAAGGGGGGGGAGTCATGATACATCACATGACAAAAACGTGCCTCCACAACTTTGACACACCTATAGTAGATAATTCTTGCTTTCCTGTGCTTTTCTCCCCTATTTCCTCCTTGCTCTTTCTCTCTCTCTTTTTCTTTTAAACAGTTAGTCTTACAGGCTCCAGGAAAAGGACGATGATGGATGTAGCTGGAACTTTAGCAGCAGGTGCATTTATATACAATGTGCCTGGCTGGCTAAACATTAGAATAGAATAATTTTATTTTCACTTTGAATGTACACTAATTGGCATACAGTTCTCAAAGAGTTAACAAAGAGAAAAGGACAAAGGACAAAGGCCAGAATGTACTCACCTGCATTGTTTCCTCCATTTTAGTCTCATCATAGTTCACTCCCAAATTGAGGAGATTTCTGGATTTGTGCCTCAAAGGCCTAGCATCTTCCTTGAACATTGTAGTCAAACTGCCATATTGAAAAGATAAATATTTCTCAGTAAATATTCAATATTTTTCCAGATATTTTTCCAGATATTTTTTATGTAACAATAAGGAGTTTCTAAGAGTAGGACTAGAAAGTTCTATTCACTTAGTAAAGGGTAGAGATACATATACAGTATGTAGTAAGATAATTTAGCATAAGAGAAGCCTTTCTCCAGATTGCTTAGCTTCTGTTTCCACTTTTTCTTTAGTTGAGGCTGTTCAAAATTCCTTTTATATTTCAGCCTGATCTGAATGGTGGAATTTTAAAAGAAATCAGAGTGAACTTATTCAGTTGGTTAATTTATTTAGATTTAAATTATTCTATTTTATTTTCTAAAGAAGAACTCAAGAGAACTTGAATTAAATAAAATATCAGACCATATAAAAGTATAACAATAATATTCATTAAAATACTATCACATTAAAACACTAGTATTATAAGTAATGAAATATTCCAGCAATCCACAGTGGAGAGGACCAATTAAAATTAATAACCTGATTGTAAGATACAGTATGTAGTCAAAGATAATATTTTTAGAGTCCAAAAGAATTGAAACAAAAGAGAGTCCACTAATATGAGCTTAAATACAACTGCTCCTTCTTGGCAAGGAATCTGGGGCAAATCCTCAGATAATGAACAATAGGAAGTGAAAAGAAAAAAAGGACAATTGAACCATGACACATTTTTCAATGAAATGTAAACATATACAATCTATTACATCTTTATTTTGGTCAAAGACCAATACAAAAGCAAGAACAAAAACAAAGCAAATACGTATATGTAACGTATATTGTTACATATGTTAATTAACCCAAGGAACACTGATATATTTTCAAGTTTTTTCTGGTATTTATATATTCTTAGTACTTAGACTTAATGAAGATACGAAATTTGTAAAGTTTCAGAATATATGTAAAGGAGAAATAAATGCTAAAAAAATGAGGAAAATTCAGTAATAACATCGGGAAAGAGAAAAGGGGGAAATGTAAAATAATCCTCTTTTCCATATAGTAAGTTTTAAACTGGAGGAAAGAACTTTAATTTGTGAGGAAAATGTAATTCTTTGAGATAACTATGCCATTGAAAAAGATTATCATTTTAATGCAACAAGACAGTTTAATCAGTCACTGTAGGGAGAAAAATACATTTTCTCTCTCTCATCTTGCACATCGATTATTCATCTATTCAAAAGACAGTCGCTCTGCCCAGAATTTTTATAAACACTACAGCATGGTTGGTTCTTACTGTGGCTACAAAAAAGCTCTTCAGACTTTGAAGCAGTCTAATTGTGGCAAAAACAAGCCAGTTGTGTCCATGCCAAATGTCTTATTTAGTGTTCTTTGTATATTGCCATCTGTACAGGTGACTTTTAAGGTCCTGGTGAAATATGAACTTTGAAATCAATATGAAGCAGAAATATTTGGCAAATATTTGAAAGACTTGGCTGAACATTAAAAAATGTTGAAATCCAACCCTTGTTTAAGCTTTATTCTTGGTTAATCAAGTTTTCTTTCAGTGCTAGGGTTTGACTTGCTCTGACGGAAATAACACATGAGATTTTTTTAAAAAAAATTTCAGTAGCTTGTGTTTTTAAAGAAATTCTGACCTTTAATTTAAGGCTTTATTAAAAAATTATCCAAATGAAGTCTGATAAAGCAAGCCCTACCGTATTTTTCGGAGTATAAGACGCACCGGAATATAAGATGCACCTTAATTTTGGGGGAGGAAAACAAGAAAAAAAGAATGCTAATTCTGCCTCTGCTACCAGCATCAGGATTAGCGGGGTCCTCACTTCCACACGGATTTTGATAATGAGCAGCACAGATCTTTTTATCTGTTCTAATAATAAAAATGAATTTTGCTTTCTAAGATTACAGAAATATGAAGTGAATAAGAAATTACAAGTAGTCATATATGATTGTATAATCTTCTGTGTTTTTGTATTATTAATAAAACATATTAGTAGCAGATATTCCTTGATTTTTCAGAATCCACTTTTGTTGCATAAGGTAAATCTCAGATTTCTGCTATGGAAGTGGTCAGTTTACTTGTATAAGGTGACTAACTAAATTTCCCAAGAAAAGCCTCTTCAGGTAATACTAGGAAAACTTAGAAGAATAATGAAATTTCTTTAAAGCACATATTCTTCAAATCTTTAATCAGACTTTCTGTTTTATCATGCATCTTTTGACATTTTTTTCTGCAGAAATTGGGGTGGAATTTAACTGGAGTGGGTGGGGTGGGGTATGATTTTCATGGGGGTAGAAGACAGACTTGGCTCTACTCCCAAAATGCCCCGGTCTTCTTACCTATAGCCATAGGCATTGAAAGCCGGGCTTTCTCTCAGAAAGGCCCGATAGAGAGGCAGCACACCAGTCCTCCTGGACCTGCCATTTCGTAAACATGCTACCATGCTTCCCAGCAAGCCCCTGCGCCTTTGCTGCCTCTGTCAGCAAAGCAGCCGAAGCAGCCCAGGGAACTGTGTTGAAAGCCTTTTAAATGAAAGCATTTTCTGGTGGCAGATTCCCCTCCGTTTTGGGGGAGGGGGAATCTGCCACTCTTTTTACAATCGGAGAAGGGGATCTGGTGCCTGAAACGCGAGGAGGAGGATCGTGGAGGAGAAAGTTTCCAGGTGGCAGATTCCCCTCCGTTTTGGGGGAGGGGGAATCTGCCACCTGGAAACTCTTTGCTCCATGATCCTCACGTTTCAGGCACTCTTTTTGCAATCAGAGAAGGGGATCTGGTGCCTGAAACGCGAGAAGGATCATGGAGGAAAACGTTTCCAGGTGGCAGATTACCCTCCGTTTTTGGGGAGGGGGAATCTGCCACCTGGAAACGTTTTCCTCCACATCCTCCTCGCGTTTCAGGCACTCTTTTTGCAATCAGAGAAGGGAATCTGGTGCCTGAAACGTGAGAAGAATCATGGAGGAAAACGTTTCCAGGTGGCAGATTACCCTCCGTTTTTGGGGAGGGGGAATCTGCCACCTGGAAACTTTTTCCTCCACGATCCTCCTCGCGTTTCAGGCACCAGATCCCCTTCTCTGATTGCAAAAAGAGCAGCAGCGGCTCCTCCGGTGCCTCGGGAGCAGGCTTCAGGCGGTGGGGGTGGGTGGGCAGTACCGGCGGTGGTGGCTCGCTTCGGGTAGCTGGAGCGGCGGTGGCGGTGGCGGGGACAGCAGCTGCAGTGGGGGGGACAGTTTTGGCTGGGACAGTCGCGGCTGGGGCAGCGGCGGCGGAGGCAGGGACAGTGGTGGGGAGAGCGGCAGCGGTGGCAGGGAGAGCGGGGACGCTGGTGGGGACAGTCACGGCGGCAGTGGCGGCGGAGGCAGGGACAGCAGCGGGGAGAGTGGCATGGCGGCAGGGAGAGTGGGGAAGTCAGTGGGTACAGTCACGGCGGCGGCAGCGGTGGTGGAGGCAGACCCAGCGGCGGGGAGAGCGGCGGCAGGGACAGCGGGGATGCTGGCGGGGACAGTCACGGTGGTGGCAGCGGCAGTGGAGGCAGGGAGAGTGGTGGGGAGAGCGGCGGCAGGGACAGCGGGGATGCTGGCAGGGACAGTCACGGCGGTGGCAGCGGCAGCGGCGGCAGGGACAACGGGGACGCCGGTGGGGACAGTTGCGGCTGCGGCAGCAGCGGCGGAGGCAGGGACAGCGGAGGCAGGGACAGCGGCGGGGAGAGCGGGGATGGCAGTGGGGACAGCGTCGGCGTTGGTGGGGACAGTTGCGGCAGGGACAGTGGCTCCGGGCAGCAACGGCTGCGGCGGCGGTGGCCAGCAACCTTCGAAGGGTGGGGGCTGGTGGGGGGGGTGACTACATTCGGTGTATAAGACGCACCCAAATTTTCACCCTCTTTTGGGGGGTAAAAAGGTGCGTCTTATACTCCGAAAAATACGGTAATTTTTAGGTAGAATGATATGACCATTCAAGATTTGAAGCTTCACAAATTTAATATTGGATTTTAATATGAGTGAAAGTTTCATTTGTGATAGTTTAACCTTGAAATGCTAAAATAACTAGATTAGCCATGGATACTAAACACCTTTTGGGGGAAAACATCTTATATATCATCCAGGCAATGTTCCAGGGGTTTCAGATCATAAATTGATTTTTATATGGAAATCTCCCTCTCTTTCTCTTTTTCTTCTCTTTTTCTTTCTCTTACCTTCACACACACACACACACACACACACACACACACACACACACACACACGTTAAAACAAAAGAAATTCAATGTTAGAAAGTCTGGGCTCTTTCAGAATGAGACAGCCTTAGAATATCTGTTTTATATATTTGTCCTTTAAGGCTAAACATTAAAAAAAATATCCAAATGAATTCTGACAAATTCTTTACTTAGCAAAATTGGCAGTGAATGGCAAATTTCCTGAACTAAGGAATCAACAGATTTCCACATATCTTGGATGGTGACTCAGAGTTAAGAACTTCTCAAAAACACCAGTTTGCCTGCCTCTATTCTTGGTAGAGATTCTTTCCATCCAAGTTTTCAATCAGATTGCAAAAATTTCTGGGCTGTGTGACAGCTGGTATCTTGAGTATATCTGGGCATGTTCATGGATACTTCAGCCATACCCCAAATGTTTGAAGTTATATGTTTTAGAGGCAAAACATACTTAGCATGGCTATTGTCTTGAATTCAAGACAGAAATTAAAACACTCCAAATGTATTTTGTTTTCTTGTATGCAACACTGGTACCTGTATCATGTGTAAGATACATCTGGATGATGTGTATTGGAATTTAGCTGAATTTTACTGGGGCAGGGAGAAATCAGTTTAGAAAAAAAATGATATCTTTCTTTTGAAAGATCTTTCCCACTAGCTGCTATTTATTCATGTTATCTAGTGACTTCCTAGGACTGAACCTTAATTGGTCTTAAAGCCTTGTACATTTTCAGAGCAAAACATTGCTCTGGAGTTTAAAAATAATGGTGCTTAAAGTCCAGATGCAACATTTTGCATCCAAGATTTATAATGGTATTTTCTGATAATACCGGAATGATTGGAGGTATGCATTCATTTATCTACAATATGACAGTCATATCTTAGAACCTTTTCCCTTGACATGCATTTGGCTATTGGGAGTGAATGGGGTATTCATCTGAATGGAATTTGATATGCTCTCAGGCTATTTGCATAGATTTGCCATTTTTCATTCCTGTTGTCTAAAATGGAAAATTGTGCTTCCTTCCAGTTATGATCAGCTTATATAACTATCATCCCTCCATTATTGGAATGTAAGCTTTTCTCTTTGTCTTTTTGCATAAATCAGTAAGGATTCAATTTCCTATTTCTTAAGGTTCATACATTTCACTACTGAGATTGATATCAAAAATTCATTTTGTCTTTCTTAGTATAGAATATTATTCAGAGCTGCCACAGGCAAAGAATTAATATGGGTGTGACCCACAAGCAACTGCAAGTAATTATTTGGTTACTCATAGTCATGAAAAACATTTATACACATTTTCCTGAATATTGATGACAACACTACCTGTACAAAGTCCAAAATTTGGTCTAGGAACCCCATGATCTTGTTCACAAAATTCATTTAGTCAAGCAGATAGTTTTGGAACAGGTAGTTTGGATTTTATAGCCAAAGGACCATAATTATCTCTCAAAATGTTTGCTGTCCCCTGCACCAAAACATTGCTGCATTATCAGCAGCACAATTTCCTTTCTTTCCTATGAGATGGAAAATGCCTGAAAACTGTAATCTGAATCTTTAAATGGATCAACATATTTTTCTCCTTAGAAAATATTTGGATGGAAGAAGAATAAAATAATTAAGTCCTGTTCAAGTCTATAAAAGGACTATCATATTTTTAGGAGTATAAGACGTACCCAAGTATAAGACGCACCTTAGTTTTGGGGGAGAAAAACAAGGAAAAAAGGCCTCTGCCTCCAAGCAATTTGCCAAACAGCAAACAGCAAACAGCACAGATGATATACACTGTTTGTTGTGTATTTCTGTGCATGTGTGCCTGACCCATAGAAATAGCAAAGAATTGGAGAAATGTATATTATGCCAGAAAGTTTTCTTAAATGTAGTCACACTAACTCCTCCCAATTATTTAAATAGATCTACTCCAAGGTAAGTCAGGATTTAACTCTAATACTAAACAGGTCACTGTTACATTTCAGATTATACTTGTACATACTTGTACACAGTCTAATAATTTGAACATTCTACAGACATATAGTTATTCACTTACCCCTTTGTATCCAGTTCAGCAGAAAATAAAAATCTGCGTGTCTCTCCCAGCTATTTGCCTCTTTGCAGTTTCAGTTTCAGTTTCATTTTAGCAGTGGCAAATCAGCTGGGGATCGGGAAGTTGCTAAGGACTTGATTGTCTTAACAGGCTCTTCCCTGTTTGCTGCAAACAGGTAAATTGCTGGAAGACAGAGGCCAAAGGGTGAGGGTGGCTGGGTGAGTGGGGCTACATTCGGTGTATAAGACGCACCCAAGTTTTCACCCTCTTTTTGGGGTAAAAATGTGCGTCTTATACTCCAAAAAAATATGGTACATCCATTTTTGTGATATTGTTTGCTTAATGCTGCCCTCAGCCTCAGACATTTAACTGCAAGCCTTCCTCATTGCAAGTTCTATTCAATGCATTTCTCACACCATCCCATATACGTTTGTGTTATCCAGTTTACAGGCAGTAATTTACTACTAAATGGTGTACATTTATCTGTGTAACTAGGGTTAAAACAATACAACAAACCACCAATACAAATACTATAAAATTTTACAAAAACATTTTTTAAATAAACAGTACAGTCTGCAGGGGAATCCTCTCCATTTTAGTTAGAAGGCTTCCTGTCTTAATGACTTTCTGAATTCCAAAAGGGAGTTACTCTAATCACAGGGGAATGCTGCTACATAAGGAAGGAGGATAAGAATGTCCAATTCAGAAGTCCTTGATGGTAATAATCTCTTATAGTAGGGGCCCAGGCTTTCATTGGATGGTAAATAGACCAGGTAGGTAGATCAGACCAGACAACACAACACATGTAGGCTAAAACTATGAGGGGTCTTTGGCCCTCTTTGAGCTGGATTGTTTTCCTGTAGACATTTCGTTACTCAAAGTCGTTAACATCATCATTGCTAGCAGAGAATGAGACTCTAGAAGAAGTGCAGAGAAGAGCAACCAAGGTGATTAGGCTGCCAAAGAGAGGAGGGGAGGTCAAACTATTTCCCAAAGCACCTGAAGGCCAGACAAGGAATAATGGATGGAAACTGGAGAGATTCAACCTAGAAATAAGGAGAAATTTTCTGACAGTGAGAACAATCAACCAATGGAAGGTTGGCTTCAGAAGTTGTGGGAGTTTCATCACTGGAAGCTTTCAAGAAGAGACTGGACTGCCATTTGTCAGAAATGGTGTGGGGTGTCCTGCTTGGGCAGGGGTCTACAAGGTCCTTTCCAACTCTGTTAATCTGTTTGCTCTCAATTTATATCCTAGTGGCTTCCCTGTCAGTGTTGGTAAGAGTAGTCTTGGGGGCTCTTTGGTTGGGCTGTTTACTGTTAGCTTGTTAGGCAGGTCCTTGATTGGGATATTGTTTACTTTCTTGTTAGTCTGATGTTAATCTTGGTGTTAATGCCCATTTAGCTGTTGATTTCTGTTAGGAGGTTATTTGGATATTTTTTTTCGCTTTTTGGCTTGTTAATTGTCTCTTTTGCACAGTACAGAGGTTGTTTATGTCTATATGTATCCTATCCCAGTTCACACGCTCACACACACAGGGAGTTTTTAAAGCCTTTATTGAGACACTGCAAGTCCCTTCTAGTTTTTCCCAGATCCCACTTAAACCCACTATGAAGTTCCACTGAGTTCCCATCTGCTGAGGCACCAGGATTCTGAGTTCCAAAAACAAAGGCACTAGTCCACACACACACACACACACACACACACACACACACACACTCCAAAATCCAGGCACAGTCCAGAGTCCATACATGATAAGTCCAAACTAAGGTACAATTTCAAAGTCTGAGAAGCAGGTCTGAAGTTTGATGACATTTACCCTCCTTCTTAATGAAGCCAAAAGGCCATAAGGTTCAATCTATCCCTTTTTCACCTATGAAGCCATAATACATGCCATATATAAACAGCAATTATATATGTTTATTTCTAGTTTATTGTTAGCCAGTGGTTCCCAAGCAAGTATGTATGTGTTTATATATCATGCCTCATTTTAATTTGGTGGGCTTATTATTAAGACACATTTTAATCAGCAGAGTTAGTGAACTGAGTAATCTGTCATTATTGTACTTTTAATTATTCTCGGAGAGCATCCCTATGTTTCTCAGTATATCTAAAATAAACAAGGATTTAGCATGCAAAAGCATCAACTTACAAGGATTCATTATTTCTAATATATTCAGTTTGTATGAGATTATTTGCAATGTGAATCCTGTTAACTAGTTCCCCCAAGTGGTCCTCATTTGCCTATTATTTTCAAAAGAACATACAGAAAGTAGTATGGTGTATGTGGCAGTAAATTAAGAACTGTATTTGTTAGTTTTCTTTCCCTTTTTAAAAGATCAATTTGTTATCATTCTATTTAAATTACTTGCCAGTTTGTAAATTGATTGGTAGAATTATACTGATGCCAAATAATGGGGTCATAAAGACCTAGGGGTAGAGTAGTGATTAAGGGGTTTAATGGCAGTCAGAAGATCCAGATTTAAGTTTACATTTAGCCATAGAAGATCATTTGGGTGACTTAGACACCAGTCACTTTCTTAGTCCAATTGACAGTTATTTAGAGGAAAAATGGAAAAGGAGTATTATGCATGTTACCTTGAGTCCCTGAAAGAAATGTAAGATCTAAAAGCCAACACATAATTAAATAAAACTATTACTTTTACCTGCATCACTACTGCTAATCATAATCAAAGTCAGTGAGATTCTTAGCCATTCTATACATATATCATGAAAAATATATTAGCTAATAATAACATATAAATATAGATTAGTGGCATTTCCTTTTGGATAGTAATCAACAAACTACTTATCCTGGACCACTGAAATGGGACCATAAAAATCACACAATTGGAAGATGTTATTGAAGCTATCTTAATGTTCACTGCAGGTAGTCAAATTAAAAAGTGCTGGCCCAAAATCCTCCTATATTTTTCCCCTAGCAGTTTTTATTTATAATTAAATTAATTTGCTTTAGATTTTTTTCCCAAAGGAAAAAAATACTTTTAATAAAACTCATAACTAAGGAAGAACAGGAAGAGAAAAAAATGGATAGCAGAGTAGGGGGGGATGAGAGCCGGAACATCTCAGTCATAATGGGAAGAGGCAGATACGGCGGGAGCAGAGGGGCGGGCCGCTCTCGGGGAATAAGACCTTGCTGCTTGCAAGCGACCCCTTGTTCCGGCCCCTCCGATGTGGTTCCATCTTGCTCAACCCGAGTACCTGGCAACCAGGGTTTTCAGGGCCCTGGGCTCAAGATGTTGCTGCTGAACGCCAGGTCAATCATCAACAAAGCCCCCCTGATACGTGATTTAATCACAGAAGAGGGGGCAGACTTGGTGTGTATTACTGAGACCTGGATGGGTCAAGAGGGAGGAGTAGCCCTCTCTGAGATCTGTCCAGACGGGTTCTCAGTGCAGCATCATTCACGACCCCAGGGAAGGGGGGGAGGAGTGGCAATGATAACGCGCCAAAGTCTGCATCCTCGTAGGAGCCCTGCCCCGGAGATTTTTGGGTGTGAGACGCTCCTTCTGAAGTTGGACTTAGGGGTTCAGGTGGGCCTTTGTCTAGCGTACCTGCCTCCCAGCTGCGTTAGCAAGGCCCTGCCTGAGCTACTAGAGGCGGTAGCCGGCTTGGCAGTTGAGTTCCCTAGGCTTATGGTGCTGGGGGACTTTAACCTGCCTTCGGCTGGCGAAACCTCTGGGATAGCTCAGGAGTTCATGGATTCCATGACAACCATGGACTGACCCAAGTAATCCAGGGTCCAACTCATGAGGGGGGTCACACGCTCGACCTTGTGTTTCTTTTGGGGCAGTGGAGAGATGATCTGAAGATAAGGGACATAGTCACCACCCCACTGTCATGGTCAGATCATTTCCTACTGAGGTTGGACTTTGCAGCCCCACTCCTTCCCCGCAGGGAGGCGGGACCGACTAGGTGGTTCCGCCCCAGGCGCCTAATGGAGCCAGAAGGATTCCAAAGGGAACTTGGGGAAATACCTGAAACCCTGGTACACAATTCGGCTGATTCCCTGGTGTCTGCATGGAACACCGCAGCATCAGCGGCATTAGACCGGATTGCGCCTAGGCGACCTCTCCGCGGCAGTGGATCCCAGAAGGCTCCCTGGTTTACCGAGGAGCTCCGGGAGATGAAATGCCAAGAGACGTCTAGAACGCCGCTGGAGAGCCAGCAAAACCGAGTCTGATCGAACACTATTAAGAACCTACATCAAGTCTTATTTAGTGGCGATAAGGGCGGCAAAACGATCTCATTTTTCCGCTCTTATTGCGTCCGCAGATTCTCGCCCAGCCGCCTTGTTTAGGGTGACTCACTCCCTCCTTGCCAAAGGGGGGAGCGAGGAACACTTGCAAGGTAGAGCTGAGGAATTCGCGCAGTTTCTGTTGGATAAAGTCGCTCAGATTCGGTCAACCTGGACTCCGGCTGGGCAGAGTCCATTGAGATGACAGGGGCAAGTCTTAGTCCACCGTTGTGGGAGGAGTTTGGGCCTGTTTCTCCGGAAGATGTGGACAGAGCCGTAGGAGCGATGGGTGCCTTCACCTATTTATTGGACCCGTGTCCCTCCTGGTTGGTTTCCGCCAGCAGAGAGGTGGCATGAGGCTGGATCCAGGCGGTGGTCATCGCTTCTTTGACGGAGGGATCTGTACTGCAGCTGTTAAAAGTTGCAGTGGTTAGACCCCTCCTGAAAAAGCCTTCCCTGGACCCAGCGGACTTGAAGAACTTTCGTCCGGTCTCCAACTTACCTTTTTTAGGGAAAGTTGTTGAGAAGGTGGTGGCTTCTGCGACTATTGGAGGAAACGGATCATCTAGACTCCTATCAGTCGGGTTTCAGGCGCGGCTTCAGTACTGAAACTGCCTTGGTCGCCCTGATGGATGATCTCTGGCGAGCCCGGGATGGTGGAAATTCCTCCATCCTGGTGCTACTTGACCTCTCAGCGGCTTTCGATACCATCGACCATGGTATCCTTCTGCGTCGTCTTGGTGAGTTGGGAGTGGGAGGCACCGTTTTGCGGTGGTTCTCCTCTTATCTCACCAATAGGACGCAGTCGGTGTTAACAGGTAGGCCCCTGTTATGCGGGGTGCCTCAGGGTTTGGTTCTCTCGCCCATCTTGTTCAACATCTACATGAAACCGCTGGGGGAGATCATCCAGAGACATGGGGTGAGTTTCCATCAGTACGCTGATGACACCCAGCTGTACATCACCACCCCGTCTCAATTCAGTGAGGCAGCTGATGTAATGTGCCGATGCCTGGACAACATTAAGACCTGGATGGGGAGAAACAGACTCAGACTCAACCCCGACAAGACTGAGTGGCTTTGGATATTGCCTCCTAAGGACCAAGACAACGGTCCCTCCCTGGTTCTGGAGGGAGTGAAATTGACTCCCTCGGAACAGGTCCGCAATTTGGGGGTCCTCCTAGATCCACAGCTAAAATTAGAGCAACACCTTACAGCTGTGGCTAGGGGGGCCTATGCACAGGTTCGCCTGGTGCACCAATTGCGGCCATACTTGGAGAAGGAGGCTCTACTCACGGTCACTCATGCCCTCGTCACCTCTCTATTGGACTACTGCAATGCGCTCTACATGGGGCTACCCTTGAAGAGTATTCGGAGACTTCAGTTGGTGCAAAATGCGGCTGCGCGTGCTGTGGTGGGTGTGCCTAGGTACACCCACGTTACATCTATACTCCGCCAGCTGCATTGGTTGCCCATCGGTCTCCGGGTACAATTCAAGGTGTTGATCACCATCTTTAAAGCCCTACATGGCCTAGGACCAGGGTACCTTCGGGACCGCATTCTGCCTCATACTTCCCTTCGACCGGTTAGGGCCCACAGAGTGGGCCTCCTCCAGGTCCCGTCAGCCAAACAATGCCGGTTGGCGGGCCCTAGGGGGAGGGCCTTCTCTGTGGGGGTCCCCACGCTCTGGAACCAACTTCCCCCAGAGACCCGAACCATCCCCACCCTGCTGGCCTTCCGGAAAGCCGTCAAGACATGGCTCTTCCTGCAGGCAGGGGGGAAAGACTAAATCCATCTGAATTCCCCCCTTGGTATGGCTGATTGTGAACCTTTTTTTAACTTTTGTATATCTTTTAACTGTTGTTTTTAAACTATTGCTTATTATTAATGTTCTTATACAATTTTGTACACCGCCCTGAGTCCCTCGGGAGTAGGGCGGCATAGAAGAACAAATAATAAATAAATAAATAAATAGAAGAACCAAGAATGAGTAGAGACTGCCGAAAGATTGCTGAGGCTAGTTTTGAAAATTGTTCATTGATTCGTGCCTACTCCTATGATGAATCTGCTGATGTTTGTTTTTTATTACAAGAATTATACATGGTGTGACACAGGCTGACAGTCCTCCTGGAACAGAAGGTTGAAGCAGTTCTTGAAAACATAAGAAACACTTATGGAGATTCAATTGTATCAAGACTTATTAGATAATGCAAATAATTATCTGTTGGATTAAGTCATGGATTAACTCCAAGCAGTACTCTAGCTTGAAGCAGATCCCTTAGAGATGACTGAGGCTTGTTCTGCCTTGGAAATCTGGAAGAAGTTTTTTTTTTACTAAAACTTTTTTATTTCAAACATACAAACATTCCATCTTTCCTTAAGCAGTGCGTAGTCTGCGTACAAGTATCTCTGTGCAACATCCTTCACCATTTACAACCTCATTCATATTCACATTCATATTTTTCTCTATACTTAAAATTATAATATATTAAACAATTAAACATTGTAAAGCTCTTCATTTTCTTCTTAATATCTTCTAATAATACCATATTAACATTAAACGTTATTCTCATCTTACATGTACTAACAATTTACATCTTATTAATCTCTCTATCTTAATATGTTTTCTATTATTCTTTAGTCTTCTTCATTTCCAAACTCCTTTTTTATTCTCTAACCATTGATAAAATACTTCCCATATCATATAATATTCAGTTTGTTCTTTTCTCTTGATTTCTAATGTTAATTTGTTCATTTCTGCACATTCTAATATTTTCCTAATCACCTTCTCATCAGTGGGAATTTCTTCACTTTTCCAGTGTTGTGCAAATACAATTCTAGCTGCAGTTAATACATGAATAATTAGATATACATTCTCTTTATTATAAATTTCAGGTAAGATCCCTAGCAAAAATATTTCTGGTTTCAACTCAATACGTTGTTGTATCATCTCTTCCAACCATGTCTTAATTTTTATCCAATACTTCTTTGTTTCTCCATATGTCCAACACATATGATAGTAAGATCCAGGTATCTGGTGGCACTTCCAGCATTTAGCTGATTTATCTTTAAACATCTTTGCCAACCTCGCCAGTGCAAGATGCCATCTATAGAACATCTTATACAAATTCTCTTTATATGTAGTTAATTTATAATTCCTGTCCCACATTTTCTGCCATTTATCTAATTCTATAGAATAACCAAGGTTTTTCGCCCATGCTATTATTGTCTCCTTTACTTGTTCCTCTTCCAACTTTATACCCAGTAAATAACTATACAGTTTCTTTATTAATCTTTCTTCTGTTCTTGTTAAGATTTTATCTCTGTTAATTCTTTGTAAAAAACCTGCAATTTAGCATCTTTCTCATATCTAGCCTGTATCTGCACTTCTGAATACCATGTTATATTGATCCCTTGCTCACTCATTTCTTCTTTGATTTTAAGTTCCCCCTCTTCATTCAAAATGTCTTTGTATCTAACAATATTTCCCATATTCATAATATTTGGGTGAATCATTGCTTCCATTGTTGAAAGCCAAACTGGTATCCTCAAATAATGTTGTTCTTTAGTTTTCTCCATTACCAACATTAATTAATTTAATTTAATTTAATTTAATTTAAATAGATTTGTATGTCGCCCAACTCCCGGGGGACTCTGGGCGGCTAACAACATGTCAAATCCATTTATAAGTATAAAATCATATAGCAATTAAAAACTACAAAAGTTAAAAAACATCTAGCATTCATAACCAGGGGGGAGACCCACATATAGTCTGATTGGTCTCACTTTCACCCCGCCTGCCGGAAGAGCCAGGTTTTTATTGCTTTACGGAAGGCCAGCAGGGTGGGGATAGTCCTGATCTCTGGAGGGAATTGGTTCCAAAGGGAGGGAGCTCCCACAGAGAAGGCTCTCCCCCTCGGCCCCGCCAACTGGCATTGCTTGGTCGATGGGACCTGGAGGAGACCAACTCTGTGGGCCCTAACCGGTCGTAGGGAGGTATGCGGCAGGATGCGGTCCTGAAGGTAACCTGGCCCTGAGCCATGTAGGGCTTTAAAGGTCAAAACCAACACCTTAAATTGGGTCCGGAGACTAATGGGCAGCCAATGCAGCTGGCGCAGAATAGGTGTTACGTGGGTGTATCTAGGCACACCCACTACAGCTCGCGCAGCTGCATTTTGCACCAATTGCAGTCTCCGGATACTCTTCAAGGGTAGCCCCATGTAGAGTGCGCTGCAGTAATCCAGCCGGGAGGTGATAAGGGCGTGAGTGACTGTGAGTAGAGCCTCCCTCTCCAAGTAGGGTCGCAATTGGTGCACCAGGCGAACCTGTGCAAAGGTCCCCCTAGCCACAGCTGAAAGATGTTGCTCCAATTTTAGCTGCGGATCTAGGAGAACTCCCAAATTGCGAACCCGTTCTGAGGGAGCTAATTTCTCCCCCCCAAGAACCAAGGATGGACAATTGACAGAATCCTTGGGAGGCAATATCCATAGCCACTCAGTCTTGTCAGGGTTGAGTTTTAGCCGGTTCATCCCCATCCAGACCCTAACATCGTCCAGGCAGCGGCCCATTACATCCACAGCTTCCCTGAATTGAGACGGTGCATTCCTTATATAATGTCTCTGAAAATATCTGTGTATCTCATTTTTCCCATACCATAGGAAAGCGTGCCACCCCAATTGTAAATCATGTCCTTCCAAAGTCAGTAATCTTGTATTCCTCAATACAATCCACTCTTTCATCCATGTTAGTACAGCAGCCTGATAGTACAGTTTCCAATTTGATAATCCAAGGCCTCCTCCTCTTCTTATATCTTGTATCATTTTCAAACCAATTCTTGCTTTTTTCCCTTGCCAAATGTACTTATATATTATTTTATTGAGTTCCTCAAAATATTTTCCCCCAATTTTTCCCTATTTTCGGAATTGTTTGGAATAAATACAATTATATTGGGAATATGTTCATTTTAATTTTAGTCTTCCTACCAGTGATAATTACAGATTCTTCCACTTTCCAGATCTATTTGAATTTGTTTCAGCAACTTATAATAATTATCTTCCTTAATTGTTACACATCTTGCTGTCAGCTGAATCCCTAAATATTTAACTTTCTTTACAATCTGAATATCTACTCTCTGTATTAATTTTTTTTTTGCTTATCCGTGAGATTTTTAACTAAAATCTTGGTTTTCTCTTTCTTTATTTTCAGACCTACCACTTCTCTATATTCTTCTGGTTTTTTTAAAAAAATTAATTTAGGCCCTGTTGTTAATGGATTTTCCAAGATAAAAACTACCGTATTTTTCGGAGTATAGGACGCACCGCAGTATAGGACGCACCTAGATTTTAGATGAGGAAAACAAGGAAAAAAGTATTCTGAACCAAATGGTGTAGTAATATATTATTTAATAAAATACCAGTATAGCAGAATACTTTTTACAACCATGTATACTTTTTACAACCATGTATACTTTTTACAACCATGTATACTTTTTACAACCATGTACACTTTTTACATTTTTTGGCTTTGACATTTTTCTGCAAGAAAGAACAATAATGTTTCCTTTATAACAATGCAGAACCATGTTCATACATTCATATGTATGCAGCGGTTAGAGGCAGGTACTGCAGGCCACTTTAGCTGACACTGATCTGCAGGTCAGCGGTTCAAATCTCACTGGCTCAAGGTTGACTCAGCCTTCCATCCTTCCGAGGTAGGTAAAATGAGGACCCAGATTGTTGGGGGCAATATAAATATAAATTGCTTACTGGTGTAAACCGCTTAGAGAGTGCTTGCACTGTGAGGCAGTATATAAATTTCACAAAATAAATAAATAAATATGCACATGCCCCTGCCCTAAACTTCAAACTTGGCAAGTTTAAGACTAGTGGACTTCAACTCCCAGAATTCCTCCTCCAGTCATGCTAGCTCAGGAATGGGAGTTGAAGTCCACAAGTCTTAAACTTGCCAAGTTTGAAGACCCTTGCCACCCCTAACCCCTAAACCAGGAGTCTTCAAACTTGGCAAGTTTAAAACTAGTGGACTTCAACTCTCAGAATTCCTCCTCCAATCATCCTACCTCAGGAATGGGAGTTGAAGTCCACAAGTCTTAAACTTGCCAAGTTTGAAGACCTTGCCACCCCTAACCCCTAAACCAGGGCTCTTCAAACTTGAAAGTTGGTCTTCAAACCTGTCAGGCTTCTTGCTTCGGAGTGAGCGGCAGCAGCGGCAGCAGCGGCTCCAGGCAGCTCCGGCGGTGGCCAGCAACGGTGGCTCCAGCGGTGGCGGGCAGTAGCAGCGGCGGCCAGCAACGGCGGCAGTGGCGGCGGACGGTAGCGGCGGCTAGCAACGGCGGCAGCGGTGGCCAGCAATGGCAGGAGCAGCTCTGGGAAGCGACGGCGGCGGCCAGCAACAGCGGCTCCGACAGCGGCAGTGGCTCCAGGCAGCAGTGGCAGCCAGCAATGGCAACAGCGGCTCCAGGCAGCAACGGCTGTGGCGGCGGTCGCCAGCAAAGGCTGGAACCGGCCGAAAATGCGACGTGCGGAGGCCGAAAACCTCTGAAGGGTGGGAGCTGGTGGGTGGGTAGGGCTACATTCGGTGTATAAGACGCACCCAAATTTTCACCCTCTTTTTGGGAGTAAAAAGGTGCATCTTATACTCTGAAAAATACGGTAGGTCAAGTGCAAACGCCTGTAATTTATACTGTTCCCTTTTATACTGTTCCATGCCTTTAATCTCTATATCTTGTCTAATGTTTCTATTTAATACTTCCAACATCAATATAAACAGTAATGGAGACAGGGGACATCCTTGTCTTGTACCTTTCTTAATGTTAACTTTCTCAGTCATATCTCCATTTACCATCACTTTTGCACTTGCTTATGATATATCACCTTAATCATTTTAACAAATCTCTCCCCAAAGTCCATCTTTTTTAGCTGTGCTAGCATAAATTGCTAGTTCACATTGTCGAACGCTTTCCATGCATCTAAAAAAAGCAACGCCATTTGCTTCTCTGGATGTGCTTCATAATACTCCAAAGTATTTAAAATTATTCTCATATTATCTTTAATTTGTCTCCTAGGTAAAAAACTATTTTGATCTGGATGTATGAATTGATTTAAAAATCGTTTTAGTCTTTCTGCAATTATTGATGCAAATATTTTATAATCCGCATTTAACAAGGATATTGGTCTGTAATTTTTTATTTGTTGTAAGTCTGCTTCTTCTTTCGGTATAAGGGTAATATATGCTTCCATCTTTGCCTCTAACAAAAGTTCATTAAATACTTCCAACATTGGTTTACTCAAAGTTTCTTGCAAATCTTTATATACTTCTGCTGGCAGACCATCCGGTCCTGGTGTCTTCCCATTCTTTTGCTTCTTAATAGCGTCTGTTAACTCCATCATAGATATACGTTCATCTAACGATGCTTTAACTGTTTCAGGTGTTTTAGGTAGCTCCCCT
The DNA here is from genome assembly GCA_023053685.1 of Diadophis punctatus similis. Classification (NCBI taxonomy): domain Eukaryota; kingdom Metazoa; phylum Chordata; class Lepidosauria; order Squamata; family Dipsadidae; genus Diadophis; species Diadophis punctatus. Next base: position 3,236,180 of record JALIGW010000007.1, on the reverse strand, counting down.
TTTTCTAAGTATTGTTTTATTTTCTCTTCTGATATTAAGTCTTGATGATATAACTTCGGATAATAGTTTTGAATCACTTTCTTTTTATCTTCGTTTTGGTAGTAAATTTTCCCTATCAATTTCTTGTTTCCCCCCTCTTTTTTAACTTATACGCCAGCCATCTTCCTGGTTTATTTGCATTAAAAAAATTGTTTAGCACTTTATCCATTAAGCTCAATTTATGTTTCCTTAAGTCCATTTGGTTCTTTATTTCCTTTTTTTGTGGGTCTTTTTGTAATTCTATCTCTAATGTCTTATATTCTTCTTCTAATATCCTTTGATTTTGTTTCTTCTTTCTGTTCTGTTTTCCTCTGTAAGTTATAGCTAGTCCTCTAATATATGCCTTGGCTGTATCCCATACATTTTGTAATGATGTTTCTTCTTTTCTGTTCTCTTTAAAGAAAAAATCTAATTCTCTTTCCATGAATTGAATACATTCCTTTTTCTTTTAATATTTCTTGGTTCAATGTCCATTTCAATGTTCTTTTTTGTCTCTTCCATATAACGTTTATTGGATTATGATCTGCCCAATTGCTTATTTCTATACTTATTTCTTGTACATTAGCTTTCAATTCTGCAGTCACCCATATCATATCTATTCTTGACCAGGACATGTGTCTATTTGAATAAAAGGAATATTTATTTTCTTTGGGATGCATTTCTCACCAAACATTTTGAATTGCTAGTTCTTCTGCCATTCTAGAGAAGGCCTTAGGAAGTGTTTTCCTTGCTTTTTTATTTACCTTTCTAGTTTTATAGTCCATTTCCACATCCACAATGGCATCAGGAGCCGAGGTGGCGCAGTGGTTAAAAGCAGCACTGCAACTTCAGCTGACTGCTAGTTCAGCAGTTCAGCTGTTCAACTCTCACCGGCTCAAGGTTGACTCAGCCTTCCATCCTTCTGAGGTCGGTAAAATGAGGATCCAGATTGTTGGGGGCAATATGCTGAACTCTGTAAACCGCTTAGAGAGGGCTGTAAAGCACTATGAAGTGGTATATAAGTCTAAGTGCTTTTGCTAAGTGCTATTAAAATCTCCCAGGATACAGATGTTTTCATACTCCAATTCTGCCATTTTTTAATGACGTTTTCTATAAAAGTCCTCTTGGTTAACATTTGGTGCATATATTGCTACCAAAAGTATCGGTTTGTTATTTATCATTATTTCCACCATCAAAATTCTCCCTTCCTCATCAGTAAAAATTTGTTTAGCATTTATTGTCTGTTTTATATATAGGGCTATTCCCTTTTGTTGTGATAAAAAGGTATATAATTTTACCAATTTTAGGATATTCCAGTACTTTCATATGTTGTTTTTTTTATGTGAACATCTTGCAAACAAATTATATCTAATTTTGATTTTTCTAATCTATTAAAAGTCCTTTTCCTTTTTATTACCGAATTCAGTCCATTTATGTTGACTGACATTAATTTAAATTCTTCTTCCATAGTTATTTGTAAATAGGTTTTGTCATTCTTATCTCTCTTGGTTCTTTTGCTCTTGCCCCCTCTCTTATCGCTATTTCCTCCCAGTCTCTTTCATCTTCTTCTTTTTTTTGTATGCTCTTCTCTTCCATCGCTCCTTCTTGTCATTTTGGCTCTTCTTTATCACTTATTATTGTTTCCTCTTGTAATCCAAAATATTACTCATAAAATTGTTCAGCTTTTTGTATAGAGTCCAATCTGTGTCTTTGCTCCATCCAGGTCACCAGTATTCCCTCCGAATCAACCATCTAAAGTTTACTCCATGCTTCATTAATTGTCTTGTCAAAAATTGATATTCTCTCCTTATTTCTCTTACGCTCCTCGGGACCTGTTTTAATACTATGATTTCCTTCTCCTTGTATTTTAAAGACTCATCTCTCGCTCTTTGTAGAATTTCTGCCTTCATTGCTTTTTTTGTAAATCTCACATGGACCTCTCTGGGAAGTTTATGTCTCACCGCATATCTAGTGTTGACTCTAAATATCTCATCGATATCTGCCAGAATTTTTCTTTATCCACTTCTAGGGCACCTGCCAATAATTCTGCCATTATTTCTGCTAGATTTTCCCCTTTTTTCCCCTCCATATTCTGGAACTGCAAATAATAGATGGCCCTATCCATTTCCAGAGAGATTATTATTGTTTCTTTATTTTTGTCTGCCAATGTAAGTCTATTATCAACTTCATCCACTTTTTTCTCTGCTTGTTCAACTTTTTCTTCTACTTTCTGTATACGTTGTGAATTACTTGCCATCATTTGTTGAACATTTAGCTTGTCTTCTATTTTTTCTAATTTGTCTTCTACTTTCCCTATTTTTTCTTTGACTTCTTTGAAATCATCATGAAACACTTGGACCATTCCTTTCAATTCTATCTGCATTGTTTTGACTTTCTCTTGTTGTAGTAGAGCCATGATGGCGAACCTATGGCATGTATACCACAGGTGGCATGCAGAGCCATATCAGTTTTCAGATAACTGAAAAATAACCGAGGTTATTTCTAGTAGTCAATTCTTATCTTTATTTACACTGCAGCTGTAGCTCCCAGCTTCCACTTCCATCTTCTAGATGGCACTCTAACTCTGCTACTGTCTCTTCCTCCTATCCTTTCTCTTTCAGACAATATATTCCGATTTAATCTTTAGGAAAAATAAAGTAAAATAGTAACAAAAAAGCAAATCAGCTTATCCAAATATTATGGAAATCCAAACTTCTCTACAATCCAATAATACATTTGAGATAGCCAGTCCAGCTTTTAAGTACAGAATATTTTCATTCTTTTCTAAAAGTTTCTCCAGTCTAACTTCCTGTTCCAATGATGGCTCTAAAAGCTCTTCTTGCCACTTTGCAGGGGAGGTGGAGAAAAAAAGAAACAAATCCACCTCCTTTTTGGAGTCCCACTTCCACCAGCTACTTCCCAGGGGGACTCTTAACTCCACTTCTAATAGAAAAAAAGGAAACAGTGTTGGAAATCTCTCACCCAGATCAATCAAACTGACAGTCTCTCTCTTCAATGCTTCCTTCCTGTGGCTGCCCCAGCTTCAGTCCAGCACGCAATGGCCGTCTTTTCCATTCCGTCAGGTTTGAGACCCTTCTCTGGATCAATCAGGAAGTTTGCGGACTCCCTGAGATCAGCAGAGTGTATGCTCTTCATTCCTCGTCCCTTCAAGGCGATTCTGGTTCAAACGGACCGTCCCAGCAGCTAGATTTGGTGCTGTCCCCTGGAACTCCCAAGGAACATGTCGTCTTGCCACCATGCTAGCCATGCCCTCTCTCCAAATCTGGAAGAAGTTTGAACCTGCTGGTTCTCAGAAAGTAGATAAAATTCTACGAACTGTATCCTTGGCTTTCTCTATATTGGACCCATGCCCCTCATGGCTATCTAAGAATTATCAGGAAGAATCAGGATACTGAAACTGTATTGATCATATTTGTGGATAACTCTGATGGGAGCTGGATGGAGATAGTATGTCCAACTTGCTTTTCCTCACCTCTGAATGGTGTTCAATCCCATCAAACATAGTATTGATATCAGAAGACACTTCCTGAGCCATGTAAATTATCAGTGGTGGAACTGGTTTTCATATAAACTGGTAAGTCCTCCTTCGCTGGAGGTCTTCAAACAACAATTATATAGACATTTGCCTGATGAATCTAGGACATTGGACTTTATGGACCCTAATATTCCTTCCAACTCATAAATTTGCCCTTGATTGCCTTTTGAAAGGTTCTAAAGACATGGATGCATCATCAAACCTGGAGATCTAGTTATGATTTGGAGCTTGCTAGATAGTCATACTGATCAATCAATGACCAGCACTTGTCTGTTTTTTGTATGCAATGGGTCAATTCGCCATAACCAACTTGCCTGGAACAACTTGCCACAGGGCAAAAATCAGGATTGGGTTCTGGATTCTCCTGTTGCCGGTTCACTCAGGGACGCGCCGCGCGGGCATGCGGGCATGCGCAGTACTTAAAAAAAGCTTCTGCGCATGCACAGAAGCATAAAACAAGATGGCGGTGCCTACAGCACCACCAGGAGAACTGGCTCGGGGGTGTGGCAGGCCTGGGTCACTGCCTGTTCCAGCGACCCAGTCTGCCAAGTTACTACCGGTTCTATAGAATTGGTCCGAACCGGGAGGAACCCACCTCTGGCTAAAATTACATCATATCAAATAAATGGTGAAATAGAATAATTAAAGAAAGGATGCAAAAGGAGAGAGAAAATGAAATGTGAATGACAAAAATTAAAATTATTTTAAAAATTATTTTAAATAATTAAATAAAATTGTTGAATTGGCCTGTGGTGAGTTTTCCCATGGCAAATAGGCCGCAGCAAATTGTCCCATGGCAATGGGTTGGCCACAGCAAATTAGCCATGGTAAATTGGCAGTAGTGAGTTGGCCCCGGCAAGTTGGCTGTGTGGCAAGCAGTCCCATTCCAACTGACTTGATATCCGATCCAAAATAAACATACAAGCTGACTGCGTTTCTATAATTATTCCAGGTGTTATCATCTTGGATGATCCAAGATATATTATAATGAAATTTAAGTCAAATTTCTCTAGATTTTATCAACCTAAGGAAATCACTTTCCCTTTTGTTTGTGTAAAACTAAGATCTTAGTTAGAAACTATTGGAACTGATTATAGCTTCAATAAGGAAAGTTAAACAACTATTAACCCAAGGTCTTATAAATATAAATATATCAAGGTCATGTTGATAATTCTAAATGTATTAGGATTACATTGTACACAGCTTTTATTGTTCAAGATTAAATGTGTACTTAAATTAAGAACAATAGGTATTCATAAATCAGCATGCGTGCTTATGAGAAAGTAGCTTTCTAATTAAATAAGAAGAAAATTTGTGTTTCTTGTTCCGGGAATTGTTTTTCTGTATCTTAGTTAATTATACATTGATATCTTACAGTTTCTAGTTACAAGAATTGTTCTCTTGTGTCAACATTGTCGCATCATCGCTGCAATATTTTTTTAACCTTTAAAATCACTGTGTGAACCAAATCTCTTTACTACCAATAGTTAACAACAACAAAAAGCAAAACATTTCTTTATAGATGCACCTCTGTTAGAAATGAAGAAAAAGACTTATAATAATGCAAAATAATATGCATTTTGGGAAAATGCATATTATTTTTCCTTAATGGGCCCCGTAAGTGATGCTTTCATTGATAATTTCAAAGAAATAATTAGATTTTCAAATGGGCAATTACAGGAACTGAAAATATAGTAGCAATGAAGAAGTAAGGACATAGATTCCTAAGAACTATGTTTGATTATTCCAAGCAAGATAATCTTGAAAAAAAAAATCTCAATTCACATATTTATCATCTGACAGTCTTTAGAAGTGGGATAGGGAGGCACATTGTTTTGGGAAAGGCCAGATTGTAGTGAGGCCTTGCCCCCTCCCGTTGTCCCTTCATGGGCACTGAGAAGGAGGGAGGGAGGGAAGGAGAGAGGGAGGAAACTAGAAGGGAGGGAGGGAGGGAGGGAGGGAAGAAAGGAAGGGAGGGAGGGAGGGAGGGAGAGAGGGAGAGAGAAAGGAAGGAAGGAAAGAAGGAAAGAAGGAAGGAAGGAAGGAAGGAAGGAAGGAAGGAAGGAAGGAAGGGAGGAAGGAAGGAGATGGGAATGAGAAAGGGAAGCAGGGAAGGAGGGAGGGTAACAGGAAAGAAGGGAAACAGGAAGGAAGGAAAGAAGGAAGGGAAGGAAGGAAGGAATGAGATTGGAATGAGTGGGGGGAGGGTCTGAGGGAAGTCCTTGGCCACCAGCAGCCCTGCTGCCCTTTTGCCATCTCATTCCCCCATCTTCCTGGCCTCTCCTGGTGATCTCCCATCCTATGGCTGAGGATGCTTTGGTTACAAAGCTGGGTCTCCTTGCACAGAGAGGGAGTGGGCCTCCCTCTGATCCATGAACTTTGCCCTCCCGCACCCACCATGAGTAACCTGGCCAAGGAGAGCGAGCACAGCAGCAGCCTTGAGGAGGAGGTAAGCACAGGCGGACACCCCCTTGGGGAAGTGAGACTGGGATGGGATGGGTTACAGAGTCCCAGGAGTTTGAGGGCCAGGTCGGACATTTGCCCTCTCCTGTCCAGGGCTCAGGGCAGCCTGTGCCACCATCCAGTGGAATGGGAGGGATGGCCAGGCTCCTCTGGTGGACTAGGCTTTGGTGGTTGCCCTGGTCTCACCTTCCCCCACTGGAGACCTCTGGATCCCCCCTCCCAGCCTTGCTTGCCCCCCCATAGGAAGTGGAGGACGACGCTGCTGCATGTGGAAGCATAGAGGAGAAAGTTTGAGGAAGCAGTTTCCTCTGAGTCCAACTTCTGCCTTGACAGATCTCTGGAGAGGAGGGGCTGGTGGGGGAGCTGTATGAGGGAAGACTGTCCCAACAAGCCACCATCCTTACCCCACAAGATTGAAAACGGGGATTCCTTTTCGAGAAGGCCTAGTCTTCCTTGTGCAGGACTGGGGAGCACTGCTCCCCTGCTTCCTACAAACTTTCTCCTCAGCACACACACACACACACACCATTCCAAGCTTGGAGAGTTTTATATACATCTGAGCTTACAAACTGCCAATAATACCTGGGCTTAGGGAGAAGGCCCTCTCCTTCCTCTCTGGACAAAAGTCCCCAAACTTAGAATGCAGGGTGTCCATGTGCACGCGCATGGGTGCCAGCAATTTGTGGAGGCAAGGAGTTTGTGGGGGGCACTGAATTGTCCCCATGGCAAGTTAGCTAGTGTGACTTGTTCCATCCCGAGTCAGCCGCGTCCAAGTGAGCAGCGTTGAGCAGGCCACACCCATCCAGCCATGCTCACCTAGTCACAGCGATACAGCTACTGGCCCTTAATGCTGATGCGGCCCTCAATGAAATTGAATTTGACACCCCTGGTATTGTGTAATGGCATTACGTTATTGTCAATTTTATTTTCAATGTATTTTACAAGTATTTTTAGCATGTAATTTGGCTTTTCCATGTTGGATGCATCCTGAGTTAGCATCTTCATTCAGCTATCCATTGTGACCTCTGATCTTTTTTTGAGTTGTACTGGACAGCTATAAATCCATCAATATAGATGCAAAGTTAGAGGGTTGTTTTGTTTTTGTTTTTTTGGCAGGGAAAGGCAATGTGAATTCCTTTATAATTATTTAGAGCTAACCCTTCAAGCTGTTCCTTGTGTGATGCCAGTTTAAGAAAAAAACTAACCACACTAAAATGTGGCAACAAATGTGGCACACTAAAAGCAGCTGGCAAGAAATACAGTCTAGACTGCAAGCTTCTATGAACATTCTCCATTGGACAATTTCCCCAGCTGTTGGGCCTCCCAAATTACCACTCCAAGAAAGCATTGCTAATTGTAGGGGCTGTTTTTCCACACAGTTCAATGTGTTTTTCTTCAAACCCTATGTCTTTCTTCCATTGAATTAAATGTGCTACTCTCTGAATTCCATCCTTTTCTCCTACTAAATTGAATGTATACTCTGACCTCATTGCCTTTCTCTCACTGAACTGAATCAGTTGCTAACTTTTCACAGATTATTACTGCTTCTTATTTGACATTCTTTGTGACACACTCCCCACAGGCTATCAAGTGCTTACTACTGGATTGGTTTTATATCATTAATCTCAAATATTAGTTAATAAAATTTTGACTGGTATTAATTATAGTTCATTATTTGAATTTCAGGGACACATAAGCCCATTATAATCTATAGTATAGAATTGCCAACAGAATTGGTGCTGTGGAAGGCCTCAGTTCATCTCTTTTCTGCCACAACTTCATGACATGCTTCCTAATTATGAAGATTATAGTCCAACGTATCTGGCAAAGCAAATAATTGGGGAAATATAATGTAGAAGATGCATTTCTGTTCTGAATATTTCATAGTGCATAATATCATTCACTAAACTCTAATTATTTGCTATAACTTGAATGAATGTCATTTAACTCCTTAGGCATCCATTGCTAACCTGGATTTATTTATTTGTCAAATTTAGAAACTGCCCATCTCCCTCACAGATGGACCGTGTGGTATACAATATAAAATATTAAAAACATAAAAACTATATGTAAAAATTTAAAATAAAAGGAATGGTAGTTAAAAGTCAACATTAAAAATTAATTAAAAGGTGCAGAGAGGGCTTTCTGGTGCCAACCAGCTCTATGGATGCATGCTTCTCTGTGAGATCAAATGAGATGGCAGAGCCAGGTTTTTAGACATTTCTGTAAGACCAAGGGATTAGGGGGCCACTTTGCCATTGAGGAGAGAATATTCCAAAGTGTGGGGGGAAATGACAGAGAAGGCTCTCTTCCTGTATCCCACCATCACAATTCTTTAACTGACTGGGTCCGCAACATTCCTATGTGACTGGGTAGACTGGCTGATGTGATGGGGTGGAAGATGGTTTTTGAGTTAGCCTGGCCCAAAGCCATATAGGGCTTTAAAGATCATAACCAACACCTTGAACTGGACCCAGAATCAATCCAACACCCAATGGACACAGAATCAAACCAGCACCCAATGCAGCTCATGCAGCAGATTTGTTACATGTGCCATTCTTTGGGCACCCAAGGTTGCTTATGTGGCTGCATTTTATACCAGCTGAAGCTTTCAGATACTATTCAAGGGTAGCTCCATATAAAATACATTACAATAGTCTAAACCAGGGGTTGGCAACCCGTGGCTCCGGAGCCACATGTGGCTTTTAACCCTCTACTGCGGCTCCCTCCTTTCATCCCTCTGTTGCAGAGAGAAGTGGCCGACGCTGCTGCTGTTGCCACCTCTATGGCCTGCCCACTGCTCTTGCAGTGCCTTGTGCAGCACAATGAAATTTAGCGCACTTCACAATGAGGGAGATGGGATTCCCTTCTCCTCCTGGAGCCCACTACGACATGGACCCACAATGTGACCCTGCTCCACTCACCCCTGGCAACAGCAGCAACATTGGCCACGGGGCGGGCCAGTGTCTCGGAGCGGAGAGCAGGTTGCATGTCCAGCACCAACAAAGGCCAGAAGTAGCCGCCCTCCGTTTGCTGCAGTGTCAGGCAGCGAGAGAGACAGACAGAGAGAGTCAGATTCAGCTCGATTCAGCTCTGTCTGCTGCCCTCTCTCCACCTTTGCCCTGTTTTGCAAGGATTCAGCGGATGCTGCCTTAGTGATGGGGGAGGGGTTCATCCCATACTTTGCCTGCCAAGCATCTTTGGGGGTGCCCAGGGACTATATTTTCCAGCCACTTTGAGTTGCAGGATGCATATGCATGCCTGTGTGAGTGGGGGGGAGGGAAGGAAAGAGAAAGAAAAAGAGAGAGAGCGAAAGAGAGAGAGAGAGAGAGAGAGAGAGAGAGAGAGAGAGAGAGAGAGAGAGAGAGAGAGAGAGAGAGAGAGAGAGTGACACAGAGACAGAGAAAGAGACAGAGAAAAAGAGAGAGACAGAGAAACAGTGACACAGAGAGTCAGAGAGAGACAGTGACACAGAGAGACACACAGAGAGAAAGATAGGATAGAAAGAAAGAAAAAGAGAGAAAGATACATAGAGATAGAAAGAGAAAGAGAGAGCAAAAGAGAAAGAAAGAGAGAAAGGGGTGAACAACACAACCAAGGCTGGGTGAGGCAAGAGGTGGCTGGGAGGGGAGGGGTGAGGCGGGGCCAGGTGGAGCAAATAATTTAACAACTGGTTCTCTGCCCTAATGACTGGCTGGGTAGGCGTGGCTGAGGGGGTCATGTGACTGGGTGGGAGTGAGTGATGTTGAGTTGGCTATGTCCACCCAGTCACACTGGTTGTTAAATTATTGGCTCCCGGTGTTTTCTTTTCTGTGAGAAACAGGTCCAAATGACTCTTTGAGTGTTTAAGATTGCAGACCCCTGGTCTAAATGGAAGATGACCAGAGTATGAGTGACCAAGTTCAGAATCACCCTATTCAGCAAATAGTGTAACTGGAGCATAACACAAAGTTGAGCAAATGTCCTCCAAGCCATGACAGTAACCAGTTCTTTGATCAGGAGCCATGATTTTTAGATGACCCCAGATTATGCACTAGGTTAGTCTGGGATAATGCAATCGCATCCAAGACAAAGGTAATGAACTCCAGGATGGAGAAGGGACCCCACCCACAGCCACTGCATTCAGAGTTCAGTTGAAATTGGTTATTATCCATCTGGGCCCCTGCAGCCTCCAGGCATCACAAAAGAACATCAACAGTATCACTCTCTTCACTTGGAACAGAGATATAGAGTTTTCAAAGAACAGTTGGAAGTCATAGCTAGGAACTAACATACTGATTATACTTCATTCCATGGTGATAGATGATCTCATCGAGTGATTTCATGTAGATGTAGAAGCCGAGAAATCACTGAGCTGTACAGCATCCCTCAAAGCAGGGGTCATGAACTCACTTCCTATCAACATCATTTGGGACTACCGTATTTTTCGGAGTATAAGACGCACCTTTTTGCCCCCCAAAAGAGGGTGGAAATGTTGGTGCGTCTTATACACCGAATACAGCAATTTTTAGCCTCCGAAGCCCGGCCCCCGCATCCAATTTTTGCAAATAAACAGGCTGTTTTTTTGCAAAAATGGAGGGGTTTGCCTCCCCCCACCCCCTAGGAGTGCTCTGCAGACTTCTCAGATCCTTTGCATGCCCTGTTTTTGCAAAAAAAAACCGAGCAAAAAATGGGCCGTTTTTTGCAAAAAAAATGGGGCATTTTTGCCTTCCCCCACCCCCTAGGAGTGCTCTGCAGGCTTCCCAGATCCTCTGCATGCCCTGTTTTTGCAAAAAAAAGAACGAAAAATGGGCCATTTTTTGCAAAAATTGGGGCATTTTTGCCTTCTAATTACCCCATCTAGCATGACTGGAGGAGGAATTCTGGGAGTTGAAGTCCACTAGTCTTAAAGCTGTCAAGTTTGAAGTTTGTAAAAAGTATACATGGTTGTAAAAAGTATACATGGTTGTAAAAAATATTCTGCTATACTGGTATTTTATTAAATAATATATTACTGCACCATTTGGTTCAGAATACTTTTTTCCTTGTTTTCCTCCTCTAAAATCTAGGTGCGTCTTATACTCCGGTGCGTCTTATACTCCGAAAAATACGGTAGCTTCAGAGGAAAAAGGTAAACAATCACAGAACTGTGCCACCAACTTCCAAATCTCCAAGTCAGCTGAAAAGGATGGTCAATGGTATCGATTGGTACCACCGAGAGATCAAGAAGAACAAGGATGAATGTACCACTTCCATTCTGCTCCCACCAGAAATCATCCATGTGTGTGTGACCATATTCAGGCCTGAAACCTGACTGAAAATATAATCTTTTTACTCTAGGATTCCCTGGAGTTACAATACTATAATCTTCTCAACCACTTTCCCTAAAAAAGGAATGTGGGAGTCTGGATGAAAATATCCAGAACAATGGTGGTGAACACAATGTCTTCTTGAGGAGCTGGCACCAAAGGCAGATGGTGGATGGTAATGATGATGAAGATGCCAAAATGTGGAAATGTGTATTATGATATCATGACCCAAACTTAGTACTTGCCAGGTCCCCTTAGAGATGCTGCCATTCTGAGAAGAGGTAGGATTTACTTACATTCTCTACCGGTTCGCAAATGTGAGCATGCACGCTCACTCGCATGTGCCTCATCTGTGCATGAGCATAGCCTTCTGCGCATGCGCAGTGCTCACGCATTACATTGGGGCGGGGGGCGGAGCCTCCCGCTGTCGCCACTACTGGTTCGCACGATCCGGAGAGAACCTGCTGAATACCACCACTGATTCTGAGGGGAGAAGGGGCAGGGTGTTGGAGCCAAATTATTTGCATGCTTTCGCTTTTGCTGTAACATGTGGGATTTATGGAGGGGACGATAGATGGGCTTTGCTTCCTCCCAGCTGGTTCTATCTCTCCAAGGTCCCAGTGCCCTGAGTGTGAACTACTATCAATCTAACGTCTCGGAGTTCTCAAAACACTTTTGTGACATATTATTGGCTGGGGAATCAGGGTGGGGTTTGAAGAGGGAAAAATAGCTTAACGCTAGCGCGGGAACTTTAGATTCCACCTGACTTCTCTGCAATCACTTTTTCTCAGTAAAAGTTTCCTTTTGAGCTACCACCATTTCAAGAGTTCTGCTTTTCTGAGAAGATAGCTGAGGCAGGTCCTTACAGGAGTTTGTGTTGCAATATTGTAATGTATGCTTCATTATTTGTGCCTTCAAGCAGACTTTCTTTGCACATTATGAAATATCAATTTGGAAAAAGTAATCAGAAGATCTTTGCATGGGAATGTACAGAACAGTTCCTGTAATATTTTACAAAAACAAAAAGTTTTGTGAGAAAGACATACCTCATTGCCACTATTGTGTTAAATCTAAAGTACAGGAAGTTAACTTTTTATTGCAGGAGAAAAAAGTTAATTTAGACAAGAAAGAGGCCAAAATAAAGGCCATTTGAAAGGAATCTAGTAAAACTTATGAAATGATAAATTACCAATGCTAAACTTTCTCACAAAAACTACAAAAGAAGAAAAACAGTCACATTGTCAGAGATAAAATTGATAGATTGGATGAGAACTGAATCAATCCATTGTTAAATTTCTGAGTTCACCTGATGTACAGAAACATTAATACTATGCATAATGACAAGTGATTCCCAAAAAAAATCAGCCATTTCCTTCCTCTCCAATAATCTGGATCAAAAACATGTTTGACAGAGAGAGATAAATGTGGCATGAGAGGATTTGCCCCATGGAAAGCACATCCTGTGTTGATAAGAATATCAAGGAAGAAACTAAACAAGGCGCATTGTCACATGTCACTTATTTCCCATTTGTTTTATATTAGTTACTGTTTATAATTAAGCATACCGTTACAGGCCACAATTACAATAAGAATAGAGGAGATAGAAAAAAAAGATTGCTGAGATTTTCCTTTTCAGCCATATATCCTCCACCTCAGTCATTCTGTGGGGAAAATGGTGGAAATCCCTTGCAGCTTTTCCTTTATGATAAAAAGAAATAAAGAAAAATGGAGAGAATGAAGATCTTTAGAAGAAAACTTGGAGCAATCCAATCCTCTTTCCCTATCATTTTTTTCACTTCTCCTATCCAAGTGTACTTTTCACAGTAGAGAACTGTCAGGAAAAAAAGAACACACAGGTTCCATTTGGTCTTTGCAAATTTTTCTCTACAAAACTAAATATAGATTGGAGATTCTTGCTGGAAGTATAATTTTTGGAAGGAATGATTCACTCTAAAACAGTCTAACACTGCTTTCCCCACCAGATTGAACAAAGCTTGATGAAGTGCTGATATAGACTAGGTGATGCAAGAATGAGATGGGTGAATCTACAAAGTTAATGTCCTTCAGTCTTATTCTTTTTCAAGATGGATGTAAAATAATTGCTATTTGCTAGTGGAAAAGTCTGCCCTTGTTATACAACAATTGATTTCTAATATGAGCTCCTTATCAACAATCGAATGGCTTTTTCTTTCTTTGATGAGAAGAGATAAGGGAGAGGAATTTGAAGCAATTTGGTTTACTATTGTGATACACAGGTATAATTTATTTTTTAAAGTTGGGGGTATTAATTAGTGCATAAGAATGCATGAAGCATGTGGCAAAATTTTCTGTTATTCTTTCCAAAACAGCATTTATTTAGATTTTATGTTTTTCAGTAAAATTTACATATAAGTAAATGTGGATGGAGAATAAAGCATAAAGCTATAGGATCTAAACATAGTTCATTATGTAAAACTCAATTAGATTTTAATCAATTAGTTTGGTAACCAGGTAAGTAGTATGCATAATTCGCTTTCAGCTAAATTGGACTCTAGAAGAATTCAGCTAAATTGGACTCTAGAAGAATTTTAGGTAAAACATCAGAGACATTTAACACTTTTCTTTAAGGAAGTGGACTATCAACCAAACACATTTCTTTGGAAGATATATCCCTAATTCTTGAGAATGCCATTCAATTACAGTGGAGCTCTTAGTAAAATCTGTTTTAAACATCTGCTTTATTAAAACACAAAACTTACTAAAACACTGGTGCTGTCAACCTTAATATAATACACTCTGCATTATTGTTTCCTAATGTATCCTGAAGCTGAGATTCATTCATTGAAAGGATTTATAAAGGAGAACAAGCATATCATTGATAACTTTTTTCCTAAAAGGCTAAAAAAACCTTATCTGCATTTCAAAAAATCAATTTGTCCATGAAAAGATCCCCTTGGTTGCTATGCCATGAACATAAGGTCAAATGAAGTAATAAATATAGAATATCCAAAAAGCCCACTAATGCATAAATGAATTCCTTGGAAGCAAGTTTCATTGCCTTTCCTTTTAGCCATGCCATATGTTTAAGGCTGGCTGTAAGTTTCCATTACTTTGCTTCCATTGGCACAGTGGATGTTAGAGGCAAAGTCCAGTCTTGCTAAAAGTCTTTTTGTAACAAAGAGGCCTTCTCTGAGGGAGATGGGCAGTTAAGAAGTATGAAATTTAAATAAATAAATAAAGACGCTGATAATTTGTGTTTTTGGACAGAAACTGCAAACTAACTATATAGCTGGAAATAAATAATAAAAACAATGTGGAAAAAAGGTAAACAGTAGAGCAAATAAATATTGAAGGAAAAGATCTCTAAAATACAGCATTTCAAAATGATTTCAGTACTCTGTATATTACTAGCAAATGTCTTTGGATTGTATCATTCATAATTATTTACCACTTCATGCAGTGAAGAAGCCAGTGGTTCAAAACTTGTTTGGGCTATGGATTCATTAGTCAAGATACTATTCATTAGCTTCAGACTCCAACGATCCAGAAGGTATCATAGTATAGTAGCTATCTTTTTGCGTATTTTGCTCTCTCAAGTATGTATGGATATCACTGATTCAAAAGTAATCTTCCTATGATTTCATTAGATTAGCTACTGCTTGTCAAACCTTATCAGCCCTCAGCTATGAAGAAGTTCTTATTACTATGAAATTAAGACTCGAAACAGAATTTGCATATGCAGGATCACAAGGGTACTATAAAGTTTATTTTATCAGAGCTTAGTATATTCTGTAATTCCAGCCTCTGAAATTTGACTGCTTAATGTGTGGCTTGAGCCCTGCCTCTGTGGTTTGTTTGTTCGATCAACCATAGTTGATCAGTCAGGCCCTTAAGTCCTGCAAGCCTAAGCATTTTTTATTAGTTCCCTTGTCTCATGAATCCAGTTCCAAGCTCTCAGTGAAGCCAAAGGGAATCCTCTTCCTCCCATTTTCTGCAGCAAGTATTGTATCTGCAACCATGCCAGCTGGAATACTCTTGACAACTATTGGTCTACCAAAGAAGATACATTCCAAAATTTCCCTGCTGTTTTAAAGCAGCCTGTCCCAGAAGCAGATAATAAAATTGAAAGGTAAGCTTTAACCATTTCCCCAAAGATTTAATCTGGTGAATATGGTAATGTGTTATATGGGAAAGGATTGATCACAAGACCAATTTATGAATCAATTTATGGTTAGTATTTATTTATTTATTTATTTATTTATTTATTTATTTATTTATTTATTTATTTATTTATTTATTTATTTGTGAGATTTATATACCGCCTCACAGTGCAAGCACTCTCTAAGCGGTTTACACCAATAAGCAATGTATATTTATATTGCCCCCAACAATCTGGGTCCTCATTTTACCTACCTCGGAAGGATGGAAGGCTGAGTCAACCTTGAGCCGGTGAGATTTGAACTGCTTGCCACTCTTTTTGCTGAATGCAGCTAAGAAAGGTATAGTTAGAGTCAGTAGTAAAATTTTCAAATCAAATAACTTTTATTTAGAAATTGACCAAACTTGAAAAAACACAACAAAATAGAACAGCCACCAAACAGCCCAAGGGATAAATACTAGTAAGATGAACAATAAGATAAACATAACATTGAACCTTTTTGAGTGACCTTGCCTTCAAATCAATGTTGACTCCTGGTGACTGCAAGGACTAGTCTTTATAGTTTTCTTGGCAAGATTTTTGGAAGTGGTTTGTTATTCCTTTTTCCCCAGGATTGAGAAAGAGCAACTGGCTCAAAGTCACTCAGCTGATGGTGGTCATGGTCTCCTAATTTCTAGCCTGGTGTGTTAAGCATACACCCAATTAAATCTCATATGAAACTATTGCTTCCCTATTAGATTAAATGTAAGGTGTTCTACTAGAATTTAGTATGTTGTTAATAGTGATCAAATCCTGCAGCCTATTTGCATTAATGTGCATTTAGCAATAATACACATTATTTCCTGGACCTTATACAATAGGGGAACAAGTGCAAAGAGCTCATCTGGTCTGATGAAATACCCGAGAAGAGGTTCTAGAAAATATGAGAATAAAGAGCCAGAGAACAAACTGGCATTTCAATAATTAGTATCCAGATAAGAGAGGACTTGAGATCATCTACAGATATCCAGATAGCTGCTTCTTGTGAAAGGACCAAAAGACAGATGTTTCTGGCAGGTTTAGGATTGTGGAAGATGATGGAATAACCTTGTTGCTCAAACTGTGATTGGCACCTTTGAAGGAACACTAAGTTTGAGTAGTTCCTTTTCTAATCACTTTGGAAATTGCTTGTTAGCTGCTCTTAGCTATTAGGAAATTTGGATCAACAGTACTAGACCCCTTTCAGTTGGGATTCAGGCCTGGATGTGGGATGGAAAAAACATTGGTTGCACTTTTAGATAATCATTGGTGGGTTCAAGATGGAAGTTGTCCATCTGTCCGTCCATCCATCCATCCTTTTTGACCTCAGTGACCTTTGATATCATTGACACTGGTATCTTTCTGGATATGTTCTGGGGATTGGATGGCACTGTGCTCATTCTCCTCCTTTCTGAGCTCATTTCCAGGCAGTGGCATTGCAGAGGATCCCTAAATTGTGGGGTTCCATAGGGTTCAGTGCTCTCCCCTCTCTTATTTAATACCTACATGAAGCCATTAAGTGAGATCACAGATCACCATGGGATCAGGTATAATCAGTACAGTGGTAATACCCAATCATTTCTTTTTGCCCCTGGCAAAGCAATGCTGTTGATGTCCCATCCCAGTGCCTGGAAGCTCTGAAATCTTAGAGTGGGAGCAAAAGGCTTCAGCTGAACTCCAGAGTGGAGTCTAGATTGGGGGACCCTCCGGATCAGGCTTTATGCTATCTTTAGTAGTGGGTTTCAGTGCCCCAAACAGACATGGTATGCTTCTTGAAAGACCTCCTCTTTTTGTTCAAAGAGCAAAACCTTTCATGAGCAAATTCACTATCTACTCTATCTTCATATGAATATTTCTTAAGTGTACTTGAAGTGGACAGTCTTTCATAACAGCACAGTTTTAGAGTATCCTTCTGTATAAGATAAGCATATTGTCTAAGCATTTTCTGATATCTGAAGCAAAGTTGCTGAGAATGGTGAAAATTCATTTCTATCATTGATCCACATTGCTGGTTTTTGATTGTCAGACAGAAACTAGTGATCTATTCCTTGGTGCCCAGCAGTTGACTGATTGAGAGAGAAAGTGAGGTTATGGAAGCTGCAAAAAAATTCAGCCAGGAGTATTGATGTCTTTAGAGAAAACACATTTGTTTGCAATAACATATTGTACTGTGTATTATTAACCTCAAAGCACCCACTTATCAATAAGAGAATAATTGTAGGAAATACAGCTATATGAAGCTCATAACAGAGAAATCCTTTTTAAAGATAATTCTGCACTCATAGATTTTATACAAAATTAATACAGACATACTATTCATTAAGCTTTTGCAAAGTAGGACTCATTAATGCATGAACTTACTTAAATAGGCCTCATGCTGTGAGGTGCATAATATTGCCATATTCCCTGAGAAAAAAAGCCTTCAGGTACTTTGTTTGGCCTGATATTTGCATACAGTTCATTCCACTTAGCTATAGCTTTTTTCCTGACTTATTTATATCTGGTTCCTTTATTCTAAAGTGGGAAATTATTTTGACACTTTAAAAGAAGAAATCGAGTTCCTTTAATACATTCTTTGCTTCAGCAGGAATTATTTGTTAAGCTTACTGCACTGAAATTCAAATTCCCACCAAACGTGCAATATGAAAATAGTTTATTCAAAGACTGTTGTGGGTTATAGTATTTCTACCCATTTTATAATGTTTGTGGTCTACAATTATAACCTACATCAATTTAAAAAAAAGGAAAGCTCATGTTTATTTAGTCAGATGGTCACTCAGCAGCATTGTCTTTTGTGACTGTCAGGTTATGGAGTGCCTAAAGAGGTATGCTTGGCTTAAGAAATTAGTAAAATTTTCTGCACTTTCTGCAAGCTTTTAACTTTTAATCATTTTAATGATTTGATTTTAATTTTATATTATATTATAAGTTTATTAATTTTTGGTTTTTAAACAGTACATATAAGTATAAGCTTCTTTTAATACTGGAATAAACAGAAAAGCAGTAAAGATGTTCAACAACAAAATGAATTTTATAGTTTAAACATAGGTAATCACAAATGTTAGAAGTACTTCCAGTTCTGAGCTGCAAAAAAACTGGAGGTATGTCTTATACTAGGGGTCCCCAACCCCTGGTCCACGGCATGCCAGAAACCAGTCCACACAAACAAACAAAACCCCATCCGTGGGATGCAGACAGTACATGAAACCATGCCCTTCCAGTCCGCAGAAAAACCTCTCTCCACAGAATCAGTCCCTGTGCCCAAACGGTTAGGGGCCTCTGTCTTATACTAGGGAACATCTTAACAGTTTAGTTTTTCTGAGAGAGTTTTGGACAAATATTATGATATACTCAATATCAGTGGTCTGTCTTTAAGTTTGTCCCTACCTTTTACTGTATAATTTGAATAATGCCAAGCCTACTATATCTCTGTGGTGAAGCCCAGAGGATCTCTAGACAGAATACTGTATATCAGTGGTTCCCAACCTGGGGGTCGGGACCCCTTTGGGGGTCGAATGACCATTTCCCAGGGGTCGCCCTGGCATCCTCAGCTCCCCCCCCCCACTGCCACAAGCCTGGCCATATCGGCTTAACTCGCCCGAGCCCTCCGATTGGTCAGGAGGTGCCATTCGGTGAGAGGCGTTTGTTGTGGAAGTTGATATTCCTTGTGCTCTTGCAAAGACTGGCCCGAGAATTTCTGATCTGGCATAATTACATAGTTTTTGTGATTAATCGCTATGCTTTAATTATGTTCAATTTGTAACAATGAAACTAGATCCTGCATATTAGATATTTACATTACGATTCATAACAGTAGCAAAATTACAGTTATGAAGTAGCAATAAAAATAATTTTATGGTTGGGGGTCACCACAACATGAGGAACTATATTAAGGGGTCGCGACATTAGAAAGGTTGGGAACCACTGCTGTATATAATGACCTTTTTAGATTTTGAGAAAGAGAATGGTGGTTTGTAAAATTTTACATGTCCAAAACATCCACACATTCCTTTTCTCCCAAGTAAATTTTTATAGTAATCTTCTCACTGAATAAAACAGGTATTTAGCAATTGAAGATCAAGGAATTTGTGCCTTATGGAATTTTATATCCTTTCTTAAATGTGGTTAATAAACCCTTCTGACAAAGTAGCTTTTTGGGCTACTTTGAGCAGCTTCTAGGGCTTCATAACAACAAATAGATCATCAAAATTTTTGCAACCTACAACAAATAGACATAATTCTATTGATGTATGGTAAAATTAAAATTTCCCATGTCTATCTCTTCATTACAGTCCTATGTTTTTTTTTCCATTCACAGCAATGGATTCCCATTATTATAAAATTAAGGCTACAATCCATGGGAAATCAAAATGGTGGACATGACACAATTCTTTGTATAGTATGTGTGATTATCATCCCCACAATATAGAGCAAACCAAAAAATAATTCCACAGAAATCTACAGTTACTTTTATTAAGATGAGCTATAGTAGTAGAATATTGCAAGTCTGATTATGCTTCACCTCTTCCTGTTCTTATACTCACGTGAATTAGAAGATTCTCTATCTGAGACATTTATGTATACAGATAGCCCTCAACATAGACCACAAATAAAACTGAAATTTCAATCACTAAGTGACACAGTTGTTAAATAACTCATGTACCTAGATCTGATTTTACAACCATTTTACCATTGTCATTAAGTGAACCACACAGTTGTTAACTGAATCCAGTTTCCCCAATTGATTTTGCTTGTTGGAGGCTGTTTGGGAAGGTCACAATCACATGATTGTAAGATTTGCAACAATCGTAAATGCACACTGGTTGCCAAGCACCCAAATCGCTATCACATGACGTGATGGAACAGAAGAATATAAGAATCAAGCCTTCTTGGTAACTGTCCCTGGTCTCCGAGATGTACTATCTGTTGAATGGTAGGAACACCCTTTGTTGTCATTTAAAAGGTATTGTAAAGCACTTCAAAAAAATCAAGCTTTTAGGAATAAATAGTTCTAAATTATTTTTCCCTACTATTCTTATATTTTCATTCAGTCTATTTTTAGGTCTTAGTGCAAATGGCAATTAGGCTTCAGTAGTCAGTAATAAAAACATTAAAAAATAAATACATTAATTTATTTAAAAATAAATAAATAAATAGCAAGCTGAAGACAGCAGAAATAAAATTAAAATTCTGAAGAAAAATGTAGAGATGCTTCTAAAAATAACAAAATGCAGTAAGAATTGTCATATTTACAGGAACAAGAAAACTTGTACAAAGAAGAGAAAAAATTCACAATCATTAGCAAGATCTAGCAGACGGAGTTATACTCACTCCTTAATTTCTTGTATAATTGTGCTGTTTCTCACTGAATAACATTCATTTCAGGATTTGGGGGGATATGTGACTGTGTGGGAAGAACAATGATATCTTTAAGTTATTAGATTGCCAAAACAGATTTTTTTTTTGCTTCTAAGAAAAAGATATCATTGTTTCCCAAATGGAAGAATGTCCTGATGAAAATTTTCTGCTGTTAACCACAGTGAACTAAATACCATAACTGTATCTCCTTTGTCCTTGCTGCTTTGAATGGCTTCATATAAGAAACAATGAGTCTCCAAGTTTGCAATGAAGGACCATCTGCTAAATTAAACAGATATCATACAATTTATAGTTTATTCAAACTATAATCAAACTGCAAGCTCACTTGAAGGAAAAAATAGAAGGAGGGGATAAAATAAAGAAATATTTAAATGAACAGTTCATGAAATATTTAATTTCAAAATGTATTTATGAACTGAACTTGAAAATAGTTTTATTTTTCCAAAACTAGAACTGATGCTCCAAGATGGACCACTATAGATGCATTTAATGTATTATTCGTTTATTAGATTTATATTTAACTTTTCATTTAGTAGCTCAAGAAGGCACACATATTGTTCCCATTTTTTCCCTTTATTAACCATCTTGTGAGGTAGATTGGACTGAGAGAGAGGGACTGTCCCAAATTCTGAAATTCAAATTAGGCTTTTTATACAGTAACTACTTTCACAGGGTTGCTACCCTCAAGAACTAATGTCAGGGGGAAAAAATTCTTTCCCAAAAATTCCCCAGAGATTTTCCTACATTTGGAAAAAGGCCACACAGCCTCATGTTGTCCCAAAAACTCATTTTCTGTAACTCTCATGTTCCCCCCAAACATTATCACTGTAAATTGATACCATAATTTCTTGTCCCAATAAGATGGGAAATATGAAAATATAATAAAACATATAATGTTCCCAGAATCCTAATATCTGAACCTTCCTCAAAACGTCCTTCAAACCCAGCACTGCTTATATCTGTGGAATGACCCCAACCATTTCTAGTCCTCAGCATTTCTCCACAATATTAAGTTATTCATGTTAATGTCAATATTTTTAAATTTAAAAAAAGATTTCCTACATATGCCTTGTGTAGTAAATTTTTAAAGCTTTTTTAGGAATTTCTGGAGATAGAAAGATGTTCCAAATCTTCCTTTAGATTAGAACATTATGCCTAACCCATAATCTTTTTTCTGGGATTATATATCAGAATTAATTCATTGGTAAAATAATTGAGAAAAATTGGGAATCGAGATCATTTTGCCTTGGAGATTACCATGGAATCTTATCTTCTTAATGGGCAAAGAGGGTGGCAAATGTGTCTTTGAAGATACACTTCAGTCCCTTTCATGTCATCAAATTTAAAATTCCTATTTTAGAAAACTGGTTCTTCAGTTATGGTGAGCATCCATTTGAAAAATTCAAATCCGAATAAAACTACATCTATATTTAAAAATTATTGTAAGTGTATTTTTGTGTGCACAACAGTATTATTTTTCAGAGTCAGAAGTCAAGTGTTTCATAATATTCTGTCGCTAACAATTCTTTTTCATAAAGTGGTGCTTGACTCCAATTCCTCCTGAGCTGAATAGTAGATGTTGTCAATTTCTCTTGTCCTTAAATGAAGTATTGAAATGTGCAGTTATCTTAAAGCACAGTAGTATACCAAATAAATAGCAGTCATATTTGAAATTCAACAGATTTTATCAACTCTGCAACCTGGTCATTCCTCTCAGAAGACCCTAGAGTTTTTGGTGCTGCAGGAATACTGTCTCTTCTTCCCTAGCTGTGCTGATGAGCTGTCAAGAAGCCACATAAATTAATTCTGAAAATTGCTCAAGGTTTCAGAAGGGCACTGAAATAAGGAGATGAATAAGGATATGAGTTGCTTCTACATGCAATCTTCAGTATTCAAAACTGAAAAAAATCCAGGAGGATTCTTTTGGGGGGGGTAATTTTTTTTGAAACTGAAATATGGATTGCTCTGATACTTAGTTAGCTGTTACCTAAATCAAATGTCAGTTGTCTATATTTTTCTACTTCTCTATAACTTAAATTCATCTTTCCCTTGTACTGAGGTCACAACATTAGAAATTTTGAAGATTAGGCAAAGCAAAGCATCTCCCACTTGTTTAGATCAAAAAATGCCTTGTGAGAAGAGAGATTGGGAGTTAGTACAGCTGGATGGGCAGTCCCAAAAACTCAGGAACAGATATTTGGAGGCTGAAAAGAGGTGGAGAGCACCACACCTCCTAAAACAGTGATGGCGAACCTTTTTTTTCCTTGGGTGCCGAAAGCACGCATGTTTGTGCCCACACTCATAATTCAATGCCTCCCATGCACGCAACCCCCCTGTGCTGCCCCACCCCCATGCATGGATGCATGACCCCCTCCCCTGTTGCCCCATTTCCCAATTTCCGGTGGGCCCGGTAGGCCGATTTTTCACCCTCCCCAGGGTCCAGAGGCTTTCTTGGAGCCTGGGGAGGCCGAAAATGCCCTCCCCTGCCCCCCAAGCCCTCTGGAGGCCGAAGATGCCCTCCCAGAGCCTCCACGTGAGCCGAAAATCAGCTGGCCGGCGTGCACATGCGCGCTGGAACTGAGCTAGGGCAACGGCTCACGTGCCAGGAGATATGGCTCCGTGTGCCACCTGTGGCACGCGAGCCATAGGTTCGCCATCACAGCCCTAAAATATAACCTTGTATTCCTCCTGCCATTTTTTCCACTTTTGAAATCTTCAGATTAATTTTAATGTATTAATTTTCAAATGCCCCTCTTAAAAGTGACATCTTCACATATCAAGATAAAATTTTCATTTGTTAAGCTTAAAAAAGCTTTCAGGATCAAAATGTTGAAACAGTTAACACTTTACTTGAGTAATTGGTAGAAATGGGGCAGCTGCTAGCTCTGAGCTCAACATTCATACATACAGATCCAGTACAAAACAGAGATTCCAGATTTTTCACAGTTGTCCTAGTGTAGGGCTTCATTATTTCTCTTTTTCTCTTTTTCTCTGCTGCAGTGATAAAACTTCACAAAATCAGATCCCAATTTCTACAATCACTTTTCATGCATTAGTAATTTTCCTTTTTGTAGAATTACTTTCATTTCACAACCCAGAGGAACAAAGTGGATTCATTGATGGCAATCTTGGGAAGCTTCTTAAATACTTCATAATCTTAGCAACTCATAAGTTTGTAAGTTCACAATAATATGGCCAATGACATGACCACTGATCGAGTTCTATTGACTACTTAGGCTGTTGCAGCTCTCCCCTCAGATCCCTGAACACTGTTGTTCAATACTGGTAACTGAGTCTATACTTTGTAGTGCCAAGAAAAAAGTTTGCTTGTTTCAAAAAATATGTTTTGTTCAAAATGCCTGTTTAAGCATTATTCTGTTTATGTGTGCATACGACAAAGGAATGAATATAAATATGAACGCATGATTGATTTGATTACCATACTTGTGATGAAAGACTGAAAGAATTCATGAAGGATACAAAAGTGATGAAAGAGTCTAAATCTGGAAAGGTAATTATTTGGTGTGTGTTAAGCATGGTTTTGTGTGTGAAAATGGATAGGGAATGAAAAGAAAGAAGTGAATGAAATGAAACTAAAATGTCTGAAGAAAAACAAAATACAAACCTTATATGAAAATAAAATAAAATATGGATTAATTTCCCAGCAGAGGGGGTTAGTTTTCCTTGCTATGATCTCTAACTTTTTGCAGTCCATATGTGATACTAGTACCATTTGGCTATCCTTCCTGTGAATAAGGAAAGCAATTGCTACCAATCACTGTCCCTAAGCGAGAAGACAATTTTAGATAGTTGATAAAGATGGAGGCATAGTCACCTCTCAAAAGTGGTCGGAAGAAACTGATCCATACGAAAAAAAGGCAGAATCCACTCATCACCATGAGTCAGTAGGCAATCCTCGTTGCCTGTGTTGGGCAACACCATCTACCACCAAGATGAAATGCTCTACATGATGGTAAATTCCTCCTGCTTTACTGGGAACTTCCCATCAGGTGTTGTTTAAGAACACGAGTCCAGTCTACTTCAGGAAGAGTTCAAATTCTGTCTAAAAATATATTTCTTCACATTATCTACTGGTGTCTTGAAAAATAGTGATGGAAGAACATGGACCCAAACCATAGTATCTGTTAGCTGATTCTTTCACTGCTATATCCCTGATTACATGGATATGTTTAGTGCAATTGCAAACATCATTGATAAGGCATCTACTCCTTCCCTGAATTTTCTTGCCACCACATTCCAAGACTAGCAGGAAAAGTGGGTTGAGGGAATTAATATTTTTAATAATAGTTATTCAGTTCCAGACATCATCTCTACTCTTGCAATTCCACTGAGTCCCCAGAAGTCTGACAATCTCCTGGCAGATTTTCAGAAGTGGAGAAAGAAGTCACTTTTGTACAGCGGAGAGTGTAGTTTGAACAAATACAACATTCTTACTGCCCAAAGCAGTCATGGAAAATAATGCTCAGACCTATATATGCATGCAGGAGGTGCTTGTTTTGGTTTTAAAGTTCCACAGAAGGCTCTATGGCAAATCCATTTCAGAATGAGAAGAGCTAGCACTTCACAAAATCCATTATTGTTATATACCACAAACTCATAAAAATCCTTATGCAAATGCATTGGAAAAACTGTTGAGCAAATAGTTTCTGCTTTGTACATGTTAAACTAACCCTGGGTTGTCTGTACTGTTATGAATTTTTCTGATTTATATTGCCAATTAAGAATCATTTTAAAATCTCCTACTAGGCAAAAGTATGGAAATACTGGAAGTATAACTGGTATTCTGAGAGGTACCTTCATGAGGAAACACCATTCTTACTTGATAGCTGCTCTGGGCCTCCTGTGTTAATTCCAAACTATTTCAAGTTATAAATTGATATGCCCCATTTTAATTGCAAAATGTGCCTTTTCTAATTGGTCTCATCTCACAGGAATTTGTTCAATTCTTTGACAATGCAGTCCATCGTTCTTGCTCTGGAGTATAGCTTTATATCTCTGTGGGCAGAGGAATTTCCTCATGAAGCAAAGCTATAGTCTCATTTCTATAGTGTTTCATATGCAAGAAATGCTGATGTTTGGTCCAATATGTAGCCTTTCACCATTTTGCTAACCCTTTAGGAATGCGTGGAAAAAGGAAATAAAAAGTACTTTCATTTAATTATTTTTAAAATGTATTTTCCAACTATACAAAGCCTCTATTTTCCAACTACATGAATACATTGTTAAAATTTGTGTATCACTGATGCCTCAATTGGTATTTTGAATGACAACAATATTACTATTGTATTCACATTTCAAAAGATTTCTTTTCCACTGAGGGAGTGGACTCCATCAGCCTCCACCCTTAACCACACTTTCATATAACTATTTTGCGTATTCAGTTGTTATATTCCCTCTCTAATTCTCTCTCTCTTTCAATGTAGCACAAATATATATGCAGAAGAAGCATGTTTACTGAACTGAATTTGCACCCTCAATGAAATAAATCCAAAATGTAAGACTATTGTATAACTGTAGCTATTTTGAAATCCAATTAGTCTCATTGTTTGTGAGAGAGCCCTTGCCTAGAATACAGAACAACTCTAAAATCAGTTATGGGAACATTGATCTAAAGAAAGGCATAGTTGAGAAAACTCATTTCATAAGATCAGGGACAGAATGGTTTCATTGGGAGTGGATTGAATTTCTTATTCCATGTGCATCTACAACAATACTACAGTGTTTCCCTGAAAATAAGAGCCAGTCTGATTTTCTTTTGGGCTCTAAAATATGCACTAGGGCTTATTTTTGGGAAAATATGATCAAGGTGATCAGCTGGCTGAGCACCCAGCTCCTCACCCCGGGCACACACACAAGAACCAGCAAATGCATGGGGACCGATGGTATCCGGCAGCAGCTGCAGCCCACTGGTCCCTGGGTCGATGCATTCTGGGGCTGCGCAGAGTGGAAGGCATGGAGCAGAAGACAGGCAATCCCAACATGCAGAACAGAAGGCAAGCAATCCTGATGCACTGCACGGGTTGCAGGCAAGCTGAGAGACATGAAGATCAGCCTCCCATGGCTGCCTTTCGCTCTGGCCTACTGCTGCTCAGCTTTTCCATGGCCCACACGGTGCATCTGGATCACCTGCTTCCCTCCCATGCCTCTGCCTCTGTTTGCTGCCAGTGTTGCTGTGCAAAGACCAGTCTCCCGTGGCCAGCCCCTACTCTGGCCTCCCGCCACTCAGCTTTTTTCCACAGCCCACGCAGCATGTCCGGATCGCCTGTCTCTCCTCTCCCTTTGCTTCCGCCTGCTGCTTGCACAGGTACTCAAATCACTTGTGCTGCATGGGCTGCAGCTGCTGCCAGATACCATCTGCCTGTGCACACTCACCGCCTCCTATGCTGGCCATGCTCACTCCCCTTCACTAGGGCTTCATTTTGGAGTAGGGCTTTTATTAGGCGCACGTGTAAAAAAACAAGTCTAGGGCTTATTTTCAGGGTAGGCCATATTTTCAGGGAAACATGGTAATACGGGTAGTTGTTGACTTACAATCATTCATTTAGTGACTGTTCCAAATTACAACAGCACTGAAAATGTATGAGCATTTTTCACACTTACAACCATTGCAGCATCCTTATGGTCAGGTGATTAAACCTCGGATGCTTGGCAACTGGGATGTATTTATGACTGTTGCAGTGTCCAGGGATCATATGACCACCTTCTGACAAGCAAAATAAGCGGGGAAGCTTAACAATCATGTTACTAACTTAATAACTGCAGTGATTCACTTAACCATTGTGACAAGAAAGATCGTAAATTGGGGCAATAAAGTATAAAGATATAGGGGATAGTCTCTACTACCATAACATTTCAGGGTCTTGAAGAAGATACTCAGAAACAAGAGATAGGACAATAAATTACTGATGAGAAAGGAGATGTACTTCTATCTGTAAGAAAACAAAAAGATAATTGATAATTGTGATAATTGGTAACTCACTGTGATGTGCCAGCTGGACTGATCATCTTGTGAAGGGTACTGTGTGCTAGGAGCAGGGACAACGGACGTGACAGACAACTTTCAAGGCTTATTAAATGTGCTGAAAATTATCCTTTCCATATGATAGAGAAAAATATTGCATATAATAGGGATTATGATTTTTAAAGATCCGGGAATTAAGTTCAAGACCCTGGATGGCCAAGTGAATGTTCTTCCTGTCCATGGAAGAGAAGTAAAGAGAAGAAGACAGTAAGGGAATGACTGACTATGCAGATTGTCTTAATGAAAGATATTTAGTTTCTGATATCCTGTCTATTGACAAACTGCTGCCACTTTGCAAGAACTGATAAACAATAAATTGGCCAGTTTGTTGAGTGTGAACAGAGGAATTTTGATCTGAATCTTATATCTGAAATAGAAACCTAGTACTATGTTGTACTCTGTAGAAAAATATTGATGTGCTGCTGGGAACAAATGAATTATTTATTTTAGATCATCTCTTCTGCTTGCAACTTTTTATTATTTATTGCCATACTGTGTAGATTGTTGCACAAAATGTTGCTACCTTATAGCAAGTTGCCTAACATCAAGTAAGAGGGTGAACAGGACCATATACATTTACTATCTCATTCTTTATAATTTTCAGAATGTTCCAGGACATCTTCAGATATTTTGATAAGACTCAGAATTATAAGGACAAATGTGCTTCTTATAGGATCTTATGAAATCTACCCCAGCAGAATGCATGTAAGACTGCTAAATTGGGCCTGGAAGAAGCCTTTGAAATGTTATGTGATATATACAGACTACACTTCAGATTTACACTCCTAATACTGTGAATAACAAACACATTTTCCTATTCTATGTCTAGCACTTGTTTAAAAATAGCCATGTCTTGATTGTAAGGGCCAGAGAGCAAAAGCTCTGGAAATAGGCCATGTATCTACAGAAAGATTAGGGAGCCATGAATATTAGACAAATGATATTAGACAAATAATCCTATGGGAGTTGGGCAGCATATAAAAATGACCAAATAAATAAATGAATAAATAATAAATAAGCATTAATACAAAATTTAAAATCATAGCCAAGCACAAATCTTTATTCTAGATAGGCCTACTCCAGAAATTTCCTGGAAAGTAATTACAAATAGGCATTTAACTGTGGTAAAATAGTGAATACTGAAATCATAATTGATACTCACAATCCAATACTTGCCACTATAAGCTGGGTTGCACATATTTTTAGAAGCTTTGCCAACATTCAATATGCTGTCAGATCTCAGCAGCTCAAATCACAAGCCATTTCAGTAAGAGACCATGATAAAAATTTATAGTTGCTATATGCCCCACTGCCCAGTAGAGCTAACAATTTAATAAAAAATCAGAATGTTGTTTCATAACATTCAGGGGCTTTATTGTCTATATAGGTAGTCCTTGACTTACAACAGTTCATTCAATGGCTGTTCAGTTACAATGGTACTGAAAAAAGTGAGTTATGATCGTTTGTCACACTGATGGCCATTACAGAATCCCCATGGTCATGTGATCAAAATTCAAATGCTTGGCAACTGACTCATATGATTGCAGTGTCCTGGGGTCACCTTTTGCGATCTTCTGACAAGCAAAATCAATGCAGAAACCAGATTCTCTTTACAACTTAGTAACTGTAGTGATTCCTTTAACAACTGTGGTAAGAAATATCATAAAATAGGCCAAAATTACAACTGTCTCACTTAGCAACAAAAATTTTGGGTTCAATTGTGATTCAGGACTACTGTACAATACTATTTAGCCTAGAAATAAAATGAGCTGAATTCCTAGGTCAGAAAGACAAATGTAACTTAATAATTGACACAGAGACCTGTGGAATGATTCCCATAATTGACATAAAGCAATCGGATGATACATTTTATCTTTAAAATGTGTAAGTGACAGAAAGAAAGAAGAAATTGCATTGTATGGATCTATTCCTCCTCAGAAACCAAAATGAACGAACTTGACAATACTACAGGCCGCCTAGATTAAAATAAGAAATAAAAGTAAGAGTGTTACTGGAGCCAAGTATCATTTGCCCAACCAAGGAAAAGATAATGCTTCTAAAGAACAAATTATATCTTGAAATAATAGTGATAGAAAATATCGGAAAATAACAGAAATTTAACAGATATAAAAGCCAAGTTCTTTACATGAAAAACAGAAATAAAGTATGTAGGCATGGGAGATGAGCACTTGGAAGAGGAAACATGTTTCAAATGAAGTATAGCACCACCATTGAAAGAAACAGCAGTGAAATGTAATATAAATCATGTTCCCAATCATATTTGCTACATTCCAATTTGTTTTGCTCTGTTTTGAGTTCTAGCCAAGTTATAAAACCCGTGTACTTCAATGTGTGTAGTCAACTTTCACTTTTTTCATTAGCCATTTGCCTGTTGGTGATACTATAGCTTGTGGGAATGTATCAATTATATCCATAAATAAGAATATTTTTAAAAAAACTATGGTGATAGCAGAAGTAAATTTTCATCTTAAAATAATGGGTTATTTTAAGGATAAGCACAAAATATTTTTTACATAAATTACTGTTTTACAGATCACAGGTGGTGAAAGTTAATATTTCACACAAGCTAAACCTGTTTTTTACTAACACATTACAAAGTATAATCTGTAAAAAGCAGGGTACTAGCAGTGGAAGTATGGCAACTGAATACAAACACAAAATGACTATCTGTAAAATGACAAAGGCAATGTGCCAAAAGCTCTGGCTTTAGCTATAATTCCTATGAATAGTACTGTGATGTCAACTCAAGGCTTTCTCTTCCAAATATACTGTATTCACCTGGACTCTTATATTAAACAGAGGGCAAAGTTATCAATCACATAAAGTGTGAATTGATTTTTAGAACAATTTCAGATCACAAAACATGGCAAGGACTTTGTATAAATTTACTCCATTTTGCTGGTTGTTTATCAGGATAGTTTTTTTTATTCCAGCAGATTGATGTCCAGAGTTTAAATAAAAAATTCAAACATAAATTTGCCAGTCCTTTGGGAATCAACAGTTGATCATCATCATTTCAGCAACTGAGTTCATTCCTCATGAATCTAAACAAAAGCTTTATTAGTCTGGAATTGTAAATAAAATGAATGAATGAATGAATGAATGAATGAATGAATGAATGAATGAATGAATGAATGAATGAATAATGAATGAATGTAAATGAAAGCATTGCCGACACATGCTTGTTCAAGCTCTTCTTGAACACATCCAGTGAAGAAAGAGAACTCCTTTATCTCTCTGGGTGTTGTTCAACTAATTCCTGTTGTCCTGTAATTTAAAGTTAACATTTTACATTCAGCGTTCTAGGAATATATACACTCACACTCTAGGAAATGTGTTGTATGTGTATGTATATGTGCATGTATGGTTATGCATGCAGATAGATGGTACAGATGGAGATGATAGAGAGAAAGACAGTGAGTGAGTGAATTCAAGCCCTTGAAAAATGTATTATATTCTTTTCTCAGAATTAATCCTTGGGGCAAATGCTACATACATCTAAAATTCCTCAATTTAGCTGCATTTCCACAGGATCATATGGCTCTTGCCATACAATCCAAGAAAAAGACCTTGGCTTTAATGAGTTATAGGTAGATAAACCACCTCATCCATGCTCCTTGCCTTCTTTTGTATTTTAGCCAGTTTGTGAATCATTTGTAAAGTATGGTGCCCAAAATTGGCCAATGCAGAATATATGGAACTATGGTATTACATTATAAACAAGAATGCAAAAATATGGGATGTCTCCCATTCTTATTTATTCTTGCCATTACCATCTTGGATTAGCTCTAGAATAATGCAAATCAAAAGAAAAAAGAAAACAACTATCCCACCCTGATGGTGCAGACCATACTAGTCAGCAAAAATCCAAGAACATATCCAGTAAACAATACTGTGATTTGGGATTTTGTGGCTTGGTCATGAGAAGGCCAGATATATGGTAACAAAAAGGCTGGAATTAAATGGTCAATATCAGACAAATTTGTGTTTTCTTCGTATACTGGCCGATCCAGCCTGTTGTGTCATATTGACTGGTGATATTTTTGGAAAACATCACAAATTACGTTGTTTAACAAAACATAGTTTCCATGGTCATGTAACACACTTTACCATATAAATCAACTATATTATAGCTGAATATGTTGCCCAGGTTCATACAGCATGAGCATGCTAAGACAATAGCTAAATTCCCATAATATGCTATGGTACAACAAATTGTCTTCCTTTTTAATCTAGTTTAATGTGACATGTGAACCTAGCTGAGGAGGAGGAGGAGGAGGAGGAAGGAAGGAGGAGGAGGATGATTACATTGCTGTTTTTTAGGTTGAGAATTAATACAGCATTAGTTGCCTAAGAGGCTGAGATTTAATATTCTACACCTGCTGACTTTCAACAGGGCAAAATTTTCATTTGGAGTTGCCTCATGAGTTGACTGAAACTGGCCAATGGTTACTCAGTGGCAAATGCTTCTATATTACCTTTATACCCCTTGATTTACAAAGCAAAGAGAACTGCTTTAGTAAACACTTTCAGCAGGTGGGGAAGAGATAAAAGAAAATGGGCCATTTTAAAACATTTTTAAAGGCTGACACTCTTTGTGGGACAAACTGATTGCAACCAATGAGTGCTGTCAGACATATCACTTTGCCATTTATTCATACAAACCAGAAGTACCGTATTTTTCAGACTATAAGACGCACTTCCCACCCCCCAAAAGTGGGTGGAAATGTCTGTGCGTCTTATAAGCAAATATTGCAGTGGGGAGGAGGGGGGTTGGTACGGTGCCGATCAGTTGTTCTAGGTGACGGGGATTGGCGATCGGCGGTAAACAGGCCGTGGCAGTGGCAGTAAATGGGCCATGGAAAACGGGCCATGGCAAATGGGCCACGGCGGCAAACAGGCTGTGGCAAATGGGCTGTGGCAAATGGACTGCAGTGGTGGCACTGAACGTGTGGCGAACAGGTGGCGGCGATCCCCACTGCTGATCGGCGGGTATGGTATTCCGGGAAGCAAATTCAATCACCAATCAGATGCTTGGCAGCGAAGGCTCCAGTATTCCCTGCCGACGGCAGCAGCTAAGCTCAGTTGACCGGTGGTGGGTGCAATAGAGCAGAGCCCTGACGAGCCATGTGCTAGGGTTGCGATAATGTGCTGAAGCTGACCAGGCTGTTTTCTGTTTGATGCAAAGACGCTAGCCAGAGAATACCAGATGGATGCTGGGATGCAGAGGCAGATTTTTTTTCTTGTTTTCCTCTTCTAAAGCTAATGTGCATCTTATAGTCCGAAAAATGTGGTATATCCCAGGAGGAAAAACTAAGAGATATGCTCTGTTAGGAACACCTAGCAATGACATAGTTTCCGATGAATTTTCAATATTTTGTGTCTTTCAGCATATCTGAAAAACAGAAGAAACAGGTATCTGTGTTGGCTGCAAGCAATGTGATGTTGTTCAGTTCTGACGAATTGCTTATATGTTTTGGGCTTGTTTGATTCTATCTAGGGGTTTGTTTGCTTTTTTGGTATATCATGAACATTTATGATTCATTGCAGAATCCAAAGGCTGAACTTTAAAATACAATGCTTCCTGCTGGCAATGATAGAATCAACAACCTTGCAGATAGGACAGATTTTTTTTTAGTGAAATCTCTTTTATAAACAAAATCATGCAGTTCTTTGTATAAACAACTATAGAAAGCAATTGACTATATTCAGTGTATTTTGGAATTTGTGACAGATCCTGTGTCTGGGAACCTCAAAAGGGTGCAGTGTAGTGCTATTCAGACCTCATCATTTTGGTTCTTTGTTTCCCTTTTCAATATTTTCCATTCCTTAATAGAAAGGAAATATAGTTAAATATTTGTACTGTAGATAAAAATCAGGTCATATGAAATCTATTCATATCTTTCAAGTGTGAGACAAATGCTTTTAGTGTCCAAGGATCATATTCAGTATTTCTGAAGGCAGTAGCCATAAAAACAAGTGGGGAAATAACATTTACTTTGTTAGGATTGGATATGAGTGGGAGGTTTGGGGATTTGTTTTTAACTATGATATATTGATTTTTAAGATACAGTATTTCCAGATGGCAAGGTGCAATGCTGTCATTTTTATCAATCTTGGTAAGACAGCTGATGGCTACTAAAATGTCACTTACACACACACACACACACACACACACACACACACACACGCTGCTTTAGAGTCAGCTGGAAAAAGTTGCTTCAGGACATGAAGGAGCATGAATCTAAACAAACGGAGAAACAAATCCACAAGGCCAGAATACAAGCCAATCTGCAGCCATCTAGCGAGGAATCGGTGAACCGGAGTAGTTCCTCAACACCAGCCATCTGTGCGACAAATCCCCACCGGAGGCCAAAAGAAGGAAGCCGGGGCTAGCTGGTAACATTGGAGAGGCCCTTGACGGTAAACAAACAGCAAGACAATTCCCTACTGGAGGCTAACAGGGAGGGAAGCCGAGGTGATCCGAGTAGTCCCTCCAGCGAAAAGTAAGCAATAAAACTAACTAACGGCAATAAATAGCTGGGAAGCCAGGGAGAGCCAGGGAGTGAGCCAGGCTATTGCGATGAAGGGAGGCCAATTTCCCGAGCTGATGAGGTGAGCTAAGTGGAGGGCGAACCTCCCACTGGCTGCTCCGAAGAACTCAGCCACATAAAACAAAAAACAAAAAAACCCACAACCTTAACACACCAATGCCTCCACAGACAATCAGGACTGGCAAACACTCCACTGCCAAGCCCCCACCCAAAAAGAAGGGGACTGCTACCGATGAGTCTTATGACTCCTGCACGTGCTTTGTCTATGATGAAGCATTTGAGGAGGACGAGAGTACCATGAAGTGCTCCCTATGTGACTCATACGCCCATTACAAGTGTTTGGAGTTAACCAAAGGTGTAGTCCAGTTTCTTCAATCAACATCACTAAAAACCTCCCAGTTTGCATTTCCACTATTCTGCCCATCCTGCAACTGACAAATTTATTGTTTTGCTTGAACGGGTGGACACTTTGGAAACACGGCTAGGATCCCTTGAAGAAAAGGACAAAATGTAGAAATGTGAAGCACCAGTATCCCGGAATCACGACACAGCTCAACAACCCAAGCCGCAGGAAATAACTAATCCTGCTAGTAACATCTCCATCCTTGTCAAACACGCGATTGAATGCGAACAGAAGCATCCCAACGCTATCTTATTTGGACTGGATGACACCAACAAATCCGACGACATCACAAAGGTTCATGACATCATCAACAACTTCCAGGCATCAACCATTGCTACTGACGAAATCATTGATGTTTCCCACAATGGCCCCGAGTTTAAGAACAGTGACGGCTCTGTGGTCCCATGCTTCTGCAGTCGTTTGCAAGAGCAAAACCAGCAAACGCCAATTCATTTCCACAATAAACTCACTTGGCAAAAGCTGCACAAACCATAGGAAACTTCGTTCGCGACCCAATCTGTCCATACTGCAACATGCCCCACCCGCGAGTTCCGCTCGGAGCTCAAAAGATGCCAGGACCAAGGAGAGAATGACCTGTACATAGATTACCATGCTGACTGTATCAAACGCAAGATCAGTGGCCCGCGTCCCAACAACCGTCCCCCCAATCAACCAAAACTAGACATGCCCCCCCAACTTCCTCCAGGTCCATCCCAACAGGCCTAAAATGCAAGCTACTTAATGCAAGAAGCCTCGCAAACAAAATGCCCGAATTCTTCCTGCTTCTAAGTGCGGCCCTATTCGACCTTATTTTGTCTGCGAGACGTGGTTGAATGTATCCTTTCCTGACTCCATTATTACAGTAAGTAACTATCACGTTTTCCAGTCTGATCTTGATAATCGTAGAGGGGATGGTGTTACTATCTTCTATAAAAAGTCCCTAGGTCTGAAAAAGATAAATGTTACACAGGAGCTTGCTCTTCCTGAGACCATTGTCTGCGAACTGTCCCTAAATACCACAGTTCATTTCTTACTATGTTATAGAGCCCCCAATTACGACCTTGGTCATTTGAACAAGCTAACTGCACTATTAATGTGGGCAGCTTCCTGTCCACACCCCCTTATCTTTCTTGGTGACCTCAATTTGCCGCTTATTAATTGGACCCTAAACGAATGTACAACTGAACCTATACATGCAACCCTGTTCAATGGTGTTATGACTCTGAGGCTGGAGCAGTTGGTAACGAACAACGCTAGGCTCAACAATTGCTTAGAGCTCATCTTCTACAATAGCTTAAACTTAATTTATGGCCTACAAGTTAAAGAACCTTTTTCCAACAGTGATCACAGCATGATTTATTTTTGTCTCAATTTGTGTCCTTGCAAATAGGGTCATAATGATGGGACTCCAAATTATAACTTTAAAAAAGCCAACTATGATCTCATAGCTGCCGACCTCGCATCTCTTGATTGGCACCTTCTATTCACAGTTGTACAACTGCAGAAGACCATTATAACACTTTTTTGCTCGAAGTAAATCGAGTCATTAATCTGTACATACCTAAAATAACCCCTAAAGCCAGAAAAAACAAATTATCCATAACAATAAGAAAGTTACAATGCAAGAAAAAAATCTCTTTGGCGAGAAAACAAAACTGGCTACGTAGCCAACTTTAAAAACCACTACAAAGTTGTATGCTGCCAGATAAAGGCCGAATGTACCAATCACCATTGCAAACAGGAGGAAGAGCTGCTAAACTCGAACTCCTCCCGAGCCTTCTATAATTTCGTAAATACCAAACTTAAAGACTCAAAAACTATCCCACCCCTAAAAGGGCCTAACAGCGCAGGGGTGAAATTCAGCAGGTTCTGACAGGTTTTAGAGAACCGGTAGTGGAAATTTTGAGAACCGGCAAATACCACCTCTGGCTGGCCTCAGAGCGGGGTGGGAATGGAGATTTTGAAATATCCTTCCTCTGCCATGCCCACCAAGCCATGCCCACAGAACCGGTAGGGGAAATTTTTGAATTTCACCCCTGCTAACGGGGAAGACTGTAAGGATGAAGCTGCTAAGGCCAACCTCTTCAATATAATCTTCAGTTCAGTCTTTATCGACAGCAATGGCTGCTGCCCCCCATTTCCTAGTCGTATCATAACAAATTGTAACAATTTACTACATATTGATTTTACAATAGATAACATTGAAACGGCACTACGTAACCTAAAGCCAACTCTATCTATTGGCCCTGATGGATTATGTGCCTACATTTTTTAAAAAAACTTGCCACTGCCCTAGCTGAACCTCTATGCACAATCTATGAGGTTAACCTAATCTTGCCAAGCTTCTTCTCAGCTAACATTGTATTGCTAACTAGGGCATACAAAACCTTTGCCAGACCAATTCTTGAATACAGCTCTTCCGCCTGGAATCCACACTGTATATTGGACATTAACACGATTGAGCGGGTCCAGAGATATTTCACGAGAAGAATACTCCACTCCTCTACTCACAATAGAATCCCTTATGCCACCAGAATGAAATTCTGGGCTTGGACAATCTGGAACTGCGCCACCTGTGGTCTGATCTAAGCATAGTACACAAAATTGTCTGCTACAGCGTCTTAGCTGTCAACGACTTCTTCAGCTTCAACCACAATAATACACGGGCAAACAACTGATACAAACTCAAGGTAAACTGCTCCAAACTCAATTGCAGAAAATTCGGCTTCAGCAACAGAGTGGTCAATGCCTGGAATGCTTTACTCGACTCCGTTGTTACAGCCTCAAACTCTCAGAGTTTCAATCTCAAACTGTCTACCATGGACCTCACCCTATTCCTAAGAGGTCCGTAAAGGGGCGTGCATAAGCACACCAGTGTGCCTACTGTCCCTGTCATTTATCTGTACTTACTTTGTTTATGTTTATACCTATAAATAAAATAGAATAAAATAAATAAATAAAATAAATGTAGCACCCTGAGATTAATTAATGTAGCTGTATCTGTTTTCAGGATAATACAGCCAGGGGTCTTCTGCAGCTATGGAATTTCAAAAATAGATCTAGTTGCTTTAAAGAGTTGCAGAGAGATACTATGCCCCCCCAATGTCATTGCCTCCAGTCTTTAGGCTGAAATGAATATAATAGCAAGAGTAGAAATACAATAGTAACTGTTGGTTCATGAAGTATCTCATTTAGTATGATATTGGAAATAGAGTGCTGATTGAATCTTTTGCTTGTTGATGGTGGAAGGGCTCCTTATGGAGATGACGAAGTGGATAACATTAAATCTGACAGACCAACTACAAGCTCATCCATCTAGAGCCAACCTATTGTCCTATGAAAAGCATGCTAATCACTGTTTTTTCCATAATTTTATCTTTATAGTATTCTGGTCATTTGACTTGCTTTATGCAAAATGGCAGATTTATATTTGGGGTGGGGGAGAAGGCACATTGGATTTTTATGTGCTGATTAAGAATAAAGTTCAAAATAGTTAAAGAGATTCTCCCCCCCTTCCACTTAAAAATGCTTAAATTGGCAATTGGTAAAGGAGTGTGTTCATAAAAATAATTGCAAGTACTGTGTGTGTAGCTAAAGCATTTGAGTAGATTCTGCAGAGAATTATGCTCAAACCTACTGTTTCATCTTTGATGGTCTCAGCAGGGATATCAGAAAATGCAAATTTAAATTGCTGCTAAGTGCACATATATTTTGCATGCAATCAGGATAATATTTAGAGATTTTGATACAGATTTTGTTTTTACTTTGCCATGTAGAATGTAATCATGGGGTGGCCTGAGTGCTCTGCCAGCGAAAATGAGCTCCCGAGATCTGTTTTCGCCTGTGATGGTCTCCTGCAACCCTCTGCCAGCGAAAACAGAGCTCAGGAGGGCTGCTCTGTTTTTGCTTGCAGAGGCACTGCGGGGCCGGTCCTTTGCTGTTTCCAGGGCGGCCCCACAGGCCAGATCTAAGCATCCTGTGAGCCGGATCCAACCCCCGGGCCTTGAGTTTGTCATCCCTGCTGTAGAGTAAGCTCCATTAAATTCAGTAGTATTTCTTCTGAATAGACATATGCTGTGTGTATAGGGGTATGTATATGTACAGGACAACGGTCATGAAGGTGGTCTCTGCAAGCATTGTGGTACGCTAAGAGCACGGCAAGACACAAAAGACGCCCTGGTCAACCACTGCGCCCAGCCCATCTCCAACTGTCTCGACTCTTGTCCTGCTATTTGGAGCAAGATGAAATCTGGGAAGAGAGAGTGAGGCTGACTATGCGCATCTCTCCCTCACTTTAATCCAATTCACACTCAAGTCTTGACATCCCCCGATGTCAAGGTCCTCTTCGAACACGATGGACGAACATCGTGTGTGTGTGTGTGTGTGTGTGTGTGTGTGTGTGTGTGTGTGTGTGTGTGTGTAATATTTCAGTTCCTGAGATTTAAACATCTTTCCCCCTGTTTAAAAATATTCTTAAAAATTATCAAATATTGTTTATATATTATCAAGTTAAAACAGGCAGTTTTGTGAAAAGAATGCATAGTTACTTATGGAACATGCATGAGAAACAACGTCACTGAAAAAAGTGAGTTATAACCATTTTTCACACTTACAACCATTGCAGCAGGTCACATGATCAAAATTCAGATGC
This sequence comes from Diadophis punctatus similis, assembly GCA_023053685.1. Lineage (NCBI taxonomy): Eukaryota > Metazoa > Chordata > Lepidosauria > Squamata > Dipsadidae > Diadophis > Diadophis punctatus. The sequence continues at coordinate 3,196,649 of JALIGW010000007.1, read as the reverse complement.
TTGGCAAGTGGTTCATATTTATGACGATTGAAGTGTCCCAGGGTCATATGATCTTTTGTGACCTTCTGACAAGCAAAGTCAATGGGGAATCCAGTTTCACTTAACAACCATGTTACTTACCTTAACTGCAATGATTCACTTAAAAACTATGGCAAGAAAAATCATAAAATGGGGCAAACTCGTTTAATAAATATTTCACTTAGCAACATAAATTTTGGGCTCAATTGTGGTCGTAACTCAAGGACTACCTGTATATGAACTGTTTATTAAAATGCTGGTTTTCTTTTGTTTTAGAAAATAAAATAACTATACCATACCATAAAATATAAAAAATGAATGTGAAACTTTTATCTATGCGATAAATAAATTTGTAGTTTTGCATACACCATGACATGAAAACAGCAGTTTTCAAATTAGTTCAAGGCATTCACATAAACACACACACAGATACGCATTAAGAGTAAATCCAAATTTACTTCATTTTTGTTTTTAATTCATTCATTTATTTTTCAGTCTTCCTACTTGCCTATGACTGTGGATGACATACAAAAGATTAAAACATTAAAAATTAAATTATTTTTTTAAAAAATTCTATGCTAGGAGGAATAAATCAGATATTTACAGCATTACTGGTACCAATCAGGGCATCATATTATTTATTTATTTATTATTATTTTATTTTGTCAACACATGTACAAGATAACAGGTATGATATAAACATAAACAAAAGCAAAGTATGTATAGGTAAAAATTAGACAATAGGACAGAAGGACAGGGACGGTAGGCACGATGGTGTGCTTATGCACACCCCTTACAGACCTCTTAGGAATGGGGTGAGGTCAACTGTAGACAGTCTAAGGTTAAAGTTTTTGGGATTTGGGGAAGAAACCACAGAGTTAGGTAGTGCATTCCAGGCACTGATTACTCTGTTGCTGAAGTCGTATTTTCTGCAGTCGAGTTTCGAGCGGCTTACATTGAGTTTGAATCTATTGTGTGCTCTTGTATTGTTGTGGTTGAAGCTGAAGTATTCATTGACAGGTAGGACATTGTGGCAGATGATTTTATGAACTACATTTAGATCAGATTGAAGGCGACATAGCTCTAAGTTGTCTAAGCCTAAAATTTCAAGTCTGGTGGAATAAGGAATTCTGTTGCGAGTAGAAGAGTGGAGGACTCTTCTTGTGAAGTATTTCTGGACTCTCTCAATTGTATTTACCGTATTTTTCGGAGTATAAGACGCACCGAAGTATAAGACACACCTTAGTTTTGGGGGAGGAAAACCAGGGAAAAAGGCCTCTGCCTCCAAGCAATTTGCCAAACAGCAAACAGCAAACAGCACAGATGATATACACTGTTTGCTGTGTATTTCTGTGCATGTGTGCTTGACTCATAGAAATAGCAAAGAATTGGAGAAATGTACATTATGTCAGAAAGTTTTCTTAAATGTAGTCACACTAACTGCTCCCAATTATTTAAATAGATCTACTCCAAGGGAACTAAACTCTAATACTAAATAGGATACTGTTACATTTCATACTATACTTGTACAGAGCTGTTAAAATTAATTAAAATTTCTGGAAGTATACATTATTCTCTATTATTTAAAGAGGCACTGGGCCTCTTTAGAGCAAGCATTTATTTTAAAAAGCTTCTTTATTTTGTTAAGTTGTCTAGATTTACAGGGATCTCCAACCTTGGCAACTTTAAGACTTGTGAACTTCAACTCCCAGAATTCCACAGCCAGCAAAGCTAACAAAGCTGGCTGTTGAATTCTGGGAGTTGAAGTCCATAAGTCTTAAAGTTACCAAAGTTGGAGATCCCTGGCTCTAGAACAATAATAAAGCAGTCTTTAAAAAGTAAGTCTAATAATTTGAACATTCTACAGACATTTAGTTATTCACTTACCCCCTTCCATCCAGTTCAGCAAAAAATAAAAATCTGCCTGTCTCTGCCAGCTATTTGCCTTTGTAATTAGTTTCACTTTCATTTTTCCACGTGGCTAATCAGCTGTAGATCGGGAAACTGCTACTGACTTGCTTGGCTTTGCAGGCTCTCCCCTCTTTCCTGCAAACAGGTAAATTGCTGGAAGACAGAGGCCAAAGGGTGGGGGTGGCTGGTTCTGCATTCGGTGTATAAGACGCACCCAAGTTTTCACCCTCGTTTTGGGGGTAAAAAGATGCGTCTTATACTCTGAAAAATACGATATGTCCGATATGTAGTGCGGGTTCCAGACAGGTGAGCTGTATTCAAGGATTGGTCTGGCAAATGTTTTGTATGCTCTGGTTAGCAGAGTAATATTGCCAGAGAAGAAGCTACGCAACTTAATTATTTAATATATTATTTAATATATTATTTAATATAAGTTAATTAAAAATAACTTCTGAGTTATTAATCTAACTCAGAACCTGTGGAAAGAGCTTGGTAGAGCTTTCTTGAAGGTCTGGAGAATTGGGATTATACTGATTTTAGAAATACTTAGAACAGAATTTAACGGGGCTCAAATTAATCATAAAATTTATTTATTTCAAAGTATATACTCCAAACAGAATTCTATCTGCATTCTATCTATATACAGTTCAATCAGATGATTATTTTTATTTCTCGATATAAACCAGTAAGAAGTTGAGATCCCAGCAATCTAGGTCACATAGTGCTACAAACATGTGAATGGCATTGTAAATTACATACAGTATTAGATATATCATTTGTCTTACTTGAATGATAATGACATGAAGGACATGACATCATTTGCTCCTATTGTCTTTTCTGTGAATGTCAGGTCTTCCATCTTCAGCATATCACACTTTGCTTGGCATCCTGCCATAAAACACAAGGGGAGGGAGGAGGTTTGGGAAGTAAGGAGTAGGAATGAGGGGAAGAAGGACGGGGAATGTCAGGTTGATAGGAACCAGAGCTGTCAATCTGGAACAAACAGGTGGGCTAAGAATGAAGACATGAGAATGGAATGCAAAACTCCACTAAAGAGGTGCCAAATCTCAAAGCTGTTCCCAAAATATTTCATTTGAATATTATTTGGACACTTGGATACTTTGACACTTGACCAGTGAACTAGTCAAGGGGGGGCAGGGGAGAGGGGGAAATTACTGGCTTTGCGTGGGAATATTCAGATCCAGTTTTGCTTATATTGTAACTGCTTGACTTTAGTAAAAGTGAACCTTTCACTTCAACGATGGAGTCAAGGGTCTTTCTTTCCTAAGTGCTCAAGTCCTGACAAGCCTGACAGTGGATCCTGATCCTGATTCTGGATCCCATTCTGAATCTTTTGCTAGGTGGCATAGATCTGACCCTGCCAAGATTAAATGACCTAAACTTCATATATTTAGAGGCTACCAAGGTGTTGTCTTTACTGATTGTTGTTTGCTAGATAAAGTTTAGAGTAAAAATGAGAGATCTTTAAAGAGATCAATAATGGATTTACATAACATTCCAGTAACTAAGGATTCTACATGAAAAGGGCAAACTGGAATAGGAGAAAAGCTAGACAACCAAGCCCAATAATATTTTGTTCTTTGGATGAATGAAAAAGAGTGGTTTTAATTTTTGTTGTTTTTATTTTCTTTATTCCAGTCTCACAATTTATACAACCTACATATAAATATTATATTTGGTATGTGCTGCAGTTGTAATAGGTATGAATTTAGATATACCTGGTTTTTGATGACAGAAATCTTATGTCAGGCCGAAGCCATTTTACTTGGGGTCTTTGGTCTGCCATACTTTATGCTATTTTAAAATGTATTCTCTGCTATGGGAATTTGGGAGGGGTCATTGCATGAGGGATGTCTGCATGTAGCCATAACAATTCCTTCTAGATTGTCAAGGTTATCCTTTGTCCTTGCACTCCTGCACCTGCATGGAAGGAGATGAGAGTTGCTGCCAAGTTGGTGGATGAAGATTGGTCAATGTGATGAACTTGGAGTGTGGGGACAAGGGCTTGAACTTTCAACTGGGTGAAGAAACCCCTGGGACTTCAGATTCAAGTTTCTCCCAGATGTGCCCACATGGCTCTGCTAATAAATTGGAACTTTGAGGAATACTTTGCCTCGGACTCTGAATTAATTTTCGATGCTATTTGGAACCCTGACATCTTAGATTTATATTTTCTTTGATTTTTAATTAAACATTATACCAGACTTTGGTTCTTTAGAACATCATGCCATTAATTTAAAGATGCTAAAAAAACAGGCTTACATATTTGGCAATAGAGACAGTAACAAACTAATGCACACATCTGATACTATGTATTTATGGAGAGGGGCAGAAAATAAACAAACAGTAAATAATGCAAAGAATATTATTAGCTTTTTCAAAATTCTTCGAAATAATAGTAGAAATATCACAAAAGAACAATGTAAGCCCTTGATTTCAGGACTTTATCACAGTAGAGCTTATTTCCAAAGTTCCAACTATCTCTCCCTTATGGAAATTGTATAAATATTTTCAATAACTAAACGTAAGGATAGCCAACACTTCTGTTAAAATTTAAATTTGTTATTTGGCAATGAAAGAGAGAATATAGAAAATAATATGGAAGAGCATGGAACTCCTCTCTCACAAGTTGATTTCATCTTTATATAATTTCACTATGCAAGCTCAGCAATTAGAAAGCCCCATGGTTGTAATGATGAAGAAACTGTCTTGTTTTTTGAAGGCTTACAAAGGTGGCAGTCAGGGTCCAGTATTTCCCCCAGCCGTTCTAAAATAGAGGTTTGAAAATGCAGTACACTAATGTAATTGCTGATATTCTACATGGTGTGGATATCAAAACTCCTATATGGGGATCAACACTAGTCTCAACTTTCTATAATTTCCACTGCTTTCCTTTCTGTAATGTTACTGCATACTGCAGTGTTATATGGTGATTAGAAATGATCTTATACACAATAATTCAAGTCTTAACATTGTTTTTCTGCAGAAATTACATCTGCTTGCAATAATGCATGTACTTTAGCTACTTGGTTATGAATCCCCCAATACCTTCTATATTTAGTGTCTATGATTTATGAGTATTCACAAGAGAAAATTAAAGAAAATGGATAAATATTACAACAATTTCAAATCCCTTCAATAAGAAATATTTCAAATCCTATTATTATTTCTACAATAACCTATGCAAATGGAAGTCAATGTTCAATCTACATCCGAACCATAATTTTTCATTAGATTTATGGAATATGGATACTACTTCCCTTATCTTTTACATCTCTTTTAAACTTTTGTGTTAGATTTTTGAGCAATAATGATCAAGTGATTCCCATTCAGGTAATATGATACGGTAGCTCAGGTTAAAATTGCATATATCAGAAATTCTGACGTTTAGAGTTTTATATTTTACCTTACTCATTTTGTCGAAGCGTGATTCAGCTCCGTTCCCCCTTGGGGAAAACTGTACTTAATTAGAGGTGAATGGACCTTGTTTTCCATGGTGTATACCCTTAAATAAAGAATACCTGAAGTATATATTCTAATAAACATCTTTATTAGAAAAGTAAAAATATAGCTAACTACATCTTACCGGTAGTGATATCTCAGAGACGGACAAAGGAAAGAAAAGTAAGAGAATAATGAAGACATGCTCATAAATCACAAGACAATGTTATCTTTATGTTGATATAAGTTCTCTGCCAGCTACTGTAATGTTCAGAATGGAAGCTCAGCTGGCAAATACAAAAAATGCAGTGACACATTTGTGATACTGGGTTGTTTTGTTCTTGTTGTTGACTTCCTACAAGGTTGACTTCCATAGCTTAAATTCCTTTTTATGCCATGAAAATTATATAACATTTGGTAGGATGTTTCTATTTGTATGCACTTTTCACACACACACACACACACACACACACACACACACACACACACACACACACACAGTGAATGTGCTAGATGTAATGTGCTAGATGCTGAAATAATATACCGTAATGTTCTTTGAATATTTTGGACTTCAACTCTCATAAACATAGTGCTTGTAGGAATTCTACTATATTGTGAGGATCACCAACACTTTACAAATTACTAAGTTTTCTTTCTATTACACACATTGCCAATTTTATTCCTTAATTGTAATCTTATCATTGCTTCACTCACTTCTCCACCAAACCTGGTAGAATATATACTGCAAGCTTAGAAATAGCATTTGAGGGTAATATGAATGATTAGAACTACATTCCTCTGATTATAAAAATGTGGACATGATAAAAGTTGACCTCAACAAAGCATCTGACAAGTACCCTAGGCCATCTTGGCACTGGGTATCATAACTATTAAGTGGACTCACAATTGGCTTGAAAGCATAATGAAACTGTGGTTATCAATAGGTCCTCATCAAAGTTCATCAAATAAGACAAACATCATCCCTGAAATCAAATACCAGTTATTTTTTATTCATGACTTGAACCATAAGGTGGAAGGAAACTGGATTACTAAGGGCCAAAGACAGATTGCTTATACTTACTGGTTAAATGTAAATTTAACTGGTTAGTTAAATTTTGTTGACTGGCTCTTTATTTACCAATAATTTTCAATTAGCTTGCTAAAGGCTGCTTTAAGGAAGTTGCTATCAGTTAGACCTTAACCAGAGGTCCTACTATATAAACCTACAGTATGTCAAGCCTGCAGATATTTAGAGCAGCATATTTTCAGTGGAGAACTAAACCTAATGAATACCTAATTTTAAATCCTAGAACTTGAATTTCAGCCAGAAATCAGTCCTGTATCACCACCTTAATTTTGCCTAAATATCTGCCTTAATTTAATGTTAATTCATGTGCATTATTATACAATACATTTAATAACAGATGTTCTTCAAGTTCTGGGACTATTAAAATAGTTGGCTGTATTTTTATGTTATATGATATACAGTACATAATCATATCTTAATCTTAGTTACTATCATAAATACTTTTATGGAAAATTGTAACAATTATTAGACTTTTTCAATAGGTTCTTCGGATCCTAGGAAAGTTGACATTGCTTTTAAATTCTTAATCACTGAGACAGGTTTAACTCTTTAACGGTGAGTAAATTGGGTTCATATTTATGACCATTGCTGTGTCCCAAGGTCATATGATCACGTTTTGCAACCTTTTGACAAGCAATGGGGAAGCCAGATTCACTTAACAACTAGGTTACTATGCAATGATTCACTTAACAATTGTGGCAATAAAATGGGGCAAGACTCACTTAACAAATGTCTCATTTAACAAAAGAAATTTTGGGCTCAATTATGATTGTAAGTTGAGGACTACCTGTAGAATCAATTTAAATTCAAATAAAATCAGAGCGGAACTTATCTTTAATGTAAAAACCACCTACAGAACTTAATAATGGGCAATTTAATAGACTTAGAACACAAATTAAGATGTTAGAATAGAATAGAGCTGGAAGGAACCTAGTCCAGCCCCCTGCTCAAATAGGAGAACCTACACTATTTCAGATTAGTGATTACCGTATTTTTCGGAGTATAGGACGCACCTTTTTACTCCCAAAAAGGGGGTCAAAAAGTGGGTGCGTCTTATACACCGAATGCAGCCCCCCACCCCCCCCAGCCCCCACCTTTCGGAGGTTTTCCCCGCCGCCGCCGCCACCACCGCTTGCCCACCCCCCGCTGCTTGCCCCCGCCGTCCCCGCTGTTGCTTGCCGCCGCTACCACCGCTGCTTGCCCCCGCCACCCATTCCTGAGCTAGCATAAAATCTAGCACCCCAGTCCTTTCGAGGTGCCAACGCTCCGCTTCGATCCCCACCGCTGCCCGCTTGCGAGCGAGCGGGCGTGCGAGCAGGCGAAGCGCGGCGGCAGGCAGGTGTCTTGGAAGCGCCGAGGGCAGCACGCGCATCCGGGATGCCCCTCTCTGTGCTTTCCGCTTAGCCGGCAGCAGCGGGCGCAGCGAGTCCCATCCTCACGCGCGTCCCCGGCGCTTGCTGTGGCGACGCTGTTTTCTCCGAGACCTTTGTCTACTGCTCCTTCTCCGAGACAAACCTCCAGTGATGGAGCACCCATAATTTCTGAAGGCAAGTTGTTCCACTGGTTAATTATCCTCACTGTTAGGAAGTTTCTCCTTAATTCCAGGTTGCTTCTCTCTTTGATTAATTTCCAACCATTGTTTCTTGTCCTTCCCTCCGGTACTTTGGAGAATAATTTGACCCCCTCTTCTTTGTGGCAGCCCCTCAAATACTGGAATACTGCTATCATATCGCCTCTAATTCTTCTTTTCTTTAGACTAGTCAAATCCAAATCCTGCAGGCATTCTTCATATGTTTTAGTCTCCAGGCCTTTGATCATCTTAGTTGCTCCTCTCTGAACTTTTTCCAAAGTCTCAATATCATTTTTGTAGTATGGTGACCAAAATCGGTTGCAGTATTCCAGGTGTGGTCTTACTAGGGTTTTATAAAGGGGTACTAATACTTCACATGAAATTGATTCTATGCCTCTGTTTATACAACCAAGGATTGTACCAGCTTTTTGGCAGCTCCTGCACCCTGCTGGCTCATATTCAAGTGATCATCCAGGAGGACTCCAAGGTCCCTTTCACGGTTACTGTTTTTGAGCCAGGTCTCACCTAATCTATACTTATACCTTTGGTTTTTCCTGCCTTAATGTAAAACTTTGCTTTTCTCCACATTAAAATTAATTTTGTTGGATACAGCCTATTGTTCAAGTTTGTCAAGATCTTTTTGGATCCTGAGCTTATCTTCTGGGGTGTTGGTTATACCTGCCACTTTAGTATCATCTGCAAATTGGATGAGTTCCCCTTCTATTCCCTCATCTAAGTCATTAATGAAGATATTGAAAAGTACTGGGCCTAAGATGGAACCTTGTGGTATCCTACTACTTCTCTCCATGTGGATGATGTACCATTAAGGACTACTTATTGAGTAGAGTTTATCAGCCATTTACAAATCCATCTGATGGTGATGTTGTCTATTCCACATATTTATATATAATATAAATAGATAAACCAGAAATATTTATTATAGTTTCAGAGTATACAGTATACCAACAATTTTGCCAAGGTTGAAAAATCCAAATAACTTTGTTACATTCATTCCTTTTATACTTTTCAAGTATATGTATTCAGTTCTTATGCACATCATTATCACCTTCATCATTAAAATGCAATTTTATGTGCATTTCCTTTAGTAGATATTAACTTACAAGTATAAATTGGAGAATAATTTATAGATTATAGATCAAAAGTGCTTAATTTTATCACTACATTACATCAAACATCTGTTTACCTAAATATCATTTTGAAGCACATGAAGAACAAGTCCATTATGCTGCATATTTATACTGGTTTGAAATATATTCTTTCTTGAATTCTGCTCCTTTTAAAGATGAATTAAGACACTACAATACTATGGGTTGTATAAAGACTTTTCACAGGATTATTAAATTTTTAAAAATCCTATTTCTTTTTCTTTAGGATACTAAAACTTGCAGTGAGCAGGAGAATGATAGTTGGTAGGATGGGGTATTACATATGAATGGGACTGGGCTTAATCCTTTATTATTCTATTCTCAAGCTTACACTATATTTTGTATGTGTTTCTCTCCTTGACTTGGTGGTAATCCCATATTCCATAGTGCAAATGGAAGTGTTTTGGGCGCAAAGAAAAAATAGTTTTATCTATTACTTGAGCCCTCTGAGGGACAATATATGCATTGCACTGACACATATTCCTGAGATAGGGTGATTCTAAGCAAACTTTAAGGCCTGTTCTGTTTCAACCCTATTGGCCCAATTCCTATTATTCATTGTCTGGCTTAAAAAAAACTTTCTCAGTGAAATTGATAGTACTGGAAAATTGGCAAATATATTTGTTTAAACACTATTTCACAACAGTCTGCTGGCAGGTGTTTTCAGAATGCCACTCCGGGCAATACTCAGTTGCCCAGGTTCATGTCTTGATACCGGACGCAGGGGGCGGAAGGGACTGATGCTCTCCGCTGTCGGTGGCCCCAAGGGTTGCTTTATGCCTTTCCCCCCATTCCCATCATTCCGCAGGTCATCCGGAAATTGCTGGAGGAAAGAGCCGAGATGGTCCTTCTAGCACCCAACTGGCCAAGGAGAGCTTGGTATGGCGACCTAGTCTCCCTGTTGCTCTCCCCCCCATGGAGGATCCCTCCGACAGATGGTCGCTTTTGCAGGGGTCAGTGCAGCATCCGGAACCTCACTGGCTGCAACTGACCGCCTGGCACTTGAGCGGCTCACTCTGAGGAGCCGCCAGATCCCTGAGGACGTCCTGGAGGTCTTGCTGGACTCCCGTAGGCCGTCCACACAAAGGATCTATGCTGCCTCTTGGAAGGTTTTCTGCTCCTGGTGCACCAAAGAAGGGCATTCCCCATTAGATCTGTCAATAATAAATGTACTGCAATTTCTCCGCCAGGGGCTAGCCAAGGGTCTTTCCCCAAGCACCCTCAGACGCCAGGTAGCTGCCCTGTCCACGGTGCTATCTTGCCCGTCCTTAGGGAAACTCTCAGCCCATCCCTTGATTTCCAGATTCCTGAAGGGAGCTGTCAATCGATGCCCCCCTGTGGTGCACAGGTACCCCACTTGGGACTTGAACAAGGTGTTATTGGCACTCACGGGGGGTGCCTTTGAACCCTTGCACTCCATTCCTCTAGCTCACCTGTCCTACAAGGTGGTCTTCCTGGTGGCGGTCACATCTGCCCGTCGCATCTCCGAACTGGCGGCCCTTTCTATTAGGAGTGACTTTTGTGTTTTCCACCAGGACAGAGTGGTGCTGCGCCTGGATCCCACCTTTCTTCCAAAGGTGAACTCATATTTTCACCGGGCCCAGGAGATTGTATTACCCTCCTTTTACCCCAATCCATCTTCTGACATTGAAAAGCAGTGGCACCTCCTGGACATGAGGCGAGCACTGGACATTTACATTCAAAGGACCTCACCCTTTCGCAAAACCGAGGCCTTGTTTGTATCTTTCCACCACGCTTCCTTGGGGAGGAAGGCATCCTCTGTCATGGTGGGTCGGTGGATTCGCACTGTCATTACTGTTGCCTATGAACAACTATCTTTGCCACGACCCACCAGGATTACAGCCCATTCCACACGCAGTGCGGCCACCACTGCTGCCTGGAACACAAGGGCTTCCATCGAGGAGATCTGCCGGGCTGCCACTTGGGCATCCCCAACGCCATTTGTCCGGCACTATAGACTGGACGCTTTCACCTCGCAGGAGGCAGACTTTGGGCGCAGGGTGCTGGAACAAGTAACATTGGAGGGTGGTGGTCCCAGCCAGAATCAAGAGGCCCTCCCTAGGGACTGAATTACTTTGGTATGTCCCAATCTTGGCGGCTAGCTCCACCCACGATGGAGAATGAGACGTTGTACTTACCTGAGACGTCCATTCTCGTCGGGTGGAGCTAGCCGCCAAGTCCCTCCCTGTGCCTCTGGCTGGACGAAGGTTGATGTTATTTGAGTCATTAGGTATATAGGACCTAGTTGCATAGGATCAGTTTATCTTTTTAGATAGTTAGTTTTAGGTATTTAGTAGTACTGCTCTGCAGGGTTGTTGTTGTCCTATTCTTCAATGCTGAATTCAATAAAGTTGTTGCAGTTGTTTGGCACATCGAGTCTGGCATTCATTCCTCGTCAAAAGAGGGGGAACCAGGGCCTAGAGCCACTATTTATACTTTTCCAGACTCAGTCTTGATTGGCTGGAAGGCTGTGCCAATACCCAATCTTAATCTTGGCGGCTAGCTCCACCCGACGAGAATGGACGTCTCAGGTAAGTACAACGTCTCATTCTCTGTGAAATTGATAGTACTGGAAAATTGGCAAATATATTTGTTTAAACACTATTTCACAACAGTCTGCTGGCAGGTGTTTCCAGAACGCTCTGAGCACGGCTTTCTGGATTAAGTGTGTATCTGCCAATGAACATAGCAACAAGGAGGAAAAAGTGTTTTACCACTTGGGACAGTGCAGAGCTGTAGATAAGTGATATGATTTCGCAGCAAGTCAACAGTGCAGTGATAAAGGACATTATATTGTTATATTGATAGCTCATGCTCTTCTGATGGGAAGCAATCATGTTGTGTTTATTTTAATTCCATTTACAGTATTTTATATTTTTAAAGCATTTGTATCTATTGCTGAAAGAAATGGTAGTAACAACCACACATCAAAATATTACATTAGAAGTAGATCAGCATGAGTTGTTTGCATGGTGTGAATTAATATCTCTTAGGTTATTTAGCAAAGGCTGCTCGTACTCCCTTTGGCAGCCTGGGCATGGCCTCTAGAGAAATAGCAGGAAATTTAAAAAAAAGTTATACACAGTGAATGCAATCACATTCAAATTTAAAGAAAGGACAGAGTTGAATTGAACCACAAATTATCATCCTTGGGCAGAAGGAAAACTCCAACAATGCTTGGTTTGGTTGGAAACTGGAGGAACAGGATAACCTAGACGAAACATTAAATGTGCATTGCATTTAATATACCTGGGTGTCTTTATAAGAAAACAAGGACAGATTAGTCTGGATCAGATTAGTGGAAAGGGGATTATAATTCCTACCACTTCGATTAAAATAAAAATCTCCCCCATTCTGTCATTGACAGAAGGTAGGTTCACTTGGTATCATGCAATGACAAAATATTAATGTTCTTTCCTCTATTTGTTGTATATCAAATCATCTTTTTAGGACAGTTTTTTAAACTGTGCATCTTACATAGGATTAATTTGATCTGGATTGGACAAAAAAAGAATATTTTTAGATGACCCTTCAAGCTTTATAATTTAAATTTATTCAACTTCATCCTGTCCTGTCCTGTCCTTCTATGCATCTTTCTCTAAACACGTATTTTATTTTATTGCTGCTAACCATTAATTAATAAAAAATAGAATAACTTGAATTGTGCTAACTTGAATTGAAGGCTGTTCTGATGAAAAAAAAATGGACTGAATTAGATCTAGCATTTCTGCCCCATACTATGTCCAAATAATTTTTTGGCAGATTGTGGCAAGGTTATAATGTTAAATACTGGCTCAAGATCCCAGTAACTGCCTGGTAAGTGCTATTTGCACTTTTATTTCTTTCTTAGCTATATTATGATGCATTTGGCACTCATAAAAAGAATAGTAGACCCAACATTTATTTGGTATTAACAAGAAGATACAAAATTTAATGACATTGTGGAGTTCCTAAATCTTGATTGTATATACTGTAGATGATACTGCAGAATTGGAATAATTTGAAAGCAATGTATGCATTTAACAGGTTTTATTATTTTCTTGATCTTTTTAAATATTTTTAAAAATGCACTTTTTTTCTATTTCCAAACCTTGCAGTTTTTTTTCTATAAGCTTATTCTCCCCCCCACCCATTTCATGAAATATTGTTAGAAACTCAAAAAGGATTCTGCTATTTTGTGATAATTTGAATATTTCTATATAAGCTGTGGCTAGGGGGGCTTTTGCACAGGTTCGCCTGGTGCACCAATTGCGACCATACTTGGAGAAGGAGGCTCTGCTCACGGTCACTCATGCCCTTGTCACCTCTCGATTGGACTACTGCAATGCGCTCTACATGGGGCTACCCTTGAAGAGTATTCGGAGATTCCAGCTGGTGCAAAATGCGGCTGTGCGTGCTGTGGTGTGTGTGTCGAGATACACCCACGTAACACCCATACTCCGCCAGCTGCATTGGCTGCCCATTGGTCTCCGGGTACAATTCAAGGTGTTGATCATCATCTTTAAAGCCCTACATGGCTTAGGACCAGGTTACCTCCAGGACCGCATTCTGCCTCATACTTCCCTCCGACCGGTTAGGGCCCACAGAGTGGATCTCCTCCAGGTCCCGTCAGCCAAACAATGCCGGCTGGCAGGCCCTAGGGGAGGGCCTTCTCTGTGGGGGCCCCCATGCTCTGGAACCAACTTCCCCCAGAGATCTAAATTATCCCCACCCTGCTGGCCTTCCAAAAAGCCGTGAAGACATGGCTCTTCCTGCAGGCAGGGGTTTGAGACTAGTTTTTATCCGAGATCTCCCCCAGTATGTATATTGTTGAATGTCTTTTAACTTTTTAAATGTTTTAAAATTGTTTTTAAATGAATGTTTAGTGTTTAGTGTACTTTTAAAATGTTGTACGCCGCCCTGAGTCCTTAGGGAGTAGGGCGGCATAGAAGAACCTAATAATAAATAAATAAATAAATAAAGTCCTAAGTCCATTTACTCTCTCTGTTTCCCTTGCCAACATTTTATGTTCCATTTTGGTCTTATCTGGGCAACAGTGCTAATATTTTTGAAAGAAACTCTAATAGGTCTGTGATAAGAAATTAGTGTGAATTAGGAGGAGGGTCTTTTTGCAGACATATAATGGATTAAATAATAGGAAATAGATAGTAGGAATCATGGGAAATCTTTGTAATGGAAGAAGATGAGAAATAGTGATGGGGAGAATGACAGGAAAAGCAGGAGAGCTGACAGCAAAATGAATACAGCTGGAAAAATACATTATGGTTGGGAAAGGACAGAGATAAAAAGAAAAGAACAGATCAAAGACATAGTAAGTAAAAAAGACATTAGAAAACTGAGAGATGGAGAAAAACAATAATATGACTCATGGAAACAGAAAAGAAAAAGAATATAAGTAAAAAGCATCAAGGCTGCTCCATATTTTGTAGAAATAATCCTAACATTTGAATTGTTTTCAGATCCAGTTCAATGAGGTGCGCTATCTAAAAATTGAACTTGTATGGGAAATATTACATGTACAATAATTTAAGCAAGCCATGTTTGGTTTATGGGATATTTTGATCCAGGTGGTTAATAACATTCTTCTGTGTATGTGAATTGGCTCGAAATACCTTTGCAGCTCTTACAGATCTGGCACTGAACCAGGGGTGAAATCCTCTGAAGTCTGCTACCGGTTCGCTTCACGCATGCATGCGCGCCGCACTACCATGCAGTGCTGAAAAAGGAGCATTTTGAAGCCATCTGAGTCTGCAAAGGTAAGTAGAACAGCGAGGGGGGGAGATCAGCTGTGCCGCATGATTAGATTAGCTAGAAAGCAGGAAATCCTGCTTTCTAGCTAATTTAGATCGCGCGGCACAGTTGATCGTCGCACAGCTGATCGTCGGATATACTGGTTCGCCTGAACTGGTAGCATTTTTTACTACCGGTTTGGGAAAACCGGTCCAAACCGGTAGCATTTCACCTCTGCACTGAACTAAGTAAGAAACAAGGCCCTTTACAGCATACTTAACAGAACTATCTAGCACATGATCAGCACAAAAACTATTAAGACTAGTAGTTAATACAAATGGGTCATTTTCTGTTATGTTTACATTGCATTGGATTTTATCACATGCAAATGAACTTATATTCTTAGTTAATTACCCTGGATTCGCTATATGTTGCATACATTCCGAGTCACTGGACTTCGTTCATCTCTAAGTTTCAGGAAAGAAAACAGAGGAAAAACATACTCCTAATTGTACTGATCAATCTGTAGAAAAGGGACAGCAGTGTCAACAAAGATATCATCATTAAAAAAGACTTGCCTTATCTCTGGAGAGTTGAAATGACTACCACAAATGAGCAACAAATGTTTTTTTAAAAGAGTAAGCTAACAGAGAGTAAAGAGAAAGAGAACATAGAGAGATGTACCGTGTTTCCCTGAAAATAAGACCCAACCAGAAAATAAGACTAGCATAATTTTTTAGCATACCCCAAAAATGAGTCAGTTAGGATCGTCTGCAAGAGGTCCATTGCTACACATGATGGACGCATTGAATTATAAAACAATAATATTAATATAAAGAAATATTATTGGCATTAATACTTAAATGATAATATAAATTATAAGTATTCATACATACCAAACGGGCACCTTTGGACAAGGTGAGATGAGGCAAGGGTGAGGTGAGGTTGGTATGCTGCCACCCATATGTGCTCGCCACATCCTGTGTGAAAAAATAAGACAAAGAGAAAGAGAAAGTGGGTGGAGTGTGGGAAAAGGTCCATCCAGAAAAAAAAGGAAAGGCAGAAAGAACTGAGTGAAAAATCATACCCTTCTGCCTGCCATATTGCTTCACCCTTCCGGAGAGAAGCCAAAGTTTTGATCCCGTTTCTGGGATGAAGTGCAGAGCGGGGTATACAGGCAGCCTGCCCTGTGGTGCCCGGCAGGCCTTACCCAGCCTTCCCTGCCATGAAGGAGACTACTGCCTCCCGTGGGGTCCTTTCCATCCTTCCTGCAGCCACAGCCCCCTTTGGGCCCTGCAAGGCCATCTCCATGTGACCCTGATCCAGACAGGTGGCCAAGGATACTGTTGGGGTGGCAGGGCCTGCAGAAACCTGATGCTTGGCGGGTTAAGACGACGGCAGCACAGCTGCAGTGGCTGCATCGGCGTCCCAGCCACTGCGATGGCAACCGGCGGTGGAACAGGAGCAGTGGCAGGTGTCGTCCCACTGGCTGCCACTGCTGGTTGAGATGGGGAAAAGGCTGCTCGGGCTGCTGCTGCCGCTGCCTCATTCCACCAGCATCAGGGATCTGCAGGCCAGGTGGCCAAGGATATTGTTGGGGTGGTGGGGCCCGCAGAGCCCTGATGCTGACAGGGTGAGGCAGTGGTGACACTGCAACAGAGCAGGAGTCCCGGCCTCTGCCACGGCACCCTTCCCTGGGAGCGCTGTGGGAACCGAGCCAGGTGGGCCCCTGATGCCCCTGCTGCAGAGTGGCCAAAGTTGCCCCTTCCCCATCCCACTCAGTGGCAGCAGCCAACGGGGCACCTTTTGCCACTATTTCCATCCCACCATCTGGTTGCTCATGGCCGCAATGGAGCAGGAGCCCCAAGGTGAGGTGAAACAGGTGGGGGGAATGGAGCTGCCCCACACCCTGCATCTTCGCACCCGAGGGCCCCCGCAGCCAGGCCACTCATGCCCCACCACCTGCTTTGCCTTGCAGTGGCAGCACCACCAGCAGCAGCACCGTCCAGTAGGAGCCAGCATGGCTGCCCGCCCACTGTGTCCAACTGTCTGTTGCTCGCGGTATGCCAGTGCTGCCGCCATGAGGTGAGGCAGGCGACAGGGTGGAGCTTCCCCACGCACCTCACACCCTCGTACCATAGGACCCCCGCAGCCAGGCCACCCACACCCCACCTGCTTACCAGTTGCCAATACTGTGGGAACATGGGGTCTTTAAAGTGCTGGGTGTGCTTCAAGTGCTGAATCACCTACCATCCTCCACCAGCATGCCGCACATAGAGGGCCTCAGCAGCCCCTTAGACCTCTCCGGGAGTCAGGTTGAAGGTGCTTACGGGCCGGTAGGCCAAGAGGTGTGGCCCACATCAGTCGGACGAACTCGTCAGCAACCTCGAGTTCTGGGGCCGCTTCGTCGTGGAGTTCTGTCACCCATTCTGCTGCTTCCCCCTCGTTCATCCCCAGTTATCTTGTCGATCAGCTCTCGGTCTGACTGGAACTGGGTTCCAAACTGATCAATGTATACCCAGACCCGGTGTAGGAAATAGGCCAGCTTCTTTGGGTCCCCATCAAACGTGACCCAGAACCGAGGGGGTTGCACTTGTGCGGCCGGGGTCGCATCAAACGTGACCCAGAACCCGAGGGGGTTGCACTTGTGCGGCCGGCAGGATGATTGCCTGCAGTGGGGCCCCTCCCAGTTGTACCCCCACCAGATGCAGTGGTTGGTCTATTCCTGGCGCAGCTCCATCTGGAGGGAAGGGTCCCGGCTGTGGCGGCTGGGCTTGTGTGGTGGGACTAGGCACTGCAGGGGTTGCCGCCGCACCAAACATTGGAGCAGGGTTTGCTTGCTGCTGGGTCCTGGGACCCCATTGGCACTGCACCCATCCCATGCCTGGGAAGAAAGCCCATCCTGCTGGGGATGGTCTCGGTGGCACAAGTCCGAGGTTCGGTGGCAGATTTGGGGTTGGCAGTCCCCACGATCCCTGCTGCCAGGCCAGCGGGCTTCCGTGCCTGGACCGTTGGGTCATCTGCACTTCAGGGCGTAGGGTCGCCCATGTAGGCTTCACCCTGGTGGAGACTTGCCGCGGTTTTGCTCCTCACAGTGTGGAACAAGACTGCTCAATTGGGCCAGTGGGTCCCTCCTCGGGAATGAGAACATTGGCTGGGCCAAGTTCCATCTTGTGGCCTCGGATCCCGAAGGAGGGTTGTTCAAACTTACGCTTAGTCGTCCGAACTGGTCGGGGAGTTCCATCAGTGATTGGCTGCACTACAGCGGCTGGGATCTCTCACCTTTGGAACGTCCAGCTGGAACGTCCACTCATGGGCCGAGGCTAATCCCGCACCCAGATGTGGCTCCCACATTCATTCCGTTGGAGAGCTCAGCCCTCCGGCTGCACCTTGAAAGGTCCACTCTTGCTGGGAGGGGTGCTCAGGGGTCAGCTGTTTGCGCCAAGCCCCTAACTGGCGTTCCCTCTCCGCAGCCTCTCCGGCTTCCACCATGGCTTTGGAAGGAACATAGAGGTTCTTGACGTGAATATGTGATCCATCCCCTACTTGTTTCCCTGTGGTATGCTTTTCTTCCTCCATCTTCCCTGAGTCTTTACACCACCCGTTGCAGGGTTTGTGTTGGGGCTCAGGACCCCGAACAGCGCCCCGAGGAGTCGGGGTAGCTGGGTGAATTTTAAAAGAGATTCAGGTTAGTGTCAGGGTTCCAAATAGTATCCAAAACTAAATCAGAGTCCAAGGCAAAGTATTCCTCAAAGTTCCAATTTATTAGCAGAGCCATGCTGGCATATCTGGGAGAAACCCGAATCTGAAGTCCCATGGGTTTCCAGTTGAAAGTTCAAGCCCTTGCCCTCACACCCCCAAATCCATCACGTTCACCAATCTCCATCTGCCAACTTGGCAGAAACTCCCATCTCCTTCCGTGCAGGTGCAGGAGTGCAAAGACAAAGGACGACCTTGACTATCTAGAAAGAATTTGTTATGGCTACATGCAAACAGACCTCATGCAATTACCCATCCCAAATTCCCATAGCAAAGAATACATTTTAAAATAGCATAAAGTATGGCAGGCTAAAGATCCCAACTAAAATGGCTTCGGCCTGACACTAACGATGTCAACAGCTTACAAAGAAAACCTTTATAAAATGTTCTACAGATGGCATTTGCCACCAGCAAAAATGGCAGATGTTCCAAAACATATTGCCAGAGTGCTGGAAATGTAAACAGATACTGGGGTCCTATTACCACATGTGGTAGACTTGTCCAATGGCAAAAAAATATTGGTTAAAGTTAAAAAGGTGGTTAGAAGAAATTATAGCACAACAAATAGATTTAAAACCAGAATTGTTCCTACTAGTTATATTATCGGGGAAATACAACAAAAGAAGCATATAGTTAATATTACATGTAATAACAGCAGCGAGAATTATATATGCACAAAACTGGAAAAGCGAAAGTATACCTATAGATGAAAATGTAATAAAGAAAATATTAGATTGCACCTAAATGGACAGGTTAACGATGAGAATTAAGGACAAAGAGGAAACAGAGTATTATTTAACATGGGACTTATTTTATAAATGGTTAGAAAACAGAAGCAGAAGTTAGTAAATTTATAATTAAGGATGATTAATAGAATAGAGTTAAATGTATATATATAGATATATAAGCATAACATTAAAGGCAATATTATTATTATTATTGGGTTATATTTGATTAGAGATTAAATTGTATAGAACGACCAAGAGTGAAGATCATATTGTATATACAATGAAAATAATGGCAATAATTAAGGTATATAATATTACGTGTATTCAAGAGATTTGATATGGACAGTACACTGTCGTTGCAGAAACGGTAATGTGATGTATAACAAAAGAAAATGTATAATAAAAATAATTATATATATATAAGTGTGTGTGTGTGTGTGTGTGTGTGTGTGTGTGTGTGTGTGTGTGTGTGTGTGTGTGTATAGATAGATAGAAACAAACAAACAAACAAACAAACAAACTAAAGATCTTGTACTATATTTCCCAATTAGATATAGTAGTAAAATATCTAGAGTTGAGGGGCCACGTCTAAATCCTGCTTGTTCATGGCCCGAAAAAAAGCTTTGTACAAAAGATATTGGGATATGATCAGTAATATGTCTCATACTAGAAATGAAGGGCAAAATTCTACATCAGTAGAATTAGGCATTGGTTTTGGAGTATTAATTACATCACACAGCAAATTAAAGCACCATGTCAAAGATGCCACACTAAAGCCAACAGAAATGTAATTCAAAACTTACTTGGGAGAAAATATTTCCATTTGAATGATTCTATAACTGCAAAATTCAGGAATAAGCAAGGTATATTGGATTTATATATTATGAAAAGAGACAGGCTAGAACTCTGGGTTCATGACTGGGTGAGAAGTTATGCTAGCTTAGAATACAGATGCAGAAAGTCGATATACCTGATGTAGCTTAGAGATTCAACTGAAATTCTTATGTTACCACTGTGGTATCTATTCCCCAAGTAGATAGACAGCTAGTAATTGATGTACAAGCACCCTAAGCTTTTCCATTTGTGAAGACAAACATTATACCATTTGCATACCTAATCTATCACTGCACTTAGACTTATAAATATAATTAGATCTGCATCTTGACAGAGATATATATATATATAGTACATTGGAGAATTCTTGTTTATCAGCGACTGAAAAAGCATGCTTGTGATCTTCTATTATGACTTGAACAGTTGCATTTGTTGTAATTCTTATAGACTTACTGAAATTAGTTGCTTTAGGAGTTACATTAAAGCAAACAATGAAAAAGACACTGTAGGGCAGTGATGGCGAACCTTTTTTCCCTCGGGTGCCGAAAACGCGTGCGCGCGCGCTGTCACGCATGTGTGAGTGCCCACACCCATAATTCAATGCCTGGGGAGGGTGAAAACGGCCTCTCCCGCCCCCGCAGAGGCCCTCCGGAGGCCGGAAATGGCCCATTTCCCGACTTCCGGTGGGCCTGGTAGGCCCGTTTTTCGCCCTCCCCAGGCTCCAGAGGCTTCCCTGGAGCCTGGGGAGGGCGAAAACACCCCCTCGGAGGCCCTCTGGAAACCTAAAATGCCCTCACAGAGCCTCCACACGAGCCAAAAATCAGCTGGCCAGCACGCACATGCATGCTGGAGTTGACCTAGGGCAACGGCTCGCGTGCCGGCAGATATGGCTCCGCGTGCCACCTGTGGCACGCGTGCCATAGGTTCGCCATCACTGTTGTAGGGTCACCTCAATAGCAGAACTCCTTTCTTAGAGATGTCTGCCTTTACCTGTGACTTTTAAAGGCCCAAATGTATTCTTGAGTTTTTTAATATATGTGTGTTTGGTTTTTTGGCAGAAAAGCAAAATTAAAACCACATCAATTCATCAATTAAGCATTTCCTACCATTTGACATTGGAGAATGCTTAAATTTAACTGTTCTATTATTACAGTGTTTCAAAGCCACTGATTGGGCACTAGAGAACAAATATTTGTCACCCTTTGTGTGACAGAAGAATACTTTCTTGTTCTTCATTGTACACTTACTTTTCTCCACTAAATATATTCAGCTATTTTAACCTTTCATTATACAACTTTTTTCCACTCTGCCAATTTACTTAATTACCCTGATACTCTTTAAAGTACTATGTGGAACTAGACAAAATCTTCTTTATGAAGTCTCACTAATTAAGAATAAAATGGAAGTGACTTGCAAAGATGCTGCAGGTAATTTCCTCTATAGATGAATACTTTGGATTCACATCATAAAGCTTTAGTTACTGTACTGAGTTCAATTTGCTTCTCCTGGAAAGGTGGTTCTTTTATGACAATTTATGTACCTGACACATTGGAAAGGCATTGTGATGTAGTGGTTAGACTGCCAGATTACGACTAAGGAAACCCTAGGTCAAGTCCCCATTCAAATATGGAACTCACTAAATGTTTTGGACTAGTATCTTTGTCTCATACCAGCCTATATCAGAAAGCTGTTTATGTGAGAATAAAATGAAGAATGAGCCCATAAACTTTGGCATGACAAGATAGTATGTAAATGTGATAAATATTGAAAAATAATTCCCTTTTCTAATTCATAACCACCCTTATTAAACATTTGTTTCTACAGAAACAGAATTTGTAATTAATACCAATTACAGAAACATCCTGAGTACATGTTAATGGTTAATTATTGTTAAATTATTTGCATTGAATATCATCCCATAAAGGAGAACAAACTAGGGTAGTTTAAAGTTCAGAATATTCAAAATGTTGTTTTCAATTCCTGGAACATTCCAACATTTCTCTGTGTTCTGCTAGAACTGACTGCATCTGGAATGCAATTAATGATTTCTGTATCTTGATATATCATAAAACTGTTTATGATTCAAAATATCCATTTCTGGAAAGAAACAAACCACACATGGAATGGCTACATCAATGCAGCTGAGAAATAAAACAGAACGTTCCAAGGAACACTGAAACCCAGCTTTTCGCAGAGCACTAAATTTTAATTCAATTAGTTTGATAAATGTTTTCTAGTGGCAGACATTTTGCTATAGATGTTAGCAAAGAATCTCTTTTTATTAAGTGCTTTGCCTTACAAATTGTGTCTAGATGCAACAAATTGCTTTCAGAAGGACTGTTGTCCCAGAACCAAGGTGGGGCTGATCTGTCTCAATAAGGAATGATCATTTGATCCCATTACTACCCAATGAATTAAAGTGATTCAGCCATCTGTTTCAAAGGTCACTATCAAAGGAAAGTGACCCTTCAGAAATTATGATTGTTTAGTATTTAATACATGAGATCTGTTTAAATCTACTTGTAAAATTTATTATGTTAAGAGTTGAAGAATTAATTGTTTTGGAATAAGGCAGATAGAATAATGATTAATACGAGAAGTATGAATGATTAACATGATTATGAGATTTTAAGATAAATTATATAATCGAGGTTTTTAACTTTTACGGGGTATTTAGTAATGATAAAATAGGGGATAAGAAAAATAAATGATGAATAAAGAGATTAAGAAAGGGGAGGAAGCAATATGGCTTAAAATTAAGAGAAAGGAGAAACAACAACTATCTTGGTAAATTAAGCTAATAGTTAATTTGGAGAGAAAAAAATGGAATTAATTGGTAGAGGTCCCAGAGGAAAAAAATAAGATTTTTATTTTTTTAAAAAAAGCAGTATTATCTTGGCAATAATATACTTGGAGTAAAGTGTTATATATAAAGAATTTATGACTGATTGATTAAGATGTATAACTATGTATTTTGTTGTAATATTTTAAGGTATATTGATTTATGTATGGAGTTGTGGAAGAAAAATAAAAAAATTGGAAAAAAAAGAAAAGAAAGTGTCCCTTCAAAGAGCTGCAAAACCAATGTAAATTTTCTCTAAATAAGACTTTGAATAAACTAATAATATTTATTAAACAAACAAACAAACATTTGTGTTCTACTACATTTCACAACTTTCCTATTTTGGGCCTACAAGAAAAATGGGCCTTGCACAAGATACAAACAGATGGAAAAGATAATACAGTATGCAGCTAGGTATTAAAGTGATTTCTTCCACCTTGATGGGATTATCAGCTATAAACACTGATTGATAGAAAACAATGGGATTTTCAGTTAGCTTTCACTGCTGTGTACTTTGCTTTAAGTCAGTAAATGCCATTTTCTCAGAGAGCAAAATACTTTAAGTCAATTCTGCTTACAAAAACAAATGGAAGCACTGGGGGTTCTAATTTGTAATGTAAACATACAGACAATATCTTGCTTGCTTTTAGCAGTGATACAATATGAAGTGACATCATACCATTCAAATGCCACTCTCTCAAGTACTTTGTGTCTCTCCTGAAATGTTTGTGTTATCTATCCAGCTTGCTGATGTACAGATGTATTATTGCTATTGAATAGGTATAGATTTCAAAATCACAGGGCTATGAAATCCGACGTTTGTGTGTACCAATAGCACCATTACATTGCTGACCATTTAAACGAGTGTCTTCATTGGCCTTAAGATAGGCCTTTTTAAAAGCCAATTTAGCTTTGAAAGTTTCTAAAAGTGAACAATTGGATTTTGTTCAATTTCTTGCTACAAAAATATCCCATTTGTCTAACACAACATCCCAATCAATGTTCCAATAAATAATCACTGTATTAAAAGTAAATCTTTCTATCCTCAGCCATGAAATTACATCATTAATCCCATTACATGAGTCAGGATAGGATCACCACTCAGTGTTACAATTATCAGTAAGTACGGAAGAAGACGACACAATAGTTCTGATACGGTAGGAGACATGTAATTAAAGTACAAAGACAGTCTTATGCTAGCACTTTGGACACACCCTTTTTAATCCATCCGTTACAACTTCCATTAACTTAAAAAGGAATAAAGAAAGATGCTCCCATTCATCACATTTGAACATTTAACTGATTGCTGTACTATTTTCACCATGAGTTAAAGTCCCCCCAAATATCAATGGTGCCAGGCTTCATGTAGGGCTTCTTCGTAAGATGACAATATTTTCCAAAACTTCAAGGTTTTTTATTGCTTTTTCGCTCACTAAGGATATAAATGATACTTTGCTTTGTTTCTTCCCCAGATCCTGACTCTCAGAATGAAAGTTATGATTGTCACTATCAGAAACCAGTTTGAAGTGGAAGGTTATCTGCAGAGAGAGATGGATGGCAGTAGATACTACCCAATAGCTATTACCGGTAGGTAGAAATTGATTTACAACAATTCATTTAATGACTGAAATTACAATGGCACTGAAAAAGTGACATATTACCATTTTTCAAACTTATGACCATTCCTGTGTTACATGATCAAAATTCAGACACTTGACAACTGGTTTATATTTATACAGTTACGGTGTCCCGGGGTCATACGATATTGTGACCTTCTGACAAGAAAAGTCAATGGGGAAGCCATATTCACTTAACAACCATGTTACTAACTTAACTGCAGTGGTTCCCATAACAACTGTGGCAGGAAAAGTTGTAAAATGGGACAAAAGTAATTTAACAACTGTCTTGTTTAGCAATGGAAATTTTAAGCTCAATTGTGGTCATAAGTCACAGAGTACTTTTATAGATACACTAAGAAAGTTCTATAAGTTTTCTTCGAGGATTTGAGAGTTCAGTGTAAACTGAGCTAATACAGCTGTGAATTGGATATAGTGTTTTCACCCTACGGATACTATTTTAGTTTGTCTTTATGGCCTCTGCATATTCTATATTTATAGGTTAGTCTTCTTCCCAAGTATCAAAACAAATCAACAAAATAAAGTCTATGAAGCATCCTTCCCCTTAGATGTGTCTTCCAGGTTTGTTGGACTACAGATGTTATAATTCTCAGCTACCAAACACCATGCTGACTGAGAAATAGGAAGTTATAGTCCAATACATCAGCCTTGGAAGATATGTAAACACTTCCTTGAACTACCTCTTCTTCTGGAACAGAGGAAAGTAAATGAAGCAGAAATTGACAGTGTAATATCATTCAGCCATGGTTTCTATTTACAGCATGTAGAAGTGCTATTACAAGAGTATGAAAGTATCACAATATTTATCAGTGCTGCATTTATCTTTTTTCCAGAATTCTGCCTCTAATTAATTGATTTTAGATTATTATTCTTCTATTTTTCCACTTGCACTAAGGTCTAAGAACAGAAAGTTCATATTCCTATTGTGTCTGATACAATTTAATACAAGAGTTTAATTCCACTTCTTAAGAACTATTTAAAACCTACTTGTGACCAATCATAGAATGAGAGATATTATTTATTTAACATTTTATTTTATATTTGTATTCCTTCTTCCTTTTAGAACAGTCCAGATCAATTTACAAAACAAAACAAAAAATGAAAGCAGTCTTAATTAAAACCTTCATAATAAAGCCAACAATTCATACAATTTATAAATACAAAGATCAAAACAGAGGTCCCTTTTAAAAAGCAACATAAGAGGCAATCTAAAAGACAGCCTGATCTAGAACTAGATTTTTTCTCCCATAAATACCGTATTTTTCGGAGTATAAGACGCACTTTAGTTTGGGGGAGGAAAACAAGGGCAAAAAATTCTGCCTCTGCCTCCCAGCAATTTGCCAAACAGCAAACAGCACAGATGATATACACTGTTTGCTGTGTATTTCTGTGTGTCTTACCCATAGAAATAGCAAAGAATTGGAGAAATTATGGCAGTATAATAATGCCACAAAGTTTTCTTAAATGTAATCACACTAACTCCTCCCAATTATTTAAATAGATCTACTCCAAACATGACTAAGTTAGGGTTCAGCTGCCTTATCTTAATATTAAACAGGACACTGTTACATTTCAGACTTGTACAGAAGCTGTTAAAATTGATGTGGTGGGGCAGGCGGTGCATGGGTTAGAAAATCAAGGAGTATATGAAATCCCATGCACCGCCTGCCCCACCACATACATTGGACAAACCAACAGAAGAATAAGTGCACGCATTGAAGAACACAAGAACTTAGTCAAAAAGGAGGAACCAACTTCTTCCCTGATCCAACATCTTAAAGCCACAGGACATGAAATCGACTTTAAAAAGACCAGAACTATCGCCAAAACTGAACACTTTAACAACAGAATAATCAGAGAAGCCATCGAGATAGAAAAACGCCCACACAGCATGAATAAACAAGATGACACCTCCCACCCACCCTTGGAAACCCACCCTTATTGACAAACGAGTCCCTAACACAAAGAATGACACCAGACCCACACTCACGAAAACCACACAAGATGTCACCACCACATATCCACGCAATAAGCAAACCCAAACCCACACCAATGAGGCACGACCACAAACCAGAAGCCATACTACAGCTGCATCATTAGCCACTTTAAACCCCTCCAATCCACACACGAAGCAAACTGACACCCTCCATGAAGATGTGGCACGACCACGAACTTGAAGCCAAACAACAGCAATGCAGCTCACCAGCTCTAATCCCCCTGCAAATCAGGCTAACCCAAGCACACCCCCAGCCAATCAGAGCACAGCCAAGCCCCCAACCAATCAGAACACAGCCAAGCTCCCACCCTATCAGGTCAAACCCCCACTGGCAGTTAAAAGGAAGAAACAGCTGCAATCTCACATTGCTCCTAGAAGCAGGAAGCAGAAGACACCAGCCTGATGAGGACGAATGAGACTTCATCGAAACGTCACCAAGACACTTCCAATTTCACCCGGGAGAAAACCTGAATAACCAAAGACATACATACATACATACATACATACATACATACATACATACATACATACATACATATATATATATATAGAGAGAGAGAGAGATGGAAAGAAGAGACACAGAGAGACTTGTTGATTGTAAGCTCCTTGGGGCTGAGAAGAATGCTGCAAAACTGAGCTTCCTGAAGTGGACCACTAGACTCCTAAACAACTGAAAAAATGATCTAGTAAAAAGAAAAGTCAACCAAAAGAGCAACATGCAAACAAAAGTAAATAAAACACCCTCCCTCAGGAGCAAAACAAATTAAAGTTTAAGTTGTGTGCATTGTTTAATGGACTGTTAAATTGGCCATGCCTACTTAGTCCCATGACCACCTAGCCACGCCCCCAGCCGGTCCGACCCCCCAACAGTCTGAGTGACCGTGAATTGGCCCCGTTTAAAAAGTTTGAGGACCCCTGATCTAGTGTTTACGTGAAGTATAATTTATATTATAGGATTTGTATGCTTCTCTGGACCTCAGAACTTACACTAGCCATTTCTGGATTTAGATTTGGTCCTCTTTATTACTATTTCAAGGATAATGTTAAGTTATTCTGACTAATGCACTACTGAACCCTCAACATAGTATGAGTTCTATTCAATCTTCTTTCTGTCTTTCCATCCAACCATCACAAACTCACCACTTAATGGCACTCAAGACTCATTTTAACAAATCAACAACTAAAAAGGCACATTAGGCCAGCTTTAATGCAGAAATCCATGAAGTACCCATGTGTTGCAGTGAGCCAAATGTGGAACAATCTGTGAGTTTAACAATTGAAAGTATACTTGATCCTGGGCCTGTCTGGCCCTAACCCAATACTTTAATCATAAACCATACTGGCACTCACTACACTAGTGACTACAGTCTTTATTTACAAGTTACTATGTTTCATGTCTATATTTGCCTCATAAGGAAACATAACAAAAATTATAGGTGAATCAGTAGGTAAACAGCCACTGACTATTTGAATTATATATATTGAAAGTTAACCTATCTTGACTTATCTCAACAACCTGGGCAAAGTCAAATCTTGCTATAGTAGAGAATGTAAGTAACTCTGGGTTGAATTGTTAGATTCTCAATATTTGCAGTAGATATTACCTAGCCTAATAATGAAATGTCTGCAGGAGGAGAAGCAAAGAGAACAAAACTGCAACAGGTTCTGTTTTATTTAATATTTTTATGAGGGACACTAGGAAATAGGAATATAGTCTAGACTTGAAAGAAAAAAAATCCCTGAAAAAGGCAATAGCAAGCTATTTCTTCATTGTGTGGTGGCTACATAAACTAAATGGCTGAGACTGTAAAATACCAGGAAATCGAGCATGACTTAAAAACTTTACTAGAGTACACAGATGCATTTCCAAAGCACATACATGAAAATGAATGGTGCTTCTATTTCTTTTACCATCAGGTTTCTTACAGCAGGTAAGCAAGTTTGGCCAACATTTGCAACATTGATTTTATTAAGTTAAATAAGTATACAGACATGTTAATTTTATTGTGTTGCTAAACTTTTAACATGATTTAGAAATATTAGAGACAGAAGCTAAGGCATAGAGTAAAATATGGAAAATTGCGGGCAAGTTAGGCTAAATAGCATCTGGGGTTAACATACCTTGATGCAAACCATTTTGAACCGAGCAAATACTGAGCTCCGGAAATACGCGTTAAGGTGGGAGCCTTCGACCGTTCTCTTTTGTATCACGTATGGCGCAATACCAAAATGTATTACGGATATGAGAAACTAATAACATGGTTCTGAGCCTGGGCGTATAGCGATCTGCGCGCTTGTGAGTAGGAGAGAAAAGCGTGGGCGAGATGATTGGGGGAAACGCCTTTATGAACCAAGCCGCGGGTTAACCCCGAGGCAGGGCTTTTCATACATTTCTTGTTTTTTTTCCCCAACTTGTGGAGAAACGGCTTGAGACAAGAGCGGTCGGCCTAAGGCCGATGATTGACACGCAGAGCGAGCTGAAGAGGCTTCATACTGAAACGGACGGGGAGGAGGGAGAAGCTGGGAAAAGGGAGGGCCAGAAAAGGAACTACTGTAAGAGTTAAGAAAGTCCTGCCCAGCTGTTAGCGAACTTTTTAAGATTTCCTGTTTCCCCTACAGCTAGAGAAAGGGAGCGACTCGCACACGCACGTCAGAAGTACCCAAGCCGCAACTACTCCCGCTGCCTCCGCTGGGGCCTCTTTTTTCCCCCCATCCCACGTTTGCTTCAGAGCTGCCTCGTCGTCTTTCACCCTAGCCCTGAATTCCACCCGCCTCCCCTCGTCCCCCAGAGTTGTCTCGGCCAGGCTGTTTCTTATCCCGTGTCTGCAGGCCGCCTCAGAGTGGAGGGAGATACAATGAGCTGGATTCCTAAGCACATTTTGTTGTGGACTCTTCTGCACAATACGGCTCACCCGCTGGGACGGGGAACAGGTAAATGTGGACTTCGATTTCCTACCTGAGATGTCTGTCTGGATGTTCTCTCCTCCCCACCCTTCTTACTCTCCGCACTTTTCTCTTAATAGCCTCCTAACATGCATACCGCACTTCTAAAGAACTCGTTAAGTCACTACCCCTGACTTAACACCCCCGGATGTGTGTGATTAGAAGTCCCATCACCCGCAGCCAGCACGTCTATTGGGTGCATTATCAAAGTCACAGTCGAGCATATCTGGACTGGAGCATATCAGTTTTAGAGAGTCTGTTCTAGACAGTCTTTATTTGGGGTTAATCTGTCTCTTGTCCAAATTTATTCTAATGTTAACTCCCCCCCCCTTCTTTTCTGAATCCTAAAGAACTCCAGAAGCACCATCCTTAGTACCACGATTGTTTTGCTAGCTGGGCATATATTTGAGGCTTGCATTTCAGTAAAATGTAGTTCAGAAGTTTTAATTTTGGCCTTTGGTTATCAGAGACAGCTGCCTTATTTTGTACTTCCAGCTGTTGCCACACCTAGCCTGGAAGAGTTGCTGTTTATGCATAGGTCAGTTGTTCCCGGCTTGGCAGTAATTGCCGAGTTGGGGTGCAGTGCAACAAAAATAGAGGAACTGTATTATGTGCTAATGTTGTCTAATTCAGAAATCCCCAAATTTGTTTTGAAGCAAATTTTCAAAACTCAAGTTGCCTTAATTTTGCAAACAGACAAAGTAATCTGTACGGAAAGAACTCTTCCTATACAAATGTAAAGGCTGCATAGCTAGCTGTTAGCAGTAATCCCCCCCCCCAAAGTATGTGGTAGTTTTGTTACTGAAAGCAGAAGTCTGGCAAGTTCATTTCTAAAATACTGATGCTAAAATACATATCAAAGTAGTGTATGAGAGTTTGGTCTCTGTTCTAAGGCATCT
Organism: Diadophis punctatus similis; assembly: GCA_023053685.1. Taxonomy (NCBI): domain Eukaryota; kingdom Metazoa; phylum Chordata; class Lepidosauria; order Squamata; family Dipsadidae; genus Diadophis; species Diadophis punctatus. The sequence continues at coordinate 3,166,046 of JALIGW010000007.1, read as the reverse complement.
CTATGTTCTCCATTTTGCTTTCTGTCTTTTTCAGAAGCAGGTCTTTGCATTCATATAATATACTTCAGTGCAGTATCACTTTAAAGAGATAAAGATTTAAAGTTTTTGATATATAAAATGTGATAGTTGTATTGGTTCTGTGAATTACGGTAGGGATAAAATGAATAGAGTATTTACTTTCCACTGAAGCTGAGAGTTTGAGTTTTTTATCATGTTTGTGGGTTTATGCTGATTGTGTTATCTCAATGTTTATGGAAACAAAATTGTAATTAGGTTAGATTGGAGAACAGTAAGAATCTATGAGGTTAGATATACTTTAGGCTGGAAAAACCCCACTGTATTTCCTAATTTGGTATCCTGCAGATGAATAGAACTACAACCGTTATTATCATTGACCAGCATGATGGAAGTTGTGATCCATTCATCTCAAAGTCTAGCTAGGGAAAAATTGTTCTGGAGCTGTATTATATAATAGTACAGTAACTGTCTAGAAGCCTTGCCATCCTCTTAAAAGTTTCTAATGTGCTTGTTTTTTTTCCCTTCATTTTATATCTGAAATACCTTTCTAAAACCACTTTCTCCTCTCCCCCTTCAGACCCACTTCAAAAGTTTGAACACACTTTCATGCATATTCATTTGTGATTCCTTCCATTTGTCCTTACTAATCTAAAAATTCAGGATTCAAGTTCTTTAGAGCAGAGCAAATATCTCACTTATACATTACTGTCATGCTATAGTGAAACAATTTCCTACATATTTTATAAATGAAATCATATGACATTATACATACAGTAATAATGCTTTTATGTTTCTTGAAAACTGATGATTAATGCAAATTACCATATTGTGCTGGAAAATTGTGTATGTATAAAATGTTCTTAATATTTAAATTAATACGAATAATAATATTAAGCATCCTGCAAGTTATTTTTATTCTCACTAGAGCAGCAAACATATGTGGACAAATCATAATCATGGATTATTTGTGTGATTGTAATTACTCAAATTCTTGCATATTATTCCTGTAATGATAATGTGGAGTATGTCACCAGAGTAGGTGATATTGTCATGTGGTTGAACCTTAATGTATAAGGCTCACTGAAGACTCTTCATAGAATGGTGTGAAATATATACATCTTATAACAAAAAACCTATGCTTATACTAATGTATACATTGCTTGTCTTGCTAGGGGACTAGAATTTATGAATTAAGTTGATTGAGCTTTAAAGAGGTAATAGAGAATTAGATTAAAAGGTTAACATTATAGTTATTTTGCAGTTACTCCTGAAGATTGAAGAGTTTCTGGAGCAGGATTCAGGTCACCTATAGTATTTGTTCCATACAGAAACCTGTTTTAGTTTTGGCCTATGTAGCTGGATAGTTTAAAATTAAGCCTCATGACCAAAAAATAAACAAGCTTGCCTTTCTCCCCAAATTATAGTTGGAATGGGTGTCTTCAATTGATAACTGATGATTTTCAATTGAAAATTCATAGAATATGACTGGAATATGTGAAAAGTTTAGTTAACAATTATTTGGCATGCATACTTTCGTTTTAATCTGTCTTCCTGTTTTCTTTTCCTTGTGTCACAAATTTAAACTAAAGTAAGGTAACTTAAAGTACTTACAGATATATAACATGGAGGCTGACTTCATAAGCATCAAGTAATTTTGAGATGTTCTTTTTTGAATGATTTACAGGAGGGTGGTTATATTTTCTTCATTTATATACATTTGTTATAGCTGCCTAACATCACTAATAATTAATTTAAAACATATATCATTTAAATACATGTTGGATATTCAGTGGACTGCTTTTGTCTGAAAATGTTTTCAGTAACTTATAATATGATGGCTCCACCCAGCAGTTTTCACACATAGATAAATTTTCTGTGAGATAGCCACCTTCAATTACTTGCAGTGTAAGATAATTCATGGCTAAGGAAGTAGATTGTAATCCGATTGAGTCTGATTTGACTATATGTCAACCATTCTTTCCAGATTTCCAAACAATAAGAAGTCAGAAATGCCTGATATAGGGTTAAGGAAAAGCATGTAGAATGTCTAAACAAAGAAAATTAAAATTTTTGCAATCCAAAAGTAACTACTAGCCATGTGAAATTTTGCATAACAAATCAGTGACAATATTTTACATTAATATCATGCTAAGTGACATGTATTTCAAGCATAGCTGAAAGGAAATTGGAATTTTTTTGTGCCTATTATCTCAGGTAATGAAACACTGATGATGACCATAGTTATTCTAAAACAAATCAGTGGAGTTTCTAAAGTTAAATCAAATATAAGTCTGCTTTCTTAAGATAGTTAGCATTCCTTTTCCTGATTCTGTGTGAGGAAAAAAGTGGAATAGCATGCAAGTACACTGGAACTCTGGAACACTGCAAGTGCTGGCGAAGCAGGAGATTGAGGGACGCCCTGAGGAATTTACGGATTTTCTGGAAGACAAAATCGCTCAACTTTGTTTCCAGTTAGATGTTGGCATGTTTGCTGGTCGGGTGGAAGCCCCTGAGGCAGGTTCTTGCCCTGTTATCTGGGAACAGTTTGACCCTGTTGCTCCTGAAGAAGTGGTCAGGATCCTAGGGAGTATGCATGCAAGCACCTGTGTTTTAGACCATGTCCCTCCTGGCTTGTGAAAGCTTCCAGGAAGGTGACAGGTGGGTGGACTCTGGTAGTGATTAATGCTTCCCTATAGGAGGGGGTAGTGCCTAAGCACTTTAAGGAGGTTGTGGTCCGCCCTCTTATCACCTCTCCTGCGGGAGCTGCATTGGTTGCCGATTTGCTTCTGGGTACAATTCAAGATGCTTTAAAGCCCTTCTTGGCTTGGGACCAAGTTATCTGAGGGACCATCTCTTGCCAGTTACATTTACCCGACCCACTAGAGCAGGGAGGCAAGGAATGTTGCAGGTCCCATCCCCTAGGGAGATACACCTGGTGGGACCCAGAAGAAGGGCCTTCTCCATGGTGGTTCCCATTCTCTGGAACATCATTCCCCCAGATATTAGAATGGCCCCCACTCTAACACTCTTCTGGAAGGCGCTGAAGACCTGGTTGTGCCAGCAGGCCTGGGAAACCCAGAGCGGGATGGAGCCCATCAAATGGCTTGTGTGATGTGTTGTCATTGGGGTGGGGGTGCTATTATATTATTTTATTATTTTATTATTTTCTTTTATTGGTTTCATTTTATATATATGATGTTTTTATATCCCTGTAAGCCGCCTTGAGTCACCATGTGTGAATAGACGGCAATATAAATGTTCTAATAAATAAGTAAATAAACTCACTCTCATTGTTTCAAAGCCAGAGAGCAGAATCTGAGATCACTGGGCGCACGTGCAATATGTGTCACTATATTATAATTCTTTATTGGAAATTATTAAATAGATGGGGAGGCATCCTATTGACTGTATTTCATCAATGTAATTTAACAAATTAGTATGATTTGCAAATGTTAACTACTTTTTAATGAGAGAAAATAAGGCTAGGTAGCCATCATTAGATAATTATCAAAGAAGTTCAAGCAATGCTTATTAATAAATATAATGTTTTGGCATTTCATTGTCTTGAAACAAACACCCACAATTATTTAATTATATTTTAATTATATATTCTACTGTATAATGAAAACAAATTCTGAACATTTTTGTCATAGAATTTTTATAGTTCTGAAACTCGTTTTGCTTTGACCAAGTATGACAAATGGGTAAATTAGATTTTTTTCCTAAGGAAAGCAGTTTACAGCATCACCTTTCTCTTGCCATTTATCTTTGGATAGTCTCAGTTGAAAAACTTAACTTTTTCTTTTTCCATCTCATGGATGACTACTAAGGATATTGCTAGTAATATATAAAATAATAACACATTAACAGAAGTATTTGTGGACCAAATATAAATATGTGTAAAATATCAGCATTCAATACAGAAGATCCAATCACCTTTTCCAAGCTAATCCTGTCCAGGTGTGTTGGATTACAATTTAAGGAATATCTGACTAATCTGAGTGTTACTATCCTATACAGCTATCGAGCTTTAGGACACATTAAAATACAGCATCTTGCATGTATTCTCAATGAAAAATGGAGTTTGTCTTTTTGACATGAAAATATGTATGTAAATGTATTGTCACTCACAGGAAATCTAGCAGTACCATCTATGATTTGTTTGTTTGTTTTAGTGTTAAAAAGTAGCTTTATGCATTTTTTAAAAAATCAGATGGAATATTCTGTGATGCAATCGCAAGCATTCACAACACTAGTTGAAGTTTTAAAAATGCTTATATTTTTCTACATTACCGATCCTAATTGTTGCCAGAAGTGACAATAACATCTTTTTCATTGCCCTCCCTTTCGAGAAATAGTCTAAAGACTAAATTATGCATAATATTTTTAGAAACCCTGAGTATTGATGGGTAAGGATACTCTTTTAGACTGAGATGATTATTTACCTGTGGCAATGTTGTTTTGCTCACAAGTAAATAATAATAATTCTGTTTCTAATAGCTGCACAAGACTTAATTTCATTAGGATTGTTGTAGAAGAGGAAAAAGATAACTGGGTAAAAGGACTCAGTTTAATGTAGTGACTAAGGTACTACTAGAAAGCAGAAGACTGTGACTTCCAATCCTGCCTTAGGCATGAAAGCCATTTGGGTGACTTGGCCAGTCACACTCTTTCAACACAATCTAACTCATTGGGTTGTTACTGTGGGAAAGGAAGAGGAGGGAATAATATGTATGTTTTCTGACTTGAATTACTTATAAAATAATGAAGGCAAGATAAACATTTAATAAAAATTAAGTAATAGTTTCATGACTGGTGTGCCATAATTTTGATCCTGAATTGGAGCACTTTCACTTTATGGTTACTACAATATTTACTTATAAAGTGCTTTATGGTTTGTTACCTAAGTACCTGAAGAATCACTTCTAAACTGTACCAGTTCAACCTACTAGATTATTAAAATTCCATGTGGTCCATACAGTATAAGGGCCATTGAAGCTAGAAACTGCTGCTGTTGACTCAGAGCTGGATTTGTGGAATGTTCTCTCATGGAAATCAGGCTGGTTTCCTCCTCCATGACTTTAAAAAGATTGTTTAGCCTTTTCAAGACAGTATTTCCAATGCTTACCTGTTGTGCTGCCTTTGACTTCTCTATTTTTGCTTCTTGGGGTTTTTATTATTGCTTTTATGTCATGCATTGGTCAGTAATTTTATTATTTAGTTTATTTTTATCGTCTAATCTCCCCCCCCCCCCATCATGTAAACCGCCAAGGATCACAAAATCAAGTCAAGATATAAATTCAATCAATAATTGGAGGCAGACATTTATGCAACTAGAAAAAAAATGTGATCCTGACACAATACGTTACAATCAGAAAACCTCTTGAAAGCCTGCCATAAATACTTCTGGGTTTAGGAATATTTTTTCCTTACAAAATTGAAAGGGAAAAGTTATTCCTCTGAGTTATATGCTGTCCTCCAATAAGATAAACACACACACACACACACACCCCTGTAATCTATGACCAGCCAGAGAATTGTAATATTGTAGATGAACGCAGAAACAATAAACAAAGTGATTGTAACTTTATAAATTAGACTATATGCTGACATGATAGAGAGCCTTACTTCTCACCTCTATTGTTGAGAAGTATAATGCTGGAAGCAAAGTAGACTCCATTAGGCTATTATGGGTCTGTTAGTTTTAAAAATACCTGTGTAAAAGAATATGATATTACTTTAGACCAGATAATTATCTTAATTGCTCCTATCTAAGATTGGGTGGAAAAACATTTGCATTATTGTTTTTCAATGTTGCAGTATAAAAGCGGTACTATAGAATTCAGTGTCCTAATGAAAATGAATGAACATCAGTCATATGTAACCAAAAATTGCAGTATAAATTATTCTGCCTGTTTGTGGTCTTATTATCCATGAGTTATATATCCAGGGTTTTGTGCATGTGTAAAGTGTGCTTTTTAAGAAGTTAGATTGTCTCTGTAATATACCTGTATTTGTTGCTATCTTGCTTCACCAGGTCATGGTGATTCTTACGAAGTCATGACACTTGACATGACTTTTTTTACTGGCCTATATTAGACTGACTTCTTCAGGGGTGATTTGACTACTGCAATATGGTTTATGCTGACCTCTCAGTTCTGCATGGCTGTCTTTCATGTTGTCAGTGGATTGGCTTTTTGATTATACTGCTGTCTGCTAGTGTTACCCACAGAACAGTCACAGGGATACCTTGATTATATCACTAGACACAGATTGTATCTATTTATAGGCTGTGCTACTAGTATCCAGGGCATGATTGAGAAATCACCATGAATAGTCTCTAGGCAGTACTGGGAAGTAGTGCCCACTAACGGGGTCAAGAATCCCTCTGCTGAGGTTGATAAACAGCTGTGTAGAGCACAAAGTCACTATGAACCATCATGAGATGCCACAGAGAAGCTATGAAGAACCTCACAAGTTGGCTGTCCCATTAAGATCTGCCATAATAAAATTAGGGAAATAAGGAGCAAATACAGGTACATTTCAGAGATTACTGTTATGGGGGAAAGTTCTTGAGGGGAAAAAGACAATCACTGGATCCAGTCAGTTTTGTTACCATGATTTTATAATGAAGACAGTTGCTGTATATAATGAGGGATAATTGTATGGTCAAACTGCTGGTTACAAGAGCTATCTCACAGGACAGTTATTCCAGATGAATTTTTATATGGTTATATCGCCAATTTAAAGTGGAATATGTAATTTTATCACATCTTCAAGAAATGTACGTTGGTTTGCATAGGAATAAGGAAGCCTTTATGAGGCTCTCTAAAATAATTAATTCTTATCTCTAGAAACCAAATCAATGAAAATATCAATGACAGTAAAATGTTATAAGTTCATAATATCATTATTCAAAAAATAATATAAGAACAGTAGATTGTAAAAGACATAGCTTTCATTATTTAGAACCTTAGATCTAATTAATCTCAAATATGTCGTTATTTGTCTACTTTTGTTTTGGTATGCTATATTGCAAATAAAAATGGAGAACTATGCCATCATGCACAAACATTTAAAGGCTTGTAGCATTCTTATTTGGGGCATGTCTTGTAGATTTTTTGTAGAATAAATTGCAGTAGACAACTGTCTAAATTTGCAATAAATGAATCATGCAATAATTAGAATGGACAATTGAATTAGGGGTCATAATTGCTGTGAGTTGTTTTTTCTTAAAAATAAAATGGAAATATTTTTGTCCGTATTGGAAAACGTTTTTCTAAGAAGACAGAACACTTCCTGAAATTTCTTGTTTTAAACTTCTGTATTCTGAATTACCATTATAACTATAAACAGAAATGGCTGATTTTAGAAACACAGTGAACAGTTCATTATTAATTGGAAAGTTTGTATAATGATATAATTTACAGAGGCAAAATAGCTTTATGAAGCACTTTGCTTAACTGTTGGCTATTTGAAAAAAACTTACTGGATACTCTAGAATTATAATATGCTGTAATTAAGATTTTTTTTTCTAAAAAATTGTTGAGCTATTTAAAAAGATGTTGAGATAAAAAATGTTAGAAACCTGCATTTATGAGGGTATTTTTAGAGTTGTTTAGCCTAGTAATTTACCTCTCCCTGTTATTTGTTGTTAGTCGCGAAGTCGTGTCCGACCCATCGCGACCCCATGGACAACATTCCTTCAGGCCTTCCTGTCCTCTACCATCCCCCGGAGTCCATTTAATCTCATGCTGACTGCTTCAGTGACTCCATCCAGCCACCTCATTCTCTGTTGTCCCCTTTTTCTTTTGCCCTCAATCTTTCCCAGCATTAGGCTCTTCTCCAGTGAGTCATTAGGTGGCCAAAGTATTTGAGTTTCATCTTCAGGATCTGGCCTTCTAAAGAGCAGTCAGGGTTGATCTTGGCTGACTGGTTTGATCGCCCTGCAGTCCAATAGTTCAAAGGCCTCAATTTTTTGACACTCAACCTTCCTTATGGTTCAACTTTCACAGCCATACATTGCAACTGGGAAAACCATAGCCTTGACTATACGCACTTTTGTTGGCAGGGTGATGTCTCTGCTTTTTAGTATGCTGTCTGACTTTGCCATAGCTTTCCTCCCCAGGAGCAAGCGTCTTTTAATTTCTTGGCTGTAATTTCCATGTGCGGTGATCTTGGAGCCCAGGAAAATAAAATCTGTCACTACCTCCATTTCTTCCCCCTCTATTTGCCAGGAATTGAGAGGGCCGGATGCCATGATCTTAGTTTTCTTAATGTTGAGTTTCAAGCCAATTTTTGCACCCTCCTCCTTTACCCACATCAAGAGGCTGTTTAGTTCCTCTTCACTTTCTGCCATTAGAGTGGTATCATCTGCATATGTGAGGTTGTTGATATTTCTTCTGGCAATCTTAATTTCAACTTGTGATTCATCTAGCCCCGCCTTTCTCATGATGTGCTCTGCATATAAGTTAAATAGCCTTGCCGGACTCCTTTCCCAATTTTGTGCTCTGCATATAAGTATACAGCCTTGCCGGACTTCTTTCCCACGGAACCAATCCGTGATTTTGTGTCCAGTTCTCATTGTTGCTTCTTGACCCGCATATAGGTTTCTCAAGAGATAAATAAAATGGTCTGATACTCCCATCTCTTTAAGAACTTGCCACAATTTGTTGAGATCCACACAATCAAAGGCTTTATCATAGTCAATGAAGCAGAAGTAGATGTTTTTCTGGAACTCCCTAGCTTTCTCCATGATCCAGCATATGTTGGCAATTTGATCTCTAGTTCCTCTGCCTCTTCGAAATCCTATCTGCACTTCTGGTAGTTTTCGGTCCACATACTCTAGAGCCTAGCTTGTAGGATTTTGAGCATAACTTTACTAGCATGTGAAATGAGTGCAATGGTGCGGTAGTTTGAACATTCTTTGGCATTGCCCTTCTTTGGAATTGAAATATAAATTTCACACTGACCTTTTCCAATCCTGTGGCCACTGCTGAGTTTTCCAAATTTGCTGGCAAATTGAGTATAGTACTTTTACTGCATTGTCTTTCACGATTTTGAATAGCTCAGCTGGAACACTGTCACCTCCACTAGCTTTGTTGTTGCTCAGACTTCCTAAGGCCCATTTGACTTCACATTCCAGGATGTCAGTGACCTGTTATAGGAAGAACTAATTAAAACAGTGTGGTCTTGTTGCAATGTTAGATGGATCATCAAAAAGCTAACGTCAAATAGTAATCTCCAACTACATAATATATTGCATTTACTTGTATTAATTAACTAATCTATTATATAATGTACATAATCTGTAATTTTTTATTACCAGCACACGTGATGGGCGAACCGGTTGTTAATTCATGTGCCACCCACTTCTGAGTATAAGTTACTGCTAAGCACACAACATCAAGCCAGTGTTCCTTAAAATCTCAAGTTCTATTTGATGTTCAATTCCAGAACTCAGAAAAGGAAGAAAACACAAGCATTCATACAGTACTGCATCTATCTCTTATCACTCTCTATAAACATAGACAATCTACCGTATTTTTTGGAGTATAAGATGCACCTTTTTCCTCCCTAAAAGTGGCTGAAAATTTGGGTGCGCCTTATACTCTGAATGTACCTTTTTCGGAGCTTTTTTCCCAGCCCTAACTAGGTACTAACGATCTTCCCAGCTCTTACCTTGCAGGCTCTTTCACTGTTACTCTCTCCGAAGAATGTTTTTCGAGCCCTAAATCTTTTCAGGGTTTTTTTCATTGCTCTACTTGCTCCAAAGAAGGTTTTTTTAAGTCCTAACCAGGGGATAAAATAATGTGCTGAAGCTGACCAGACTAAGGACGTTAGCCAGATGAATACCTGGTAGGCAGATTTTTCCCCCCTATTTTCCTCCCCAAAAACTAAGGTGCGTCTTATATTCCGGTGCATCTTATACTCCGAAAAATACGGTACCCCAGCTGCCCATGCATTATTCCAGGAGTCAAATAATGCTGTTCACATTTTAAAGGCAGCACTGGAACAGCTTCATTTCTAACTTCAATGTAAGGAGCTAGAGAAAGATGATTACAGAGCTAGATGCATGTTCCTGTTTGTTTCCCACTTTGAGTTTTCCATATATTTATGTGAATGTATGAATATTGTTCCATGTATACCAGAAGTGGAGACTTTAGATCTGTGTTTTTAATTTTTTTAATCTCATGATGCCTTTCCACTTTCAAAAAGTTGCTGTATTGGGTTATTGTTTCAGAGAAATTTTCTTACCTACTGTAAATAGAGAAAAAAGTGAAAAGGTCAGGCAAAAAAATATTATGAGTAGGAGTAACTTCCTTCCTTCCCTCCCTCTTTCGTGCAAGCAGATAAGCGGCTATTAGTATTCAGGAGGCTCGCTGTAATGTTGTTTTAACAGTTTTATGATTAGAAAATATAACAAAAATATTTCAGTCTGAACTCTAGTAACACTTGAAAATAGTAAACAAGTATGTGCCTAGTAAACTGGAATAGATTAGATATTAGTTATTTGGAGGCATCTGTTTCTTAAACACAAAATTGCCAGAGAGAAGGATAATCCCAAACTCTCCCCATTTTTTGAGATATGTGAGTAAAGTCATTAAAATAAACTTTTTTTTGGAAGAGTCTTTATTTTTTAAAAAATCTACCATCATAGAAGGAAAACATGGGCCAATTACAGATTTTCCCAGTAGTTTTACAGCTCTCTTAAATGAATGTCATAGATCACCAGTGATCTCTAATATGGAATTTCAGACTTTCTGAATTTATTTGAATATATGGGATACATTTTACATTACAAAGAACCCTGGAAAAGAACAATCTATGCTAAACTATTAATCTGGTGAGCGCTACTTTATTCTACTTCACTCCTTCCAATCATTCTTAAATATTGTTCATATTGCATCTAGGAATAACCATTTTGGAACTTTCCTCCAGCACATTGAGACATATTTTATATTGCAATTTTACACCAAAATGGATCTTTTTGATAAAATGTTGTTCAACAAGTCACTTTAACAACAAAAATAAAAAAGGCTTTAGCTCAGCAAGGAATGTAAATATCATATTTTTTTCCTTATAGACAGTGGAACGTGTGAAGGAAAGACATAAGATTACTATACATTTTATGTTAAGAATTTGGGTAGACTTTTTCTAAAGGTATAGAATGTTTTTACTTGAAAGTATTGTGAAACTTGGAAATGACTACTTAAGATATTCTAGAGATATACATCATGGCTTATATAAACAAAATGGCAATACAGTGAACCCTCGTTTTTCGTGGGGGTTACGTTCCAAAAAGAACCCGTGATAGGCGAAATCCGTGAAGTAGTAACCTTTACTTTTTTTACAATTATTATACAATGAAATACTCCATAATACATTGAAACCAAATAACAAAATCTTTTTACAGGCCCAAGCATTTGTTTAACAAATAAATACACGTGAGTCCAGGGTGAAATCCTCCCGGTTCGCTCTTACCTGTTGGTCGCCGCACAGCCCAACAACCTGGTGGCGTTCGCGGTGCGGGGCTTCCCCCGCCCGCTTCCCCCGCCCGCCTGTACACTGGCATCTGCGTTCTTTTGCCCTCTGCGCAAGCAGAACGCTTTGCGCATGCGCAGAGGGCAAAAGAACGCAGATGCCGACATCCAGGTGGGCGGGGGAAGCGGGTGGGGGAAGCCCCGCACCGCGAACGCCACCAGGTTGTTGGGCTGTGCGGCGACCAACAGGTAAGAGCGAACCGGGAGGATTTCACCCCTGGACTCACGTGTATTTCACTGCTCTTGGCAAGCTGTTTTACCAATCAGCCAATCAGAATGCAAAACACAATGTACGATGCAAATCCGTGAAGCAGCGAGACCGTGAAAGGTGAACCGCGATATAGCGAGGGATCATTGTAAATAGATTATTTCATAGTGTCTGTCTTACGTTTGAAAACTTCCTATCTTCTTTTCTCAGTTTAGAAATGTTAAACTGATGCAGCAGCAAAACATAAAAAATAAACAACAAAGGAAGCAAGCAATTAAAATAATTGAAACTATCTCTAGACAGCAGTTTGTTTAAAAGGGTTTAAAACACTTTTGCAGCATAATACAGATGAATGTTTTAAAAACCCTGGAAAGTAGAAAAGTGTTGTCTAGCACAAAAAAGTCAGCTCCTATTTTAGAGAACCTAATGAGGGTGTTCCTAGTCAAGCCACCTGCTCTTCTGTATTTGAAGACAAACTGAACAAGGCCTCCAAGGAAAATTCTGGGTTTCTGTAATTAATAGAGTAGGTAGTCATTTAGATTCTGTAATCTTAAGCAAGGAAAAAGTTTCTCATCTTATGCCAGCACCTTGAACTGGACCTGAAACCAAAATTGGAAAATAGTATATAGATCAAATTATATGACCCTAACTATAATTTTTTTCCTAATTTCACACGTTTCTTTGTAGAAACAAAAGGAGAGCCAAGGACTATGGTTTATTGTGTTATTGGAAGCAGTGATTATAAATCAGTTTTAATATCCAATGTCTTGCAAATATACAAATCCTGACTGATTCTGAAGAATAAAAGATCATAGAAAAGTCTGTTTCCTTGTTATTTTAGTAATTTGCATGAAGACAGGACCAAATAAGAATAGTAATCTTTATGGCTCATCATATTTGTCATTTACATTTAGCTTTATAAATCCACAATCCTCAGCAGCCTTATAGTGATAAGGCTGCTGAGAAACCATAGGTAGTTATTATATTTTACTGATACGCTGCCAAATCAAACTGACTTATAGCAGATTACAATAAAATTAAAAATTCAATAAAAATCCAAATTAAGCATAATTTTTTCACACCAGTTCAAGATGAGAAAATAAACTAATATTAATAGTTAATAAAACAATGATAACTATGATCCAACCATAGTCTACATGATCGCAAATTATAACTTAAAGGCCTTCACAAAAAGCTCTATTTTAGCTACCAAGAATTCCAGCACTTTTGCCAACCATGCTTCTGGCTGTTCCACAAGTAGGAAAGAGAAAGACTACCTTCAGGCCTCTCCAAGCTTCTTATCTCATATATGTGGGGAATGGTTAATATACCACCAGGATGTAAACACATCTGAGGATATATAAAATATTTTCCAATAATTCAAAGAGTTTCTTTTTTTAAATTTTTTTAGTATAATAATTCCATACATATTTTGTGGACAGTGTATTGACTGGATCAAATCTTTTTTAAACGCTGACAATAATAATACAAATAAGTATGTATAATTCTAATCTTCCAAGGAGCCCTAGGAAAGCCTGGACGGGGCCTGGGAGGGCAGATCGGGGCCAGGGACCCTCCATTTCGGCCTGTAACAGGCCATTCGTGCTGGCAAACTGTCAAGGGAAGCATCTGTCCGAATGCTACCATGTGAGAATGAGAATAAATCTCATAGAGTCGATTTGGATCTTTTCCTTGGAATTCAGACAGTTATAAATAAAGCCGAGATTAAAAGTCTAATAGGAAATATTTATTTCGTTACAAAAACAATAAATCCTGATTAATTACATCTTTGCTAATAAACGTGACCGTTCCGGTCAGAGTCGAGGCAGAAGTGATTAATGGAGAATAAGGAATGTAGACATGCATACATGAACATTATATCACGTGTTCTGCTTGTATTGGAATGTACCATAGTATTAAATAGGGATGCATCACCCTGCATATACATACAACTGGCAATATTCACACCGTGACACAAACAGGCAAAGGTAGGCTCACCAGACAGGCAGGTAGCTGGGCCACGTGGAAGGCCGCAGGAAGCTGGGCGAGAAGCGAAGGAAGACTCACCAGGCAGAGATCAGCTGGGCCGCACGGTCGAGGCAAGTGAGGGAACCAGAGAGCAGCAGCAGCTATGCCTCAGGCATGACTCTAGGCACTGGCCAAGGCAGGCGAGGCACGATAAGGAGTGACCAGGATGGGTGGGGTGGGCCGGGCCAGTCAGTGGTGGCATTTGGTGGTTCGCCGAACTGCACAGAATCTTAACAACTGGTATGCCCGAACCAGTGCGAACTGGCAGCAGCCCACCTCTGAATCTAGGCAAGAGGTTCATGTGTTAGGGAACTTTATTAATATTCAAGGCATGAGGGTAATAAGTCATATAATGTCTTAAACAACTCAGGCTGTTTTATACCACAGACTTAGCTACCTTAGTTGAGCTGGCAGTCACTATCTGATATGTCCATCCAGTTGTATTGAATTAACAGCCTTAGCTTGTGTTCTTTAAGTCTGATTTGGATGCAAAATCATCCAGATATGCTAAATTAGTGTCAAGGAGACCTTTATTTCCAAGGGATATACCCTTACAAGCAACCACATTAGTGCCACTTTGCCTTCTGATATTCAACACAGTTGTGCCACCATCAGTTGGCTGAATGGCTGCAGTGGTGAAAACTGGATTTTTGAACTAAATGTTCTTCTTAGTGAGGACCAATTCTACCCCAAGCTCTAGGCAAAAGATTTTATTATATTGCCTGACCCCTGTCACTTACAATGAAGTCATGAAATATAAGAAAAAAAGTGTTTTCCTTTGGGTGATATTTTGTTACAGTATTACTCTAGAAGGTGGAAACTCAGAAATTTACACTGTTAATTCATTTTGAAATTATTGTATACCATTAATATAAAAGGAGCATTTTGCGTGTTTTTATCATTGTCAAGTTTAACATTTAGTGATCAGCAAGCCCTTTTAATCGATTAATAAAATTTGTTGTTTGAAAGGGGCATGCATAAGTGCACCAGCGTGCCTACCGTCCGTCTCCTAATGTTCCCTCTTATCAGTACTCATCTTATGTATATAAACAATGTTATATCTATGTATATTACCAACACGTACTTGACAAAATAAATTAAATAAATAAATAAATAAATTTATTTTTAAAAACTGATACCTACTTTGTGTGAGCCAGTTTGGTGCAGTGTTTAAGATATCAGGCTAGAAACCGGAAAATCTACCGTATTTTTCAGAGTATAAGACGCACCTTTTTACCCTCAAAAAGAGGGTGAAAACCTGGGTGCGTCTTATACACCGAATGCAGCCCCACCCAGCCACCCCCACCCTTTGGCCTCTGCCTGCCAGCAATTTACCTCTTTGCAGCAAACAGGGCAAAGCACAAGAAGAGCACAAGAAGAGATAAACTGCCTCCCGATCTACAGCTGACAGGCTTGCAAGCCACGTGGTAAAATGAAACTAACTACTGTGGCTGTAATGTGACAAATTGCTGGGAGATAAACTGCTGGCAATATTAGACTGCTGAAATCGAAAGGAGGCAAGCTATAGCTTCTATCCTAGGTAGAGGCAGATTCTGTTAATATGTTATTTTGTTAAATGTTTTTAGAGTGTTCAAATTATTAGACTTATTTTTTAAAGATTGCTTTATTATTGTTCTAGACAACTTAACAAAATGAAGAAGCTTTTTAAAATAAATGCTTGCTTTGAAGAGGCCCAGTGCTATTATATCTTCTTTTAAATAGCAGAGAATACTTCTAGAAAGCCACATCAATTTTAAAGATCTGTAAAAGTATAATCTGAAATGTCCTGTTTTAGTATTAAGTATTAGTATTAAAAGAAGGCAGCTGAGAAACCCTGACTTAGTCATGTTTGGAGTAGATCTATTTAAATAATTGGGAGGTGTTAGTGTGATTACATTTAAGAAAACTTTCTGGGATTAATATACTGCCATAAATGTACATTTCTCCAATTCTTTGCCATTTCTATGGGTCAGGCACACATGTACAGAAATACACAGCAAACAGTGTATATCATCTGTACTGTTTGCTGTTTGCTGTTTGGCAAATTGCTGGGAAGCAGAGGCCTTTTTCCCTTGTTTTCCTCCCCCAAAACTAAGATGCGTCTTATACTCCGGTGCGTCTTATACTCCGAAAAATACGGTAAGTTCCTGCATAAAGCCAACTGAGTGATATTGGGCCACTAATTTTTCTCTCAATCCTAGAAAGGAAGCAATGGCAAACCATCTCTGAAAAACCTTGCTAAGGAAACTGCAGAGAATCTTGGACAATTAGATAATTAAATAGAAGAGTGAAAAATCTACTTTGTAATGGAAGGTTCTTTGACATTCATGTCTTACTATAAACATGTTTGGGTAAAGCCAAGAATGCTTCCTTATTTTGCATTCCACTTTATCTAGATATGTGTGAATAATCTCAGCAGGTTGATAAATCAGCAAAATTGCCTATACTTTTTATTCATAAAAAGCAGGAACACCCAAAAATGTATTGCATTGTTTACTAAGTGAGTGTAGATTAGTTTTCTAATCTAGGAGCTGAGATAACGCAGTGGTTAAAAGCAGCATTGCGACCTTCAGCTGATTGCTAGTCTAGCAGTTCAGCTGTTCAAATCTCACTAGGCTCAAGGTTGACTCAGCCTTCCATCCTTCCGAGGTGGGTAAAATGAGGACCCAGATTGTTGGGGGCAATATGCTGAACTCTGTAAACCGCTTAGAGAGGGCTGTAAAGCACTATGAAGCGGTATATAAGTAAAGTGCTATTGCTATTATTCTCTTAGTGATATATTCATCAACATAGGAAAATCCCATAGTTTTGAAGAAATACTACGTAGATTATTGTCCTTTCTTCAATAGGAGCAACCTTTGGTAAGTCTTATCATTATTGCTTACTTGTGTTTAAAGATCTGTAGACACATTTCCTTTTAAAAATGGTTGAGGTTGATGAATATATAATACAAATATTAGAAAAACAAGCAAAATCAGCATTAAAAATATCTTTGTGGTTTCTGTTCTCTTTGCATTTATAAATAAATGCCTATTGCCATGAGAATAGGAGTGTTTAAAACCAGCTTTAAAATATCACTGCTATATATTAATGCATGTAATATCCAAGGAAAAATGTGATAAAGAAAACAACATATAATTTCGAAATTAATTATTAAGTTTCCCGTGGATATTGTGATTACAGTGGTTGCTTGCAGAAAGATTCTTCCTTATATGTATCTCTCCCAATAAAAATTAAATGTGTGCCTAGTTTTTCCCCCAAAAAAGAAATTAGGCAGTTGTCTGCCAGTATATTAGGTTAATATTTCTCTCTTATCAGTTAGTATTAAAATAATAATTATTGCCATGTTACCAAACAGCAAAATAATTTCTTCAAAATAATTTCTTCAAAAATTATAGGCTTGATAAAATTACTAATCAAATGATTTTTGAATATTATCTTTCTTTCCAAAACAGCATTATGGGGATGCTTTGTGAAAGAATATCAGATTTAATTGTCCTTACTAACTATCAAAGACCGATTATTCAACAAGTTTTAGTATGTAGAGTTCTACAATTTTAGTTAGTCTGGCAAAGCATGCATAGATTTTACATTAACTAGACATTATTTGCATTAATGCTGAAGTCTAAACCCATATTTCTTATGGTAATTTTAACGAATAGGATGGCAAGAAGATATGGTTCTTAATAATTCATGTTCTTACAGTTTTATTTGTTCTTACAGTTTTATTTGTCCCATAACAAATAAAACCAATTATTTGGTTCTTTTTTTTTTACTTTGCACTTTGATTTTTTTGTCCCATGCTGATAAGTACCTGAGACCATAAGGATGGTGTCAATATATTTAAAAGAAACAACTATGGAATAAAATATAGACTTTCTGCTGTCATTATGGGGGGAACTTATTTCAAATCTTGTTTCACTATGCAAATATATATATATTTGCTATGAATCTATGTCTTTAGTTCTAATTATACCTTTCTATAAATCTTTATCTATAGCATATCTATATCTACCTGCCTACACTATTTTTGCTATCTAATAAGCAATGTAGAATCGGTTTATTCCATGATTTTGTAAATTAGGATTGGAAATATTAACTGCTTTCCTCCTGTGGTACAAGTTCATAAATCTACTGAATATTACTTGCAGTTTAATTTCTTATCCTTTAGAAAGTCAAATCTGCTTTCTAATACTGTATGACGAAAAGCTTAAATATGTATTGTTTGCCCTGAAAATAAATATTCATTTTGAAGTTCTATCACATTTTATTTAGCAACTGAAGAGGAAATACATGAACCATTAGATTTGCTAAAAAATGTGTATGTTATTACTATTCATATTTATTCTCTTCAGCTGTTCTGTATATTGAGACTATTAATTACAGGGTTTGACCCTGAATGCTGTTGCTTATTTACAAAGTCAAAATATTATTGTGAAAAGAGCAAAAGTTATAATAACGAAGTATTCTAAAGTACCAGCATAACTCAGCCTCTTAGTACTCAAATGTTAACACAAATTCTAAACAAATAACAGATTATTCCCTTCAGATTCAGAGCATAATATTACCCACGTACAGAGATTTGCATCTGACTGGGCATTCCATTTTAAAAAATGGAAAGTGCATGATTCTAGCAGCAGCCATGCATTTTCCCTAAACAAAAGGAGAAAAACAGAAGAGTTCCTCTTAAAACTTGGCTATGAAACCTAAAATGCAAGGCGGATATTTTCATTTCTCAGACTAGAACAATTCCTTACTTCTAAGTTTCTTGTCCCAGAAATATCCATCGCAATATGGCGTGCTTGTTTTCTTTCCCATGTTCTGGCTGAATTTTTTTGAGTACCACTTACATTCCAAATATAGGTGTAATGTGTGTAGTGTAATTATCCAGAGATATAAGATATATGCAGGGGTGGGATTAAGCAGGTTGGGGCTGGTTTGGGTGAACCGGTTGTTAAATTGCTGTCTGGCCCCGCTCCGCCCAGCCACTACTTATTGGCCTCACATGTCTAAGGCTGGTGCCTTAGAGTCACACCGCGGCATAGCTGCAGCTGCTCTTTGGCTCCCTTGCCTTGACCACGGGGCCACGGGGCCCAGCCTGCTTGCCTGCCTTTGCCGCAGCCTACGACGCAGTGGCCTCCCACTCATCTTGGCCTGCTCCAAAATGCCTGCCTCAGGCTGCTCCTGACCGCTCCAGCAGCAGCAGGTAAGCACAGCCGGGTGCCCCCTCGGGGAAGCGGGGCTGGGAAGGATGGTTGACCTGCGTCTGCTCAGCCATGGCCTACCCCCATCCGATCGCCTCGCCCAGCTGCCAGCCCCGTAGGCCTGCGCCCGCCTCCCGCCCAGGTGGCAGCAGCCTACCCTGGTTGGATAGCCTCACCTGGCCGCAACTACCCCCATCTGATCACCTTGCCCAGCCGGCAGGCACTGCCTACCCCATCCAATCGCCTCGCCCGGCCACCAGCTGCTGCCTATGCCCATCCGATCACATCACCCTGCAGCCGGCCCCGTAGGCTTATGCCCACCTCCCACCCGGGCAGCAGCCTCCTGCTCATCTTGGCCTGCTCCCGAACGCCCGCCTCGGGCTGCTTCCAACCGCTCCAGCAGCAGAACAGGTAAGCACAGCCGGGTGCCCCCTCGGGAAAGCAGGGCTGGGAAGGGTGGTCGATCTGCGCCCTCCCAGTCACAGAGTACCCCCATCGATTGCCTCGCCCGGCTTCCAGCCCCTATGCCTGCCTCCTGCCAGGGCGGCAGTGGCCTACCCCAGTCGGATCACCTCGCCCGACTGCGGCCTACCCCCATCCGATCGCCTCGCCCAGCTTCCGGCTCTGTAGGCCTGTGCCCACCTTCTACCCAGGCAGCAGCAGCCTACCCCCGTCAGATCACCTTGGCGTGCAGCTGACCCCAGAGGCTTGCGCCTGCCTCCTACCCGGCTGACCGACTGCCTCGACTTGCTGCTCCCGACCGCCTCGGCCTACCAATAGAAGATCCGCCTCCGCCTCCTGCTCGTCTCAGCCACTTCAGCAGCAGAACAAGCCTTGAGGTAGAGGTAGATTTAAAATATTATTTATCTCAGCTGATTCAGGAAGAATTTGTTCATAACAAACAGGATGTTTGTTTGCACAATAATTACCATTACATTTAAAATGTGTTGGAGTTTTGCATAAAGGCTGTTTCTAGGCATGTAAATAAAGATAAAAGATTTCCTTAAATTATTTCATTTAAAGTATTGAAACAGCATCTTAACTATTAAATGAAAATAACTTTAAAATGACCCTTATAAGTACAATTAGAACTTAATTTTCTTTTTATACTGTTCCATACTTTATAAACACTAAAATACAAAGCTTAGGAAAACTGAATACTCATTTAATTAAGAATTAAGGTGGAACTAATGAACTAATGAACTGAGAAACCTGATTTTAAATTTCAAACAATCCTAAGAAAAAAATAAAAGCATCTGCTACAGTTAGCGTTATAACATATAGATACAACATAGAATGAATCAACTGCTTTAAAGGATAATTACGAATATAATGTATGAAATACCATGGAAGCATTTGAACTGTGAAGCAGATCACTACAAAATGAAGAGCAGGATTTCTGAAGGAATCATATAAAGGCAGTATTATATATTGGATGAAACTGCTCCAGAATTGATTGCACCATACTTCATGGTAAATCCTAAGGAGCTGGAGGCTAAAACATACGATGAACGGTTGCAGGAACTGGGCACGGCTAGCCTAGAAAAGAGAAGGACCATGGAAAACATGATAGCAGTCCTCCAATATTTGAGGAGCTGTCTCATACAGGAGGGGGTTCAAGCTATTTGCTAAAGCACCTGAAGGACAGACAAGGAATAATGGATGGAAACTGAACAGGGAGAGGTTCAACCTGGAAATAAGGAGACATTTTCTGATAGTGAGGACAATTAACCAACAGCTAGCTTGTCTTCAGAAGTGGTGGGAGCTTCATCACTGGAAGCTTTCAATGAGAGACTGGACTGCCATATGCCAAAAATGGTGTAGGGTCTCCTGCTTGGGAGGGGGATTGGACTAGATGACCTACAAGGTCCCTTCCAACTGTTAATCTGAATAGTGAAAAATATTTTAATCTGAATTATCTTGGGAAGTTGAAGGACATCAGTGACTTCCACCAGCACCTCTGTGCAGATGTTAAGCAGCATCAGGACAAGATAGGACCCTGGGGACCCCAGGGTAAGACAGTCGCTCCTTCTCTTGTAGTACACTTTGATTTGAAAGACTGCAAGACCCAGCCTCACATTAGCAAGGAACCAGAATCTATCCAGTGATTTTCAACCTTAGCAACTTGAAAATGGGTGGGCTTCAATTCCCAGAATTTCCCAGCTAGGCATGGGGAATTCACAGCGGTTAGGCAAACACCATGGTCGTTAAGTGAACCTTATGGTCATTAAGCGAACACTGTGGTTAAACAATTCCATTTTCCCCAATGGGCATTTTTAACCGGAAACTAGAAGGAATAATTGGAAACTGTCAAAAAACATAGGAAACCTCAGTCATATGATTGTGTGGGATGTTGTAACTGGTCATAAATGTGTGTGTGTGTGTATATGTGCATGGCTGTCAAAACTCCAAAAACAGGTCAAGTAGCTCTGCGGAGGTCAGTTGTAAATTAGAACACTTGCTAAGCAACCGGCCATCAAGCCAGGACCACTTGTATTTTGTTTGCCTTAAGGGTTCAGAGCTGTATGGAATCTGGTTTCCTTTGACCCTTTGGGGGATTGCAAAAGGTCCGGATGGAATCTTCGTAGGATCGTGCCCACCGTTTTTTTGAAAGTCGCTATCTCACATGCATTCAACTTACAACCACAATCGAGTCCAAACTGAAACATTTTTTTTGTAGTAGCCCTTAACAGGATAAAAAGGCAACAGAATTTTACAGATTTTTTCAGTAAGAAACCAAGATCGGAACCAGTTGTATCAGAATTGGCCTTAGATGATACAAAATCGTCACAAGCAAAATCATTCCAACTTGGAGAAAGCAGCATGTCAATTGAAATAGATAGTTCCAAAATTGAAAATAGTCTTCCTGAATGCTGGACAGTGCTATAATACAACAATTTTAAAGAAAAATATGATGGACTGGTAGTTTCTAACAAAAAGTTAGGTTACGAGTATTGTGCAAAACATGTCTTCGCAAAAGAGAAAGGTGTTCATGTGTCCAAAAAAATGGAAAAATTTCCAGATTGAGGCAGCAGGGGAAAATAAAGTACAAGCGTCTCTAAGAAAAAAAAATAAAGGAACATTTTTCATCAAAAGCTCATACCATTTGTAAAGAGAACTTAAAACAATGTGAGCAGGAATTCTATGACAAAAGCAATAGATAAAATGACTGAAAAATATTTATCTACTACTTGTAGAGTATTTAATACCGTTCACAGTCTGGCACAAAGATGTAAACCATTTTCAGACATAGAAGATGAGATAAATTGCAAATCAAAAATGGATTAGATATGGGAATAGGATTACATTCATGTAAAACTGCAGTGAAAATAGTAGATTTCATTGCAAAAGAAATTTAAAAAGAAATATTTACTAAAATTATGGAAAACAATCTGAAAATATGTTTGATTATTGATGAAGCTTCAACGATATCTTGCAAACCAGTTGTTATACTTTTCTTAAAAGTTGAGGATTCAGTTACCTCACCAACAATTTTTGTTGAGCTAGTTGAATTAGAAAAACAAGATGCAGAGGCAATATGCTCTTCAGTTATGAAAACTTTAAATAATATTGGGTTTACTAAGAACTACCTAGAAAAAAATTTAATAGGATTTTGCTCCAATGGTGCCAGCGTTATGCTTGGGAGAAAATCTGGAGTGAGCACTAGAATAGTGAAAGAGTTTCCAAACATAATAATAGGGCACTGCTTAAACCATTGCCTCCAACTTGTTTTAGATGACTCAATAAAAGAAATAAAGCAAGTAAATCATTTTAAAATATTTATTGATAAGATATATACTATTTTTCATCAATCCAATAAGAACCAAATTGAATTTACCAAAATATCTGAACAACTTGGAATTGAAATTATAAAGATTGGTAGAGTTTTGGGACCAAGATGGGCTGCCTATAGTTTAAGGTCAACCCTAACTGTGTGGCTTTCTTATCCAGCGCTACATCAGTATTTCTATTCAGATGAAAAGTACTTAAGTATGGCTGCCCATCTTGAAAATATATATTTTATGACTGATTTGGCATTGATGATTGACATTCTAAATGAGATTTCTTCTTCTTTCAAATGCATTGCATGCAAGAAATGTAGACATAATAAAGGCTGAAAAACTTGTGATAAAATCTGTTAAAGCATTTAAAATGCTTAGAAAGGAAAAGGGTGTATATGAAAAAAAGTTGATGGATTAATTACTTCAAAAACATTCAAAAGTATAAAATTTGTAGAAAATTGTCAATTTGTTGGACTTCCCAGGTTAAGACTTTTGGAAAGCATCATAATAAATTTGAATAAAAGACCAATGAATTGTGAACATTTAAAAACAGGTAGCCAATTTCAAGACAGGGACAAACTTCAATTTCTCAATTTTTGGGAGCCAGATTGGAGAACAATATTGGAGATTCTGGTCATGATGGGGAGAGGTAGGTATAACAGGAGCAGAGGGGCGGGCCGCTCTCGGGGAATAAGACCTCGCTGTTTACAAGCGATCCGTTGTTCCGGCCCCTCCAATGTGGTTCCATCTTGCTCAACCCGAGTACCTGGCAACCAGGGTTTTCAGGACCCTGGGCTCAGGATGATGCTGTTGAATGCCAGGTCAATTGTCAACAAAGCCCCCCTGATACGTGATTTAATCACTGATAAGGGGGCAGACCTGGTATGTATAACTGAGACCTGGCTGGGCCAGGAGGGGGAAGTAGCCCTCTCTGAGATATGCCCAGACGGGTTCTCAGTGCAGCATCATTCATGACCCCAGGGAAGGGGAGGAGGAGTGGCTACTATAACGTGCCGGTATCTGCATCCTCGTAGGATCCCTGCCCTGGAGATTGTCGGGTGTGAGATGCTCCTTCTGAAGTTGGACTTAGGGGTTCAGGTGGGCCTTCTGTTAGTGTACCTGCCTCCCAGCTACGTTACTAAGGCCCTGCCTGAGCTGCTTGAGGCGATAACTAGCCTGGTGGTGGAGTTCCCCAGGCTTATGGTGCTGGGGGACTTTAACCTGCCTTCAGCGGGCGAAACCTCCGGTGCAGCTCAGGAGTTCATGGATTCCATGACAACCATGGACCTGACCCAAGTAATCCAGGGTCCGACTCATGAGGGAGGCCACACGCTTGACCTAGTGTTTCTTTCAGGGCAGTGGAGAGATGATCTGAATGGTGGGGGGTATAGTCACCACCCCATTGTCGTGGTCAGATCATTTCCTATTGAGGTTGGATTTCACAGCCCCACTCCTCCCCCGCAGGGAGGCGGGACCGACTAGGTGGTTCCGCCCCAGGCACCTAATGGAGCCAGAAGGATTCCAGAGGGAACTTGGGGAAATACCTGAAACCCTGGTACACAATTCGTCTGAGTCCCTGGTGGCTACCTGGAACACTGCAGCATCAGGGGCATTAGATTGGATTGCGCCTTTGTGACCTCTCCATGGCAGTGGATCCCGGAAAGCTCCCTGGTTTACCGAGGAGCTCCGGGAGATGAAACGACACAAGAGACATCTGGAGCGATGCTGGAGAGCCAGTAAAACCGAATCCGACCGAACACTTCTAAGAACTTTTATTAAGTCTTATCTAGTGGCGATAGGGGCGGCAAAACGATCCCATTTTTCCGCTCTTATTGCATCCGCAGATTCTCGCCCAGCCGCCTTGTTTAGGGTGACTCGCGCCCTCCTTGCTAAAGGGGGGAGCGAGGAACACTTGCAAGGTAGAGCTGAGGAATTCGCGCAGTTTCTGACGGATAAAGTCGCTCAGATCCGGTCGAATCTGGACTCTGGCTGGACAGAGTCCATTGAGTTGACAAGGGCAAGTCTTAGTCCAGCGTTGTGGGAGGAGTTTGAGCCTGTCTCTCCTGATGACATGGACAAAGCCGTGGGTGCAATGAGCTCTTCCACCTGTTTATTGCACCCGTGTCCCTCCTGGCTGGTTTCGGCCAGCAGAGAAGTGGCACACGGCTGGATCCAGATGGTGGTCAACACTACTTTTAGGGAGGGATCCGTACCGCAGCCTTTAAAGATTGCGGTGGTGAGACCCCTCCTTAAGAAGCCTTCCCTGGATCCAGCGGATTTGAAGAACTTTCGTCCTGTCTCCAACTTACCTTTTATAGGTAAAGTTGTGGAGAAGGTGGTAGCTTTTCAGCTTCTTCGGCTATCGGAGGAAACTGATCATCTAGATTCCTATCAGTCAGGTTTCAGGCTACAGTACAGAAACTGCTTTGGTCGCCCTGATGGATGATCTCTGGCAAGCCCGGGATGAGGGTAATTCCTGGTGCTACTTGACCTCTCAGCGGCTTTCGATACCATCGACCATGGTATCCTTCTGCATCATCTTGGTGAGTTGGGAGTGGGAGGCACCGTTTTATGGTGGTTCTCCTCTTATCTCGCCGACAGGATGCAGTCAGTGTTAGCAGGAGGACAGTGGTTGTCTCCTAGGCCCCTGACCTGTGGGGTGCCTCAGGGTTTGGTCCTCTCGCCCATCCTGTCTAACATTTACATGAAACCGCTGGGGGAGATCATCCGTAGACATGGGGTGAGTTTTCAACAGTACGCTGATGACACCCAGCTGTACATCACCACCCCGTCTCAATTCAGGGAGGCAGTCGATGTAATGTGCCGATGCCTGGACGATATTAGGATCTTGATGGGGAGAAACAGACTCAAACTCAACCCCGACAAGACTGAGTGGCTCTGGATATTGCCTCCTAAGGACCATGTCGACTGTCCCTTCTTGGTTCTTGAGGGAGAAAAATTAACTCCCTCAGAACGGGTTCGCAATTTTGGAGTTCTCCTAGATCCACAGCTAAAATTAGACCAACACCTTACAGCTGTGGCTAGGGGGGCTTTTTCACAGGTTCGCCTGGTGCACCAATTGCGACCATACTTGGAGAAGGAGGCTTTACTCACGGTCACTCATGCCCTTGTCACCTCCTGATTGGACTACTGTATTGCGCTCTACATGGGGCTACCCTTGAAGAGTATTCGGAGACTTCAACTGGTGCAAAATGTGGCTGCGCGTGCTGTGGTGGGTGTTTCAAGATACACCCACGTAACACCTATACTCCGCCAGTTGCATTGGCTGCCCATTGGTCTCCGGGTACAATTCAAGGTGTTGATCATCATCTTTAAAGCCCTTCATGGCTTAGGACCAGGTTACCTCTGGGACCGCATTCTACCTCATACTTCCCTTTGACCGGTCAGGTCCCACAGAGTGGGTCTCCTCCAGGTCCCGTCAATCAAACAATGTCGGCTGGCGGGGCCTAGGGGGAGGGCCTTCTCTGTGGGGGCTCCTGCTCTCTGGAACCAACTCCCCCCAGAGATACGAATTGTCCCCACCTTGCTGGCCTTCCGAAAAGCCGTGAAGACATGGCTCTTCCTGCAGCCGGGGTTTTGAGACAGCTTCATCTTGGTCTCCCCTATGTATGTGAGATTTTATATGCTTTTTAATTGTATTTTAAATTGTTTTAAATTGTATTTAGTGGTTCTTCAAATGTTGTACGCCGCCCTGAGTCCCCAGGGAGTAGGGCAGCATATAAGAATCCTAAATAAATAAATAAAATAAATAAAAGTAGTAGTTCCATGGAAAGCAGCTGAAGAACAATTGCTTGAATTTAGTGATATTTTAAATTACGAAATTAATATTAACGATTATCGGGATTTTGTAGAAAATGTTTTAAAAGATTCCAATAAATATGCAATTCCTGCCAGTATTCAAAAAGCTAAAAATATTGTCAGAATAATTGCTGTAAGCTCAGCAGAAGCAGAAAGGGGTTTTTCAAAAATGAATGTCATACGTTCCGAGAAGAGAAATTGGCTGACTGTTTCCAATTATAGCAAACATAATGACTGTTAGTTTAATTGTCCTACCTCTAAAGGACTGGGACCCTGTTCCTATAATCAAAAAATGGTTACGAGTAAATCACACAGCTGATGATGCTCGAATAAAACTGAAGAAAAGTGAAAGTGAGAAGGACGCCAATCAAGCAGCAATTTGGAGATACCTAACGTAAGTTTTATTTTTAGTCAGGTATTATTTAATAGTTTTTCATTCATATTCTAAAACTCTTGTGTAGTTTTGTATAAATAGTTTTTATTCATATTGTAAAACTTATGTAGTTTTGTATAAATAGTTTTTATTCATATTGTAAAACTTGTATAGTTTTGTATAAATAGTTTTTTATTCATATTGTAAAACTTGTGTAGTTTTGTATAGTTTTTATTCATATTGTAAAACTTGTGTAGTTTTGTATAAATATTTTTCATATTGTAAAACTTGTGTAGTTTTGTATAAATAGCTTTTATTCATATTGTAAAACTTGAATAGTTTTGTATAGTTTTTCATTCATATTGTAAAACTCTTGTAACAAAATTAAGTTTTGTGTACCTCTTATTCTTATTTAAGTATTAAATGCATAAAATAAACTACCTTTTGGTATATCTTTGTTTATACTTAAAACAGTAATTAGGGCAAAGAAATTATGTCGAGTTGGCCATGCCTACTCAGTCACATGACCACCTAGCCACGGCCACCCAGTCACATGACCACCTAGCCACGGCCACTGAACCTGTTGTTAAATAATTTGAATCCCACCACTGGATATATGCAATATCTGAATGAAGCGCATCCTGGCAAATTAGGATGGTTGGTGTGTTCTATATTCATTAATGCATGTTGGTGCAGCAATAATTTCAAAGATTATTTGTATCAAATTTTAAATTTAATCTTAAAATTATGGTTTCATAATTTGGTGGTTCTTTAATTTTTACTCATGTACACTTTTGCTTTTGACAGTAATTACCTTTGCTTCATGTATGATATAGCCTGACCAAAAAAGTTCAGTTATATATCTTCGTGTGTGTGTGTGTGTGTGTGTGTGTGTGTGTGTGTCACACACACACACACACACACATATATATATATATATACATATACATATACATATAATTTTTATTGGAAGAGTATGTTTTTTAAAGAAATAGATTAATATAAGTTTTAAAATTTTATTGTTCAGGACAATAGCTATGCAAAACTGTATTAGCTAAATCAAATGTACAAGTACAAGATTCTTACTTATTTTGTCAGATGAAAACAAACTACATTTGTTGTATATGTTTATGATACAAAAATATTGTTTATAATAATACATATTAAAATATAATTTGCAAATAAAGTGTATTTTTATGGGAAGATCTATATTCTTTATAATATATTTATATATATATATATTTCCTTTGTAGCTGAATATCATGAACATAACCTCTTCAGTGGTGGATTCAAAATGGGGAAACTGTGCAAATTTTGTGATGTTAAATTGACAACCTGCACCAATGAAGGTCATTGTTGCAGTAACTGCAACATCACTTCTATTTGCGAACACAAACATGAAATCTGTGCAGCTGTTTGGTAAGTACATTGTACCTATGTGCAAAAATTGGCATTTGATTCATTGGGTTGGATTTTGTTTTGTTTTAAATTTGTCTTCAACTTCCACTATACCTTTTGATTATTGTGACAGTTTTCAGAATAAAACAAAGCTTTGTTTCAATTCATTTCAATGCAATATTCTTATTTCTTATATTGCATGAGCATAGTTTTCTTGCAAAATGAAACAAATGTATTTGGGGAAGGGGGCCTAACTAGTTATGAAATTCAGATATTTACAGTACATCTGATAGCTAGTTCTAGTTCTTTGGGAAACAGAAGCAAAGCAGATGGGTTAGGATACAATCTCTTCAGAAGATGGTCACTATAGACCAGATTTAACAGATTAACAGAGTTGGAAGGGGACCTTGTAGGTCATCTAGTCCAACCCCCCGATTTAATTAGAAGTATATTACGTTATGCCTATTTAAATTCATAGGATGGCTCACTATAAACACAGAACCGTACAAGCTATAATAGATTCCATGTCTTGAAAAATGGAAGTTTAAAAGATATTCAACAAGATTTAATTAAAACTCATTGATCTGGTTTAGATTATATTATGGCTTAATAGGTAGATGTATGAGGAAGTATTTTTGACTTCTACAATTCTCACATCATAATTAAAGTGGGAATTTCTAACTAGTATCAAGTTTTGGTTCCATCCAGATTGGAAATTAATGTTACGAGATTTGAAACAAGCCAAGGATATTAAATAGTCTTTAAAATACTGGCTTGTTGCAGCAGTGTTGGTTAGTTTTCCAATGTGTACATTAAGAAGAATTTTGATAATAAGTTTTATAGGATGATTACTCATGTAAAGATGGCAGATTGAGATGGGTGGTGTGTTATGTTCTTACTCTTCCTATCTGCCATTTCTACCACGTTCGTTATGCTATCTTCCTAACATGAATCAAATACTGCAGATACACATTTGTGTATCTTAGATACCACATGATGTTCCTCCAAGCATCTGCGACAATCTTTGTTTTAGATTTTTATTCCTATTTTACTATTTTTTATAAACAACTTATGGCACGCACATACTATACATATTAGAACTATTTGTGCACATCCAGTGATTCCAAATTCACATCCTCAGTTGTTGGCTTTCATAGTGCTAACTAAGGTACATTATGATAAGCTAAGGTGATCCTGGCTAATTTCACAGTAAAACAACTCAGGTATAAAGGATATGCCTCTGGAGGTTATTACATCAATGTTGGATATATTGGGATGTACACATTATAGTTCACCAAGCTGGATATTGCCTATATCCATTTATGATAGTCAATGAAAGACTCATCTGCTATTGAAAGAAAAGTAGATGACCAATAAATCACAATGCAGACTATGAATGACTGGCTAGTAAAACTGCTTTTGTCTTGATGGTTCATTTGTTATGCTTATTTGAATTATTTAATAAGCTGGATAAATACAAGCTATTTCTGTTGCCTTTATTTTGTATAACTAGCCATTCCTCAAAAATGGTTCCCAAGATGATTCAAAATTATAAGATCTATTCAAGATAACTATTTCAGTAAATACATATTTGTATTTGTGATGGAAGATAACATTATACTTTCTGTTTCAGATAATTTAATGCAGTTTAAATTACTGCAGTAATCATTATAGAAATGTTATAATTATAGTACCTTGGACCTTGCCTGAAATTTAATTTTAGTGCAATTATTTTTTTATTCTGTATAACCCTATTTTCAGTTGTCTTTAGAAAGAAATTTGTGCTTTAAAAAAAAATTCTACCATTTTTAGGAGAAAGAATAATGGGAACATAACTCTAGAAACAATATGCCATGATCCTACACTAGAGCTCCATGGATACAAATTGGATGATTTCAATTCAAAAAAATGCTTCATGAAAGAGAAGAAAGGAGCTGGAGGATTGCTATATATGTGTTCCTGCAAAGATGATGAATGCAATGATGAAATTATTTTTTCAGAAAGTAAGTATGTATTGTATTTCATTTTATACAAGGGTCCACTTTTTGACCAGGACTGTCCAGTTGATAAAGAAGGCTTCCATGGAAGCCTCATGATCCTGAAGAGAGAGAATGGTTGTTTTAACAAGTCAATAAAATTGTGAAATATTCCATGCAATTTGCATAATAAGCTTATAGATCAAAAGATTTCTGATTATTATATTTTCCTCAAAAGTAGCAATAGTAGAATTATTCATAAAATAATAATTGAAAGAAGCATTTTCATTCAATGGATTCTGACAGACAGTTCTCTATAACCTCAGTTATTGTTATTCCATTCCATTCCAATGTATGGAATATATATATTTACCACCCTATCAGATATTAACTAGACATTAGTTCTGAAAATGATTAATTCCAAATCTTTGCATAAAGGGAAGGAAGATGGAAAAAACCTGGGACATTAAATAATAAAATAAAAAGAAAGAGTTTGTACCAGTTTTTTCCTATTCCATTGTTTGAATTCATCTTCTGAGATCAAAGAACGCTATAATCCCTGAATTATATGCTATTTACAAATAGCATTGCCTTCTATTATAAAGATTTTAGTGACATCCAGAAAGTGACTGCTATTGGTACTGAGATATTTTGCTTTTGATTCAGTCAGCCCAAGCCAATCATTACAACTTCATAAATAAAGATATATTACACTTGTTTGGATAAAACAATTTGGCAATGATTCCATATCAATTGTTGGCCAGCTGTTTTGAGCAGTTTTTATTGAAGTAGCTCAGCTTCTTCTGTAATTCTCAATAAAATTATAAATGATCATATTAACTATTTTCTTTGTATGGTATTTCTTTCTTTAAAAAATTATTTTGAATTGTAGTTGTATTGCCTCATCTCCTTAAATATTAGGTAATAATATATAACATGCTTTATATAGAGTGATTAAAACTTTAAATATATGTTAATTGCCCTGAATATAAATATTAATTATATTCCAAATTTCTATAACACTTTGGAAAACAATGTTGTCCTTTCCTTTTCTCTGTTTTACTCACATGAATAATTGTGTGCATGCAACATTATTATTAATGATTAAAACATTGTTAAAAGAGTTATAGAAAACATGCAGGTCTGGTCAATCCTTGGGAGAAAAGGTGATGTCTTGTGACTTATTGTGGAGAAGTTAATTGAGCAAGGATCATACCACAATTAAAAATAGGAGATAATATCAAATCATTTTTCATTTTCAGGGTAGGTTTGCAGATACTTTAAAAACAAAAATGGCATATAGAGTAAATAAGTAAATAAAAGTCTTAAAATAGTATAAAAGATAAAGAGTTCGTACTATATTTAGAGGTAAATAGAAGTCACTTTATTGATTTGAGAGCCATTGTACAATCAGAGTGGTTTGAGGAAACAACATGATCCCATAACAATTGGCTGAAGTTGTGGAAAATCACAAAGGAGAAAATAGTTGGAGAAAAAAACAGAGGAAGATACAGAGGAATAGCCATGGGCTTGCATTTTTGTGAAAGGAGATGAGCCAAACCTTGATATTAAAGACATACAATCAAGTCTATTTGCTATTCAACAAGATAAATAGTAACACAGACAATTCCATATTATGAAATCATTGCAGATCTTTAACTGAGTTGTGAACTTATTACTTCATATGTGTAAAATCCCGAATGTTGTGTAATCAGTAAACACAAGTTGAGACTTTTATAGGGCCTTTATATTTTCCTGATACTTTAACTTGTTTTATTGATTTAATATTTCAGTATTGACAGTCAATAACTAATAGCACTCATATAGCCCCCACACCCTCCCCAATCCTTGTCATACCTTTTTCTTTCACTTATACCACCATGTACCCTCCCCAATCTTTACTGAGAATCCTTCACATTCTCACCATTCTCACACACACCCTTTAGCTCATTGCACTTTCTTCACACCCCCAACCAGGCCATCATCATGCCGCCTCACACCCGTAAATATCTCTGGTCACCCGTAAATATCTCTGGTCACCCAGCAAGGTCAGCCTTGCTGTTCCTCTCTTGGACCCCTGTGCACACTTTCCGAACCATGCTGCATTTCCCTGCATACCCACTTGGGCCACCCCTCCCAATTGCCAGCAGCCATTTACCTGCTTACCA
Organism: Diadophis punctatus similis; assembly: GCA_023053685.1. Taxonomy (NCBI): domain Eukaryota; kingdom Metazoa; phylum Chordata; class Lepidosauria; order Squamata; family Dipsadidae; genus Diadophis; species Diadophis punctatus. Next base: position 3,133,529 of record JALIGW010000007.1, on the reverse strand, counting down.
GCCTGTTTGTGACCTACCTATTTCTGATGTGATTTGGAAAGTTGTTAGGCAAAAATCTTGGGATTCAGTAAATGTTGGCAACTGGGACTTCAGGAATTACCTTTGTTAAATGATGTGGTTGTACTTTATAAACAAATTGCTTAGGAACAGAAATTTTAGTCATTGTAAGTTGAGAATTACTTGTAGAATATTACAGTCATAGTTTCTCAAAATTGATGCCAGTTTTTGCCTACAGAAGTGATCTATTTGCTTTCTATCTTAACACATTAAGTGAAAACTTAGATAATAGACATGCTAGCCACATTGTTGTATGCCACCTCGTAAATGGCAGTAGTTCTGCCAGTCGGACTGTTGATAGTCTACATAGCACCTCAGATATTGTTCAATCAATGCATTGGTCCAGTCCGCTGCCCCATTCATACTTGGATGAAAAGCTGAACTAAGTCCCTGCGATGACCCAATGGACTTTATAAACTGCCTCCAAAATTTTGCTGTAAATTGGACTCCCCTATCTGATATGATTCTGTGGGGGGGGGGCTCCATGTAGCCTATAGATCTGCTTGATAAACTAGCTAGCTAGCTTTTTTGCTGATGGGTGCCCTGGGCAGGTGGTGAAATGGGCTTGTTTTGAAAACAAATCTACGGTCCAGAGGGCCGTGTTCCCTCCGCTGTCAGGAAGCTCTACAATAAAGTCCATGGCAATTTCCTCCCATGGTCAGGACGGATCTGCCACTTGTTGGAGGAGATCTGGAGTCTTCCCTGGTCTCTTTTTCATGGTTGCACAAGTGGCACATATTTTTACATAGTCCTTCCTCAATGTCTTTCTTCATTTTTGGCCACCAAAATTGTATCCTGGTGAGATGCAGCATTTTTAAATAGATGAAATGTCCAGTTGGTTTAGAGTCATGGCTTTTTTGAAGTACTGAAGCTGTAGGCTATGGGGCAGATAGATTTTGGGTCCCTTGCATGCCAGCTCAGATTTGAGGGTTAGTGCCCCTTTATTCTCTTTGCACCATGGGTCTGTTAGTAGTTCATTCTTGAGGTTTTGGGTCATGCCCCCCCCAGCTGTGGGCTTTTATCGTCTGGTTTGTGACTGAGTGGTGGGTTGCACTGCTGGTTGGGAGGGGGAAATCATCGCGTGGGTTACTTCCTGTGGCTTGCTGTTGAATTGTGGTTTTCTGGACAGGACATCAACGAGTAGGTTCTTCCCTCCCGGAATGTACTTTAGTTCAAAGTTAAACCATTTGAAGTATTGTGGCCAGCGAACCCGCTTTGGGGAGAGTTTCCTGGCTTTTTTGAGCAGTTCTAAGTTTTTGTGGTCAGTCCAAACTTCAAACGGTACTTGACTGCCCTCCAGAAAGTGTCTCCAGATTAGCATCAGACTGCATATGCTTCTTTCTCCCATAATGCCCACCTCCTTTTGGTGTCAGTCAGTTTTTTGGAAGCACTTACACTGGAGTAGGACAGTGGCGACTGCGATGTCGCTGGCGTCTGCTTGCACTACAAAAGGTTGGTCAGGTCGGGGTGTTTGAGGGTGGGTTCCTCAACAAACAACCTTTTTCTGGTTCCCCCGCCCCAGGTTTTAGTAGTTCCGTAATGGGCAAGGCTATTTTGGTGATGGAGGGAATGAAGTGGTGCAGTGGTTAAATGCAGCCATTGCAGGCTGACTGCTAGTTCAACAGTTCAGCTGTTCAAATCTCACTAGGCTCAAGGTTGACTCAGCCTTCCATCCTTCCGAGGTCGGTAAAATGAGGACCCAGATTGTTGGGGGCAATATGCTGAACTCTGTAAACCGCTTAGAGAGTGCTGTAAAGCACTATGAAGCGGTATATAAGAAAAGTGCTATTGCTATTGCTAATTGTATATAGAAGTCAAATCCTAGAAAGCTTTGAAGTTGTCTGCGAGTGCAAGGGGGCTGCCAGTCTAGTACTGTTTTGACTTTTGCCGGGTCCATTTCTACCCCCTCGTTTACACTCGGTAGCCCAGGTAGTCTAGAGCGGTCTTGTGGAACTCGCATTTTGACAGCTTGACATATAGCTTTGCCGCAAGTAGTTTTTTCAGCACTTGGCACACTAACTTCACATGTTTTTCTGTGGTTTCACTAAATATAAGAATGTCATCCAAATAGATGAGGACCCCTTTATATAGGTGCTCATGTAGCACCTCATTGATTAATTGCATGAAGTCAGCAGGGGCCCCTTGTAATCCAAACGGTATTACTTTGAATTGGAAGCTGCTTAGTGGGCAGTTAAAAGCAGCTTTTCATTCATCTCCTTCTCTGATCCGCACCCGGTAGTACGCCTCCTGCAGGTCTAGCTTTCTGAATACCTTCCCCTTGGCCAGGTGGGACAGCATGACCTTCATTAGTGGCAGTGGGTAGGTGTTTTCGACGCTCACTGCGTTTATTCCCCTAAAATCAACACAGAGCCTTATCGGCCCATCTTTCTTCTTTTTAAACAGGATGGGGGCTGCCACCCTAGAATTTGCTGGTTGTATGAATCCCTGGGCTAGGTTGGCATCAATATGTTCCCTTAGCTCTTTCATTTCTTTAGGAGTCATGGAATACAGTTTTGGTTTTGGTAGTTTAGCCCCCAGCACAAACTCAATTGCACAGTCTGTGGGGGGGGAGAGCATTGCATTCCTCTTCGCTAAATAACTCTGCTAAGTCACGGTACTCTCTTTGGGATCTGGGAAGTCCCTCTGACGTTGCAGCAGCTTTCTCTTTTCGGTTAGTGTCACTCACCCACTGAGGGCTTCCCTCTCTGTTAAGATTGGGAGAGGGTCTGGACCCAATGCTAGTTTCAATTTTCAGTAGCCCCCTTCCCAGATGATCATTGGGCTCCATTTGTCTAGCCAAGCCAGTCCTAGTATGGCAGAATCTGTCATTTTTGGCACCACTACGAACTGAATCGGCTCCCAGTGGCGTCCCATCTTTAGTTTGATGGGTTTAGTGACACGCGTAGCTGGGCTCTCCCCTATTAGCGACCCATTGACCTGCTTGAATCGTATAGGGCTTGCTAAGGGTCTCATCTTTATGCCCAGCTTAGCGACTGTGGAGGGTCTGATAAGGCAACGGGTGCAGCCCGTATCTATGATGGCTTCTACTTCCCCTTGGCCTCCTGTCTCTGGCACCACTATTTTTGACTTAATCATGAAGGGATGGTTGGCTACACTTACCCTTGGGTCGTCATCACTATCATTGCTGCTGTCACTGCTCATCAGTGGTGGGACCTCGGGCCGGAGTTCCCTCTTCCCCTTTTTGGGGAGGGGAGACCTCAATGGCTTGTCGGGCAAACTTCCCCTTCTCCGTAGTCTTTCGCTGCGGTCTCTTTGGCTTCATGGGGGTTTGACCACACTTGTGGAATGGGGGCTGGGGCCAAGCACTCAGATGCTCGGTGACCCTGTTGTCCACACCAGAAGCATTTGATGGGCATCATGGAGGTCCCTCTTAGTGGCTCCTCCACTTGGCGTGGGCTGGATCACCATCTCAACTGCTTCTTAGGTTTCTTCTCTGGAGTTTCCTTTTGGTGTCGCCATACTTCGAGATCCATTGCTACAGCCATCTGCAACCAGTGATGGATGTGATCTAGAACTGCCCAGCAAAGGCAGATTTGGAGCAGTTCTTTTCCCAGGCCCTCTTTAAAGTAATGGACCAGCATCAGATCCGGCCACTGCCTTAGCTTCCGGGTGATTCTCTGAAATTCCTGGACGTATTCCTTGGCTGGGTGGCCTCTGTTTGATTTTCTGGATTTCTGCCTCTGCTTCTTGCCTGTGAGATACATCCTCGAATCGGCTCCTTAATTCCTATAGGAAATCATCAACATTTTCCAGCTCAGGAGTCCCTCGTTAGGTCACCCATTCAGATGCTTCCCCCTCCAGGTTGTCAGTGAAGGTGGAAACGATTTCTCTATCATCTTGGTAGTCATCTCCATAGTGGTCAATGTGAGCCCATGCTCGGTTTAGAAAGAAAGCCAATTTGTCCTGGGTCCCATTGAACACCGCTCGAAAGCATGGTGGAGCCTCCCCTCTGGGCCAAGATGGCAGTGTTTGTGGCGCAACTGGTAGGGCCGGAATCCACTCTGCCTGGACCTGTAATCAGCCCTGTCCAGGGTAGTAGGCCCATCCAGGGAGCACCTCCCCAGCCGGCAGCCACCAGGATTGACCCGGTGGACTGGCTGTTCTTCTGCACCTGGGTGGGATCTGATAAGAACTGGGACTCAACCAAACCGATAGTGGTGGTGGAGAGCTGGTAGTTCAGGTCTGCTGAGGAGTTGACCGGTCCCTCCCGGGTAGACATGGTCCAATTAGCATATAGTCCAGTTGCTAGGTGACTTCAGTCTCTACCTTTCGAATACCTGCATGAATGCCCTTGATTTCCAAGGGAAAGAATTCTGCTGTTGAAGGCCTTATTTGTGAATATTTATTAAAATTTACAGAGTGGCAGGTGTTTCTTTGCTTGACCCATGAACTGAACTCATTCTTCCTTCCTTCACAAAGGAAAAAAAAATAGAACCCAGCATTCTACCTCTTCACTGTTGCCTTTTATTGGGAAAATTCAAAAATATTTGTATAAATTTAGAATCCAGGAGACATTCAGCTAAAATCCAAAGGTTCCTTTTGTAACATTTACACTAAATGTTCAGCTATTAGGAGTACATTCAGCTAAAATCCAAAGGTTCTTTTTGTAATATTTACACTCCATACACAGTTGATGCGTCGTCATTTGGCTTTTATTGTTATAGATTAGTGTTCTTTTAAATGAAAATAATCCCTTTTAGGTTGTTTGTCTGCTTAGCTCTGGCAGGAAGACAAATTATTTTTACAGTATCAGACATGTGGTTTCCTGTCTGTGTTTAACTCTGAACAGAACAATCATGGCCAGCTGGTCCACTGTTTCCCAGACAACTAGAGAATATCCTGCAATAGTTTTGTCTGTTGGACTGTCATCCATATGTACCCTTGTCCCAACCATTACAGGCGCCTGCTGCTGTTTGCTTAGTGAGTGCAGATTTTGTTGTGTGTTTATATAGATTTTTTTTTGCCCTATTTAATTCAGATAAAAGTGGTCCATTTGTTTCAGTTACAGCTTAGAGAAATCAGTGACAGGCCCTTCAGTTGCACAAATGAAATCAAAGTCCTGCTGCACTGAATTATTTTATCTTTATTTCCCTTATAATTTGCTATCAGTTGAAAATGTCCAGCTGTTGAAGATATATTAAAACTCTGATTTATGTAGAAACAGCCAAAAGACATATTTGTTTGGGGCTAAAGAAAAAAATTATGAATCCAACAGCAGGATCTAATTTTAAAGAGGCTAGACACTAGCTTCTAATGAAATAGTTTTTAAGTACAGACAATTTAGTTTAAATAACTGTCATCCTTAATATTTTGGAAGTCAGCTTTGCTCTACTTGGTATCTAAAGGCTTATTTCTCTCAATTTAAATATGATTGGTCAGTAATGCCAGTTATTGAGAGCCTCCAAGGAGGTTTCGTTTAAAACTACTTAAAATTGATAGAATGAAGCCCTGATCTCATGTGAATTTTTATTTTCCAGCTAGCATACATTTGGGTAGGTGAAGAAACAATGAGTTTGTAACTGATCAAATTAATCAAACTGATTTTGAAAAGCCAAATTTTTGAATCATTTTTTGATTCAAAAAGTTGACTCTCGGAGGGAGTCACTTGTACAATCACTTGAGAGCAGGGTGGGTCTTTGTGATGCTTACAGGGACTGGATTTGAAAATGAGAGGCATATAATAGTTAGGTTATGGATTCTATTTGCCAAATAAAATTGGAAAATCTGGCAGGCACAAACTTGAACCCACACTTGAAACCTAAACCAGGCTTTTCAGGATTAAACTGACAACATTGATATATCTTAAATCAGGGGTGTGAAACTGGTGGCCACAGGCTGGATGCATCATGCACGGACAACACCCACCCCAGCTCTGCGAAGGGAAAAATGTCATGAAACATCACATGGCGGCAACATGACGCGAGTTTGACACCTGTGTCTTAAATAAATTACACTGACTAAATTTATCTTTGTATCTTTCTGGAACTACTCACAATTTAGCTTGGTGATCCCTAGGTTCTAATAATTTAAAAATAGCTCAATTTCTCTAAGCCATGCATTATTGTTTTTTTACATATTTCTTATATATATTCCCTCTCACTCACTTTTTTTTCCTAACCCAAACCCCTAAATACATGATAACTTTTCTCTTACAACTGTTATATAGTGTCCCTGAAATATTTTCATTATTATTTTCTGAATTCTTTCAGCTTAACGTTATATTTTGGTGTTGTGTACCCAATATTCTGTCACCCTTACTACGCAGTCATGTATAGGATTAAAATACTGTTCATTTTCAATTATTTCCACAATAATCCTCAGACAGAAATGCATTTCTTTTATTGCACACTCAAAATTTTCACTTAGTTCTGTAGAAAAAAATCCTAAATCTGATCAACACTGACAATCCAGATTCTTATGTTATATATGTTGCGTAAGATTTTTATTTATTTGTTTGTTTCAATATTCATTAGTACGTTTACTTATTTTGAAATTAGGGTAATAACATAAACTTAAATATGAGAAATAGTCTGTTTTAAATAAATGGCAGTACTTAGTCATTTAATTAATATCTTTAGCATGAGCACAAAACCTTCATGTTTCTTTTGCATTATATACTTAGTAGAGTTTTGGGTTACCTTAGTTTTTCAACATAAAGAGTAATATGGACACAATTTACTTGTGATTTCTAATGTACTGTCTCAATTGACTCAGTCAGAGGAAGATAAAGCATGTGCATTTTCTGAATGTGTAAAGTCCTAATTGTCTACAGTTTGATTGTATATTGATTTTTCACAGATACATTCTTTTTTTAATGATTTTATATATGCTGAATGCTAGTGCAATTGCCTAAACATAATTGACCAAATTGAGCCAATTAATTAATGAAGACACTATGAATAGATTTGCTATAATTTTGAAGAATGTACTTCATTTCCACAATAGCATAATGTTTTCTTTATTAGTTAATATAAACTTTTGAAACAGCAAATGTGAACTCATTTAAGGCTTAAAAGTTTAAAAGGGTACAGATAGGTAAACATAAAGAAAGCATTTCAAAAGCAAAGGGCAAAAGGAAAGGAATTTAAATAATTTCCTGTGCAGTGGCTTATATGGTTTTAGAGGCCAGCTTTAGATTTTAGTTTAACCTGTCCAAATAAATATTAATAAGAAGAGAAAAATTGTATGTTCAGATGAAAACAATACATGCACATTGGCATGCTTAGCAGTGTCTTCATGAATAATAGAATAGTGCAGAATGGAAAGTATATGAGAGGCTAATAGGAACATAGTGAAATGAAAACATATTAAGAAATGAGTAAACCTTGAGAGACATGTTAAGTTGGCTCTCTATTCTATCAATCCTTGCAAAGGGAAAACAGATTTGCCTGTAGAAAAAAAATTAATGTTATTGAACTTGAATATGAAAGGTAGTTTGCCTATCAGCAGCAAGGAAAATTGATCGCTCAATTCATTTTGTTTTACATCTGGAACTTATGTCATCAGAAGTGGCATGCTCCAGGTTCCATTTCTTAGGGAGTGTCATTTGGTAGGGCCCAGGAGGAAAGCTGCTTTCTGGCATTCACCCCCCCCCCCAAACAACATCATTCCCTCGGAGATCAGATTTGCCTCAAATTTACTGGCTTTTCCTAAGACCTTGAAAACCTGATTTTGTTGAGCCTGGGGCCCAATACATTTTGTTTTGTGGTGTTTAATCTTAATTTTAAGTATTATTATACTTATTATACTACCGTGTTTCCCCGAAAATAAGACCCTGTCTTATATTTTTTTGAACCCTGAAATAAGTGCTTGGCCTTATTGCCATGCACTCAAAAGCCCGATTGGGCTTATTATCATGGAATGTCTTATTTTGGGGAAAACAAGGTACTTATACTATAAGTAGGCTACTAATACTTAAATACTTAAAATATTAGTCTTCCAGAGTCATTGCCTCATTCCCAGAGCCTAGAGAAAGTAACTGGTCAAGATCACCGACCTGGCTTCATGTCTGAGGCAGGACTAGAATTCAAAATATCCTAGTTTCCAGCTTTCTGCCTTTAACCACAACACAAAATTGACTCTGTTTTATAATTATAAGACTATAATTATCTAAAAGGCATTTTACTATATTTTGTTGCAGATTCACCTTAGCTTTATATCTTTTTTCCAGATACCACCTCAAGTACAGAAGTAAAATATGTGATTGCTTTGGTCGCAGTTATATGCCTTGTCCCATTGCTGGTGATCGCCATTGCTGTGATCATTATCTTTTACTTCTACCGTGTTCAGAGGAGGAGGAAACTCAACAAGGCATGGGAGAAAAATGTGAAGTCCAGGAAGCACAAAGACTGTAGTGACGTTTGTGCTATTATGCTGGATGATGATCGCTCTGACATCAGTTCTACTTGTGCTAATAATATTAACCATAATACCGAATTGCTGCCTATTGAATTGGATACTTTGGTAGGCAAAGGGCGATTTGCAGAAGTCTATAAGGCTAAACTGAAACAAAACACATCAGAACAGTTTGAAACTGTGGCTGTGAAGATCTTCTCTTATGAAGAATATGCCTCCTGGAAGACCGAGAAAGATATCTTTTCTGACATAAATCTAAAACATGAGAACATCCTACAGTTCCTTACAGCAGAGGAGCGCAAGACAGATCTAGGCAAACAATACTGGTTGATCACTGCTTTCCATTCAAGAGGCAACTTGCAGGAATATCTCATAAAACACATAATTAGCTGGGAGGATCTCTGGAAACTGGGTGGCTCTTTGGCTCACGGGATTGCCCACCTTCATAGTGATCACACACCATGTGGTCGGCCCAAGACACCAATTGTCCACAGAGACCTGAAGAGTTCTAATATCCTGGTAAAGAATGACCTGGCTTGCTGTCTCTGTGACTTTGGGTTATCACTAAGGCTGGATCCTACTCTCTCTGTTGATGACCTGGCTAATAGTGGACAGGTAAGCTGATGCATAAGGAGCAATTTGGACAGCTAGAGGATTTTGATAAATAATGTCGTTTGCTGAAGTATCTAGCTTTGTGATGGATTGACTGTGACTAAAAACAGGCTGAATAACTGCATGTAATTCCATGTAATATCTCTTCAATAAAATCTGGACAATCATTTGAAAGCAGTGGATGGCAGCTTTAGCTCAAACTGCATTAATATCCCCAGTGATGCTTTTTTTCTGGCACCTGTTTCCATTTATGGAGGAAATCCTAATCATTACACTTTGAGGTAGTGCTTGTGGGAATTAAAGTCATGAAAATTGAATCTACTTCCATCCACCAGTATTCTCCTATCATCTACACAGCTAACTTTGTTTTTGAGAAAAAAATATTTAGTGGTGGTTTTGTTTTCTGAACAGATAATTCCATTTAAAGCATTCTAATTTTTGTAAATGCTGACAGGTTGGTACAGCAAGATACATGGCTCCTGAAGTTCTGGAATCCAGAATGAACTTGGATAATGTTGAATCCTTTAAGCAGACTGATGTGTATTCCATGGCTTTGGTTCTGTGGGAAATGACATCTCGCTGCAATGGTGTTGGAGGTATGCTAGATCCCATAGATTAAGTATTTTTAAGCAGATTTGATTATAACTCATCTATTATGTTTTCAGATGGTACATTTATTACCAAGTTAAAGAGGCTTGCAGTGTTGTGCATAGATGGTCTCCCTTTCAGGCAGTTTTAGCACTTAGTGAGCTGGCCATCAAGCTATCTTATTTAGCATGTTTGAAACCAAGAGCAGACAGTCTTGCTGGCACAGAGATTAGCAAGCAAACATCTGTACATATTGTGCATTCCTTGTTCTCATCAATCTTGAGCAAAGTCATCTGGGGGGGGAGGGATTCCAAGTCATAGGTAGCAGGAAATAAGTTTTTGGAATGGGTTTATTGGGATATGGGGATATCTACAGTAGACCTCTCCCCATTTCTAAGAGGTCTGTAAGGGGCGTGCATAAGCGCACCACTGTCCTACTGTCCTCTTTTATCGGTACTTTTTACTTATTTTATGTTTATACAAACAACTACTGTACTGTACATGTTTGACTAAATAAATAAATAAATACATAAAAATAAAATATGGGAAACATAGATCCCCTCTCTTCCAGCAGTTCTATTCCACAAAGCTGGTTTTATCACTGCTGGCTTTCGTGACTTCTCTGACTCCACAATTCTCTACTGCAGTACCAGTGCTCATTCTAGAACCACATTTAATTGACCTGAACACATTGGTTTATTGAGAGAGATTACAGTATATGTACAGACCATTAAACACTTTTGAGCATCAAAGTTTAATTTGTAATTTGTAGTTAAACCAGGAGCTCTTGAATTGTACCCACAATTCTTTGGAGCTGTATGATCAGCATAGAATCAGATCTAATAATCTTTTAAAATCTGATCATACTTGCACAGACATTGGTGATAAAATTTGTGCTTGCTTTGCCTAGGCAACCACACAACAGTTAAAGGGGAAAGGGAAGCATGGAGTGAATTTCAACTGTTCTCCACAAAGAGCACTCTCAAAACTCTTCTACTTCAGTTGGGCATAGTCACAGGAAGTAATGTAATACTATGAATTTTGAGATCCAGAGATTAAAATTAAAACCATATTGTAGTTATAGAAAGCTGTAGTTATTTCTTACGTAATTATTCATTTTATCTATGAGGATAATTCATAAAAAATCATTTATCATCTTAGGGGGCCAAAATACCACAAAGTATGAGGACCCCAGTTAGACATTTATGGTTTCAACCATTTTGAGAAAGAAAATGAAAAGCTGATAGGGTTGGGGCAAGGGAAGGGCATTGCTCTTAGAACTCCACCTAACAGCATTTCATGGTTTCTCTGTTTTGAGGCAGGGATGAACTGTTTATTCAGGAAAACTCTTGCATCATGGCTGATTCCTGAGATCTTTTCCTGTTTCTGTTTGAGTACTCTGGAATAGTGCCTAGGTAAAGAACCACCCTCATTGCAGCTATACTCAGGAAGTTACAGAGCTGCCTAAAACTGATACAAAAGAATGTACTATTTTAGATCAAAAAGAATAGAATCCTTTATCAATCTCTTTAAAGAAATGGGTCCTTAGGCATCACAGTGAACCATGCAAATGTTAAATATGTAGGCACAGTAGGCATATGCTTGAAGAACAATAGAGTGAGCTTGGAATTACAGTGAGCTTAGAATTTGTTAAAACAAAGAAATTGCCATCTATAAGAAATGGTTGTGATGACAGATACATACATAAGAAGTAATACTAGGAGACTTATGTCAAATAAATCTAAGAAAATGGGATGGATTTCTGAAAAGTTGCAGGTTACAACTGTTGTCTATAATACACAGGTAGTCTTTGACTTACCAGAATTTAGTCCAGAATTTCGATTATAAGTTGTTGCAATTGTAAATTGAGTCACAACATGACCAAACTCAATTTTTCAACCATTTTTATGACAGTTTTAAAGAGAGTTATTGCAGTTTTTTAACCAGTCATGTAGTTTATGTCCAAATCCAGCTTATCCAATGTGGGTTTTGCTGTTTTTTTGCTTGGAAATTGCAAAAAAATAAATTGCAAATCATGATCACTTGACCACAGAATGCTGCAACCAATCATATATGTTGGCAAACACATGAAATCACTTTGAAGATGGCTTGTATGTTATTTTCCAAGGTTGTCATAATTTCAAATGGTCCTTAAGTGACCAGTCATAAGTCTACAGGTAGTCCTCAAGTTATGACCAAAACAGAGCCCCTCCCCCCCTCTCTATATATAGTCCTTTTATTACTGGAATTGCAGATCAGTTGCAATTTCAACTATCAGAGTATGTCATTAGCATAGCAGAGGTTTTTAAATAGTTATAAAAACAGGGATAGGGGAAACCATGTAGTCTGTGATTTTTGTTTTTAAATACATACTGTACTTATTTTAATTTAAATGCCAATTTTATGACAAAGAGGCATTGTCTTTCAAGAATGAGTCTATGGTATGTGGAAGGATTGTGGGTTCCTGTGAGGTAAAGTTGAAGTGACAGTATCTTTTACATACAGAGCCTCAGTACATTTTAATCTTTTTGAGCTGGCCTTATCTCTAAACATAAGATATGAATATCAATATACTTGTAAATGAAGAAACAACCTTAGGAAAGGCCATTCAATTGTTTGTTTGGCAAAATGTGGGAAGAAATTATAGCTTGCCCAATATTTCACTAGAGAGTAGTTTAGAAGCCATATTTAGAAATTGCTTCAGAAAAGCAATACTGCTTTTAGGAAAGCTTGAGGTGCCTGCTTGGAAGTTTAGTCAGCACAACAGCTGTACGCCAGATGTTATGCATTGTGACAAATAGCATTTCCATCCAAACAATTTGCCTTTGCAACTGACATGAATACTCTGAGAAAGGAAAGCACAGTGAGCCTTAAGTGTTCTGACAGCCCTCCCAAAGTCACTTCTTTTCAGTATTTTTGTTGCCTGTATATGAGATTAGTCAGAATCAGCCAAGTTACAAAAAAATACTTTTGAAAAATACGTTTCTAAATAATTTTTGCTCTTTGAGCTTCTTTAAGCAATGCTGGATTACTTGAAATGTTTGCTGGCTTTGTCTGAAACAATATTTGGATTAAGGATGAAAGTATAGAAAACTGGTATGTTGAAAGGTTTGGGACTTTGGTATTTGGCAGGAAAAACAAATCTAAATATTTTGGAAGAAAAGTAGTCTACACTCCATTTTTCAAGTGCTCCAAAACTTTCAGTATTCAGATACAAATCCATGACCAATTTCCCATTGCCTATAGCAGACAATCATTAAATGTAGTAGAAGAAAATGCAGCCTCTTTTTTACTCTCCCACTTCATTAAAACTGACTGATTCAGTTTTAATTTTTTTTTCTTTTGTTCAATCATGTCTGACTTGTGAGGCTACCTCCACAAGTCCCTGCAGTTTTCTTTGCAAGATTTTTCAGAAGTAATTTGCCATTGCTTCTTTCCTAAGGCTGAGACAAAGTGACCAGCCCAAGGTCCCCCCCCCCCCTGCTGGCTTTGTGCCTAAGGCAGGATTAGAATTTAAAATCACCTGGTTTCTAGCCTGGTTCCTTAACCACTACACCAAACTGGCTTTCTCTGTTTTAATGAGAGAGAGAGCCGAGGTGGCGCAGCAGTTAGAGTGCAGTACTGCAGGCCACTTTAGCTGACTGTGATCAGCAGTTCAGCTGTTCAAATCTCACCCGACTCAAGGTTGACTCAGCCTTCCATCCTTCCGAGGTAGGTAAAATGAGGACCCAGATTGTTGGGGGCAATATAAATATACATTGCTTACTGGTGTAAACTGTTTAGAGAGTGCTTGTACTTTGAAGCGGTATATACCATATTTTTCGGAGTATAAGATGCACCGAAGTATAAGAAGCACCTTAGTTTTGGGAAGGAAAACAAGGGAAAAAGACCTCTGCCTCCAAGCAATTTGCCAAACAGCAAACAGCACAGATGATATACACTGTTTGCTGTGTATTTCTGTGCATGTGTGCCTGACCCATAGAAATAGCAAAGAATTGGAGAAATGTACATTATGGCAGAAGGTTTTCTTAAATGTAGTCACACTAACTCTTCCCAATTATTTAAATAGACCTACTCCAAGGTAACTAAACTCTAATACTAAACAGGACACTGTTACATTTCATACTATACTTGTACAGAGCTGTTAAAATTAATTAAAATTTCTGGAAGTATACATTATTCTCTATTTTTTAAAAGAAGATACAATAGCACTGGGCCTCTTCAGAGCAAGCATTTATTTTAAAAAGCTTCTTTATTTTGTTAAGTTGTCTAGATTTACAGAGCTCTCCAACCTTGGCAACTTTATGACTTGTGGACTTCAACTCCCAGAATTCCACAGCCAGAAAAGCTAACAAAGCTGGCTGTGGAATTCTGGGAGTTGAAGTCCACAAGTCTTAAAGTTGCCAAGGTTGGAGACCCCTGGCTCTAGAACAATAATAAAGCAGTCTTTAAAAAATAAGTCTAATAATTTGAACATTCTACAGACATTTATAGTTATTCACTTACCCCCTTGCATCCAGTTCAGCAAAAAATAAAAATCTGCCTGTCTCTCCCAGCTATCTTTGTAGTTAGTTTCACTTTCATTTTCCCAGGTGGCAAACCTAATCAGCTGTACCTCGGGAAACTGCTACTGACTTATTTGTTTTTACAGGCTTTTCCTTCTCTCCTGCAAGCAGGTAAATTGCTGGAAGACAGAGGCCAAAGGGTGGGGGTGGCTGGGTGGGTGGGTCTGCATTCGGTGTATAAGACGCACTCAAGTTTTCACCCTCTTTTGGGGGGTAAAAAGGTGTGTCTTATACTCCGAAAAATACGGTAAGTCTCACTAATAAATAAATAAATAAATAAATAAATAATATTGGTATTTAAATGATGAGACATGACAAAAGAAGGCAAAGCTGCTATTCCCCCCCCCAACAGTTTTGTTTCAAAAATGTCCTACTTAATGAACTGTTTTTCATTTAATTTAAAATTAAGCATATGAACTGTAGCCTCCGCTCTTTTAAATGAGAGTTCTACAGAAATAATACTACAATACTATCATGCAAGTATGCTGATTTCCCTTTAAATTGAGTCATTGGCTTCTTCCTTTTTTTTCTACAAAAGAAAGCTTGGCATTTTTAAAATGCCCTTTATTGTGCTTTGGGTCACATTTGTTTCCTTACACTGGCTCCAGGAAATATACTTTGTGTCTGTTAATTGTGACCATGTTTCAGTTTTGTCCTGCATCCTTTCATGTCAAAAATAGATTTCGGGGAATTATCTTATTCAGCCTATTGGTGTCCTGAAAGCAAATTGTATGTTGGATGATTGAATCTGTCCCTTAGAATAGACCTTGACTCTTCATGAAAATGTGCAAATATGAAGTGAACATTTAAATGCAGTAAACACCATTCCTCAGAGAAACCACAATGATTTGGGTCTTTGTCAGTTCAGTTCAGTATATTGGTCTATCTAAAGCTTTTTATTGCCTGCAGAAACCAATTCTAAAACCATAATGATAGAAACAGGCTCTGGTCTAAATAGATGTTATTTTTCCGTGTTTCTCTGCTTTGATATGGTTTTATTTAAAAAAAATAAGGCTATTTAAAGTACTATTTGTCGTGGGAAAGCAAGAAAATAAAAATTTCCAAAATAAATACTTGCAAAACATGTTTCAGACATAGTTGCAGATCATTTGAAGCTTACTTGTAGAGGTATGCAGCTAGGCAGATGGACCAGGGAAAGTTCACTGGGTGCTTTTATTTTTAATTCTGAGAACTATTTTCCGATCTCGCAAATTTCCTCACTGTAGGGCACAAGTGGAGGCATTTCACTTATATTTGGAATATTTATAACACGAGTTTAAAAAGCATGGTTTTGCTACTCTTCTTCCTTATGTTCTTATTGCACTATTTGCTCGTCTCTGGACTCGCTCTTTTTGTTTGCCCAACTGTCTCTTCTACATCCCTTTGCTTTTGCCTCATTGGCCACTTCTCCCACCACGTCTCTGATTTTTCCTTTGATGATCCATCTTCTCTTTTCATTTTTCTGCCTGAACTGTGCCATCATACATCTCTCCATTTCAGTTCCTGTTTGCTTTCATTTCTTTCCTCATTGCCGAACCCAGAATCCAGCTCTCCTTTTTCTTACTCTTCCCTCCCAACACAGGAATCAGTCCAACTTCCACAGTCCCAGAAGTAATGACTATGAGTGTATGAATTTATAGGTTTGTGCTTGTCTGTAAATATTTTAAGCACAACTTCATGCTGTTTAGAACACAAACCCAATGTGCCTTTCAAATTCAGACCTCTGCTTACCCTAAGTTCATACTCCTGTTTTACCATTTGGCAGGAGCAATCACATGACAGTCCACAAAATTCTGAAACAGAACTCTATAAATAGCTTTTTGTTGTTATAAATATATAATTATTTTTAATGTTAAAAATAAATAAAACTCTGCCATACATTGGGTGAAAGACAAATCATTTCCTTCCTAGAAGGTGCATGTATATTCCGGGGGTTCTGTATAAAATCATCTATACTAATAAACATAAGTTCCCTGATTCAAATCCTACCATTTATAAATGGACTAGGGAAAAAACATACCTAAAATACTAAGTAGGTACCATCAGGAGAAAGGTGTGTGTTTGCCGCCTTGAGTTATTGGTAAAAATAATACAGGCAAGATATAAATAAATAAAATAATACTGAGCTGCATTTTTATATCATTCTAGGTATGATTGATGCATTTTAGCCAACAGTGCCACAGTGTCATACTTGATTATTGGATTTAACATTTTTTGGGATCCACACACATACAAATAACAACCAAAAAAAAAACCAGGGTTGAAGCTAGTCAACTTTTGCATGTTATATGAATGTATCTAAGTTTGTCATGTAGCTGGCTAAAAATGTTTGTCATGAACGCTGCCTAAACTTGTCAGACTTCACCAACAGAAACATTACAGACATAAAATCTGGGTTGCCACTGGTGTTGCCTTTAAATTTTTTGCTATTTTTCCACACTGTTTCCTCATTTCTTTTGTTGGGGAAAATATAAGGAGCAAACAAATGAAGCTCTGGCTTTTGAAGAAATCTATTATAAGACTTGCAGTGAAGCTTTGAGTAGATGTTTCAAAACTCTCATGCTTTTTTTTTTACTTCAGGTACCATGAAGCACACAATATAATGCTTTTAGAATATATGTAAATGTACATTCTTGTATACAGTACACCCTTGCCTTCCTGTGGTTCCATCTGTCTTAGTTCAGTCTTCATGTCTGTTCCAGAATTAACTAGCGATAACTTGAAGAAAAAAATACTTCAGCATATACCTCAAATAATTTAGGACCTCACAGGGAATTGTAATGATTTATGGATGGGGAATGAGTTTGGTTTGAATTTCTTTTGGAATCTGTTAAGAATTGTGCCTTGCTCTATTGTTAGAGTTTAGTTTTATTTGATTTTTCTAAATATCTTTTTAACTTCTCAGCAAATAATTCCCTCACCACTGTCAAACTATTCACTAGGCTGCATTACTATTACTTATTAGTCTTCTCATCGTTCCTATCACCCATCTCCTCCCACTTATGACTGTATGACTGTAAC
The DNA here is from genome assembly GCA_023053685.1 of Diadophis punctatus similis. Classification (NCBI taxonomy): domain Eukaryota; kingdom Metazoa; phylum Chordata; class Lepidosauria; order Squamata; family Dipsadidae; genus Diadophis; species Diadophis punctatus. Next base: position 3,116,310 of record JALIGW010000007.1, on the reverse strand, counting down.
TTGTTGCTTGTATCCTTACGATTTATTTTCATATTGATTGTTTCCTGATTACTTACTTGAACCCTATGACAACCATTCTTGACAAATGTATCTTTTCTTTTATGTACACTGAGAGCATATGCACCAAAGACAAATTCCTTGTGTATCCAATCACACTTAGCCAATAAAGAATTCTGTTCTATTCTATTCTATTCTATTCTATTCTATTCTATTCTATTCTATTCTATTCTATTCTATTCTATTCTATTCTATTCTAAATAAGAATAAGAAAAACAACCCTCTCAGATTCTTGAAGGTTTTGGGGTTTTAACTATCTATTGATCTCATTTTTGTATCCTTGGAATAGAGATCATCACAATAATTTAAGGCTTCTAGGACAAAGTTTTAAATTTCAGGAAATATTTTTTCTCAGATAAATGACAGGGATAAACAATCTAGCAATATTGGTAAAATGTGAGGCTCAGAAACAGTAAATGTAATACAATACTGAATTCAGATCATAAAGAACAGGTGCCAGCATCAGATTCTACCTTATCAAGGAGAGGCCAACACAAACATCTTGATTTTAATCTTCTTAGTCTAACCAAGTGTCTTCATTTTTGCTTATTTTCCTAGTAGAGGTGAAAGACTATGAGCCACCATTTGGTTCAAAAGTGCGAGAACACCCTTGTGTAGAAAGCATGAAGGACAATGTTTTGAGGGACAGAGGACGGCCTGAAATTCCTTGTTCATGGCTCAACCATCAGGTAAGACAGAGTCTCAATTATTTTTGGAGGAAGACAATTCATGGCAAAACTGGCTAATTGTCACATATAGTGGTCACCATAGAAAATAATTAGTTTTTGAAATGATTCAATTGATGCTTTTTATTCAAGACACTAAAACTAATATTAAAATATAATTCCAACTATTATTTCTACATTTTGTGCTTTCCCCTGAAGTCCTGTTTACTGGACCATTGTATGCAAGGAGTAAAAACAATGGGGGGGGATATTGTTGAATATCTTGGAATCCTTCTGTATCTCAGATAAGAATAGATAGAAGAATCTCTCCAGAATCACATAAGAATCAGAATCCAGTTTCCATATATGGACCATCATTCTATGGCAAACAAGAAAATGCACACCAAATTTTAATTAGCAGTATTAGAAGTATGGATTAATAACTCTGGCTTCAGATGAGTTATTAATCCATAGTTATATACTGGCAATTAAAATTCTGAGGAATGCAAGGCAGGTAGATAGTGAAAAAAGTTCTGGTGCAAGGCAAGTAGATGTGGGGAAAAAAACAGGCAAATCTCCTCCTTCGTTTATTTTCATGAAAGATAGAACTTTTTTCTTCAGTGGGATTATTTTGAAATTCATGCCTTTTACTTCACTTTATTTTTTTTATACCACAATTATTGACAAAATTAATAGTGGCAGGGGCATATCCTACTGTTAACTATTAGTGGGAGCTGCCTGGATATATTAATTGCAGGCAGCATGAATGGACATGACGGTTACTTATTTTGTTAATTTTTTATGTATTGCTAGCAAAAATGTTTGGTGGATTTTTTGCTCAACCATCTAAATAATTTGGTTGTTTCTATGTTATGCATATTGTGGTAACTGTTACTTTAGGCAAGCCAGGAAAACATCTTGGTCCATTCAAGACAATTCAGCAGGCATCCGTTAATTTGTCCAATGCCATATCTTCTTTAAATATTGCAAACATATAGTAAAATCCCAAACTGCTTTCTCACCACCATTACCCAGCTGCCTCAGTTGCAAAACAAAACAAAAAACATAGGTATGTTTATCAATTTACTGTAAAAATTCTAATTACAAAACAGGACAATATATTTATTATAGAGTTTAGGATACTTACTGCAGATAATGACTCCCTAATATCTCAGGATATATTCATATTTCTCTAACATCAAAAGTGACTTACATAAAGTAGTAACTTGAGTTATTATAAATTGTGACAAGCTGGGTTTCTTGTTTTCACTTAAGATATCACAGATATATGGTATAAATTAGAATTATATATTTTCTCAATTATTACTATTTGTAACATGAATAGTACATGAGGAGATTTTTTATACATTTGTACCCTTTATAGACTGCTTTTTATTGAGTCCTGTGTCTTTCAGAATTCAAAGGCATTGCTTTCTATGCTTTTTTCAGGGTATCCAGAAGGTGTGTGAGACTATTGTTGAGTGTTGGGACCATGATCCTGAGGCCCGGTTGACAGCACAGTGTGTAGCTGAGAGGTTCAATGATTTTGATTACCGAGATGGACTCTCGGGAAGAAGCAGCTCAGAAGAGAAGATCCCTGAAGAAAGTTTGGGCAACAGCGCCAAGTAACAGGTGGCACGATCAGAGGAATGCTCACTTTTAGGTTCTCTGTGCTCAGCCTTGGAATAAGAGGAACCTTTACCATTGGACCTACTTTCTGTGACCCTGAAGAGCTGCTTTTTCCTCCATCCTGCAGCTCCAGAGAACAGGAATGACTTTATGGGGCAACCATAATGGGCCATGTGCAGCGCCATGGCATTGTAGTTGCTTCCTTAAGTGTGCCATAAGATAAGTTACGTTGGTGCTTCCTGAGAAAATAGGACTATATTACAATGCCAATAACAATTGCACTTTATCAAGGTCTGTATATAAAACTATGGAAGCTCAGTGCTAAATATGAATACACAAAGCTGTGCCGAGAGTCTTCCAGGAAACTTCTAATAGATAGAAAATTGCAAATGTTTGTTAAGATACTGGCAGCAGTATTGCCTTATTCACCTCACTCAAACCATAAAAACCTGTAGGTAACTACACTACAAATATTATCAATTGCTGCACCTTTTTTTTTTCAGAGGAGGGGCAAAAAAACCAAATGGCAACTAGAAGCGTTTGGATATGTTTGAGCTTTAAAAAAAAACTATGACCTTATGCAATGGTATTCAGCTGGTTCCTGAATGTTACAAATTTAGAACTTATGAATTATTGGACCATTCACAGTCAGGAGTTTTGGTTTGCTTTGTTTTTCTGTTCAAATGTAGAATATGCAAAGGTTTTTTCTTTTCTTTCTTTTCTTTAATGTCAACAAAAATTATTAATACCCCTCCCCTTCTTTCAACCTGCACTTCATGTTCTCAGCCTTCATACTGACTATAGGTTTCTCTCCCCCAACATCCCCTTGGAATTGGGCAGCACCAATTATAATTGCAACAGATGTTTTGCATTTGCCATGCATTCTGGAAAAAGTAGATTCCTCCCTCTTTTCCTCTATCCTTTTTGGATCAATAACATCATGTCTAGTTTCTTAAGCCCTTAAATTCACACTTGATTTTGTGCCCAGAAGGAATAACAGATGAATTTCTTCCTGAGTTTCTATGATGCTTTGGCAAAAATTTGTTCCACACTCTGGGCATGCATTGCTTTTGGTCCTTGTAACATGCATCATAGCCATCCCTGCCTGCAGTTAATGTTTAGAAAGGCTATACATTCCTAAACTGATCCCCACAGGCAAGGCTTACATTCTTTTAGTCTTCCAAAACATTTAGAATTGGAGCTGGCTTCATCAGGATTTTTAAATGGCAGGATTTGAATTGTTTGTGCTTTCTTGCAAGATATGCATTCTCCAACCTAGTTCCCTTCAGATGTATTGGACTGCAAACCTGTGATGGCAGTTGGAGTCCAACAGAACTCTGGAATGGGGATATCTCTGGTAATGGGCCAGTTTTGAAAGTCAGCTACTATTTTGTAACAGGATGCATTCTTTCCTTTTGTTTTTCATTTCATAAGAATTAGTCCATGCCAGCCAGAAACAATTCTTTTGGGGTGAAAGATATATTACAAGTGCAATTCTTTTTCACGTAGGAGATAGGTGTTTTTCTAAGAACTGTTTTGTGTATCCAATAGGGGGGGAAAGGTATATTTGTATAGGAGTTTTTAAAACTTTATGGAGAAAAAATATTTAAATAATAATAATTCTGCGTCTGCCATTTGTGTTAAACATTTTATAAATATTTAAGCATTAAGTGGACAGAGGCTCAACAAAAAGAAACCAGATTTTAAAGTAACAGGCAATGTACTAACCTGGAGTAACTAGTAAGGTGGCTTTAGAAAAGTGCAATGTTGAATAGTAATGGGATCTGATGACCTCTAGTGGTGATTGCATAGAATAGCAGCATGAAAAGTAGCTACATAGAAAGTAAAAATGAGCTTTCTTTCAAACCGGATGGGAGGGTGCATCTGCGTCGCATACCTAAATTGCTAATTTTGTAGCCTACTTTAAATGTTACTGCATATTGCTGCAAATTTACCGTTTACCTCAGTAGTTCAGGTGTTCAGCCTGAAGGCCTTCAGTGCAACTCCCTGAAGTTGTTCTTCTAAAGTTGTCACCAAATAGTTTTGTTTGAAAAGACAGAATGAATGGGCTGTAAAATATGTTGAAGATAAATAATTTTACTTCCATTTAAATATAAGTGAAATCAGTGTGCCCTAATTAAGGCAACTTTAAGGGATGTGGACTCCAGAATTCCACAACCTATTCAAGAGTTGAGATCTTGAAATCTTGCCCCTCTTAAAATGAAGTTTCTCAGTGATGAGGTACATTGATCTAAAAGAGGACTAGACAAAATTATGGGGAGAAGTCTATTAATGCAGAGTCATGGCTATATGTTATTTCAAGATTCAGAATAATATTAAAAACCATTTGCTGATGAGTCATACAGGAAGCTGCTTTCTTCGATGATTTCTCTGAAGCAACTAATTCAATCCTAAATAAGAAGCAGCATGGGAGGCTTTCATAGATAATTAGCCTCCTGAAGAGGCCATCCACTTCTAGACCTATTTGCTTAGGAGATTCAAGTAAGGTCAGTATTTAAATTGGCAGCCTAGACATGCCTAGGTCTTCCCACTGAAATGGGGGTGTTTGTCTGTTGTGCACTGGCAAAAACCTGAGAGATCACTAAACTCCTGACAATCCTTTACCTTTTTTGTATTACTATATTTAAAGAGATTTTTTTAAAAATTCCATGAAAGATTTTTAAAGTACAATATATATGAAAATAGAAATGTTTGCATATCTAATCTCTTTATCAGATTTTTTTCAAGCACTTACCATATTTTTGTATAAATAAATATTGTACCCAATGCTTTTGTTTAAAGTCTTATTCATATTAAAATACTTCTGTGTTTTAACAACAGGTTAACAACATAATTCAAGCAGCATGGTGCCTGTTAGTCAGGGGCGGATTGCTCATTTACCTCGCTGCCGGAGCCATGCGCGCGCAACTCCATGCTTCGGGGGGGCGCTCGCTACACGCACGCGCCCCCTCACGCGATTTTGCTTCTATGCATGTGCGGAAGCAAAATCTCGCCGAAATCTCGCAAGGGGACGCACGCGCACATGAGATTTCGGTGCAATTTTGCTTCCGCACATGCACAGAGGCAAAATCTCAACGAAATCTCACGTGCGTGTCCCCTCACGAGATTTTGGCACGATTTTGCTTCTGCACATGCGCAGAAGCAAAATCGATCCAAAATCACCGGGAAAAAATGGCGACGCGCCGGGTGGACCGGCAGAGAGGGCTCCGGAGCGGTTGTGCAATCGGCCACCCCCTACCAGAGCTGCGCATTGGGCAGCTCCGGCAGGAACCCACCTCTGCTGTTAGTGCAGTAATGACCCTCTCATGAAGACCATTTCTGATGCTTACCAAGCTCTCTGCCCTTGTGGCTTTATATATCTTAGGTTATTTTAATTAAGAAATAAGCAAATGGGCAGCATTCTATATAATACTAGCTTTAAATATCAATTTCGTCCCTAAGAAGGTCTCTGGTTACCAAATAGGTTCCAAAATATTCTTACATAATAAAAATGGACAATAGTTGTTTGTTTGGAAACTCAGAAGAAAAGTCAAAAGTAGACAGAAATTATACATATTGATATAGGGCAACAGGTGTATTTTAAGAATATAATAGGGAATATATTCAACAGTTTGACAACTAGTATGTTTATTCATAACAAATTAACGACTCATTGTCAGCATTAATGGCTCTATATTTAATTGGAGAACAGTAACTAGTGAGATTCAGCTGGGATCAGTCTTGGAGTCAAAATTATCATTGCTATGAATAACTTGGATGACGGAATTACTGGACTTCCTATCAAAGTTGCGGACCATATAAAATTAGAAGGTGTGGTAAACACCTAAGAAAAAGAACAAAATTGCAGATTAATCTGGACAGACTAGAAGACTGGACAAGATGTGCTGCGTCTCCACGCTCGAAATCTACCTAGCAACTAGGAACTATTTTCCTATTGGCTGTCCTTTGATAGCTCAGGCAGGGGGGGGGGGAATTACAACCCCGCTATTGGCTACCAGTTTTGACAGCCACTATATAAATAGCAGTCTGACAGAGGCTTGCCTGTTGCCGGTTACTGCTTTGTTCTGTTGACAGCTGTGTTAAATAAAGGGGTTCTGTTCTAACCACTGTCTTGCCTCAGTTCCTGACCCTGTCGTTCTACCAAGCTAGAACACTGGCGACGAAGGGTGGGATTCTGAGGACACGGTTCCGAGCTGGTCACTCAAAGAGAGCTGATTTTTTCGCCTTGTTCAAGGCAAACGCCTCTGCAACAATTTAGCTAAATATTCCTTAACTGTCCGTCCTTTTAAGGATGTCTTCTCCGACATCGTTCATCCCTTTCCAACCGGCAACCAAACCTGGGACGAATACCTGGATCGCTTCGAATGTTTCCTCCAGGCGAACAACTATACGGAGCTGTCCAGTGACAGAAAGCGCACCCATTTCCTCACTTCTTGTGGCCCACAAATTTTTGCCACAGCCAGAGAATTGGTGGCCCTGCAGCCTGTGTATATGGTGCCATGGGACACATTGCTGAGGAAACTGAAGGACCATTATTCTCCAACTCCTCGTATTTCCCAGCGTTTTGCATTCCGGCAGAAACTTCAACGTGAGGGAGACCATAAAGCAATATATGGCTTCCCTCAGGATAGCTGCCATCCATTGTGAGTTCCATGACCTTGAGGACTCCCTACTAGAACAGCTGGTGTGTGGCATGAGGGACTTGCGACTGCAACTTCGCCTCCTGGCCAGGAAAGACCTCACTCTGCACTCCGCCATTGATAAGGTGTCCACTTCTGAGATGTCCAAGAGATCAATGGCCAAAATGCACCGGACCCTGTCAATGGTCACCCCTGACCAAACCGTGGCTGTCCACCATGACGATGTCACGTCCGAGGACCAAACTGATGATGAGGACGAAGTTAGCTGCCTCAAGTAACAGAAAGACAAACAGACTGCTGCAAGCCACTCCAAATACCTTGCCGCAGCTGCTGGGAAAATCACCTCAGGTCTGTTTGCCACTTCAGAACTGCCATCTGCCGCCAATGCAGTAAAAAAGGACACTTGGCCAGGGTCTGTCAATCGGCCATACCACAAGACACTTGCCCATTCAGGAGATCCAACCTCAAAAGCAACTTTACCAAACTCAGAGAAGACTGTTTTACCATCTCCAGAGACAGCAACAACCCTGCAGTGTCCATCAGTTATGCCTCCTCAGACTCCAGCAAGAAAATTTTTCTCACTGTGCTGCTTGAGGGTTCACCCTGTAAAATGGAACTGGACTCAGGCTCCTCTAAGTCCATCATAGCCTGGTCCACCCTTAGAACCTTACTACCAGAATTAAACCAAACAAACCTGCAGTCCTGCACAACCAGCCTGAGAGATTATCAGGGAAATTCTATCCCTTTTCTAGGCAAGGGTAAATTTTTCATTGAGAAAGACTCCTTTAAAGGTCACCTCCCCTTAATAGTTGTCAAGGAAAAAACTTCCAAGCCTGCTAGGGCTTGATTGGTTCCAGGCTCTGGGGCTCAGTGTTACCGGCTGTGATGACCTCAAAGCCTTGACCTCTGAGTTCACCTCGGTTTTCGATGGACAACTAGGTAAATATACGGGGACCCCCAACTCCCTGAACCTTGACCCCAGGGTGGCCCAATCAAACTCAAGCCCAGGAGAGTGCCTTTTGCTCTCCATCCCAAGGTTGATAAAGAGCTTGATAAATTGATTTCCCAGGGAATTCTAGAGCCCACAGCCCACTCAAAATGGGAGACACCCATTGTGGTTCCATCAAACCCGACGGGTCTGTTCGCATCTGTTGTGATTTCAAGTGCACGGTAAACCGTGCCTTACAAGCTCATCCCTACCCTGTGCCATCTTCTCCACTCCTTAGGCCCTGGCACAATTTTTGCAAATTACCTCAGATGCTGTCCTTGTGCAGTATCATGACAACCTCCCCCTGGTCTTGGCCAGTGATGCTTCTCCCTATGGTATTGGTGCTGTTCTCAGCCATAGGTTTCCCAATGGGCTGGAGGTACCTATTGCTTTCTTTTCTAGGACACTTTCCTCCACCGAACGTAATTACAGCCAGTTAACCAATTACACCCTAGCTGGTGTAAAGTGATTCCATGATTATGTTTATGGCTGTTTTTTTCAACTCATTACGGATCACAAACCCCTTCTGGGTATCTTGGCTGGTGACAGACAAACACCCCAAATTCTGTCTCCTCATATGTCTCGCTGGTCAGTTTTTCTGTCAGCTTATAATTACCAGTTGATTTATCGCCCTGGGAGTAACATACCTAATGTGGATGGTCTCAGCAGGTGCCTGCTCCCTCAATCCGTCCAAGACCCGGCCCCTGCCTCCTCCGTTTTGCTAATTGAGGAGACCACCATGCCCTTGACCGCAGCTGATACAGCCTTCCACTCCTCCAAAGATCAAATTATTTCACAAGTCCTCGACTGGGTATGCAGGGGGTGGCCAAGGGAACAGCTCTCAGAAGCCTTTGAGCCATTCAAGCTGAGGCAACATGAGCTGTCTGTATTGAGGGGGTGTTTTTGTTGTGGGGTAGCCGGGTAGTTGTCCCACCATCCTTAAGGACTGCAGTACTGCACAGCCTACACATGGGACACCCGGGGGTTGCCAGGATGAAAGTGTTGGGCCGCAGTTATGTCTGGTGGCCTAAGCTGAACACTGCCATCACTGAATGGGTTGGGTTTTGTCAGAGGTGCCAACAGTCCAGGCCAGTCCTCCCCGAAGCACCTTCCAGGGATTGGGAAGTTCCCAGAGGCCCATGGTCAAGAATCCACATTGACCTGGCAGGCCCAATGCAAGGGCAGACATTTTTAGTGGTAGTGGATGCTTTTTCAAAGTGGGTGGAGTTAGCCCTCATGCCATCCACTACCTCTGAGGCTATCAGCAGGGTCATATGCAGGTTATTTACTACCCATGGGCTCCCTGATATTGTAGTCTCAGACAATGGGCCTCAGTTTACCTCTGCCTCGTTCCAGGTATTTTTGGCTGGGTTAGGCATCCGCCATGCGCAGGTTGCCCCTTTTCACCCTTCTAGCAATGGTTTGGCTGAAAGAGCTGTGAGGTCAGCCAAGGAGGCATTGTCCAGATTAGGGCCAGAGAACTGGCAAGAGAATATAAATACCTTATGGCCCAGCACACTACTCCAAACCCAGTCTCCAACCGCAGCCCAGCAGAATTACTCATGGGCTGCCGCCTCAGAACCACATTGGACAGGCTGCACCCTAATTATGTGCCTGACACCTCAATAGACTCGACCAGCAAGGTCAGGACCTTTTCTGTGGGGGATTCAGTCTATGCCAGAAATTATGGTGGCGAGCCCCGTTGGCTACCAGCATGGGTTCTTGCAGCAACAGGCCCCTATTCACACAGAGTAGGCCTGGAGGACGGGAGGCTGTGGTGGCATCACATTGACCAGCTTAGAGGACGACCCTTTGCTTTCACACCAGTCCCCGTTGCCACCAGGCCAAACGTAGAGGCCGCAGACTGCCTACCGACAGCTCCTGCCAACGATCGCCCTGACGTCCCCACAGACTATACAATCCTGGTGCCTGACTCACTTGCCTCCATAGATCTTCCTCCAGAGTCCAGGGTTCCTGACGAAGCCCCCCCATCACCAGTCGCAGATCCAGAGGTTCCTGACCTGACCGTGACTGTAGAGCCGCGGCGTTCAACGAGACAGCGCAGGCGCCGGCATATCTCGAGGACTACGCATGCGCCATCCGGGAGGGGAGGGATGCTGCATCTCCATGCTCGAAATCTACCTAGCAACTAAGAGCTATTTTCCTATTGGCTGTTCTTTGACAGCTCAGCCAGCGGGAAAATTACAGCCCCGCTATTGGCTACCAGTTTTGACAGCCACTATATAAATAGCAGCCTGACAGAGGCTTGCCTGTTACCGGTTACTGCTTTGTTCTGTTGACAACTGTGTTAAATAAAGGGGTTCTGTTCTAACCACCGTCTCGCCTCAGTTCCTGACTCTGTCACTAGAACAATACGTCTCTTAGTAGGGAGGAAAAAAAGACACACAAGATTCATGGACTAGAAATACTATACATGTGAAAGATATGAGTGTAGTCTACAGATTAATTTTTTCTCCCTTTGAAATAAGGGAGCTTGATTCCCAGCAACTGTGGACAAATCCCTGCAGTTTTCTTGACAAGATTTGGAAATGGTTTGCTATTCACTTTTTCCAAGGGCTGACAGTATCTGATACAAGGTCACTTTTGTGCCTGAGCCAGGAATAGAACTCATGGTGTCCTAGTTTCTAGTCTGATGCCTCAACCATCATACAAATTGCAAGCTATCATACCTCTGTGTAGTTTGTATTATGATTAGACAAGTCATCTAACTATTGAAAGAATGGGTCAACCAGATACAGTATTCTATGCTGTTTTCCAGAAATATTTCATATGTGTAAACTACTATGTTAGTAATTAAGTGTTATATTTGTACATAAATAGATAGACCTTGTTGAAGTAGAAAATCCTAGGATTCCAAGTAATTTGTTCAGCCATAAAAATGTGTGGCTTAAAAACAATGTGGTTTCAAATTAATTCTAGCTAAATGCTATATGTAAAATGGGAATTTAATTAAATGTATTGGGTCACTATGACAATAATTTACACATATAGGTTCTGCAAATATTGATGTGTCAAACAGTTTGAGAATAATTTGAAACAGATTTCTAAATTGCCAATGAATTTAAAGTCATTTTAAATTAACTTATAATTCTACTTTAATTCTCTACCTAATTTCAGGGATCTCTTGTAGTACAGGAAGGAAGGTATAATAAGTCATAATGTGGAGTAATGCCATTCCCAAATAATTTGTATTATAAGTACTGTATATACTGTAAATATACAATTCAGTCAAATTAGTAAATAAAATTATATAGATGGTACAAAACACGTTTGATATCCTATATACGTTTGATATCCAAAACACGTTTGATATCCTATATACAAATTAATCAACATAAAGCAATGACAAGTAATATATCTATGCTACAAATATAAATCATCTGGAAAGCCAATAATCCATCACATAACTATTTTAAGTCTAATCACAGAGATAGGCAATTGCATTAACCTTGTTTTTAATCTTCTATTTAATATTTGTTTAGTTTCTGATTAATTTGTTAGAAAAACCTTGTGTCATTATTCATACTAAGTATGCACCCTTCCTATTCTGTGTACATACGTATATTTTTCAGATGAAATGCCTTCCTGCTATTTTTTCTCAATTTTTTTTCTCCATGACTTTTCAAATGTAGATCATATCACATATTTTTTTGTATAGAATTTTAGATTGTCTTAGATATTTGGCAGGATTTCTTAGCACACTTACATATCTTAAGGTTCTTGGGTTGAGAACTGTAGTTTGGGAACCTAAAATAATTTTTGTTTTTAACTGCAGTGAAGCCTGGCTTGATCAAACTCAGTATTTAAAAATGAATGTCAAGGACAGTAAGAAGTAGAAATGCCAAAAGAACTAATATAAAATGAACCTGGTAGCCCATTCCTGTGAAGATGTGAACTGTCATGTCTTTTCACAGAACCCTTTTCAAGCAGATAGTCAAGATAAGCTCTTTATTCCTAGTGTGTGAGGAAAAGCAGCTTTATCCTCTTAATCACAGTTGTTTCATTCATATATTATGGAATATTCTTCCCCAATTTTGACAAACCCTGCACATACAAATAGACTCAGCTCCCATAATCTCTTTGCTGATGTGACTAGGGAAAATATTAAATCCAATACTTGGGCAGGATATTAAATTGGGGAAGAATGTCCCCAATGGAAAGATTCAACTTTCATATCATTTTAAGGAGATAATAGTTAAGATCTCAAGGCAATCATACGAAAGATCTCTGCTACTTTCAAATTCTCAGTGACAAGAATGAACAATGAATGACAGCAACTAGTAGCAATGAATGACAGCAAGTAGTAAACAGTCATCAATGTATTACCATGTTTCCCTGAAATATGACCTACCCTGAAAATAAGCCCTAGCCTGATTTTTTGGGGGTGGGCCTAATACACGTCCTACCCCAAAAATAAGCCATGGTGAAGAGAGTGGGTGTGGCCAGCACAGGAGGCAGCCTTTCCCTTCCCCGGTCACCTCATGGTTGCTGGGCCCCTTAACTGCGGCCCTCGGATTAGCTCCAGGCCTGGAGCTCAGGTGTTGCTTAGGCTGCTGCTACAATGAGGCAGAAAGCCATGCAACTCGTTGGAATTGGCTCCCCCCCACCTCTACCCAGCTGCTGCTGCTTGAGAAAGGGACAGGCAATTGTGGAAGGTTGTGGGAAGCGCCTGCTTACGATAGAAGTAAAGCCCAGCCTGTCCCTTTCAAGTGATCAAATTTCTGTGTGTGTGAGAGAGAGAATGAGAGAGAGAAAGAGAGAGGGGGAGGGAGAGAGAGAGAGAGAGAAAGGTAGGGAGAGAAGTAACAAGAATTGCAGGCAATGGTGTTTGAAAGGGTTTTCTCTCTGCCCCCCCCTCTCTCTCTCTCTCACACACACACACACACACACACACAGAGAGAGACACACACACACAGACACACACACTCACACAGAGAGAGAGACAGACAGACAGACAGACAGACACATTTGATGAGAAATGGCAGAGGGCAACCAGTTAAGTGGACCGACCTTCCCCTGCCTGCAGCTCAGCGCCTGCTCAGGGTGACACCCCAAGGCACAGCCTCTGCGTGGGCGAACCCCGCCCGGCCAACTTGAGAAATGGGCTCCTTCGCAGCGCCACCTCTTTGGGCCTCGCCTGCTTCGGAAGCCAGGATCCTGCAGGCATCCCGGCCACTTAAATGCTGCCCAAATCCCCAGGTTGTTTGCAACTCAAGTGTCCTGCCGCTCGTGGCTGCGCCAGTATGTCAAACCTCGTGCTGCAAAGCTTGTGCCATTGCGAAAGAAGGAAGGAAGGAAGGAAGGAAGGAAGGAAGGAAGGAAGGAAGGAAGGAAGGAAGGAAGGAAGGAAGGAAGGAAGAAAATAGAGAAAGAAAGAAAGAAAGAAAAAGAGAAAGAAAGAAAGAAAAAGAAAGAAAGAAAGAAAGAAAGAAAGAAAGAAAGAAAGAAAGAAAGAAAGAAAGAAAGAAAGAAAAAGAAAGAAAGAAAGAAAGAAAGAAAGAAAGAAAAAGAAAGAGAAAAAAGACAGAAAGATAGACAGATGACAGACTGACAGACCAGAGTCTCTGCTGCTTCTGCTTTTGGCTGGAAAGCATAAGCAGCAGAGACCCTGGCTTGTTTCTCTCCCCCAAATTCCACACAGGAGTGACGGCATAGCCAGGAGGTTTGTTATACAGGGGCAGCCTCTTGGAGTAGGATCCTGCAAGGCTTGCTGTTGTGAATGGCAGCACTGCCGCGAGCTTCATCATATCTAGTTGCCTTTGGCGCCTGCCTCATTTGCGGCAGGTCTCCAGCCTCGTCTTCCGCCCGGGCCAGCCCACCACCAAAACCCGATCAAAAACCTCTGAAAACCTGAGCACCATCAGCCTGCCTGGGCCCCTTTGCGAGTGGCCGCTGGTGGATCCATGCCACCTTGCCCACCGCTGTCCAACACACAGCCGGAATGAGAGTTGCAGCGCCTGCCAAGGCCCAAAGAGCACCGGGCTCACTGTAGCTGTAGCCCTGTGCCTGCAGCACCGAGTAGGTGTGCAGGCTGGTACTCAGCAGCCCGAAGGCGGCAGAGGGTGAGGCAGCACAAGCAGCACGGCTCCACCCATGACGCCAGCAGCATGGGGCCTACTGCAGCCGAGAAGTGTCCCAGCAGCAGGTGGGCCAGCAGGCAGGGGAGGTGAGAAGCTCACCACCTGCCAGGCACTGAAGCTCGGCCACTGCCACTGAGGGGGAGGAGGGAGGGAGGGAGGGAGGGAGGGAGGGAGGGAGGGAGGGAGAGAGAGAGAGAGAGAGAGAGAGAGAGAGAGAGAGAGAGAGAGAGAGAGAGAGAGAGAGAGAGAGAGAGAGAGAGAGAGAGATCCGATCCAACCTCAGAGGGCTGGCACTGATGTGCTCTCTCTCTCTGTGTCTCACAGACACACAGACACACAAACATACATACAGAGGTCCCCCCCACACACACACACACACTAACCTTCACTAACCTTCTTTCCAGCTCTGTTCTCCACTGCAGGTTCAGGGCAAGAAGTCTGGGACTACGGTAAAAAAAATAGTTAAGACCTTCCAACTTCATGAGATTTTATTTTTCATGAGAAGTTGGAAGGTCTGAACTATGGTATTTTTTTTACCGTAGTCCCACAGACTTCTTGCCCTGCACGCACAGCAGAGAACGGTGCTGGAAAGCAGATTAGTGAAGAGATGTGGCTGCCTTGGAGGGGGTGGGGGGGTGAGAGACCCCCCCTCTCTCTTTCTATCCCCCCAGCGGCAGTGGCGGAGCTTCAATGCCTGGCCGGCAGAGAGCTTTTCATCCACCCTGCCTGCTGGCCCAGCTGCTGCTGGCACACTTCTTGGCTGCGGCAGGCCCCATGCTGCTGGCATCGCAGGAGAAGCCATGCAGCCTGTGCCGCTGCCACCTTTGGGCTGCTGAGCACTGGCCTGCATGCCTATTCAATGCTGTGGGCATCAGGCTTACATCTATGCTGAGCTCGGCATTTTTCGGGCCCTGGCGAGTGCTGCACCTCTCTTATCAGCTCTACGTGGGGCAGCATAGACTGAGAAAAGGAGGACAGGCAGGAGAAAGCCCAACCCAACGCAAACACTGCCTCCAGCCGCCTCTTCGTCATGGTGAAACTCCTCTTTGAAAGGACGATCTGCAGATGGAGATTATCACATTTGCTGAAGACGTGACCAGCACCTGCGGAGCAGCTGTTTCGTGGATGATGGGATGGTCTGCTGCGACCCTTTGGGAAGCTGGTCCAAGGGGCCACTCACCCTCCTTGCCTCATACCAGTACATGGGGGGGGGGAATAAGACCCTCCAAAAAAAGAAGCCCTAGCCATTTTTTCGGGGGTCAAAAGAAAATAATACCGGGTCTTATTTTCGGGGAAACACGGTAGCTTCAGAATAAATGAAAATTAAGCCAAATTGGTGTTATTTGTTTAGATTTTTCATCCTTGAAATGAATATGCAACACATGAACACGTATGCTACTCCACACAAATTAGGCTGCACTAGTCTTTTCAGGTTTGAAAATGTCATTTTGCAGTCATTATGCATTAAAACATAAGAAGCAAAGTTTTCACAAGATGGTATTAATGCAATACAAGCAATGGCCTCCCCAGAGATTTGGCCCACTAACAAATTGAACAATCTTACCCTGATGGATTATAAAATCAGAATGTAAAAAAGGGCTGTCTCTCCACAACTTGATTATTGATTGTGTTTCATCAAGTTGTGGCTGACTCTTACTAAGCACATAGAAACATCATTTTCTCCAAGATGATCAATTCCTAACCTTTTTTCAAGTCTTCATTGCCACAGTAACTGAATTAACTTACTTTGCTCCTGGTCATCATCTTCTCTTGCCTTCTACTTTTCCCAGCATTAAAACCTTCTCTAGGGACTCAGGTCATTGCATAATGTATCTGAAATAGAATAATTTGAGCCTAGTTTTTTGTGCCTGGAGTTGATTTGTTTGGTGATCAAATGATTTGTTTTCTTGGTTCTCCACAATATTCTGATGAATCTTCTCCAACCCTCCATAACTAACACCACCCTTTACTGACGCAGTTGACAAACTTCCCAAAACATCAGTTTTTTTTTAGTAGATATTCAAGCTGATTCAAATAAATTCAGACATCAAATTCTGGCAAAAAGAGCTTGATGGCAGCAAAAAGGAGTTTCACTTGATGATGATGTTTGTCCATTGTATTCGAAGAGGACCTTGACATCTATCAATTGGGGTGGATGTCAAGACTTGCACGTGAATTGGATTAAAGTGAGGGAGAGGTGCGCATAGTCAGCCTCACTCTCTCTTCCCAGATTCCATCTTGCTCCAAATAGCAGGGCAAGAGTCGAGACAGTTGGAGATGGGCTGGGCGCAGTGGTTGACCAGGGCGTCTTTCGTGTCTTGCCATGCTCTTAGCATACCACATCACTTGCAGAGACTGCCTTCATGACCGTTGTCCTATTCTAGTAGGTTTCATCCGCTCAGTCCGCCAGAATCTGTCTTCACATGCTCAGGATAGACAAGTCCCTATCTCACTGAAGGTCGGTGACCCAATGGCTACTCTCAACCTGGTTTGGCCAGCCTGTCGAAGCTGTTGCCCGGGGTGTGGCCGCTGCGCATGCTACAGCTGCTAGGAGCCACAGGTGAGAGCTGAGTGACAGGTGAGGACCAAAGGTGAACGAGCTGCCCTAAAAGCTGCCCTAAAATGAGCTGCTGAAAAGGACACGACATGCCCCTACACCAGAGTTGCTACCCCTCCCTGAGCATCCCATACACCTCATGATATTCAGGAATCTCAGGATAACCCAAATAGGAAAGCCACTATATCTACAAATATATTGTGCCAATGGAAGATATATTTCTGGGACCATTAATTGCTTATGTTTTGGAGAAATTTCATTTATTTATCATTTAGTTACCCATCTTACATACATGACTTTAAGCAGCTTGCAGTTACCAGCAAGACTGGTGGGGGAGGAATGTTTTTAAAATCATTCTACATCCCTGCATGATTATTCTACTCTATCTCTACTTGCAAGAGTAATATTTTGGGTGCTTATTTTAAAATACACAACAGATTAATATGTTTGGCCATTATACGAAAATACTAATTCCAAAGGACCTCTCAGGAGTTTTGTAAACATATGCTCAAACTCTTCTTTTATTCTGCTAGATACATGTGCAAGGAACAATGAATAAAGAAATATCAAAGACTGTTCTAGGTGAAGCTGCATTTTATTTATTTCTCAGGCATCAGAAAGCAGCTAATCCTTTCTATAAAGAAGTGTGTGAAGATATATGTAAGTTGATATAACATTGCTCAATTATTTTTCTTAGGTACACATTAGGTGTTAGACTTATTATAATGGATTACTGTCAAGAATTTTGACACCCCAAGGTTAACAAGTCTTACCACAATGAGGGAAGCTGTGGCTTGAGGAATAACTTGCAAATGAATTGAGAGCTTGAAAAGAAGATAAATTGATATGTCTAGATATTTTCCAGTTAATGGCATTGCTTTCCTTTGTCATCCTATGGATGTATTTCAAGCCTTTCTGCTAGCAGCCTTTAATTAGCATGTCAAGCATAGTTCTGTTTCTTTTGTAATCTTTTTCTGATTGTACAATGCAAGAAAGGATTCTAATTTTTTCCAACTGTGATGAAAACTCCCTTTTTGTAACTATCTCACTTTAGTTGCTTGTTTTTAATATAAGAGTACTGTGGGAGTGATATTAGAACCATTAAAATAATAATACAATGCCAATTAAACCACATGGGATAAAGCTGTAGCAGGGACAAAGCAATGGGAATATCTAAAACCAAGATAGGGAGCCAGTGGCTCTCTAGAAGCTACCAAAGAGCCTCGGTTGGGCAGTGGTTAGAGTGCAGTACTGCAGGCTACTTCTGCTGCCTATCGATTGCCTGCAATTTAGCAGTTCAAATCCCACCAGACTCAAGGTTGACTCAGCTTTCCATCCTTCCAAGGTGGATAAAATGAGGACACAAATTGTTGTGGGCAATATGCTGACTCTGTAAAACCACTTAGAAAGGGCTATACAGCATTGTGAAGCGGTATATAAGTCTAATTGCTATTGCTATTGCCATAACTCTCAGCTGCTCCAGCCAGCATGAAAAATAGATGAAATATGCTGAGAATTATAGATCAAATATTAGCAGGAGTTTTTCCATTCTTAACTAAAACATTAAAATGCACAGGAAGAGGTTAGAAAAAAGAGGTTCAGGGGCTGCATTAGAATTAAAGTTAAATTAAATATAGTCCAGAGCATCTTATAGTCCAAAAAACATGGTATATAAGATGCATCTAGCTTTTGGGGAGGAAAACAAGGACAAAAAAATCTGCCTCTGCCTCCCAGCATCCATCTGGCCCATTCACCGCGGCCTGTTCACTGGCGTGGCCCTTTCGCCGCAGCCTGTTTGCGGTGGCCTGTTCGCCACCTCCCATTCACCACCGCTACCACGGCCCATTCGCCGTGGCCCATTTGCCATGGCCATTTGCCGCCGCCTGTTCACCACTGCTGCCCATTTGGCGCGGCCTATTCACCACTGCTGCGGCCCGTTCACTGTCATCACTGTGGCCCATTCTAGAACAGCTGATCGGCGCCGCACCAACCCTCCTCTCCCCCGCCGCAATATTCAGTGTATAAGACGCACAGACATTTCCACCCACTTTTGGGGGGGGAAGTGTATCTTATACTCCAAAAAATACGGTATTTAACTTAAACGTCAAGGAGTAAGAATCTGTTACATCAATGAGACTTGGATGGAGAATTGAGAGAAGGTCATCTATTTCAACTATGCCTTTTTAAATATTCAGCATCCTTTCACAACTTGGTACTTCTATATATGTTTGGTATATAGCCAGAGACAATGTTAGATGGGGAATCCTACAAGCTGCAGTCCCATCTTATCTGGGTGTTAAATTTCTGCCCCAAGCTGGATTCCTCATCTAACATTTCCTCTGGCTATAGGCCTGTGAATATTATAGTCCAAACATATTTAAAGGGTACCAGGTTGTGAAAGGATGAGCTGTAGAAAGACTGCTTATTTTTCTTTCTTTAAGATAAGGCATATCTTAAAATGAGAGACTGGGGCAGAGTTGTAAAAACTGGGACAGAATGTATTTAGCTGGATATTTTGCATTGCTGATAAACACTTTATATTATCAAATTTAATCCACAGATATTGTAATAAAACAAGGGTCAAGTTTCTGACAAAGTGAAATTTTGGAAAGTATGGATTCAATATACAACATTAAGAAAATAAGGACCATGTGGGATACCAGCAGAGGTGTATAAAACATTTGAAGAAACATTAGGAATTGTGATGCTGGAACTATATAATGAATTGCTATTAGAAGCTAAGATACCAGAATCATGGACAGAAGCATTTATAACTTTATATATAGACTCAACAAATTTCTAAGCAAATTTATACATTCAGATCAAAATGGATTTTTACCCAAACGACAGATTAAAGATAATATGCGAATGATTTTAAATGCATTAGAATATTATGAACAACATCCTGGAAAACAAGAGGCTTTAATGTTTCTAGATGCACAGAAAGCATTTGATAACGTGAATTGGCAATTTATGACAATGCAACTTCAAACTATGGATTTTGGAAAAAGATTTATTAATGTAATTAAAACAATTTATAGTAAACAAACAGCCAACGTATTAGTGAATGGAGATATGACAGAGAAGGTGGATATTATGAAAGGAACAAGACAAGGATGCCCTTTATCACCATTGTTATTTGTGCTGAAGTTGGAAGTACTAACTAGAAATATACGACAAAGTGAGGATATAAAAGGAATGAAAATTAAAGGAGAGGAGTACAAACTACAAGCATTCGCAGACAACCTGGTGTTCATATTGGAAGAACCATTAGAGACTGGACCTAAATTAATATAGCAAATTGAAAAATACAGAGAGGTGACGGCATTAAAAATTAATAAAGATAAAACAATTTTTTTAGTGAAAAATATGACGGAAAAACAAAAAAAAAGGAATTAGTTGGGAAATTAAATGTGCAGACCACAAAAAAAGTAAAATATTTAGGGATTCATCTACCAGCTAGATGTATGACAATTAAGGAAGATAATTATTATAGATTAAAGAATACTGAGCCGAGGTGGCGCAGCGGTTAGAGGCAGTACTGCAGGCCACTTTAGCTGACTGTGATCCGCAGGTCAGCGGTTCAAATCTCACTGGCTCAAGGTTGACTCAGCCTTCCATCCTTCCGAGGTAGGTAAACTGAGGACCCAGATTGTTGGGGCAATATAAATATACATTGCTTACTGGTGTAAACGGCTTAGAGAGTGCTTGCACTGTGAGGCGGTATATAAATGTCATAAATAAATAAATAAATAAATAAATAAATAAATAAATAAATAAATAAATAAATAAATAAATAAATAAATAAATAAATAAATGAAACAAATTGAAAAAGATCTGGGAAAATGGAAAAATCTTCAATTATAATTGATGGGAAGAATATCATTAATTAAGATGAACATACTGCCACGATTCCTGTTCTTATTTTCAACAATACCAATAAGATTAGAGAATTTTTAAAAAAGAAGTAAATAAAATGATACTGAAGTTTGTATGGAAAGGAAAAAAAGCGAGAATAAATATAAAAATGCTACAAGATGCAAGACTAAGAGGTAGATTTGGACTTCCAAATTGGGAGTTATATTATGATGCTGCAGTATTGACATGGATGAGAGAATGGATTTTGTTAAGAAACAAAAGACTTTTTGTTTTGGAGGGACATGATTTACAAATAGGATGGCACACATTTTTATGGTATGGAAGAAGTAAAATACATAGTTATTTCCAGAGACATTGTATAAGGAACTCTATGTATGGAGTGTGGGAAAAGATAAAAGAAAAACATTATTTGGAAATACCATACTGGTTACCAATAATAGACTTGATAACGTACCTGAATAGACTTAATCGGGGAAACATTGCACGATATAAAGATATTCTAACAGATAAGGGGGAATTGAAATCTACTCAAAAATTGGAGAAACAAGGAATAAAGATGGATTGGTATATGAGAATGCAATTGCATTCAAGATATGATAAAGATATTAAAATGGAGGGTATCAATTTGGATGAAATACAGGAACTGATGAAAGACTAATTAAAAATTGTATAATTACTTATATATTGATTTAGAGTAAGAACAAGTGAAGGAAACGATGATTAAATGGGCAAGGAAATGAAAATTAAAGATAAGGAAGACTCTGAATACTATAATGTATGGGGGAAATTTTATGATTGATTAGAAAATGAATATGTATAGAAGACAAGTAACATTGATTAAATTGGAGGAAAATAGAAAATTGAAGATGGTAGATCCAGGTGACAAAATTAGGTAGTAATGAGGAGGCAGCATTAAGATAGTATTAATATACCTAGGAAAATATAAGATATATGCATAGATATGGATACTGGGGGGGAATTATAAGTTTAAGAGTTGCACCAATAATTAAATGAATTTAGGGATATAAATTACCTGTCTGTTAACTATAAGATGCATTGTGACTAGATACACTCAGGGAAGGGACAAGAGGGAGAAAAGGGATAGAGAAGGAAGGGAAGAAGAGGAGAGGAGGGAAGTAGGAAAGTGGGAGAGAAGGAGAAAGAAGGTAGAGGGAAGAGAGGGAGATAGAGGGAGGGGAGTGATATGATATAAAGGGGAAAACAGGCAGGTAATAGAAATGTATAACTATGTATATTTTATTATGAATTAAGGTATATGTATGGATATATAGTGGAGAAAAATAATAAAATTTTCTTTAAAAAAGAAAAAGAAAAAAGAAAATAAATGGTGTTATATTACCCTATTTTGGATACATATGAAATAGTTATGGAATTCTAGTATTCCCCAATTAATATTAAATTATTATACAATGTCTCTGAAGATCTAATTTTTTTATGAATTTTGGACCCATTTCACATTGAAACAATGGATCAGAATAATCATCACAAGAAGACCCTAGATCCGTGATGGTGAACCTATGGCACGTGTCCCACAGGTGGCACGCAGAGCCTTCTTTGAGGACATGCCAGCTGTCGCCCCAGCCAACCCCCCCCCCACGCCCTGTTTTGGGCCTGGAAAGCCTCCTGCACCAACCTGAAAGCGAAAAATGGGCGAGGGGGCTGGGGGACATGCGCAGGGATGTGTGCGCATGCGTAGAGGGGGGGCATGCATGGGGCACTCACATTGAATTTTGGGGGTTCACACGCATGCATCGCACACCATGTTGGGCCTGGAAGGCCTCCTGCACCAAACTGGAAGCCAAAACGGGGTGAGGGGGCACTGCGCGCGGCCCCCTGCACCCTATTTTGGATCTGAAAAACCTCCTTCACCAACCTGGAAGCCAAAAATGGGGGAGAGGTGGGGGGCATGCGTGGGGTATGTGTGTGCATGCATGGGGGTGCGGGGGGCATGCACAGGGCACATGCACAGGGGCACTCGCATTGCATTTTGGTGGTATGCATTTGCACGCACACTTTGGGCACTCGGCACCAAAAAGTTTCGCCATCACTGCCCTAGATAATTGTTCATTGAAAGGATGAGATTTTAAGAGTCCTTACTAGTCTTTTCGTCAATATCTTTATGAAAGTATAATTTTTAGCATTTATCAAGATCAGAATGGAATATTTAAACAGAACAAGCATAACAGCTGATTATTTTCTTTAATAAGTCTCATTCCAAACCTTAATAATTAAAATTTATAATCCATACATTAAGCGTAAAGAAAAAAATTAAGAGTATTAATAAAACATGTTTATTTCAATATTCTTTTTACTTTTTTAGAAAAACAGTCATAGGTTTTCCTCCATTTTAAAAATGCTTAGTGTTCTATGCAGTCCCAGCTCATGGATATATGGCACCTCTTGGTCACATTGACCGATGGTCAGTGTGCTGATGGTGCAAAGATTTGAATTTTTAGAATGATTTGGAAGGGAGGAAGAATTGATGCCCCCTAAGCTTTGGTACCCTAGGCCAGGTCCTACCTAACCTTAGCCTAAAACCAACCTTGATTCCATGGTTTATAAAATCTGAGAAGCACTGCTCAAATTTCTGTTATCAAATTCAGTATATCTACTGGAACTCGGCTAATATTTAAACAATAAATTTAGAATAGATGGGACTCTGTTCCTTTTCTAAAAATGAATAAAAATGAATTAATTGCTGTATTAATTATGGACTGTATTTTATAATCAGAGAACTCCAGTCATAGCCACATGTTCAGCCACAGATTTCTGCAACCCATTAAAAGCAATACAAAACAATCTGCATATACTTGTAGTTCCATTTTTCTATGTTATTAATATGATTTTTGTTTTAATGACTATGTTAATTAACAGCCAGAAGTAATGAAAAAGAAATTATATGCACTGTGAGCTGCATACCAGGCTGTCATTAAAATCACAATATTTGTTTCTTGAGATTTTTGAATCATTATCATGTTTAGCATGATAATAGCAATAGCACTTAGACTTATATACCGCTTCATAGTGCTTTACAGCCCTCTCTAAGCGGTTTACAGAGTTCAGCATATTGCCCCCAATAATCTGGGTCCTCATTTTACCGACCTCAGAAGGATGGAAGGCTGAGTCAACCTTGAGCCGGTGAGATTTGAACAGCTGAACTGCAGCTAGCAGTCAGCTGAAGTAGCCTGTAGTGCTGCACTCTAACCACTGCGCCACCTCGGCTCTATAATAAAGGTTAAGTATTCCTTTCTAGTAGTTGTGCAGTAACTTTGCAGATGCCAAGTTTTGATTCAAAGATGCCACACTGTCCTGGACAGACCATTATACATCTAATCTAAAACCAGTTTTCCTCAAGCTGTTGGCCTCCAAAATGTGGGTCTCCAATGACCCACAGCTGAATTAGAATTGGAGAATTTTTAATCCTAATATAGAAGGCAACAGGTTGGGGCTGGCTACCTATATCCACAAATGCCCTGTGTACCATCAAATGTGTTAGCTACTTTTTTGTTTAAGTTCCTTTATACAAATTATTTTGTATAGAGAAATTTTATACAAACTATTTTAAGTTATCTTTGCCTTCCCCATCCTGTAGCTATTTGTTTCTGGATTATTAGTATTCACTATTGATGAGAACTGCTACAGTTCAGTCTAATGTTTTAGCACTAAATGTAGGACTAAAAATAAAGACCAAGTAATACAAATAAGAATGGCACTACTTTGCCATTTTAAAAAAGTTAAAGTTTCACTCAAGAGCCTCTTTTGGGGAAGGACTATAGACAGTCTTCAGCTAAAATTTTAAAAAGTGAATATTTCTCAGTCAGGTCTTTCTTTGGATTTGAGCAACTGATATTGATTAGTTTGAAATTTTGCTTTCTTTCTCATCTGAGTCATTTAATATAAAATTGTTTCTCATCAGTGCTTTTGCCTTGAAAATTCTTTTAATCCAATTGCCATTTTCCTTTTGATCCTCCTTTCAAAACAGCAATGGGAGATATAAATTTTGAAGAGAATTTTATAAAATGGGTAAAATTTATACTTCGGAGAAGTAGATCTAACAAAAGCATGCAAGATACAAAAAGGAACAAGACAAGGCTGTTCATTGTTCCTTCTTATTTTTATTTATTTATTTGTCAAACATGTACAGGATAGTAGTTGTTTGTATAAACATAACATAAGTTAAAAAGGTACCGATAAAAGAGGACAATAGACAGTAGTGTTAAATAAATAATAAAACAATAAAATACTGTTTATTTTGGTTCTTGAAATACAGAATAGAGACATAAAGGAAGAGAGGATTGTGGAAATAAAGTTTTAAAAAGACTTTGTAGATGACTTGGTGTTGTTCTAGAAGATACTTTAAAGGGAAATGAAATAAGGGAATTCATTTAAGTCAAAGTAAATATGAACTGTTTTATCAGGAAGATTCGTTGGATGGATTCTACTAGATTTTCCTTCACTGTGGCTCTAGCCATTGGCCCTCCTTTTTTTATTGAATTCACTAGAAAATCAGCAATACCATTTGGCTGTATTAGTAGAAAGAAAATGCTTATGAATAATTATGTCAAGAATAATTTAGTTACCTCTTCAGCAAGGTAGACTTTACAGATGTTCACTGACAATTCCACAATACATCATTAAATACAGAATTGTCCCAAATCTTCCTTTTATTGTGGTTTTTCATACTGTGCAGGAGTGCTTTCTATTCCCACTGGATTTCAATACTGTTCCTGCCTAATTATTTTCTAGTTACAAAATTAAAATTGCAGGTAATGTAATGCTTGGAACAAAAGCACCTAATTTAATTTGCATATTAAAAAAATTAAAATCTCCCATCATACTTCATCTTCCCTATGTCCCAGTTACACAATCTTTTTGTCAACTAGAGTAATTTTGAGTGCATCCAACTTACAATTAGCATATATAATCATGACATAGTGAATTTCTGTGTAATTACATTATTTGTGCAATTACAATGCTACAGCATGCAGCAGCAATATTTCTTCAAAGACACTGTCCGTCATGCAGCAGTAAAGAAATTGGAGAATGGATGATTGCTAGGAATTTAATAACTACCTGGATCTGCTAACATTATTAAGGAATAGGATTATTTCAGATCAAGAGGCATAAGTAAGAAGAGTGATTGCTTTCTTGGAACTGTTACAGAGCAATATATTCTGTACTAATTCAAAAATCAAAACTGTATGTAGCATCAGCTTATTATTCCAACAGTCAAGGAGGAACAGAAGTTATTCAGTTTATTAGTCTCCCAATTCTTACTACTGATATCTTTTTAGTTAAACCATAGAAATGGAGATATATACAGTGTGGTGCCCACATACAGGTACTGAATGTAAAATAGTAAGTTGTTGTATAATGTTAAAAAGTGTTGTTAAAAGGAACTGTTTAAAGACTTCCGGTTGGCGCCACGAGCTTCGAAGATGCTCCTTGTCGGGCGCCCAATCCTGGGTTCTGTCAAGCCACCAGATCAGCTGTCTGGCGGCTTGAAAATCTTCTCCCCGGGCATAGGGGGGAGATGAGAGCCGGCAGGCGAGGGTAGAGCCCCCCTACTGCCCCAGGAGAAATTCTGGGGCGCGAAGGGTGAGGGCTCTCCAGCAGCCTGTCATACACTCTGGGACCTGGGACATCTCCGCTTTTGCGGAGCAAGAAGCCGCGTCCAATTTCTGCTTCTAACATGCGATTTTAACTTCAGGATTTACAGCAGAAAGCAGACAGAAAAAGCCAGGAGACTCAGTTGGCAAATATTTAAACTTAACTCCAACTTTCACTTCGGAAGTGACAAACTAATTGAGTTACCGAGCTACAAAATGGCGATTGAAGTTTCAAAGGGCGTGAAAGTGAAAGTTAAAAGGAAAACGTTGCTTTGCTAGCAGCCCTCTGTATGAAAACGCCTGACTTTGATGAACTTTCTCTTTTCTTTCTGACTTCGGAGTAAAATAAAAAGTTTAATTTTAAATTCTAAATGGCTTCAAAATCTGGAAAGACTGTTTTTAACAAAGGATTTTATTGTCCTCCTGCTCATATTTCAAGAATGCAACCTAATGTTTATTCAACACCCCAACAGACTTTAACGTTTGAAAAGTTACAAGAAGCTTTAAAAGCTATAAAGGATGAATTTGTCATGGAGTTTAATTTAAAAATAAATGAATTTAATGAAAAAATACAGGCTGTTTCAGAGGAGATTGTAATTCGGAACCAGCAATTAAGGGAAGATATATTTTTGGTACTTAAAGGACTGGTAGGAAGGTGGAAGGGGGGGAGAAAAGAGAAAAATGTATGTACTTTGTACTTTTAAAACTTTTCAATTAAAAAAAAGGACTGGTAGGAAATATGGAAATTTTGGAAGAGGAGGTGGAAAAAATTAAACAATCTGTGACAACTTTGAGTGACAACATAGAAGAGGCTCAAAATAAAATTGAAAAGTATGAAGCTGAGGCATTAATGATTCAATACAGAAATATGGAGTTTGCTTTAAGAGTAAGAGGTGTAAAGGAGAACAGACAAGAAAACTTAAAAGTAATGATGTTGGAGGCATTTGTGCAAATGTTGACGGTGACAAAAGAGGAACTGGGTATGCAGATTGACAAGATATATCGGGCCAATTCCTGGGTGGCTAAACAGAAACATCTGCCAAGAGATATAGTAATATATTTTACTACAAGGACATTACGTAATGAAATCCTACAGGTGACTTTTAAGAACAAGCTCCAGATAGATGGACAGGAGGTGATGACAATGAAAGAAATTCCCCCCAGAATGTTGAGAGCCAGAAAGGATTATGCCTTTCTGGTGGATGAAATGAAAAAACAGCAAATACAGTATAGATGGGAAGCTCCACTTGGTTTATCACTGATATATCTGGAAAAGAGATATCGGCTCAATATGATATGGAAAGCAAGAGATTTTTATGAAAAAGTGCTAGAGGCCGAGATATCTAAAATACCAGAAGGAAGAAGAATGGGGGATTTACAGAACCAGAATGATATTCATAACTTGGATTTATTTGTTATACAAGAAGAGATAAAGAATCAGAGTCAGACTAGAGTAGCAGCTATATCTAAGGATGAATCAAGACAGCAACAAATCAAGTTGACAACTCAAGAAATTATCAAACCACAAGCGGGTGGAAGAGTTGGATCTAAAGGTCGAATGAAAAGAAGGAACAACTAGAATTTGGCTTCAGTATGGGTAATCGAAGGCCAGATGGAGAGAAGATTTAAAATTTGGTATCTTGCTAAGAGGACAATTTGATAATATAAATAAAAGTTAATAGTTAAATGCATATAGAAAGGTTGTATAATGTATTAATGGAATTAATTTGAGAAATTGAGTTTAAGGATTGTATGAAAATCGGATTAAAATAGTGGAGAAATTATAAGGATGGAAATATGGGAAAAGACTAAATCTATAATTTAAATGTGGGTGATGTGAAGATGTTATGTATTTTTGTATACGATGGTTATGTTAAAAAAAAGAAAAGAAAATTTAGGCTTTTTGAATAAAAATATGGTGGACTATTTAAAATATTTTACAGAAAAGATCAAGTTTATAACACAATTTTTCCTGCTGGGAACAACTATGGACTGTACTGTAATAGTAATCAAGTTGACTCTAAATGCCAGACTATTGGAGGTATAGTGTTGGAAGAAGGATCATTTATTATTGAGGAATTGACGTTGATGGTTGTGCATCTGGCCGAGATGGTGAAGAAAATTTCCCTTTTCTTTTTTATTATTATATTATATTTTAAAGATTATCTAAATGAAAGATATATAGTAATAATTTCATATATTGGAATGTTAGTTTACTAATGATATACACTTAATTTTTAGATTATGTTTTAAAAGTTCTGAGTAATTAGGAGTTAAAGAACTAGAGAAATTTTGAAATTAATAATCTGTTAGTATATTTTAATATTATGTTTATTGAATACTATACCCTGTATTTTTTCTGGGAAGTTGGGGGGGGTGAAAGGGGGGAGGGTAAGGGGTGGGTGGGGGGGTGGGGAGGGGTTTGGAAGGGGGGAGAAAAGAGAAAAATGTTTGTACTTTGAACTAATAAAACCTTTTGAATAAAAAAAGGAACTGTTTAAACAAGTAAGTATAGAGGAAGGAAGGTGTAGTGAGAAGAACTGACCCTGGCTCCTGCTTCCCACAGAACTGCCTAGGGCCTATCTTTTCTAAGGTGACCAGACGTCCCGCTTTTGGCGGGACAGTCACGCTTTTGAACAATTTGTCCCGCGTCCCGCGGCGTCTTAAAAAAGTCCCGATTTTCTTCTTCCTCCTCCTCCAAACAGCACTTTCTGTTTTCATGTGCCGAGCCTCAAAGCCACGCCTCCGCCACCCCCTTAGTTAACCACCCGGCGCTGTCCCCGGTCACCTTTAGCTGGAAGGACCGCGAGTGCACCGTCCATCAGTGGCTTCTTACAGCTGCAAGCTGAGACTGGAGGATCGAGCGTGGGATGTCGGGGAGAGAAGAACACATTTACCTGGCCTCACCCCCCCCACGGAGCAGTGAAGCCCATGCTGCAGAAAAGCTAAGCTTCCAGCCTTGCTCTCCCCCTGCCAGTCACCTCCTCGCTCTCACCCTCTTTTGTCTCACTTCCTCTTTCGCTGCTGCAGGAGGACGGAGGAACCTCCTTAGAGTGAGTGCCCCGGAATGCGGTAAGAGAGGGCGGCTTCAGAGTTGTGCAAATAAAGGGTTAACTTTAGATTTCCTTATGAGGAAGGCGGGGCAAAAAGCGAAGAGAAAAAGCAAAGTGGTTGCTAGGAGAAAGCCTACACTCTCTCTCTCTCTCTCTCTCTCTCTCTCTCTCTCTCTCTCTCTCTCTCTCTCTCTCTCTCTCTCTCTCTCTCTCTCTCTCTCTCTCTCTCTCTCTCTCTCTCTCTCTCTCTCTCTCTCTCTCTCTCTCTCTCTCTCTCTCTCCCCTACGGTATCTTTCAGATGACGTGGGAGACAGCTTGCTTGACAAAGCCAAGCCAGTAAACAAGATCTGAATGTTTGAAAAGTAACATTCATATATCTGTTTATACAATGGTAGTTTGGATGCTTAAAGAAAAATTAGGTATAACTGTATTTGTCAATACAACGTTAAAAAGTTTTAAGCTTTTTAAACGACTGGTCCTTTTGGCAAATGAGAGCTTGACAGTCATAAACTCATTTTCCCATGCTTCGTCTACTAGGCTTCACTGCAAGAGACCCGGGGCGGAGTGATAATTTCAACGCAAGAAGCTAAACCAATTGTCTTCATTCTATGAAATTTTTTGTTGCTCCATATAGATGCAAATTATATTATGCAAATTTTATGCAAATTTTTAATCAAGGAACACCCCCCCCAATGGTGTCCCGCTTTACCAATGTTAAAATCTGGTCACCTTAATCTTTTCTCTCCTGTCAACTTTCCTCTTGGACAGTTACACTCAGGCAGAGATTCTCTATAAATCTTTCCTCATGGAAGTTACACAAAACACACAGACTGAGCTCTTCTCAGCTCTTCTCACTACACCTTCCTTCCTGGAAGTTACCACATAACAGAGAGCTTTCCAGCTCCTCACACTAAACCTTCCCTCATGGGATTTACCACATAACAGAGCTTCCCTCAGCTCTTCATAACAGGCCTTTTATAGTTCCTGGCCCTGCTATCTATGCTCTGATTGGCTATCTCTTATGATGTCATCTATCCCCTCTCCCTTCTGGAGCACTGGGATAAACACCTCCCCCTTTCTGCTTACCATACATTTTAAAAGCTGTTTGGCTCTATACTTACTTGTTTAAACCGTTCCTTTTAACAACACTTTTTAACTTTATACAACAACTTACTATTTTACATTCAGTACCTGTATGTGGGCACCACATACAGTCATTATGTTTTAGCAAAATTTAAAAGACATACAAGTGATGAATTTCCATTTTCAGAACATGCCTATTTTTGCCCTAAATGGTAAGCAGTGGAGATGAAATTCATTACCACATTTGTCATTAAATCTTAGTGGGTTTTGCAGACCATTCATTTAAGAGTCAAAATAGCCTTAATTAATGCTTTAAACCAGGGGTGAAATGCTCCCAGTTCGGACTGGTTCGTGCGTACTGGTAGTGGCTGCTGCCGGTGGTTCGCCTAGCCAGTAGCAACGGCTGGCTGGCCATGCCCCCGAACTGGTCCACCGCTCACCGCTCGCTCGCTCTGCCCCACCAGTCTCTGCTCTGCAGCTTGCCTGCCTGAAGCGCTGCGCCCCTGATCTGCCTGCCAGGTAAGCCTGCAAAGTCGCAGCCTACCTAGCTGCCCCTGCCCCCCATCCCAGCCTGCCTTCTCTACTCCATTCCCTATGGCCTGCAGCCCTGATATGCTTTTCTGCCTTCCACACGGCCTTCCCGGTGTCCCCATGGCCAGCTTGTGAAGGCAGGCAAGCGGAAGGCCATGTAGAAGGCAGAAAAGCATGTTGGGGCAGCGGGGAAGGGAGGTAGCAGCCTACTCCCTTCCCTGCAGCCCTGCCATGCTTGGCGGCCTTCCACGCGGCCTTCCCGGTGTCCCCCATGCCAGCTTGCCTTCTGAAGTCAGTGTCCAGCCTGTGATGGGAGAAGTGCTGCTTCTGGCAAGGCCATGCCAGTAGGTGGGTGGGTGGCTCTTGGGGGAGATGCAGCTGCTGCGTTGGGGCTAAGAGGGGCAGAGGCAGGAGAAGGAAGAAAGCGAACCATGGCTGTGATGCTCCCGGAGGGAGTGCGGTGACGGTCCTTCACAGCCGCGTGCTGCCTCCATCGGAGAGAGGGCCAGGCCTGCACTTGGAAGCAGCTGCTGCTCTTGCTGCCCGCTTTCTGCTTCAGGAGGGCAGGCAGACGTCTGCAGCCAGGCAGGGAGGAGGGCTGTGAGAGCGGTGGCCCCTTCCAAGTGCAGGCCTGGCCCTCTCCCCTCCCCGTGTGGGGGCCTGCTGCCCACCCGGTCACCAGCAGCTTCTGCGCCACACTTGTAGTCATGTTGCCGGCCAGATTAACAGGTGTGCTGGGGACGCCTTGCCCAGCACCTCCATGCCCTGCACTTGGAAGGGGCCGCCACCCCTCTCATTGCCCTCCCTCCCCGCCTGGCAGGAGGAGGGAGGCAAGGCAGGAGGCATTGTGAGCATATGGGGCACTTCTTGCTGCTGTGCAAAGTTTGGCGTGCCAGGCCAGCAGAGGATGAGGATCCCAGTGGGTGCTGAGGCAGCGGCGGGTTACCCTTCCTGCCCACCTGCTCGGCGGCCTCTCAGCTGCTGCGGCTGCTGCTCTCTTGCTCGCCGCCGCCGCTACTGCTGGGAGCCGATGAATTACTGATGGCAGCAAGTTCGAGGCAAAAGAGGGGCTTAGCTTAGTCGGGAGGATCTCTGTGCGCCAGCCGTGCCAAAGGGCGACTGGCAAGAGGTGGCTTTAAAACGCAGGAGTCAACACCCGTTATTACAAAGAAGCACAGAGATCCTCCCGACTAAGCTAAGCCCCTCTTTTGCCTCGAACTTGCTGCCATCAGTAATTCATCGGCTCCCAGCAGTAGCGGCGGCGGCGAGCAAGAGAGCAGCAGCCGCAGCAGCCGCTTCAATAAGAGAGAGCAGGAGGAAGCAGGGCGGGGAGGAAAAAGCTGGTGCGTGAGCCGTTCTTGCCGGCTGCCTGCAGAGAGGAAGCAGCGGTGACAGCGGCGGCCGCTGTGCCGGTAGCAGCCAGAGCAAAGGCGGCACCGGTGGCGGCGCATTCGGGACTCTCCCTTCTCGCCACTGCCATCCCCAGCATTATGTTCCCGCAACACGTGGCGGCCGCCTCCCCGGCAAGGGCCGATGACGGCGAGGAGGACACGGGAGGAGGAGGACAGAAGGGAGGCGGAGGAGGCGAGGCAGGGAGGAGGAGGCGCAGGCAGCGGAGGAGACGCGGAGGATGAAGTGGGAACCTGCGCCGCGCTCTCCAGCTACCTCCTGCTTGCCTGCGCGCTGAGCGCCGCCCCGGTGGGTCTCAAGTGCTTTTCGCTGGGCTCCGAACTCAAGGGGGAGCCGTTCCGCCTGGGCACAGTGGCCAGCGCTTTCTACTCGGGGCTCCTGCTGACCGCTGGGATCTCGCTCTTGGGCTCCGCGCTCTTCTGTTGCCCCTTCTGCCGCCACCTCGGTCGCTCGCTCGCCGCCCCGCCCCATCCTTCACCCCAAAGCTCCAAACTCCGCAGAACCGCGAAACGCACCACTTACTGGAGTTTGACAGCTCTGGGGTTTCCCTCGGCTAGGGGAAAAAATCTTGCATAGTGCAGAAACTCTTCTCGCTTCGAGAACTTGCTAATTCTTGCGAGAAGAGTTTCTGCACTATGCAAGATTTTTTTCCCCCTAAACAGATTAGCCGAGAGACCACGGAGCTGCCGAACTTCAGTAAGTGGTGCGTCGCGGCCTGCCTGCACCCCAAAAATAATAAGCCATCCCCCGAAAATAAGGCCAGGGGCATTTTTGGGGGGTCAAAAAAATATAAGCCCCTGTCTTATTTTCGGGGAAACACGGTAGATAGATAGATAGATAGATAGATAGATAGATAGATAGATAGATAGATAGATAGATAGATAGATAGATAGATAGATAGATAGATAGATAGATAGATAGATAGATAGATAGATAGATAGATAGATAGATAGATATAGATGATGATATAGATATAGATATAGATGATGATATAGATATAGATATATAGATATTAGAATAGAATAGAATAGAATAGAATAGAATAGAATAGAATAGTATAGAATAGTATAGAATAGAACAGAATAGAATAGAATAGAATAGAATAGAATAGAATAGAATAGAATAGAATAGAATAGAATTCTTTATTGGCCAAGTGTGACACACAAGGAATTTGTCTTTGGTGCATATGCTCTCAGTGTACATAAAAGAAAAGATACATTTGTCAAGAATCATGAGGTACAACACTTAATGATTGTCATAGGGTACAAATAAATAATAATAATAATAATAATAATAATAATAATAATAATAACAACAACAACAACAACAACAACAACAACAACAACAACAACAGAGTTGGAAGAGACCTTGGAGGTCTTCTAGTCCAACCCCCTGCCTAGGCAGGAAACCCTACACTACTTTAGATAAATGGTTATCCAACATCTTCTTAAAAACTTCCAATGTTGGAGCATTCACAACTTCTGGAGGCAAGCTGTTCCACGGATTAATTGTTCTAACTGTCAGGAAATTTCTCCTTAGTTCTAAGTTACTTCTCTCCTTGTTTAGTTTCCACCCATTACTTCTTGTACTACCTTCAGGTGCTTTGGAGAATAGTTTGACTCCCTCTTCTTTGTGGCAACCCCTGAGATATTGGAACACTACTATCATGTCTCCCCTGATCCTTCTTTTCATTAAACTAGACATACCCAGTTCCTGCAACCGTTCTTCATATGTTTTAGCCTCCAGTCCCCTAATCATCTTTGTTGCTCTTCTCTGCACTCTAGTTTCTAGAGTCTCAACATCCTTTTTACATCGTGGCAACCAAAACTGAATTCAGTATTCCAAGTGTGGCCTTACCAAGGCATTATAAAGTGGTATTATAATGCTATATGGTAAGACAACACTTGGAATATTGCATCCAGTTTTCGTCGCCACGATATAAAAAAAGATGTTGAGATTCTAGAAAAAATGCAGAGAAAAGCAACAAAGATGATTAGGGGACTGGAGGCTAAAACAGATGAAGATCCATTTCAGGAATGTGGTATATCCAGTTTAATGAAAAAAAAATTGGGGTGACATTTTAATGGTGACATTTTTTTAATGTCCCATTTGAATGGTGTGTTAATATTGTTTCCCTCTATGTATCATTGGATGGCTGATTTGTCTGAATACCAAGCTTCCAGGAATTCCATAGTATTTTTGGATTTAGCTTGGTCTAGAATGCTTAGTTTCCCAGCTGAAACTATGTTTGAGTCTGTCTGTGTTGTGTGATTTCATCATATCTTCTAATTGCTACTTGGTATTCAGATGCTCTCTGCTTGTCTTCTGCCTATCTGTCCTACATAGTGGCTGATATAGTCCTTAAATTATGTGTTGTACAACCCCCAGTTCACGACTCAGTGCTGAGTCACGGCCCATCCTTTTATTTCTTCTTGGGCTACTCGGTCTTTTGGTTTTACTTACTTTGTTTCCCTGAAAGTAAGATCCAGTCCAAAATAAGTGCTAGGACTTATTTTCGGGGATGTCTTTTTTTTCCACGTACAGAAGGCGGCGAGCATGGGGGCCGACGGGAGTGGGAGCGCTGCTACCAGGCTAGCTCTCTCCGTCCCACCATCTGCTTGCCCACGGCTGCAATGGGCCAAACTCTTGGCGCGCCTCGGCCTCCTGCTGCCCTGCTGCTGCTGAGTCCCTGGAGTTCAGGTCTTGCTCAAGCTGCTACTATGATGAGACAGAAGGCCGTGCAGCACATTGGGATTATCACCCTCATGCCTCTGCCTGCTGCTGGTGCCAATGCATGTCGGAATCATCTTCCTCCATTAATTCGGGTGTCAATCCGTCCCACCATCCCTCAGCTTGCCAGACAGGATAGGGGAGGGGTGCAGCACAAATGTGATGGTGGGCAAGGCAGCATGGGCAGTGTGGCTCCACTAGTGCCCGCTGGCAAAGGGACCCTGGCAAGGTGGCAGTGGGGGCAGGCACTCTGGAGGTCATAGATCTGGGCCGAGTTACTCCATGCCAGGCAGGAGCAGCTCAGCAAGGTGGCTGAGAGCAGCGTGGCCAGGAGGGCGAAGAGCATCCACGAGACCAGCAGCAGAAGTGCAGCAGGCCCAACAGCTGGGCAGAGGCATGGGGGAAAGGCAATCCCAATTCAGTGTATGGTCTTCTGCCCTGTTGTGGCCGTGGACAAGCCAAGAGATGGTGTGCCAGATTGACACCCAATTTAATGGAGGCAGATTCTGTGTGGTGGCACTGGCAGCAAGCAGAGGCATAGGAGTGGGGGGAGCTGGCGATGCCGACTTGCCACACAGCCTTCTGCCTTGTAACAGCAGTCTCAGCAAGATCTGAGCTCCAGGCCTGATGGAGTGCAAACCATGGTTCTCTTTTGCTCCAGAACCACAACATGAACTGTGGAAGAGAGGGGCCCTTGGCAGCAAGCTTGCTTTGCATCATGGGCAGGGCCAGGGGTGGTGAGAGTGCACCGGAAACACCTCCAGGTGCCTGGAGAGACAGAACGAGAGACAGCTCCTGGCTCTCGCTGGCTCAGCCAATCCACAGGGCTGTGATTAAGGGCCCGAGTCGCATCCAGGCTGAATTCGGGATGGCGCTTTACCCACATTGCTGATCCTGCTGCTAGAGTTGTGCCATGCACCCCCTCCCACACCCAAGCAACCATTGGCGCCAACGCCTGGCCACTGGAGTCATGCTGCAGGGAGGGAAGGGGCCGAGCCTCCATGAGGCGACTAGGGAAGAGAAGGAGCTGCCGTTCTAAACACTGGGATTGCTGTCCATGTTTGAGGGGACATGTGGTTGGGTGGGTGGTCGTTGGCTGTTCCTGGCCTGGAGGGTGGGGAGGATAAGTTTTGTGCTCTAGTTTCATCACCCCCTCCTCAGCCAGTGGGGGGGGTATAGCTTCAACTCAGGCCTTTAATTTATGTGGGCTTCTAAATTGGTATACCCAGAAGTAAGGTACAACACCCTCCATTTAGTTTTTTTCTTTTTACAGTGTTTTATTTTCTGCCCTTGGGTGATTTACACATCTGTCGTGCCTGCCCACTCCGTCCCATCTCATTTGCCCATGGCTGCTGCCGGACACCATCAACCCCTGCGTGCTCACTGACTCTTCTGCTGGCCACACCCCAGCCAATGACATCTTCACTAGGGCTTATTTTTGGGGTACGGCTTATTTTCGAGAAAACATGGTATTATATTTTCGATGGTTTTAGTTGGTTTGTGTGTTATGGTAATGCCTTGTGGCTGTAATAGTTCATAGCTTTTGTTGGTAGTGCTGTAGAAGGAGGAATAATCAGGGACTTTTTGATAAAGTATTTATTATAAAGCATTTATATCAATCATCTAAAAACATAGGAATTGTCTACTTGCTAAACTGAAATATGCTGCTACAAGGAATATCTCTTACAGTGTTTGATCTAGAGATTTTTGTAACCATAAAAGCAGAAAGAAACAACACTGAGTTTTACTAAATTAAATATT
Source organism: Diadophis punctatus similis (assembly GCA_023053685.1). NCBI lineage: Eukaryota > Metazoa > Chordata > Lepidosauria > Squamata > Dipsadidae > Diadophis > Diadophis punctatus. The sequence continues at coordinate 3,079,574 of JALIGW010000007.1, read as the reverse complement.
ATATCATGCTTCAAATTTAATGTCAACATTTAAATTAGCAAATATAATAGAATCCCTAGATCAGTTTTGTTAATATGTAATGCAATACACAAATAAATAGTGGGAAATATTATAGGCCTTTCCATCTTCACAATATCATGTAACTATGTCTGTATTTGAATATTACAGCATATTTCAAATGATTGCATAATTACATTGCTTTTAGTATATTCTTTAACAAGTTCATGGTTAGACAGGTGAATGCTGATGCTTTTTATACTATCACATAAGTGGTGCTGAATCAGTGCCAAAAACCTTACTTTAAATAGCCATACTACATTTAAACCCCCCCCACTAAAATCTATGTGTGAACATATGCACAAACTTTTTTTAAACTCAAATACGCTTCTAAAATGCCTGCTGATATTTTAACATTGAAAAATGATTCATACATTATAAATCAGTTTACCTCACCCATGTTCTCCAGATGGAGGATAATTCCCAGCCATCCCAACTTTTAGCCATACTGCTTGGAATAAAAGAGGTGGTAATCCCAACGTATCAATGGAAAAGGCTGCTACATGAAATTAATTGTCCAAAGATAGGTGATATTTTACAATATACAGTATGGATCTATTTGAATCTTTATTCAAAAACATGAATGTATTCAGGAAATGTGAAGTTGACATATCCTATTGTTTATATAACACTTTATTTTTCTAAAGGATTGTGATTTATATATCACCCCATCATTATAACATTCCCTTTATAATTTGAATTTTAAACATATACTGGGTATAAAAAGTCTACACACCTCTGAGCATTTTTATATGGATCATAAGGTCTAATAATATTATATCATTAACAAATTTAATCTATAAACTCTACACACAGAAGCTTCTCCTAGTGCTGGGGGGCATCAGCTACAAGTCTTTTCCAAGCGAATCAATCTCATCAAGTAGGAAGTCCATGTCTTCACGGATCACCTGGGGGCTAATGATGACCTGGCGGAAGAAATTAACTTTTCCACGATGCGGTTGATAACCCAGCATCATGCTACCCTTTTTCATCATTCTTTCTTTAATGATGGGTGCAACCTGAAATATAGAATTGAAATATGCATTCAGAATAATAGTTATCAAAGAAATATTAGCATATGGGATAAGAATCACAAATAAAGAAAGAAGAGGGGAAGCAACCATTTGCATGGTTCTATGCAAGTTATATTAAGACTCTTTAGGGCTGAAGTAGCTTTAAAAAAAGTTAATCTATGTGCGGTGTTCCACCGAAACGTTCCATTCCACACTTGAGAGTCCTTCACATGAAAACCCAACTTGTTGACTGACCGGTCAACTGATTTCCCATCCATGTATAAACTGTGATATGCAACAAAAACTTTCTATACCCAACACTACCTAATTAAATAGATAAGGAAAGCAATACTGAATCTGGCCAAAGACAATTCCAATTGCATTACATAGTGTATTTTCCTATTTATTCTAAGTCCTTCAATTAAAAAAATAGGATATTTGATATGAAAAAGAGGAAAGTATACCAAAGTAGTTCAAAAGTAGCAATACTGAAAAAGCATAGAATAGTGTAATCTTATGGAGAGAAATCAACACGCATCTTTAAATACTCTTAGCGCACAATTATTAATATGTACAGCTTTATGCTATCAAACTTACCCCAGTTCATTTATTTGGTTGACTTTGTTATTTTGAAAGAATAATTCTATAATAAGTAATACATTTTCTGTTGTGCTGCTTTTTTGTAATTAAAGTAAAAAGTAAACAGAATAATATTAAGAAATCTCCCAATCAGTTAATGTAGTGAATATAGGTGTCAGAATCCAGCGACGCTGCCATTCAAAAGGAGAAGGGGGGTCTTGGGTTTGCTTGATCAGATGTTTACAACATATATCCAGGGGCCAGACATCTGGGAACCTCCTTATCTTAGGATAGGATTTATGAGGGGCAATGTAAGTTAGTTTGAACGGAAAGGGACCTGTGGAAACGTACGCTCATCCGCATTCCCAGAATAGAGGACTTTCACACTTTGTGTATTGGTCTACATTTGCATTCTGCCTAATGGGGAGGGGCGCTTAGGTTTAAATGTACTTGTTTTGCCTGGGGGCATTTAGATCTTGCTTTGAATGAATGGATTGTTATCACAGCTGCCAATAAAGGAATCCTTTCTGAACTACCTGGCTCAGAAGTTCGTACTTTGTAGGTGGATGGGGAAGCAGTCCTTACAATAGGAACATTTGAATAATAACAAGAAAAAGAATTATAGGTGTTCCAAACCCAGCAAAGCAAAAATAAGCAGTTAATAACAGAGAAAAAATAATAATTGTGACATATGCATAGTGCCTCTCAGCACCATGGCTAAGAGCTATGGTTTGTTTGAAAGGTTGGATAAAAATATTGGACAGGTCGAACATAAACTTTTTGCTCTCTGGCATCTTTCATTTTACAAACATACAGGTATTCTTTGACTTACAACTGTTCGTTTAGCGACTGCTCAAAGTTATAATGGGGCTGAAAAAAGTAACTTACATCTGATGTTTATGCTTACAACCATTGCAGTGTCCCTGCAATGATATGATTGTGATTTGGGTGTTTGGCAATTGTCATGCGTTTTACTATAGTCACAGCATTCGGGATCAACATTTGTGACCTTATGAGCCAGCCTCTGACAAGCACAGTTAATGGGAAAACTAGCAAGGAAAGTTGCAAGTCATGTTCACATATTGTCTTGCTTAATGATTACAGCAAAAAAGTTTGTAAAATTGGGTGCAGTCATGTGATGCCTCACTTAACAGTAAATTTTCTAGTTCCTATTGTGGATGTAAGTCATGGAATACATGTAATCTTCTAACAACAGGTAACAAGTTTATTCAGAACTAGCTGTACCCGGCCACGCGTTGCTGTGGCTCAGTTTGGTTAAATGAAGAAGAAAAAAAAGAGAAAGCACATGTTTCTGATATGTTTAATTTCACAATGCTTGTGGGTATACAATATTTCTGCAAATGTCATTGGCCTATTTGAATTGCTCAGCTTTCCACTGACAAAAATAAGATCTCAAATATTTTATAACAAAATGTGACCACATTTTTTAAAAAAACCTAATTTTACAAGGCTTTCTATTGCGAACAACATTAGTATTAAGATTATAAAAAACAGTTCACAAACATCTGAAATTGACTTACCCAATTCTGAGAAAATACTGGCAGGTTCCGAAGCTGTTTAATTAATTAATTTAAATATATACTCTACAATGAACAATTTGGATGACTCATCTATCTTTGCTATTCCTGGGAGTTTCACTAAACCTCTACATAATTTTCATTGGGATGCATTCACTTAATATTGTCATTTAAAGTATGCCACTTTAAAAATTGAAAACAAAAGCCCCAAATTTCAAAAAATAGAAGATCTATTCAATAGTTCATAATACCAGAGAATATTAAAACAAGAAGAAATGAAGGTTAATATTACACCAAAGCTTGGCTTCTATCATCACAATTGATAATGACTACCAAAGGCATTATTTTCTGTTTTCAAATTGGTGGCCTTTATTTATCTGCTTTAAAAATTCATGATAAGTAAAATACCATGGATATTTTGCCTTTATACTTATTTTGCAAAACGGATTGCAGAAGAATATATAGGGTTTCTTCTTCTACACTAATTAAAACCAAACTGGGTTCATTAGTTAGCTGTCACCCTGACTAGAACAAATGCAATATCAAATGTTGGCATTCCCAAGCACAGCTTGGTCCTTTTGCCAAGACAGACAGTAAAAACACAAACATGTTTTTCTTTTGTCTAGAATTTGTTCTGGGCCCACATTCTTAAACCACTAATAAATTACTGCTGTCCATGACTGCAAACAGAATTTCCCTTGTGCTGTATCCTACAACAGAATGGAAGGATAAATGTAGTTGTCAAATTGCAATTAATTGCTTCCACTTTTTCAGAACTATTGGATATTACTAAAGAAAGAAATTGATGTCTGTATTTGCCCACACAATGTTATTTAGGAAGGGTACATGTGTGGTCTCATTAGGAACTTATAATTATAGTTTCCTAGACAATAGCTTTGATTTAGCAGGCATCAAATAGAGCAGTGATGGCGAACCTATGGCACGGGTGCCACAGATGGCACGCGGAGCCCTATCTGCCGGCACGCGAGCTGTTGCCCTAGCTCAGCTCCAGTGCGCATGTGCGTGCCCACCAGCTGATTTTTGGCTCGTGTGGAGGCTCTGGGAGGGCGATTTCGGCCTCCGGAGGGCCTCCGGGTGGCAAGGGGGAGCGTTTTCACCCTCCCCAAGTTCCAAGAAAGCCTCTGGAGCCTGGGGAGGGCAAAAAACGTGCCTACTGGTCCCACTGGAAATCGGGAAATGGGGGTCTGGGGGGGTCACGCACGCATGCGCAGGGGGGTGGGGCAAGTGGGGGGCTTTGAATTATGGGCGTGGGCACGCACGGCGTGCGATAGCGCATGCGCGCACTATTTCGGCACCCGAGGAAAAAAAGGTTCGCCATCACTGAAATAGAGTATACCAGATTCCCCATCAAGTGCCTTTCACGAGCATCTGTGGGAAGTGGTGGTGGGCGAGAATGAGAATATGTATGATTTAATTATAACTTATATAATTACTTGTGTCGGATATCAAGAAACTATTTTTTAAGGGTGGCATTATTGTGCATGATAATGTTGTTCCATGCATGCATATTGTGATTCTATTGCAATTTGATGCAGATGACACTGGTGCTTTTTTTTTTCTTGATGGGATTTTTGCAGTAAAAGTTTTGAGGAAATTTTGTTTAGACTGCTTGGGTTACATATTGTGGATTATATATTGAACAGAGCACACATATTTAAATAGAATCAAGACCCTTAATGTCTAGAGACAGATGCCTAAGGTCCAAAAGAACAAAGTTTACTAAGGAGGCTTTCATGCTGTGATAAAACACCTGCTGAGGGGATCAACGTGGTATTCTTCAGCATCATCAGTCAGAATTGAGATGAATTTCTCATGTTTTCAAAACCTATGAAGTTAATTACAGAGGTTATCTGAGGATGAGGGGTGAATCCACTGACTGGGTGGGTAATAGACTTAACAAATGTTAATAAATAGTAATTAGTAGTTTATTTCTTGGTGTTTATTAGAGTTGTGAAAGCATTTCAAATTCAAAATGTTTCAAGCTCAATACGGTCTATTTAGAATTCACAATATTTGGTTCCAAAGTCGAGTTACAAAAATATTCCAATACTATTCCAATAGTCCATTGCAAACTTAAAGCACCTGTTCTGAACTCATAACAGAGCCTTTGAAATAAAATGTTCCAGAATGGTTTGAACAACTTGGAACAGTGTAAACACACTTACAGTAAGGTTGGTTAAAAATGACTTTTGACTCAAAGTAACAGAGTTTTCAATTTCAATTGCACAGCCCTAGTGCTTCTCCTATTTTAAAGAGGGCTGCATCGTCTCTAAAGCATCAGGCACATAATTAGCTCTTAGATCAAATGTTGCTACTATAGTCACAGATGGCTTCAACGGCTGGTCTTTTTTCAGCTTAGGTTGATATGAGAACTCTAATATGAATTCTGTGGATTATTTCAGTAATCAGGTTTTTGAAAACAGCCCAAATGCTTAAGCAGTATTTAGTTTATGCTCTGTTTAGAGGCAAGATAAGGATTTTTGTTTGGCTCATTATTACATTTATGCATCTTGTACACATTATTCTATTGTCCAAAACTTCAAAACAACTTCCAGAAGTCTTTCTGTGACTACCATCCAGTCCTAAAGAAGTAAAGTCACAATTTCATTGTTGATGTAGCTAAAGAAGCAGTTTAGTGTCTGCATTATGTATTTTGGGCTGATTACTTCAACATATGAATATGCATACACAGAACGGTTTTTTAGTTCAATTATTAATGTGGGATATACTCTTCCTAGATTGATTGATTGATTGATTGATTGATTGATTGATTGATTTGTGATATTTATATACCGCCTCATAGTGCAAGCACTCTCTACACCATTTACACCATTAAGCAATGTATGTATTAAGCAATGTATATATATTTACATTGCCCCCAACAATCTGGGTCCTCATTTTACCTACCTCAGAAGGATGGAAGGCTGAGTCAACCCTGAGCCGGTGAGATTTGAACAGCTGAACTCAAATGATCAGTAGCCTGCAGTAGCCTGCAGTACTGCTCTCTAACTGCTGCGCCACCTCGGCTCTTTCCAAGGGCCTTGCTCAGCTCTGCAACTAGAGATGTCAAGGATGGAGAAGCAACATGATGGGTATAGCATCACTATCTAAATACCACCCGTATTGTAGGTTCATGCAATGTTAATGTACACACAATAAGGGCAGGGCTGGGTTTGTGATGCTGCATCCATCATCTTGCAAAGTTTGAATCCCCTTAAAAAGATATAAAGTGGGTCCACTATATACAAAGCACATTCTCTGCCAAGTAAATCATGGATTGTTCTAGATCCTGCAGAATTGAACACTTATACAAATAAATGGTTACAAAATTAACTGAAGAAGTAACGCATGCATAGTCGCCACGATGTAAAAAGGATGTTGAGACTCTAGAAAGAGTGCAGAGAAGAGCAACAAAAATGATTAGGGGACTGGAGGCTAAAACATATGAAGAACGGTTGCAGGAACTGGATATGTCTAGTTTAATGAAAAGAAGGACCAGGGGAGACATGATAGCAGTGTTCCAATATCTTAGGGGTTGCCACAAAGAAGAGGGAGTCAAACTATTCTCTAAAGCACCTGAGTGTAGAACAAGAAGCAATGGGTGGAAACTAAACGAGAGAAGTAACTTAGAACTAAGGAGAAATTTCCTAACAGTTAGAACAATTAATCAGTGGAACAGCTTGCCTCCAGAAGTTGTGAGTGCTCCAACACTGGATGTTTTTAAGAAGATGTTGGATAACCATCTGTCTGAAGTAGTGTAGGGTTTCCTGCTTAAGCAGGGGGTTGGACTAGAAGACATCCAAGGTCCCTTCCAACTCTGTTGTTGTTGTTGTTGTTGTTGTTGTTGTTGTTGTTGTTGTTAATAATAATAATAAATAAATAACAGACACACATTCAATCAGTCAATTTTTATTACGGACTAGCAAAGACACACATAGCCTATTGGGCTTGGAATCAGAAAGGTATGCAAAAATCCCACAAAATTCAATTGCCCTGCCAGATATATTAGGCTAGGGAATAAAAACTTGCTTGGATGCATATGAACACATCAATAAAGGACAGGAGACAATGAAACTGCTAGCTGCCCAGAATCATGCAAATTAAATGGATGCCATATAAATAAAATAATAAAATAAATAAAAAATAAAATAGAATAGAATAAAATAAAATAAATAAAATAATAAAATAAACAAAGTCCTTGCAGAAGCCATTCCCGCCTGCAAATCCCAAATCCTCTTTTGCTATTCAATTAGAAGACAAACCAGGTCACTGACCACTACTTCTTCTAGACTGCTATAATGCTCTCATAATCTCAATTTGCCTATATCCTTTTTCTTGATAGGGGAAATGTTTGGCTGCCAAATGAGTCATTATATTTTCTAAGAATGCCTAAGGGGCATTGATAGAAATGCAGATTGTATTTAAGATTAAATTGTTTGTTTTGCAACAAAGGATTTAAGATTGCAACAAAAGACCTTCTATGTATGTATGTGAATAAAAGATAAAAGGTAAAGAGTCCTGGTGGATTTTGCTCTGCTAGTCCTTGCCAATTATTAGTCATTACAGTGCTCATCTCCATTTCAAGGCCATTGAGCCAGCGCTCAAACAGAAATGTATGTGAGTAAAGGAATAAAAAATAATAGTATCAGGTTTGTATTAGCATTAGGTTTGGAAAGTCTGGAAAGATTGTAGGGAATGTTCCTTGCTGAAATCCTAACATCTGAATAGGGCTACTGTTACTGATTAATGCCATTTCAAAACCAAAGGAATCATTGTCTCCATCCCTGTCCAACCTCTGTTCAGCTCTTCCCAAATTAAAGTCCTTCAAAATGGCTACTACTAACCATCATAATCGCTGAAATCCCAGGCAGTTATAATATAACAATTCAGATCTAAAATTGAGTAATGATGCTCTATCTATATTACAGTTTTTCAGCCTTAGCAATTTTAAGTCATGTGAACTTCAATTCCCAGAATTCTCAGGTCAGAGGATGGGAATCACTGTAGTACACAAACAAACTAAAGCCCTCAAAAACATCCTAAGTAAAAATATCCTTGTAACTTGAAAGAGTTAGAAGAATTCTAATTCTTCTAGAAGAAAAAAATAGGAGTCATCTACAACATAGCAATAGCACTTAGACTTATATACCACTTCATAGTGCTTTTACAGCCCTCTCTAAGTGGTTTACAGAGTCAGCATATTTCTCCTAACAATTTGGGTCCTCATTTACCGACCTCGGAAGGATGGAAGGCTGAGTCAACCTTGAGCTGGTGAGATTTGAACTGCCGAACTGCAGCTAGCAGTAAGCTGAAGTAGCCTGCAGTGCTGCACTCTAACCACTGTGCCACCTCAGTTCTTATCATATGCTTTATGCTTAACATAGGGGTAAAGACTGCAACAACAGCCACTACGTAGGACAAACAGGCAAAAGACTAGCAGAACGCATTCATAATCATCAACTAGAAGTCAGAAGACATGATGAAAATTCTTTAATTTCATAACTTATAGACAGACTTAATTGTAGTTTCAACTGGGAAACTGTGACCATTCTAGACCAAGCCAAGCCCAAAAATGCTAGAGAATTTTGGTAGCCTGGCATTCTGACAAATTGGCTGTAAATGGACACAAAACATAAACAACATCTACATACTGTGCAAAAGTGATGAGCAACAAGCCAAAAAGGGAACAAAAAGACCAAAACATCTCCCCACCAGCAATCAATACCCAGATGAGCATAGATTAATCCCAAGGTCAGACTAACAATCAAGAAGTAAATAATACCCCAATCAAGGAACTGCCAAACAAGCCAATAGTAAACAGCCTTCCAAGACCATTCCCATCAACACTTCCAGGGTAAGTCATCAGAATATAAACTGAGAGCAAACCCCATTCCTTACTAGCACTGATAATGTTACCTTGCTTTATATATTTCAATATGTTGGCTCTTCAAATCAGTGTTTGAGCTTAAAAGAGGATTGTAGAAATAAAAAAGAACAAGCTAAGGCAGACTGCAAGTGGATTGAATTTTATATGTAATCATCAGCAGTAATATTTATTGTTGTGGTAAAGGATATTCCAATCCTTTAGATTAGAATAAACCAAAAACAAACAGCACAATCAATTTAATATCAGTCTATATTTTAAAAGAAAAGAAAAAAAGAAAAAAAGAAAAATAATAAGCACAATTTTGTTGACTCAAGTCTCATCTGTGCAGTATGGGGTTAAAACAATGTTCAGTGAAAAAGGTTTTTTTTTCACCGCTTGCTGAGTGATTTCCCAGCCTCCAGAGAGAAATGAAATGGTAGCATGTCATCTCAAAAAGGTTTTAAAAATCCCTCTCATGCTTTGTTATCTGGATGACTTTTTGTTCTTTTTCTCTGGGGAATAAAAATCATAGTGCAATGTGGGAAATGTTCATTTAGTTAGAAGTGATACATTATTTGATGACTAGCTATTTAAAAAACTGACAAAACCTATTTATTTGATAGAAAAATAAATGCCCCGGAGACACTTGGAATGAGTCTCTGTTATTCAAAACTATGATTATCATTACCTGAACTACCATATGGCATTGTACTCTCCAGATTTGTAAAGTAGTTGGGATTAAAGAGTTACAACATTATTATTATTCTGTTTTGGAAAGATCTAAGAAAATATTAAAATATACAGAGATTTAAAATGGTTGTTTAGCATGACATTATTGAAATGGCCTTCCTAGAAATTTTGTCAGATAGCAATAGCAATAGCACTTAGAACTTAACTTATATACCGCTTCATAGTGCTTTACAGCCCTCTCTAAGCGGTTTACAGAGTTCAGCATATTGCCCCCAACAATCTGGGTCCTCATTTTACCGACCTCAGAAGGATGGAAGGCTGAGTCAACCTTGAGCTGGTGAGATTTGAACAGCTGAACTAGCAGTCAGCTGAACTTGCAGTGCTGCTTTTAACCACTGCGCCATCTCAGCTACTGATAGTTCTCTATCTGAACGCTGCCATTCTGGTGGGTGGGAGAAGACTTGGGGGGGATTCTTTGCATGGGATTTCACTTGCTTTCATTTGCCTTGCTTTGCTGTACCTTGTGGGAAATAGGGAGTGGGGTAGGAATGTGCCTCAGGTCATATTAGGGAGGGGTAGAAGAATGGGCTTTGAGCCATCTGTTTTATCTCACCACCGGAGAAAGCAAAACTGAAGCGCCAGGCAGTTGATAGTTATCACTTTCTCTGCCCGAGGTTCTCAAAACATCTTTGCAGCTTGGGATTGGCTCAATGTTGAACTGGACATTGGGAGGGGTTTGCTTGTAGTGGTTTAACCTAATGCTTTGAGCGGGAAACTTCAGATCCTGCCTACACTTTCTCTGCTATCACTGTTTTTCAATAAAAGTTTCTTTTGAAATAATAATCATTTCAAGAGTTCTGCTTTCTTGAGAAGACTGGAGAGGCAGGACCTTACATTAGGCAGGATCTGCAAATTGGTCAACCCGGAGAGGCACCAGCCCTACCGTGGGGACCGTGCATACAATGTCCGCACAGGGCAGTGACCATGAGGAAGCCGAGTGCTGGGGGGAGAGTTCCACCAAAGCCCAACACGAGGAGAGCCTCAGCACATGGGCTGAGGAGGACATCACCTCGAGCAGCTCCGTCAAGCTGCGGTGGTCCATCGGCATGGGGGGAAAAGGAAGACTGGGATGGCAGAGCCAAGGGAAATCACCTTCACCCAGGGTAGCAGGCAATATGGATGGAAGAGCGAGCTGGAAACCCTCTACAATGACTACGAACTGGAGGAAGCCCCAGCTCGATCAAACTATCTCATGAAGCAAGCCATGAGCCTCATGAGAGAAGCCCTCCAGACCATGCGGGTTCAAAGCGACACCACTTGTGCAGCAGGCGAGGACACAGCACAAGAGGAGGCTGTAGAAGAACGAGGGGAGTCCCCAGTGGCGGGGACCATGGGGGAACCTGTCACCCCAGCGAACTCACTGAGAGGTCCCGGTCAGGGGCATGGCTTGCGGACTAGCGGGAGGAGGCTTCCCCCTCTGGAATTAAAAACACCCCCCTAGGCATCAAGTTTGACAGAGACCCCCAGCAGCTGGGATTCTTCCTAGTGCATGTGCTCACCTATATTCAGGAGTATGGGAGGGATCTCCCTACTGAAGGGGCACGAGTCAGGGTTGTGACCCTAGACCTAGAAGGAGAGGCGGCACAATGGATGGTGACCCTCCACAGCGTGGATGATCACGAGCTCCAGAAATTCAACCATTTTATGATGGACCTAAGATGGAAGTTCGAAGACCCCCCTGGCCAACTGCAAAGCTAGAGACCACATAAGAAACATGAGGCAAGGCCGCCGGCTGGTAGGCGAATACATGGAGGAATTCTGTGACCTAGTATCCTGTGTGGATTGTCTGGAAGAGATACTGGTGAGCTTGTTTAAGGACAGGCTCAACGACAACTTTTATAATGCCTGTGTCACCCAAGGAGACCTGCCTCGCCTGCATGATTGGTACATCCTAGCTGAGGAAGCCAAGATCAACCAAGCCCAAAACTAGTACCACACAAGCTGTGCTTGAAGAAGATCCCCACCCGAGAGAAGGAGGGAGACATCCAAGCCCCATTCCACCCTGCTGCTTCAAATGTGGGAAGGAAGATCACCAGGCTGCTGAATGCCATGCCAAGACTCCAACCTGAAAGGGAGAGAAGTCGTCTGCGGGAAGGCCAATGAAGCCTCCACAGCACCCCAGGGATATAGCCCTCAAGAATCGTGAGGTCGTAGAGTTCCCGACCATGCCCCAACCAGAGCTGGGAACTCCGACCCCACCAGCTGGCGGCCCAGACCAGTCAGACAGGGACTATGATGGCCCCCTGGTAAGTGGGACAATCAAATCCATCCCCATCCCCATAGAACTGTTGATTCCAGTCTTGGAGAGGAAAGTAAAGCTGACAGCCCTACTGGACTCAGGGTGCACCCGCTACCTGGTCAGCCCAACCCTAGTGGGAGTACTGCGAATCCACCTGAGGCAGCTTAAAAACCCTATATCTTTTTTCCAGTTCAATGGTCCATGGTGGGAGGAACCCTGGCCACATTTGCCACTGAACTTCTACAATGTACCACAGGGGGTCACTCTGAGACTATTGCTTTTATAGTGAGCCCCAGCATGGAATGGCCCCTGGTTCTGGGGCTGACTTGGTTAAAAAAGTGGATCCCGAGGGTGGAATGGACCAAAGGGACTCTCCGGTTCCCACATGGAGGGGGGTAATCCCAAGAGGAGAGTGATGAGGGGCAGGAGGCGTCCAAAAAGAGGAAATGGTGGCTGACTCCCATGGCCAGTTGATGCAGGGCATCCCCCGGGAGTATCGGGACTTAGCAGACACATTCAGCGAATCGGGCTCGGGTGAACTTTCCCCTCACCAGCCCACAGACTATGCCATTGAGATCCTCCCGGGTGCCAAACTGCCAGAACTGAAAATTTACTCCATGAACCCCTCCCCAGGAGCTATATGAACTGCACGCATTCATAGATAAGAACTTAGAGCGTGGATTCATCAAGCCCACCAGATCCAAAGTTGCTGCCCCGGTCCTGTTCTGAGAAAAGAACGATGGCTCGCTGTGCTTATGCATTGATTGTAGAAATTTAAATGCTGTGTTGAGAATGTGTATCCCCTTCCCCTGATGAAGGACATGCTAGCTCACCTCTAGAAGGGGAGTATTTTTTCTAAGTTGGATTTGAGGGAGGTGTACTACTGGATTTCAATCAGGGAGGAGGATGAGTGGAAAACTGCTTTTAATTGCCCATTGGGATGCTTCCAGTTTAATGTGTTGCCCTTTGGACTCCAAGTAGCCCCTGTGGTGTTTATGCAGCTGATAAATGAGATGCTGCATGAAAACCTGTACAAAGGTATATCTGGTATATCTTGATGACATATTAATCTGTACTGAAATGAAGGCTGAGCACGTAAAGCTAGCATGGGAGGTCCTGAAAAAACTCAGGTCTGCCCAGCTCTAAGCCAAACTTTCGAAGTGTGAATTTCACCAAGATAAAATTGACTATCTGGGTTACTGAATCTCCCACCAAGGAATGGAAATGGACCCCGAAAAGGTACGAGCAGTTATGGAGTGGGAGGCCCCTCAAACCTGGAAACAGCTACAGAGCTTTCTAGGATTTGCTAACTTTTACAAGCAATTCATCCCCTCTTTCCCACAGATGGCCTTCTCAATCATCAACTTGCTAAAGATTAGGGGGGGGAGGATAAGCTAAAACATAGCCAACTATTAAAATGGACCATGGAATGCCAAGCTGCCTTCGTAAAGCTGAAAAAACTGTTCTCGGCCGAGCTGGTGCTTAAACACCCAGACCCAGAGAAACTCTTTGTGATCCAGGCCGATGCCAGCAATGTGGCAATGGGGGCAGTCCTGCTGCAAGAAAATGAGGAGGGGAAATTACAGCCATGTGCCTACACCTCCCAAAAACTAACTGAAACTGAACAAAGGTGAGTGGTATGGAAAAAGCTTTTTGCAGTCAGCTGGGCCTTTTAACCTGGAGGCATTTTTGGGAGGGGAATAAAATACCTTTCCAAGTGTGGACTGATCACAAAAATTTAGAGGCCTTGAAAACCCCCTGAAAGATGTCCCCTAAGCAAGTGTGTTGGACTCAGTATTTCCAATGGTTCAATTTCACCCTGCAATACTTGCCAGGGATAAGAAACTTCTTAGCAGTTGTGACAGCTTCACAACTAGAAGTCAAAGTCACCATAAGGTCACAATGAAAGGGGGATCCCACCCCACTGGACAACACTACCACCCTGACATTTAAGCAAGCCCTGGAGAAGGATGAGTGGTATCTTGCCCATAAGAGTAGCTGCATGATAAAAGACGAGCTTCTCTGGGTAGGAAACAAACTATATGTCCCACCCAGTGAAAGATTAAACATCATGCAAGCCTGCCATGACTCCAAATTAGCGGGCCACTTCAGTTTCATGAAAACTTTGCATTTGTTAAAAAGAAAATTCTGGTGACCCTCCTTTAAAAAGGATGTAGAGAGCTACATAGCTAGCTGCACCATTTGTGCTGTGGCCAAGTGGCGGCAAGGAAAAATGCCCGGCCTTTTACAGCTGGTTGCAGACCCTTCAGCACCATTCAGAGAGATCTCCATGGATTTTATTGTGGAACTGCCTGAGAGTTTGAGGAACACTGTAATTTGGGTCCATTTCATATCATGTCAGAAGATTCCTATGGCAAGAGCCCTAGCAAAGCTGTTTTTGGTGCATATATATTGCTTACATGGGGCCCCACAACATATTATATCAGACAGAGGGGTCCAATTTACATCCAAATTCTGAAAGGTCTTTCTGGACCTTCTCGGTACTGAACAGGGACTTAGTTTAGTCACCATCCACAGACAAATGGAGCCATAGAACGTATTAACTCGGTTCTGGAGCAATATCTTCGATGTTTCATTAATTATCAACAAGACAACTGGACTGACCTCTTGCCATTTGCTGAAGTTACTTACAATAATGCAGTTCACACCACTACAGGTTTCACACACTTCCGGATAGCTACAGGACAAGAATTTAAGGCAATGCCAGAACTATCTACAAGTGAACCCACTATCACCTCCTTAAAAGAGTGGATCAATCAATTGAAAACTACCTAGCCTGTAGTATGTAAAGCATAAGATGAGGCCAAGGCAGCTTACAAAGCCCAAGCAGATAAGAAAAGGGTGAAACCGAAACCTTTTAAAGTAGGAGAAAAAGTCTACCTCTCCACCCACTTTTTACAGTACTTACAGTCTTCCAAGAAGCTGAGACCAAAATTTGTGGGACCCTTCCCCATCACACAGATCATAACCCTGGTGACAGTAGAACTGCAATTACCAAAATCACTGCAACAACTCCACCCTATTTTCCATTGCAGTCTGTTAAAGCTAGACATCACATCTACTTTGAGAGCCATTTCCTCTACATCGCCACAATCTATTATGGTAGAGGGTGAACAACACTTTGAGATAAAAGACATATTAGACTCTAGGAAATACCATGGGAGCACTCAATATTTAGTAGCTGAAAACACCTCCCATTGTCACAAAACTAGTGGGTATATAAAAAACATGTTAAGGCCCCCAGACTCCTACAGATTTCATTGGTTATATCTTGAAAAACCTAACTAACCCTATTTGTCCTTCAAATGGGTGGATTTCCCATTTTTCTAGGGGGGCAGCATGTCAGGTCATGGGTATTACTGTCACAGGTAACACGGAAAGCAATTAATCTGCTACCTTCTCCCACTCGCTACTAAAAACTCACATTTGAGAAGGACACTTCCAAAAAACCCACCCTCATTTTATTTGGAAAAGATGGAAGAATATACAGTTATTTGTGTATTTATTTTGACTCAATAGATGGAAGCACATGCCATGTATTGTTTGGGTTCAGAACATAAGTAGAATCAGTCTGCGTTACTATTCATTCGTTCACTGAAATTGTTATAGCCACCCAACTCCAACAGATTCTGGGCCACATAGGACCCTTTCCCCCTCACAATAAAAATAAATTAAAACAAAACCACAGATCAGCCCAAAAAAATATCTTAAAGGCAATCATGACAATATTAGTATATTAATTTGATACAGAAAGATGATGCTGCGTAACCCCATCAATGAGTTATTTGGGTAGAGCAGAGGGCAACCTGAGTAGAATTGGTGCTTACAGTGTTATTGAATTAAAGCCAAAAGGACTTTTGAAAATTTGATGCAGACAGAGAAAAAGGAAAGTGCCCCAAATATATGTATATCATTAGTGTTTGCGGAATGCCAGAGTCATGAATCAAGGCAAGCTTCATGTTGACAGAGCAAAAATGTCAAGATTGAGTATCGATGTTTTATAAATTAGCAGATCGAAATGAAGCCAGTTCTTCCTACTTCAGACAAAATAAATCATAGACATAGTCGCCACAGATATTAGCAAAAAGGTGTCAAGTTTATAGAAGCTACAACTTCCAAAAAGACTGAACAATTTCAGCTTGAATACAACTAATGTAGAAATGATCAAAGTATGTGCTCCAACCACAAATGCTGAGGTAGTAGAAGATGAACAATTTTCTGACAATTTGCAACACCTTAACTTAACATCAAATTGTAGGGAACTTGGATGCTAAAATTGTAAGTAAAATAGCCCATAGAATAATGAAAATATATGGGCTCAATATATACTAACAGGAACAAAATGAAGCAGGAGACAAACTAATGGAGTTTAGTCTAGTTAATCTAAAAGATGACACCAAATCAAAAAGATTACATTCTCTATAATCAAAGATGGAAAAATGTTCCTTGCTAACAAAACCAAAATCTGGCTCTGATTCTTTCTTGAAAAATTGCAACTTAAACAAAACAGATATAATAATAAGACCAAGAAAGTTATGTCCTCAGTAGAATTCAATATGATTATACAGTGAAGAACCAGAATATATTTAACACATTATATTTAGTAAGCAGTATGTGTAAAATATCCTGGCCTTAAATCCATGTCACCATTAAATGAACCAAACAAAAATATTCAGAAAGTCACAAAGCAACAGAAGGTGAAATATCTTACCTCTGTTGTCTTGACAATAGCTTAACAAAGCAAAGGTCAATAGAGCTAGAGGACAATTTATAAGGAGATATGCCTAAATAAGCATGTAGACAAACCTAGAGTAACAATCAAATGGGAATAAGAGAAAGTGTGGAAACATAGAAGAGCTGTACAAATAAGACTTTTTGCCTTTGTCTTTATAGTGCCCATCTTTGCACTGTTTTCTTTGATTACTATAATTTTCTAAAGTACAGATCTTTGGGATTTGGGGGTGGTATAATTCTTCTGTATGTTTGATCCATCTGCACAATGTCTCCAAATCAATGATGTGATCACAAAATTAATCACAGGTTTTAATGGATAATTAGAGGCAGACATTCTAGAAAATCAAAATTAAAAAATTACAACTAAATTAGAAAATGGGTGGAATACAATGGTTTAAATGCTTGCAGTATGATATTGGAAAAGTTCAATTTATATTTCTATACCCGAAAAGATTACTGCTAAAGAATGCTCAAACTACTGAATAAACTACTACTGGTAGTGGGATAACACTAAATATTTTGTTTAAATATTATTGTGCTTATCTTGATCATAATATAATCAAATAACTCCTCTCTATTCTCTCTCTCTCTCCCCCCACTCCTCCCTCTCTCATACACACACACACACACACACACACACACACATACACAAACACACACACTAACTAACAGAATAGCAGAGTTGGAAGGGATCTTGGAGGTCTTCTAGTCCAACCCCCTGCTCATGGGGATTGTATTTCATTGTGTCCATTTGTTCCACAACATATACATATAATTGGCAGATACCTGTGATTTAAGATATAAAAATGCTGGGAGAAAGACAATAGATAGCATGTAGTCTGTTACAAATAAAATGGCTGTGTTTCTGTCTAAATTGTTATATGGAAATGCTTGGGTAAGAAAATACAACAGAAATAGATTACTTAAGAAGTGCTTGGGGTAAAACAAGAAGAACAAGCATAAAGAATCAACAGATACTGAAAAGAATGTGGATTGAATGCAAACAAAAAATATAATACAACATTTTGTGGTTTGGTCATTTAGAGAAAATTAATGAGAATTGAATTTCAAAGAAAAATCCATCCACTAGTACTTGAATGGAATTGATAATATTCTAAAAAAAAAAGCAGTGTGAAAATAAGGCAATGTGCACAGATAAGGTAAAAACAAGGATGCTGAGCAAGGATTGAAAGGCATGGGAAGATATAATGCATGATGTGGTAAAATAGCTGTAGCTACATTTCCTTTCCTTTTTGTGTTTACATTATTAGCTTATTATTTCTTATTTGGCCTAATGTTGGCAAAGGTGATTCAAGAAAATCATACAATAATGTTGTTGTTAGTTGCAAAGTCGTGTCCGACCCATCACGACCCCATGGACAACTTTCCTCCAGACCTTCCTGTCCTCTACCATCCCCCAGAGACTATTTAAGCTCACGCCAACTGCTTCAGTGACTCCATTCAGCCACCTCATTCTCTGTCGTCTCCTTCTTTTGCCCTCAATCATTCCCAGCATTAGGCTCTTCTCCAGTGAGTCCTTCCTTCTCATTAAGTGGCCAAAGTATTTCAGTTTCATCTCCAGGATCTGGCCTTCTAAAGAGCAGTCAGGGTTGATCTCCTGCCTAGGACTGACTGATTAGATTGCCTTGCAGTCCAAGGGACTCGCAGGAATCTTCTCCAGCACCATAGTTCAAAGCCCTCAATTCTTTGACGCTCAGCCTTCCTTATGGTCCAACTTTCACAACAGAGAAAACCATAGCCTTGACTATACGTAATTTTGTTGGCAGGGTGCTTTTTAGTATGCTGTCTAACTTTGCCATAACTTTCCTCCCCAGGAGCAAGCATCTTTTAATTTCTTGGCTGTAGTCCCCGTGTGTGGTGATCTTGGAGCCCAGGAAAATAAAATCGGTCACTACCTCCATTTCTTCCCCCTCTATTTGCCAGGAATTGAAAGGGCTGGGAGCCATGATCTTAGTTTTCTTAATGTTGAGTTTCAAGCCTTTTGCATTCTCCTTCTTCACCCGCATCAAGAGATTCTTTAGTTCCTCTTCACTTTCTGCCATTAGAGTGGTATGATCTGCATATCTGAGGTTGTTGATATTTCTCCCAGCAATCTTAATTCCAACTTGTGATTCATCTAACCCCACCTTTCTCATGATGTGCTCTGCATATAAGTTAAATAGGCAGGGCGACAGTATACAGCCTTGCCGAACTCCTTTCTCAATTTTGAACCAATCAGTGGTTCCGTGTCCAGTTCTCATGGTTACTTCTTGACCCACATATAGGTTTCTCAAGAGAGAAATAAGATTGTCTGGTACTCCCATCTCTTTGAGAACTTGCCACAATTTGTTGTGATCCACACAATCAAAGGCTTTAGCATAGTCAACGAAGCAGAAATAGATGTTTTTCTGGAACTCCCTAGCTTTCTCCATGATCCAGCATATGTTGGCAATTTGATCTCTAGTTTCTCTGCCTCTTCAAAATCCTACCTGCACTTCTGGTACTTCTCAGCCCACATACCGCTGGAGCCTAGCTTGTAGGATTTTGAGCATAACTTTGCTAGCATGTGAAATGAGTGCAATGGTGCGATAGTTTGAGCATTCTTTGCCATTGTCCTTCTTTGGAATTGGAATGTAAACTGACTTTTTCCAATCCTGTGGCCACTGTTGAGTTTTCCAAATTTGCTGGCATATAAAATCCACTTTTACTGGATCGTCTTTTAAAATTTTGAATAGCTCAGCTGGAATACTGTCACCTCCACTAGCTTTATTGTTGCTCAGACTTCCTAAGGCCCATTTGACTTTGCATTCCAGGATGTCTGGCTCGAGGTCAGTGGCCACCCCATAGTGCTTATCAGGGATGTTAAGCTCATTCTTGTATAGTTCTTCTGTGTAATTTTGCCACCTCTTCTTAATCTCTTCTGCCTCTGTTAGGTCCCTGCCATTTTGGTCCTTTATCATGCCCATCTTTGCATGAAACGTTTCCTTCATATTTCCAATTTTCTTGAAGTGATCTCTGGTCCTCCCTATTCTATTGTTTTCTTCTGTTTCTTTGCACTGTTCATTTAAGAAGGCATTCTTATCTCTTCTAGCTATTCTCTGGAATTCTGCATTCAATTGGGTGTATCTTTCTCTTTCTCCCCTGCCTTTTGCTTCCCTTCTTTCCTCAGCTATTTGTAAAGCTTCCTCAGATACTTTCTTGCATTTTCTTTTCTTTGGGATGGTTTTAGTTGCTATCTCTTGTACAATGTTGCGAACCTCCGTCCATAGCTCTTCAGGCATTCTATCAGATCTAATTCCTTAAATATATTTGTCACCTCTACTGTATATTCATCAGGGATATGATTTAGTTCATACCTGAATGGCCTAGTGCTTTTCCCTACTTTTTTCAATTTAAGCCTAAATTTTGCCACGAGAAGTTCATGATCTAAGCCACAGTCAGCTCCTGGTCTTGTTTTTACTGACTACAGTAACTGCTTCTCCATCTTTGGCTGAAAAGCACATAGTCAATCTGATTTCTGTGATGACCGTCTGGTGATGTCCATGTGTAGAGACGTCTCTTGGGTTGTTGGAATAGAGTGTTTGCTATGACCATGCTCTTGACAAAATTCTACCAGCCTATGGCCTGCTTCATTTTGTACTCTAAGGCCAAACTTGCCTGTTATTCGGTTATCTTTTGACTTCCTACTTTAGCATTCCAATCCCCCATGATGATAGGGACATCATTTTTTGGTGTTAATTCTAGAAGGTGTTGTAGGTCTTCAAAGAATCGGTCAACTTCATCCTCTTCAGCACCAGTGGTTGGGGCATAGACTTGGACTACTGTGATGTTGAATGGTTTGCCTTGGATTCGAACTGCGATCATTCTGTCATTTTGGGGATTGTATCCCAGTACTTCTTTTCCTATTCTTTTATTGACTATAAAGGCTACTCCATTTCTTCTGAGGGATTCTTGCCAGCAGTAGTATACCTGATGGTCATCTGAATTATATTCCTATTGTTTTGCCACTAGAACATTTACATTTTTTGCTGAATGGGTATTGACCAGATGAAAGGAATAATTTACACTGCTATGGTTCCCCATATAGAATTATCTTCCAAATAGGAATTCACATCTTGAGAGATAGTTTGATGTAGTGGTTGAGGTATCAGACTAGAAACTGGGAGACCTGATTCTAGTCCAAAAAGGCAGCTGAGTAAATTCTCTTAGCTCCAGTAAAAAGCAGGTAATGGCAAACCACTTCTGGAACTATTGCCAAGAGAACTGCAGGTTACTTGATCCAGGCAATCACTAAGAGTAAACACTGACTCAAAGGCATTACAAACAAAACAAAAACAGAATAAAAAGCATCCCAAAAATCAATATAGTTAAATTCATGATAAAGTTTTCACAGCTTCAATAAGCCAGGCATTCTATTACATAAGATTTTCAGTGGGTAATTCTCTACTAATGAAGATTTATAACCCTTGATAAGGTTGGTCAAGTAGAAAGTGAATACAATTTAAATTCTAAGAGTACAGAAAGTATTCTGCAAATAAGTGAAAAGAAAAATATAGATTTTTTTTAAAGACAAGAGAAAGAACTGGAGCACACAAGATTTTTTAGTAGTTGCAGATTTCTATGATTATTTCAAAAGGAGCTTAGCAAATATACTAATTAGAATATAAATATATTTATATGATTCTGGTGCCCCCTGATGGCAGATACTTACACTGCTAGCCAAGTAATTTTTTCCAGTAGGGAAAAAAAGGTTGAGTATATATATTCAAGATTTCTTGCAATAATCAATTCAGTTCTGTACTGATTCAATAATCAGTGCAATTCTGGGTGGCAAAACATTAAAGGACAATCCAATATATTATAATTAAAGTTTAATATTCAAATATTTTTCACCATGGATTCAACATGAAGCTTTATGGAGAACTTTCACAATTTAGGTAGCTTATCTTTAAATGAATATTTATATATATTTTAAAATGAGATGCTGAAATCAGGAGTATTTAGTACCTGTAGCATATTCTGAAACAGCACAAATGAAATTGTAATGACTGGAAAACATGGCCTGTCAGCCTTTGAAATAAACCAGAATAATCTACTGTTTTAAGTTAGAAAGCTGAAAGTAACTTTAGTGTTTCTTGGGATAGAACACAAAGGGAGATTACTTGATCCTTCATTTTTGCCAAAACAATTCCAAATATGACCTCTGTTCAATCAGATGCATGAAACCTAATATATTCAGGTAACACAAAAATCAAAACCAGCAAAACCAAAAAGACACTGCATGCAAAGCAAAAAGCTAATGCATTTTAGACAAAATACAAATTGTTTCCAAGGAGTCTTATCCTCAACTAACCATACTCTAGGCCAGGGTCGGTAACCCGTGGGTCTGGAGCCACATGTGGCTCTTTTATCCCTCTGCTATGGCTCCCTCCTTTATCCCTCTGTTGCGGAGAGAAGCAGCCACTGCTTCTTCCATGGCCTGTCCACTGTTGCTACTTCCATGGCCTGTCCGCTGCTCTTGCAGTGCCTTGCGCAGCACAGTGAAATTTAGCATGCTTCACAATGGGGAAGACGGGGTCCTCTCCTCCTCCTCCTGGAGCCCATTATGATGCAGATTATGATGCCACAATGCAACCTTGCCCCACTCGCCCCTGGCAACAGCAGTGGCATTGGCCGTGGCGTGGGTTGGGCCAGTGTCTCAGGGCGGAGAACAGGTCATGCATCTCTCTGAGTGACTGAGGCACGTCCAGCACCAACAAAGGCCAGAAGTAGCTACCCATCGTTTCCTGCTGCTGTCTGTCGGGCAGCAAGATCCAGCTAGAGATGAGGCGCCAGAGAATCAGAAAGAAAGAGAGAGAGAGAGAGACAGACAGACAGACACAGAGAGAAAGAAAGACACTTAGCACTTAGCACTTTTTACTTATATACCGCTTCATAGTGCTTTACAGCCCTCTCTAAGCGGTTTACAGAGTTCAGCATATTGCCCCCAACAATCTGGGTCCTCATTTTACCCACCTCGGAAGGATGGAAGGCTGAGTCAACCTTGAGCCTAGTGAGATTTGAACAGCTGAACTGCTAAACTGGCAATCAGCTGAAGGTCGCAATGCTGCTTTTAACCACTGCGCTATCTCAGCTCCTGAGACAGAGACAGAGAGGAGACAGAGAGACAGACAGAGAGACAGAGAGTGAAAGAGACAGAGAGAAGGGGGCGGTGAACAACACACCCGAGGCAAGAGGTGGTCGGGAGGGGAGGGGTGAGGTGGGGCTGGGCAGGGCAAATAATTATCTGCTCAAATGACCGGCTGGGTAGGTGTGGCTGGGGTGTCATGTGACTGGGTGGGAGTGAGTGATGTCGAGTTGGCCACGGCCACCTAGTCACACTGGTTGTTAAATTATTGGCTGCCGGTGTTTTCTTTTCTGTGGGAAACGGGTCCAAATGTCTCTTTAAGTGTTTAAGGTTGCAGACCCTGCTCTAGTCCAATAAAAGGCACATAACAAGAACAATTGGTGGCTCAGATCTAGGAGAAAAAACACACACTCAAAATGTTTACAATGAAAGTTTTAAATAAAATGCCTAGATAGAGCTGGCATTGTTTCATCAATAATGAAATTGTGATTTTGACTATTACAAACAATGAAGGAATTTTACAAAGTAATAAAAGTAGTTACAGTAGATTCTGTTTCACTATGAATGGCATAGAGCCAATATAACACTTTGCATCTTCCTTGCTCCTGTAACTGAAAAATCTGGTTATTTTAAATAGTGAATCATACTTTGATTATCCTCCTTAATTATATATAATATGGTCTTATGGTTTAAGCTATAGCTGGAGAATCTTTCTCTGTTAAGACATAAAATAAAATTTATTTAATAATACATTTATTTAAAATAAATTAAATAAAATTTATTTAATAATAAATAAAATGAAAATTCATGCCCACTATGAGTAGAATAAGTTTTTACTTCAAAGGGCTCTCTATACATGTAAACTTGTGTTCCTATGTGATCAAGGCACCTCAGATGTGCATTGTCCACTGGTTTCTGACAATATATATCTTAGCTACAGAGATGACTTGTAGATCTGCCAGATTTATACTCTCACTCTTTTCCAAATGGTCTTTCTGAAGTGCCAAAATTTATCCACAACTCAACTTTATCATACTTGCTTATTTATAAGATTTATATATCTGTCCATCTTGTGGAACACAATTCTAGGTGGCTCACAATAACAATAAAACAAGAAACAAGAAAAACTAGAAAATGAGGCACCTAACCCAGAATCACCAATCCACCAAATCATACATTCCTTAAGCTTTCATCTCAGTCTATCCCAACGCATAGAGGAAAAAACACTCCTTACAGATTTTTGGAAAGATGAAAGTTTGGGGAGCAGAAAATTACAGGTCTAGGAGTGTCGCATTTTCCCAGTTGAAACTATGCTTAAGTCCAAGTCAAGTCTAAAAATACTAGAGAATTCTTAGAAGCCAGGCATTTTGACAAATTGGCCATCAGAAGACTCATAGACATAAACAACAACTACATACTGTGCAAAAGAGATAACCAACAAGGCAAAAAGGGAGCAAAAATACCAAAATACTCACCAAGACCATTGCCACCAACACTGACAGGGCAAACCACTAGAATGTAAACTGAGAACAAGCCTCGTTCCCTACCGGTACTGATTATGTTACCTAGTTTGGTTAATGAAATGTCTGCAAAAAAATAACCAAATAACCAAGCTCAGAGAGTACCAAGAATCCCTCATTTCAAACCTACGTTACAAATATTTCCTTAATCAGTATTTTCTTACTGCAACACAGAGATTGCAGCCATATCCAGATAGAATAATTTAGTCAGTATTATTTTAATTAATGTAAGATTTGTCTTATGTATGAATGACAACATTTCCAAACCTAACTCAATGAAGAAAATTAAGATGTAAAAAAACCCCATCATTCTAAGTTCATCTTTAAGTATCAAAGTTTTTCTGTTAAATTTAACGTAATTGCATAAAGCTTATAAATAAAAATGCCACCAGGGGGCACATGAAGAACTCACATAAGCCATTTAAGATACAATGTCTCTAAAAAAATCAGATCTGTTTCTGTTCAGTAGTAGTTTTAGTGATATATTTAATGAAAACCTTTTTAATATCTTCAAAATAATATATGATTTTAATATTTACTATTTATTTACCAGATTATAATTTGTAATGAAATATTATCCCTGCAAGATCATGCTTATTCAGTAGTTTAAAGAAATTCACAAACATCTAACTACTCAGAACTAATTGCGAGAGATATAATCTTATGAATGAAGCCTGCTTAGATCTCACCTTTCTCATAATCTGCCTTTTATCACATTTCCCTGAAAATAAGACCCACCTCAAAAACAAGTCCTAGCCTGATTTTTGGGGTGGGCCTCATATAAGCCCTACCCCAAAAATAAGCCCACTGAATGAGCATGGCCCACCAGCCCCTTGAACAGCACAGATACCTGTAAGTCCGAGCGTGGAGGCAGAGGTGGGGAGGGAGAGACAGGTGATCCAGACGTGCTGTGCAGCTGCCTGGATCACAGGAGGCTTGTGTGGCGCCATCGGCAGCAGGTGTAGGCAGAGGCACAGGGGGGAGACAGGGGATATGGACGTACTGCATAGCTACCTGGCTCATGGGAGGCTTGCAGGAGGCTTGTGTGGCGCTATCGGCAGCAAGTGGAGGCAGAGGCACCAGGAGGGGGGAGGCAAGCGATTATGATGCCCTGCGTGGCCGCCTGAACGCACAGCCGTGGGCAAGCCAAGAGACAGTGGAATGGAGTGGGTGGCATGTTGGGATTGCCTGTCTCCCCCCCTGTGCCTGTGCCTCTGCCTCCACCTGGCTCCATCGCGCACTTTTTGTCCAAAGGGAGATGAAGCTTTGTCTGCTTACAAATGGGACGCTTTGCAAGCAAATAAAGCTTCGAGTCTCCCTCATTTCTCCGTCTGGGCGAAAAGAATTTGTGCGCCTATGGGTCGTTTGGGAATGGAGTTTTTTGCCTGTCTGCGTTGCTTGGCCTCCTGCTCTGAAACTGTGCTGGTGCTGGAAGAATTGACCTTGTGGCCTCCTGCTGCTGGTTCTGCTGCCCCCAGGCAGTTGTCAGGATGTGGAACCACGGAGCCCTGAGGTAAGCAAGTGTGCGCGTTGGACAGCTCCACCTCCCCCCACCTCACAGCGGTGGCACTCAAAAAATTAAGATGCCACCTCCCCCCAAAAAGCCCCAGTGCTTATTTCAGGACTAAAAGAAAATAAAACCGGGTCTTATTTTTGGGGAAACACAGTACTTTCATAGCAATAGCAATAGCACTTAGACTTATATACCGCTTCATAGTGCTTTACAGCCCTCTCTAAGCGGTTTACAGAGTTCAGCATATTGCCCCCAACAATCTGGGTCCTCATTTTACCCACCTCGGAAGGATGGAAGGCTGAGTCAACCTTGAGCCGGTGAGATTTGAACAGCTGAACTGCTGAACTAGCAGTAGCCTGCAGTGCTGCATTTAACCACTGCGCCATCTCGGCTTCATGTCTATTACATGAAGTAATAGACATAATTAACATGCTGAGTCAGAAAAGAACCACTAAATATAACAACTCAACACTTTAAAGGATGTAATTTATAAGTAATTGCATCAATAACAAGGAACAGTAAATTAGATTTATTCAAGTTCCTGTCAAGATTATATTCATTCATTCATTCTTTAAGTTTATATTCATTAATTTATTCTTTAAGTTGATAAATACAGGTAATCCTCGAGTTATGACAGTAATAGAGCCTGCCCATTTTGGTCAAAATTCAAGATGATCTTAAGTGAATCAGATTATGTGAACATGCTCCCATCCTGGTCCCTCCAATGCATGTGTTAAATAATGCAAAATTAAGTATGCATGGGGTGCATCATGGATGCCTGCCAATTGCTTCCCAAGGCCTGCCCCCATCCCTGAAATACTCCATGTTCCACTTCCCACCCTTTGGGGTCCCCATAGCCACCTCCCAATGGCTCGGCTCACTTATCTTGTGAAGATCTGCAGAGCTCAGGAGGTGGGGGAAAGGAAGGAAAACACGTCTCTCTTGTTGGACCATGTGGGGGAATTCCAGTGACATCTTTTTTTCCTTTTTCCATCCTCAGTGCACATTTTGAAACCTGACTTGCTATAATTCTCTGCAAATGAGGCCTTCCCCCTCCCTCTGCATTGCCACTTTAACTCTTAACGCTGCATTACTTGTTCTCCGGTGGGAGAGACAGCTCAGGTGAATGGAAAAAAACCTTTTAGTGCACATTTTGAAACCTGAGCTGCCTCTGCAGACATGGGGAACAAAATATGCTACATACAAAACACAAATATTCACCATCTTTATTTTTAAGTTAAACCTCTGGTTCCCCCAGAAGCTCCAAATGCATCCTTAGAGAATAGTAATGACAAGAGGTTGCAACTTAATCTTTTATTATTTATTTGTCATCTATCTTGTGTTTCAAAGCAACTCTACTTAATTTTATTAGCTAATCTGGTCACCAATCCAAGGAAAAAAGTATTAGCAATAGCAATAGCACTTATATACCGCTTCATAGAGCTTTACAGCCCTTTACAGAGTCAGCATATTGCCCCCAACAATTTGGGTCCTCATTTTACCCATCTCAGAAGGAGGGAAGGCTGAGTCAACCTTGAGCCTGGTGAGATTCAATCTGCCAAACTGCTGGCAGCTGTTGATCAGCAGAAGTAGCCTGCAGTACTGCACTCTAACCACTGCGCCACTGCGGCTCTATTAGTAAGTTAAGGCAGGTAGAACACATTATAGGGGTCCGGAAGAGGTAATAGGAAGCACCCTCATCATTTTGTCTTCTACTAAAGTGTCATTTTTGACAGGCATATCCCTCAAAGTCTTTTTGGTAAGAAACTTAACATTCCAAAGGGGGCTCCCTATTCTAGTCATTAGCACAAGCATTAAAAATTATGCGATTACTGATTACAGTGATCAGTAATGTACAATACCATAAAAGTATCACCCCTACAATTACAGCGA
The DNA here is from genome assembly GCA_023053685.1 of Diadophis punctatus similis. NCBI lineage: Eukaryota > Metazoa > Chordata > Lepidosauria > Squamata > Dipsadidae > Diadophis > Diadophis punctatus. The sequence continues at coordinate 3,051,703 of JALIGW010000007.1, read as the reverse complement.
TGCAACAATCTTTGTTTTAATTTGGTAAGTCAGTAATCCTTCCCTGGATAGACATTTCTATTTCAGTAATCCCAGTTTTTAAGACAAGAATAGCAAGTCTGAGTATGTGAGTTTCAGTTACCAGACTCTGTTCCACATTCCAGAAATGCCACATACATCACACAAGAATATATAAGTACAAATCAACATTGTAGATTTGGTATTTTCAAGGCTTCTTTCCACATGGTATAGTCTCCCACTACCAACTTATCACAATATTTAATTGTTGTGTTGGAAAGCAGAGAAAAGATTCAGGGACAGAAACCTATTTGGCTCACATTTGAATGCAGAGCAATTTATTATTGTAGTTCCTGACAGTTAGAACAATTAATCAGTGGAACAACTTGCCTCCAGGAGTTGTGGGTGTTGTAAGAATGGAGATTTTTAAGAAGACAACCATTTGCTTCAAATGGTATAGAGTTTTTTACTTAGCAGGGGAAGTTGGACTAGAAGATCTCCAAGATCCTTTCCAACTCTGTTATTTGTAAATCAGCAATTATAATTCCCTGTATTTTGCTATGGCATTTGCCAAGTATAAAAAAGTACATCAGAAATCCATTTGTGGAATTCCGGTTGATATCGCGGCAATATCAGACACAGGAAATGGGGCTCCGTTCTCTGTGCTGACTTCTCCCTGTTTGTGGGAGAATAGAATAGAATAGAATAGAATAGAATAGAATAGAATAGAATAGAATAGAACAGAATTCTTTATTGGCCAAGTGTGATTGGACACACAACGAATTTGTCTTTGGTGCATATACTCTCAGTGTACATAAAAGAAAAGATACATTTGTCAAGAATCATGAGGTACAACACTTAATGATTGTCATAGAGTACAAATAAGGGGTGGTGAAGCAAAGAGGGCACCCTGTGAGCTTGAGGAGAGGCGCAGCTCTCCTGTCTGACCCAGGGTTTTTTTTCCTCTCTCAGCCACAGCAAGAAGAAGAGGCAGCCTAAAGATGGCTGCCAGAAAGCTGGGACAACCAAAGAACAACTACGTCTGGTGCTGGAGCGAAGTAGGTGAACTGTGACTGGAACTGGGGGAGAGGATTTCTTTTTGCCTTAAACTTAACCCAAGGAATAATTTAGAACTATTGGCTCAGAATTATTTGTTAAAGCGGCATCTAAGCATTCTGAGAGAATACCAGACCAGAAGTGAAAGGCGCAAGAGAAAAAAATAATAAATTTTGAAATATACAGAAAATTGGACTCTTAAACTGGGAAGATGTGGTACTGGAAAGGTATTTTAAAATGCTGAAACTATTTATTTACAAAACTTATTCTGCTTTTGGAGATGGTACTTTTATGGATCGCTTAAATGAAACGAAGTTTACTGAATTTTAAGCTGAGAGTGCCACCTGTTTACAAAAGGAAAAATTACAAGTCTTGGAATAGCTATATGAAGGACTGTGAAAATATCTATTGGATTATTTTTAGCTACCCTATGATTACTGGAAACCCAAATATGAAAATAAGGAAACTATTTAATTAAAAGGACCCCAGAATGTCATGTTAGAAGATTGAACCTGTAAAGGGGACACAAAGAGGCTTTTGATAACCTCTGGGATTATCTAAATGGAGTTGATTGTTTACCTAAGGGATATAAAGAACTGGGACTAATGCACTCCTTGAAGGGCCACTTAAAAACTGAATAAATAGTACTTGGACTGCTGGACAAAAGTTGAATTTTTTTTTAAAAAAAAAGCAAAATAAGATGCTTTATAAGGAAGAAATGAGTGTAATTTCGAAGGAGATGGCGTTACTTTTTCAAAAGACATCATGGAGAAAGGATTTAAGGAGATTACGGAAAAAAATGGAAAATACCATACGAGGGATGATAAGTGAAGACCAAGATGCCCAGGAAAGGGAGGAGTCAACAGAAGAAATGAAGGAAGAAGAAGACAAAGAGGAGACAACAATGAAAATAACAGTAATTGATGAATTAAATCAGGGGGAAAATATACTAAGAGAGCTGGAAGATACTTTTGAAAGGGAGATAGGGGTCTGGGTAGAAATTTTGGAAACTAGGCAGTGGAAGAGAGTAGAGGTGGGAGAAATACCTAGACCGAATAACCAAGAAGCAGATACAGACAGAGATAAAGATTCAAGAGAGGAATTTGGGAGGCAAGTAAAAAAAAAAGTATAGCAATTAAAGTATTGAAGCAGACAAGAGATGATGGATAGATGATTTTTCTTTTTTGTTGTTGTTCTGATTTGTGTCTCCTTTTCTCTGGCCTCCTTTTTTTTTAGCTAGGTGACATGATTGGAAGTTAGGTAGGATAGAAAGAAAAAGTCTTTTAATAAAGTGTGACATGATTAAAAGTTAGAATAAATAATAGAAATAAGAGAAGGGGGAATATTAGTGTATACACTTTTATATAATAAAATAAAAGTAATAACAAGAGAAAACATGGAATGATTGAACAATGACAGATTGCAACTTAATATAAATGTGTATTATTATTAGAAATATGTAAGTTGATTGAATGTAATAATTATGATTAATTCTACTAGTTTTATTTGTATTAGAATGTATGACACCCAGGTGCCACACTGTTCACACATTGATTTGATATGTTTGTAAAAAAAAGAAAAGAAAAGAAATCCATTTGTATAAAAATGCATATATTATGAAAACAATGTACAAAATATACTGTATGAAGGAATATTGTGTGTACTTTTGCCTGTATGCAGGTTTTGCTAACAAAATTTTAGCACATTTTAGAAAAAAAGTGTAACAAAATATTCATATTATTATGAATAAGCTTATTCTCTTAAGCTTTTTTTTAATGGTATTTGTAAAAAATGAAAGACTAAATGGATGTACCTACATATCCCTAGCTTATGTTGGCTATAACATTTTTAATTTCAATTCAGTGAGGAGGTGGATGTGATGGACGATGTGAGGGTCTGGATGGGAGTCAACAGGCTCAAACTTAACCCGGACAAGACCGAGTGGCTGTGGATACTGCCTCCTAAGGACTCTGTCGACTGTCCCTCCTTGGTTTTGGGGGGAGAGAAATTAACCTCGGAACGGGTTCGCAATTTGGGTGTCCTCCTAGATCCACAGCTTAAATTGGATCAACATCTGACAGCTGTGGCTAGGGGGACCTTTGCACAGGTTCATCTTGTGCACCAATTGCGACCCTACTTGGATTGGGAGGCACTTCTCATGGTCACTCATGCCCTCGTCACCTCACGGCTTGATTATTGCAATGCGCTCTACATGGGGCTACCCCGAAGAGTGTTCGGAGACTTCAGTTGGTCCAAAATGCAACTGCACGTGTGGTTGTGGGTGTGCCTAGATACACCCACACTATGTCCATCCTGCGCGAGCTGCATTGGTTGCCCATTGGTCTCCGGATGCAATTCAAGGTGTTGGTGATTACCTTTAAAGCCCTATATGGTTCAGGGCCAGAGTATCTTCGGGACTGTCATCTACCACATACCTCCCTGCGACCGGTTAGATCCCACAGGGCTGGTCTGCTTCGGGTCCCGTCAGCTAAACAATGCTGGCCGGCGGGCCCACGGGCGAGGGCCTTCTCTGTGGCTGCCCCGGCTTTTTGGAATCAGCTACCCCCCGAGATCCGTACTGTCCCCACCTTATTGGCCTTCAGGAGAGCCATGAAGACCTGGCTTTTTCGGCAGGCCTGGGGCCAATGACTGTGTGGAAGAACTAGTGATGTTGGCCCATGAAATGGTTAGATGATTGAATGTTTTTAAACTGTTACAATGTTTTTTTTAATTTTGTTTTTAACGTTATTTTATATTGATGATATTTGTATTTGTTGTGAGCTGCTCAGAGTCCCTGCGGAGTTGAGCGACATAGAAATACAAATAATAAATAAATTAATTAATTAATAAAATTACTCTCTCAGTGTGGCACAGCTTAAGATTAGGTTGTAGGATGTTCCTAAAGCTAATCTAATGTTATTGCCTAATATTTCAAATATTAAATGTAAGAGTTAAACAGGTTTCCGTGAGCAGCATTAACTATTATATTCTCTGTACTGTAGGCAAGCTATTTGACATCGGAAATTATTCCTAAACATTTTCCTGGGCATAATATCCGCCAATAATGCTAAGTGAGTCCCAATGACAATGTTAAATGTCTAAAACAGGTAATGAATGCTCTGTTTAGACAATGGATGCAGACAATGTCGTTCATCTTCCCTTAGCTCTGTCATCTGTTAGAAGCTTTGATAGCAAGTGAAAAAAAATCGCATAATGTCTGCATCCATTATATGAATAGAGAAATTTAATTGGTCTTACCTAAACGGAGATCACAGTAAAGTTTTTAAAAATTCTTTAAATTCTTATCTATAGTTCAAATTAAGATCCAGATGGTTATAATTCTGTGAATGTTTACAAGACCAGAGCTTAATTTTATCACAAACCATAAAAGGAGCATACTGTAAATCTCTAAACCAACGCACATTTCCAACATCTTCTCTAACAAGTCTCTCTTCTGTGTCTTAAAGAAGAGGGTACTAGGCAGACATTCATCAGACACAGTTGTACTAGTATGCTAATACAAAACATTGGTGAAAATGTTGTTTGCTGTGTATCTATTTTTTTTAAAAAAAGGAATCTGGTTATTGAAAAGACATTTCTTAGCAAACTATAGTACTCACAAAACTGAGCTTTTCCCAGAATTCATGTCCTTTCTCCATCTTTCTCAGGCTAGGTGGAATATACCAGAAACAAATATTTGCATATTCTGGCTGAAAAGGTAAGGAAAAATTATCTTCAGTATATAAAAAGAAAATTGACCAGACTACTAAATCAATACAAATATAAGAGTCCAAATGGGTAAAGAGCAATCTTACCTCAATTCACACACACACAAGTGCACACAAAAGTTTTGGTATCAATCCCATTAAAGATTGTTAATCTAACTTCAACATTTCTACATAAGATGATGATGGCTTGTATAATTTACCAGTTGATAATTCGTGAGTAAAGTTTATATCTGTTAAATTTGTATCTTGCATTTGCAGCATGAATATAGTTCTGTGCCATTATATAATGACTTACTTTAAGAAATTACAGGTGGACTTCCTGGGCACATGGCTAACTGAACACACGCACGTGAGAGATCTCTGAAGGATTTCTCCCTGAAGTGTGGCTCTTCTGCCTTTTAACTGAAAGGACTGATATACCATCAGTTTTTATGATCTACCCAGTCAGGGTGTGTCAAAGAACTTCCCCTAAGGACCGTTCAATACAGTTGTAAGCCGGCAGATTGCTTTTGGAGTTGAACTCCGAAGCTGTCTGCATGCCAAAAGCTGGGAGGGAGGGGCTGCAATCTGTTTGAGGGCTGAATAGAAGTTGAAATCAGCAGTAAGTTATGCCTTCCTTATCTTAATCACCTTCAAAGACTATTATTCTATCTTGTCAATTTTAAAGAGGTACTTTCTAGCAACAACTTGCTATACCTTTTTGAAGCCTGCGCCATTTTAGGGATTTTTTTTGTCTTAAAGAACAAGGAAGAAGGCTGCTAAGGCAAGCCAAATAAAGAAGTCAGGCCGAGAAGGCGGGGGGAAGCTGACGGAGAAAGATAAAGATTGAACCCGTGATTTTAGTTTACTACTGTGTTTCCCTGAAAATAAGACAGGGGCTTATATTTTTTGGACCCCCCCAAAAATGCCCCTGGCCTTATTATCGGGGGGGTGGCTTATTTTTGGGGGGTGCAGGAGGTGGGGCGGGACGCGAGACACGCGTCTTACTAGAATCAGGCAGCTCTGTGGCGTCTCTCGGCTGGTCTGTTTAGTTCCAGCTCCAGCCATCACCATAGAGTGGGAAACGCACTCGCAGAGCGGCTTCTGCCCTGGCTGGGTTTGGGAGCCAGAGTTTGGGGGAGAGAAAGAAAGAAAGACTTCTGCTGCTTCTGCTTTTGGCTGCAGCAAGGGAAGCAGCAGAAGTCTTTCTTTCTCTCCTGCTCTTCGGCTTTCAAACCCCAGGCAAGGCAGCGGCTGCTCTCCGAGTGCACTTTCCACTCTATGCTGACAGCCAAACGTCTAGCCGGATGCAGCAACAGAAGCAGCCGGAAACCAAAAATCTCGGGCTGTCAGGTAGGACGCGCGTCTCGCACTGGGGCTCGATTTGGGGCTTGGCAGGGCGGGCGAGGCTGGTTGGGTCGCGCGTCCTGACACTTGTCCCGGTAGCTCGGTCGCGTTCCTTGGTGTGGTGTCCAGGGCAGCCCGTTCTAAAAGAGAAGGTCTCATGAGTTCAATCAAAGTTCTCGAACTCGCGAGATGTTCTCTTTTAGAATGGGCTGCCCTGGACACCACACCGAGGAACGTGACAGAGCTACCAGAACAAGTGTCAGGTAAGATGTGCGCCTCGCACTGGGGCTCAATTTGGGGCTTGGCAGGGCAGGCGGGGCGCGCATCCTACCAGACACTTGTACCTCCGTCGCGTTCCTTGGTGTTGAGTCCAGGGCAGCCCGTTCTAAAAGAAAACGTCTCTCGAGTTCAATCAAACTTCTCGAATTCACGAGATGTTTTCTTTTAGAACGGGCTGCCCTGGACTCAACACCGAGGAACACAACGGAGGTACAAGTGTCAGGTAGGACGCACGTCTCACGGTGGCGGGGGGGGAAGACATAGCCATGCACTCTCTTCCCAATGATTTACAATATTTAAACAGCCAAGCGCCGCCAGGAAGACTTTTTCAACAGCCAGTCGGAGCAACGGATAGACCCCGCTTTGCCTTCTGCAAACGACCTGTGCCCAACTAAGTAAGTCTGGGGGGAAGCCGCAGATGGGGAAAAGGGGCGCGCGCGGGGAGGGTTGTTTTGTCTGCGGCAAAGTTTCCGTGTGTGTGTGTGTGTGTGTGTGTGTGTGTGTGTGAGAGAGAGAGAGAGAGAGAGAGAGAGAGAGAGAGAGAGGTGGCTACACGCACCCCCCCCGCGGGACTGGCTCGGCTGTTCTGGGAAGCCTCCGGCAGCGTTTTGACACTCGCTCCTGCTGGCAGCGACACAGGGATATCTCTCTCTCTCCCGGCCAAAAGAGTGCCGCCGCAAAAAGAGTGACTCCCGGCATGTCCCCCACTTTTCCCCGGAAGTAGTTGCGGCTGCTTATTTTCAGGGGTGGCTTATTTCAACGCATGTCCCGAAAAGCCCTGTGGGGCTCATTTTCGGGACATGTCTTATTTTCAGGGAAACACGGTATTGTAGTAACTGATAACTTGATCTTCTCAGCTGTGGATGGCTAAAATCTTCTGATTCTGATTAAAAGAGGAAGCCAAGATGGTGGGGCAAAGTATTAGAGATAAATTTGAAAGGTCTCTAAATAAAATACGTCAATTTGTGGATCAGTTGTTTTCTGAAGATAAAAAAATCCTCTACTTCTGAGTACTTCTGAGATGCAAACATGTGGAGAATGTTACCAAACTGCCAAGCCAACTTCACAAGTAGCTGAAACTGAAAACGCAGAGGAGTTTATCACAGTTTTGGAAAAGCCGGATATTAATTTTCATTTTTACCCTCACTACTTTGGTTCAAATGTAAACTTCTCAACACATTTGAAAGAAGAGCTTCGAGAAAATAGACAAATTTGGGAGTTTTTCTTTAAGGACATTAACAAGGTTGAGCATCTCGTGATAAAAAGAAAGGACTACAAGTCTTTGATACTTCCAGAGAAGAAAAAAATTTTACTCCATGAAAATAAGCTGGAAGGAGTGACTTAAACTTAAGGAGTTAACTTTAAAACCTTTGCATTTTTCTCTACTTGATATGTGCAACTGAAAGAAGGTTTAACCCAAAATTTGCAAATGTATTTTTTAAATATATACGGTATATAATGTTTAAGCAACTTTTAAAGTAGGCAAAAGTTATTGAAAATGTATTTGAGAGTACCTGTATTAAGAAAAAGTAAAAGAAAATAATGTATCAGTTTAAAGAAAAACTTTGTATGTTAAAAAGGATGTTTATAAAAGAAAAAAATAATTATTCTATAAAGGTAGTTTGGAGGGAGGGAGCTAAATTAAGGTGACCAGACGTCCCGCTTTTGGCGGGACAGACCCGATTTCAAACAAATTGTCCCGCGTCCCGCGGCGTATCCAAAAAGTCCCGCTTTTTGAATTTGCGCCACGGTTTGGCCACCCCTGCTTTAGCGCGTCTTTGCTGTGTCCCCCGGAGCTATTTAAGCAGTGTGATAAGCAAAGCAAAACATTAAAAGCCGAGGAAGGAAAAAAAAAAAGAAGAGCAGCCACCTTCCCCCCAGCAAAGCCCTGAACGGAACGGAACAGAGGCGGCAGGGGATGACAATGGAGGCTGTTTCGTTGCTTAGCAACCAAGGCAAAACAGATTCTCTCTGTCCCTCCCTTCCTCGGGCTGCAGTTCTTTACACATGGGTTCAAATAGATATCAGCCTTTTTTTCGTCTCTGCCTCGGCGCGAATGGTGACGCAATCGGCACGCGCCTAATGTGAAAGAGGAAGGAGACGTGTGGGGCTGAGGAATTGGGAGTTTCTCCCCTCATGAAAATGTTATGGTGGTGAATTTGGGTAGGAGAGAGATGTTTCGCCGGCGGTTCTTTTCCCTGCTCGGCTCAGTAGAAGAGGGACCCTGTTTTGACTGCATGGCTTAAAGAACTCGCCGGTATCCGGCAGGGCTCTGCAGATAAGTAAAAGCATAAGAAACGGAGCAGGTGAATCTTCTGCCCTGGTTTGTGGTCTCTTTCTACAAAAATTGCTGCTAATTAGGGTTTGCGGAAGTCGTTCTTCCCTCTCCACAGTTATATATGAATATACAATTATATCGCAGCGTTCCAGGGCCAGACGCAGCAGAGGCTGCAGCTTTGTGCACCCCCCCAACACCCCCCCTTCATCGTCCTTCCCGAAGTCTTTTGTCCTGGCGCGGAAAGGGGAGGCGTGGATCATCTCTTTCCCCCCCCCTCGCCCCCCCCTCTTCAATGGTGTCCCGCTTTACCAAAGTGAAAATCTGGTCACCTTAAGCTAAATGCAATATTGAAGTTTAAAGCTTGTATGTTAAAGTTAAAGAATAAGATGTATTAGAAAGTTTTGACTTAAAAGAAAAAAAGTGCCTTTTTTAAAAAAAAAGGTTTAGTAACCTGAAGGAAAAAAGGAGGGTGAAAGTGGGGGGAAAAGACCCCTTCCTTTTTTAGGCCAAAGAATTGAAAGAATATAATAAACTATGTAAATAAAAATGGTGTGTAGGAAGTTAGTACCTATCTCTCTCCTAGGAAAATGAAATATTCTAGGAAATATTAAAAAGGCAGTATATTATATCTTCCCTAAAGGAGAAACATGTTTCTAAAGACAAACTCAGAGCCTCAGCTCCCTGCCCCCCCAGCAGATATTTTGGTGCCAACCGATCTACAAGACAAAGGCTGGGCCAGCTTATCTACAACACAAAAGACATGGCCCTCAGGACATGATAGGATTAGCCCTCTACCCATCTAGCAACAGAACTCATCACATGGCACCTGGGGAGATTACATCACCCAGCAAGACACTACAAACTTACCCCTGCATGACCCCATGGGAGTCTGATAACCAATCAGAATACAGGAAGCTCCAAGGCGGGGCCCAAGAGAGGGTAAAAAATGTCTCTCTCTCCCATGTGCTCTTTTTGCCCAGGACCTCAACCATGTGGTCGTGTCCACCATTAAAACCATCTTTCCAATATTTATTCCAAATATTGGAATAAGATGATATAATGAATAAAATGGAAAGGGGGAAAATGTTTGAGATATATATATATATATGTGGGTGCAATATTTGGATGAATGTTTTATAAGATGATGCTGGATAGGTGAAAAAAGGGGATGTGAAAATTAAGTTTAAAGAAATTTAGTACTTATGAATTTAAATGGAAAAGAGATTTAAAACTAAATGGAATCTTATTTTATTATAACAAATGGGAAATTAGAAATTAAGATGGAAAGGACTATTTTTAAAGGGTGTTAACTAGAAAAGGCAATAAGACAGTTTTGGGGTAAGGGCAAATGGTGATATTGTTTAAATGTTAGAAAAGAAGTAGGAGGTAAATAGAATTTAAAAATATCGAGAAAGAATATTATGGCAGGAATGGGAAATACATAAAAATTGTGTGTGGGGATGCTATAAGCTGTATAAAATTTTGACTCGATCGATATTCTGTTCAGAGAAAATACATTGTTTGTATTTATTTATTTATTTATTTGGTTGTTCTTATAGGCCGCCCATATCCCGCAGGACTCAGGGTGGCGTACAACAATGGAAAGATCAATCAATAATACATAAAAAAGACAATTTAAAATGATTACAAAAATTAAAACCCATCATCATTCATACATGGGGAATTAAGCTGTATTTCATCCCGCCTGCAGGAAGAGTCATGTTTTCACAGCTTTGCGGAAGGCCAGCAGGGTGGGAATAATCCGGATCTCTGGGGGGAGTTGGTTCCAGAGAGATGGGGCTCCCACAGAGAAGGCTCTCCCCCTCGGCCCCACCAACCGGCATTGCTTGGTTGATGGGACCTGAAGGAGACCAACTCTGTGGGACCTAACCGGTCATAGGGAGGCATGCGGTAGGATGTGGTCCCGAAGGTAGCCTGGCCCTAAGCCATGTAGGGCTTAAAAGGTTAAAACCAACACCTTAAATTGCGTCCGGAGACTAATGGGCAGCCAATGCAGCTGGCGGAGAATAGGTGTTATGTGGGTGTATCTTGGAACAACCACCACAGCTCATGCAGCTGCATTTTGCACCAACTACAGTCTCTGGATACTCTTCGAGGGTAGCCCCATGTATGTGTGTTAAAAAATTAAAAAAATTAAAAAAAACCCCACCCCATCTTTCCAAGTAGTCTCCGTGTTTCCAGTGTCTTTCTTCCCACATGGAACTGAACCCAGATGGACATTTCTTCCAACAATTTGGCACCCAAAGATGGGACTCCAAGCTAACCTGACCAATGGATCTGGCCCAGGTAAGCCTGGGTATGTATAAGAAATGTCCATCTGGGTTCAGTTCCAAGTGGGAAGAAAGACATTGGAAACATGGTGGACAGGACCACATGGTTTGAGGTCCTGGGCAAAAAGACCACATGGGATATATACTCAAACCATGTGGTCCTGTCCACCATGTTTCCAGTGTCTTTCTTCCCACTTGGAACTGAACCCAGATGGACATTTCTTCCAACAGGTGACAGTTTATAAAACGTGCAAAGAGAAATACACGTTATTTCCATAGCAAAGAAGATAAAGCAGGAACCTATGCAAAAGAAATGCAATATATTATAATACACATACTGACGGCAGCAAGAATAGCTTACGTGCAGAATTAGAGAGTAGCCCTTCTGAAAATATGATAATTAAGAAAGTAATGGATTGTGCGGAGATGGTTAAATTGACTTTAGAACTGCAGGATAGAGAAGATAAGGAATATTATACAGTATGGGAAAAATGGTATTATTGGTTAGAAAGTAGAAATAATAAACTTATTGTGTGTGTGTGTGTGTGTGTGTGTAATATTAGTTTATAGGAAATGTAAATGTAAATATGAATATTATATGCAGGGTAAATTGAATGAACATGTATGAGGATAACCAAAATGAATGTTTGTTGATGTCTCAGGATTGGGAAGATTGGATGTGAGGTGCTTTTAATGTAAAAAAAGTTCAATAAAATATTTTTTTAAAAAAGCAGGAATGGTTAATTTTATTACTTTATTTAAAGAGGAAAATATGTTCTTATTTGGATATCACTTCTGGAATTTGTGCTTGTGAAGAAAAAAAATGAAACTTTGATCTTGGTTTTGTTGATTAGAAAGATTTGGTGTTATAGAAATGGCTAGTTATATATTAATGTGTAAAAGCAAAAAGTAGAGGCTGGAATGTGTTTATCTTGTACTGAGCTAGAAAGAGTTGGAAGTTAATGCCCCCTTTTCTTTCTTTTTCTCTTCCCACTTGTATTCCACACCCCCTTTTCCCATTCCCTTTCCCTCCCTTAATTTCTTATTTTCTTTTCTTTTTTTGTATTTTATATTTTATATAATAAAATAAAAAAAATTTAAAAAGAAAAAGAAATTACAGGTAAACAATGCAAACTGGGAAGAAAGAGAATATCCAAAACAATTTTTAAACAATAGTCTTTATGGCACATGTTCTTGCTATACATGCATAACTTGTTCTCAATATTTATGAGGTTAAATCAGAATGGAAATGGGTGAAAATAGGAAAGAGATAGAGGGAATTACCTAGAGTATACTCTTCTATTTTTCTGAAAGTGAATGCTGTCTCAATTACAGTCTATTCTTCCTCCCAAATGGGTAGAAACTACTAGCTGTGCTGAATTCTTTCATGAAAGGGCACTAACTCTACTCATAACATTATGTCTGCCTTCTTTCAAAGAATATATTAAATACATTTAATCATTAAGGAGAATCCAATTGTCAGCAGGAAGAGATGGCCAAGTGTGTCATTGCCTGTGATGAAATAAAATAGATAGCATGAAGACGTTCATATGTTCTAAACTCACTATGTCAATTAAAAGAGGTTTTAAAATACTTAGCTAAGATGTTTGAGAACAGCTGTAGCTGCTATAGTCAGTTTAAGAGAACTGTAGTCTGATATAGAAATTAATATAAAGTGATTACGTTGTTACGTGTCTCAGAAAAGAACTATCAGGATTACATTCCCATTTTTTGTTTTGTTTTTAATATCCCCTTACCAGTGGTGAATTGCTTCAGTTCAATTACATGGTGAATGATTGCTTATCATCTAAATAAGGCATGGCATGTAATCAAGGTGATGATCTAAAATACTGCCTATACTTCATACCCTTTAGCATTTCTGATATCATTAGTTCCAAAATGGTGGCAAAAAGTGCTAAACTGCATTTAACCTACCTCAAGAAGCAACTGAAATCCTTCTCTCTTCTTAATTTCATCCACTAAGTATCTGAAAAACAGAACAGTAATGTCTGGAGTTAATTTAACAATGTACAGATAGATGCAGATGTTCACATTTGTCCTTTGTCAAATCACATCCTTTGTCCAACACTTGCCGGAAGCTGGGAGAAGAGATTGCCACGCTGGCAGAAGATTAGTGGCCAATGTGACCCAGTTGGGGGGTGGGGGAAACGGGGTGCCAACTTCCTATCGGGTGGGAACTTGGGAGGAAAGTTAGATTTGGGTTTCTCCATGTGCTTGCCAACATGGTCTCCGCATTAAATTGGAACTTTGGTGAACTGATTGCCTTGGACTCTGATTTCTGCTTGAGTACTATTGGAACCATGACATGAGGTCTTATAGGTGTCTAAAGCCCCCAGAACTGCGTGCATTGCTACTTCTTCACCAACTGTAATAGCATTAAGCATCATTACATTTTTTTTAAAAGACTAGCAACATTTCAAGAAAGTGTGTGAGGGATAATTTTTTAAATTGCAGAGTCTTTACAATGGGATGGCATGGTGTTAAATATACATCTGCATTTGTTTGTTTATTTGTTTTTTAGCTATTCTAATCATATAAACCTTCAATTTTTTTTCAAATTAAAGCAGCATATATGCATTTTAAGACACAAACATACACAAATTGCAGCAAGTAAATTAAAAGTGCCAAGTTTCGCACAGATACAGTCTCCTGACTTTTAACCCCTAATTCAGGAATTGGCTTACCCAGTATAAGATTTATTGACAAACTTTAGTAAGATTAATGCCCTTGCTGGGTTTCCAAGTGAGGTTCAATGGTGAACTCAAGGTCCCTGAAAGAGCGAGGACAGCACTGCAGCAGAGATCAGTGGCCAGACAGCAAATTCTGATCAGTAGAGGATCTCTCAGCTTATTCTGGCAACTGTAGGAATCATGGTTTGTATGGTCAACATTGAGCAGCTGGAAGCTGAGAGATTTCAATTATACTCACAACTGCAATGCAGCCTGTCATAGACATGAAGTCTGTAAAAAAACTTCACTTTCTTAATCACTAATGGATATAATCAATTTAAAGTTAATGAGAGATTTTCAGATTGTCAGGATAAGGAAAAACCACTTGGTAAATCAATCAACTTTCTGGATCAAAGAAAACAAAAAAGAGCAGTTTAAAGGAAATCCCCTACAGAAATGGATATCACCCCAAAGATACTGCAGATAATGTTTGGAGTTATCGAGCAAGACGCTGTCTAAATCAGTTAATACTAACTGGGCAATTGTTGAAGAGAGAATGGAAGAAAGACATCTAAAGATGAAAGAGGAAATGGAAGTAATTAAGAAGATTGAAGAATTTGTTAGACAAAGTGCTGGAGAGGTAAAACAAATTAATGATAAAGTGGACATTTTGAAAGCAAGCAGAAGTTATAAACAGATGAAAAAAGTTTTAAATAATTTGGTATTAATATAATTGAGGGAGAAAGAACTATGCTTGAGAGTCAGAGTGAATCCAGAGGATTCTGGTAAAAATATTAGGGTAAATTTGTCATTTTTTTTAGAATGGTATGAGAGACACAGAAGCTGAAATCAAAAAAAGGTATAGGATAAATATACAAAGTTAAAAAAAATGTCCCAAGAAATATAGTTGCACACTTTGTTAGAAAAAAGCCTAGAGACTAAGCAGCATTTTAATACTAGACTGAAAATGGATCATACCAATACATTCTGAAACCAGAATTTTTCTTTCTACGACTGATAGTTAAACATGTAATAAAGAGCCATGCAATGCATTTTTATACACAATGAAGGAAAGATCTGGCAATACCTATGGGGGGGGATGCTTGGTAAAAATGACAGAAATTGCTGAAATGGTTAAATAGACTTGATTGATTTAAGGAAATGACTACCGGTATCTATATTTATTGATGAAGGGACATTTGAATAAAAAAGAAAAAAGGTTTATGATTTTGATGATTAGATAGAATAATTATAGAAAGAAGAGATTCGTAGCACAACTTTACACAGAGAGGTTAAAATATAATTGTACTTATAAATGCTCTGAAGAAGATCAGAAGCCACATTTTTATATTTTTATTTATTTATTTCTATTTTTATATACTTTTTTTCTTTCTACACTTTTAACCTTTCATTTTTAACTCCTTTTCATTGTATTTTAATTTGTATTAGTTATTAGTGTTGTTAAAATTCTCAATAAAAATTATAGAACACAATAGAATAACAGAGTTGGAAGGGACCTTGGAGGTCTTTTCCTGCTCAGGCAGGAAACCCTATACCCGTGGTGGCGAACCTATGGCACGCATGCCAGAGGTGGCACGCGGAGCCATAAAAGCCGGCACGCGAGGGTTGCCCACTGGCAAACCGGAAGTGCGAAAAAACGCACTTCCGGTTTGCCGGTGTGCTGTTTTTTGCACTCCGGAGGGTTCAGGGAAGCTCCCTGAAGCTCCGGAATGCAAAAAACTACAAAACGGACAAAACGGAAGTGCACTTTTCCGCACTTCCGGTTTGTCCGTTTTGTAGTTTTTTGCATTCCGGAGCTTCAGGGAGCTTCCCTGAACCCTCCGGAGTGCAAAAAACAGCACACCGGCAAACCGGAAGTGCGTTTTTTCGCACTTCCGGTTTGCCGGTTTCGTCGTCCCAGGCTCCGGTAAGCCTTTGCGCGGGGGTGGGGTGTGTGTGCGCATGCGCAGGGGGCAGCATGGGGGTGTGTTGAGTGCATGCGTGGGGGGGAGGGAATGGGTGTGGGCATGCGAGCGCGCGCAAGCGCCCCCCCCTTTTGGCACGCGAGCCGAAAAAGGTTCGCCACCACTGCCCTATACCATTTCATACAAATGGTTGTCCAATCTCTTCTTAAAAACTTCCAGTGTTGGAGAATTCACAACTTCTGGAGGCAAGTTGTTCCATTGATTAATTTTTCTAATTGTCAGGAAATTTCTCCCTAGTTCTAGGTTGCTTCTCTCCTTGATTAGTTTCCATCCATTGCTTCTTGTTCTACCCTCAGGTGCTTTGGAGAATAGCTTGACTCCCTCTTCTTTGTGGCAACCCCTGAGATATTGGAACACTGCTATCATGTCTCCCCTGGTCCTTCTTTTCATTAAACTAGACATACCAGTTCCTGCAACCGTTCTTCATATGTTTTAGCCTCCAGTCCCCTAATCATCTTTGTTGCTCTTCTCTGCACTCTTTCTAGAGTCTCAACATCTTCTTTACATCCTGTTGACAAAACTGGATGCAGTATTCCAAGTCTGGCCTTACCAAGGTATTATAAAATGGTATTAACACTTCACGTGATCTTGATTCTATCCCTCTGTTAAAGCAGCCTAGAACTGTGTTGGCTTTTTTGGAATTATATACTTTTATAATTTAAGAATAAAGCCACGTATAGAAAGAATTCTGCATTACAATACACAAGAACCAAACTCCTACAAACATGTGTGCTCCAGAGTTTCAATGTGTGGCTTTTTCTTTCCACATTTTGAATCAGTGGATATTTAGCTAGTCTCTTGATAGATTTGCAAGGGATATAATCTATGTTGACATTAAAAAAAACTCTCTCTAGCTTGGGAACCACTGGTTCTTGTCTCACAGCTGCATTTCTTACAGGCATGGAAGCCAGGAAGAATGATCAGCAAAGGCAGTGGAGATAATTGAAAACCCTGGTGAGCAGGGTAGAAAGATCATTAGAGATTGGGAGACATGAAAAAAAACAGCTGAAAATCAGATTTTCTGATTTCAAAAAAGTTAAGAAGGATTAGGTCTGTTATCATATTTTTATGATAAATCAGAGGAAATTGCAGCACTATAAACTAGACTAGGAAGTCAAAAGTGTCACGTAGTGAATATTGTCAGTTGTACGTATATGCAGGGTGATGCACCCCCTATCTTAATATTATGGTACATTCTATTACAAGCAGGACACGTGATGTGATCTTGTACGCATGTGTGCATTCCTGATTCTCCATTCTTCTTCTTGTGGTTTGGCTCTGACCGGGAGTGGTCGCATTTAATTAGCAAGAATGTAATTATTCAGAATTTATTGTTTTGAAATAAATATTTTATTAGACATTTTAACTTCGGCTTTATTCAAAATGTCTGAGCTCTGTGAGAAAGATCAAACATCGCCTCTAGGGAGATTTATTCTCACTTCTAACAAAAAGTACATACTTAAAGAACACAATGATAAACCACTGTTATGATGTTGCCAAAAAATCCCAAATAAATTAAGACTTGATGGAATCTTATCCATTTTGTAAGCCAACAGACCAATGTTTTTCAAACTTGGCAACTTTAAGATATGTGGCTTCAATTCCCAGAATTCTCCAGCCAGCAATATTAGCCAAAAGAAATGAAGCATAAAGGCAATTCTGCAGCAATACCTGCCTTCCGTAATGAGGCTCCTCCCCCACCAAGATCCAGCTGGCCTCTTGTTTATAAAGGCCTTGAAGACCTGGCTCTTCATTCAGGCTTTTGACAAGAGAGAATGGTGACCCTTTGCTTTGTTCCTGGCCGGTTTGTAATTTTGACATCTTTTATTTTTCACTTATTATTATATGGGTTTTTTACTTATTGGGAGCTACCCAGAATTATTAAGCACCAAAATAAATTAGTTTTAGAATTGTAAGCCTCTTGAAGTCACTGGCTTAATCAACGGTGAAATCCTCTGAAGTCTGCTACTGGTTCTGTGAGTCTGCTACCGAGCGCGTGCTTTGCTCGCATGTGCACCTGAGGCGCACCCACGCAGCACTAAAAAAGGAATATTTTGAAGCCTTCTGAGTCTGCAAAGGTAAGTAGAACAGCAAGGGGGGGGAATCCAATGTGCCACGCAATTTAGATTAGCTAGAAAGCAGGAAATCCGATGATTGTAGCTAATATAAATCATGCGTCACAGCTGATCATTGCCCAACTGATTGTCAGAAACACCGGTTCACCCAAACCAGTAGCATTTTTACTACCGGTTCACCCAAACCGGTCCGAACCAGTAGCATTTCACCCCTGGGCTTAATCAGTGGCTTAGATGGGAAGTTATAGATATTGAATGAATAAACAAATTCCAAAATCAAATTGAAGCTGACAGTTTAAAAAGAAAATATGCTCTTCCTTCACAGAAATTATATTCTATTACTCTTGAATATTTTATCTATATTTCTGTCAAGATTGAATCGTGTTGCTTCATTTAAACCCTAATGCTTTTCAACTTGCCAACAAACTGGGGGATGGAAGGGGGAAATGGAATGCGGAGACTATATGCAGAGATCATGAGAGTATGGAAACCATCAAGGTCACAACAGGTCTCAGCAGATGCTGAGAAAGAGACGGACTGTTCACATAACAAGAAGACATCTCATAATTGGACAATGTGATCACCCGGGGTGGGGAGAAGGAGAAGCTATTGTTCACTATGCAAGCATGTGTGCGGGAAAATCAGAACTGGTTTTGTTTCTCCAGTACCAATATGGTGTACTGTATCCAATAAAGTTTTACTTTTGGGAATTCAATTCTCCCAAGAGTGTTTCCTTGTTTTGGGTTTACTAGTTGGACAGGTGACATTTTGAACTAGGACTTAATAGATAATGTATTGCTTAAGACTGTCAATTAGTTAGATGGATCAAAATTACACCCAAATCTATTCATCATTGCAAGCATATAGAATTTAATCCTAGGAATCTGATCTTAGATAAAAAAAATTGTACATATGACAAAACCTTGTTTGGAGAAATGCTCAGAAAATAAATTCACAACTGAATAGATTTCTAAAAATACTGATTTTAAACACTCACATCATAACTTATATAACAATCTGGCATTTTTCATAACGTTTTGCAAAGATTGTCCAGGGATTCATTAAAGAGAACAACAAAGAAATTATTTATACTGGATCAAGGGCAATTGCCAAGATGTTTGTTTTTAATGAGCAAGTATATGTGACTCCTCCCTCTTCAATGCATATCCATGCAACCAGATTGCCATGGTGCTCTGTTGCCACCAGCATTAACACTATCTAAATGAATGCAATAATAATAATTAAAAGTATTGTTTTATATTCATCAACATGTTCCTGGTATTATGCATTTTAAAGAATATTTTATGCGCCTCATATTCCAGTCACTTCAAAAGGCAGTTGTTATAGTACCTTTTTAAAGACAAAAAGAAATTATGAAAGGTATTGCTTTACCCCAGGGTATCAAAGATTGCACAGCGGCAGTGCTGTAACAGAGGCAAACATTGCTTCAGAACATATTACTCTAGCACAGATGACTATAGAAGTTTGGCAGAATATCTATAAAGCACACAAATATTTCCTATGGGATCAACTGAGCACTCTATTGCAATCATCTTAAAATACTATGCATCCCTGCAAGGAAAACTTATCTGCCAGTCTCCGATCTTCTGTAGAATTTGAAGACATGGAATTCAATATTCTCCAGAAAGCAAGGGAAAATGGTAAATACATACAACAGCTAATTCAAAAACCAAACCATACTTCTGTCCATATAAAAACATCTGTAAGCCTGGCAACTAGCAAGGAGAAATCTTGCCCTTGATTTTTTTCAAAGATCTATGGGCTACCTCCAGAATGAAGAACAGTGTATTCAGGGACCCGGAAATATTATCTCTGCAGCATCACAGTAAAGTTTACTGTGACATAATCAGAAATAGCTGGCCACAACATTTAGCAAACTAGACTTTTTATCCAGCGAAACAGATATCTCAGTGATAAAATTCTGGTGCCTAATGCTAAAGCCAGTAAAGATGCTACAGTGCTGAATATCACCCTAGTGATTATCAAATAGGGCAATTTTCTTTCTGGGAAAACTAAAGTCTCTTTCAGTTAGCTATGTTATTGGCTAAGACATGACCATCAAAGGGAAGCTATATTATCTTGTGTATTTTTAGCAAATAAACTTGGAAGTAAGACTTTGATAAAGAAGTATTTTTACCTATAGGAAAGATCAGCTGCCAAATCTGAATATACTCTCATTTAATAAAATATAATGCAAATATATTATTAATTACCTAAGAAGTCTAAAGAACATTCAACCACTAAAATTATACATGGACTTCATTTTCAACACATTTCTTTCAGATGAATCTTCTTGTATTAGAGCTAATGGTGAAACTAGCCCAGCTTTTATCTATAATCGAGGCATGTTTTAAAAAATCTATATTTTAATGTTACTGTTAGGGTTATGTAGATCCTAAACTATTTGCACTGAGGTAGTGCATGTCTCTGAGAGACATGGAATTTTTGAGCAAGATAGCCCTAATTATTTTTACTGTCATAAAGGAATGGATTTGTCAAAATCTAAAATGCTATCAGTAAAACAATCTGGAAATTATGTTCTCCTACACAGAAATTAAATATAACAAGATAGACAGGATTATTTAAATATAGTTATTCAAATTACTTTATTTCATGGGGCATTTTTATCATCTCAGCTGTTAAGTATTTTATGCCATTTACTAGTACATATTTTTTACATATATTTTATGTAAAAAACACATTGCTATTGCTATTTGTCACTTGCTGGTATTTTTACTTAATACCTGAAGTGATATAGGGTTTCCTGCCTGACGAGGGAATTGGACTAAAGACCTCCCAGATCCCTTCCAACTCTATTATTCAATTATAATTCTTGAACATTTTTCAAACAAATCATTTATAGATACTCAGGGAAGACAAGTATTAGAAACATTGGGTTGATGTTGCTGCTATGATTGGCAAAAAGAAATTGCAGGGCTTGGGAGGACTGAACTACAGTATAATTTCTTATAATCATATGTGGTGTGTAGGAATTTTAATAGAGATAGCTCCTCATCTTTGCACAATAGAAAGCATGAAAAAGAGACTATATTTTACAATTACAATAGAACATGTTGATCTAACCCCGTGATGGTGAACCTATGGCACGGGTGCCACAAGTGGCACGCGGAGCCATATCGGTGGGCACGCGAGCTCAGGTCCGGCGTGCATGTGTGCACCAGCCGGCTGATTTTCGGACCTTCTGGGCCCACTGGGAGTTGGGAAACAGGCTGTTTCCAGCCTCCAGAGGGGGTGGGGAAGGCCGTTTTCGCCCTCCCCAGGCTCCTAGAAAGGCTCTGGAGCCTGGGGAGAGCGAAAAATGGGCATGCCATTGCATGCTGGGAGCAGGGGGGTCATGCGTGCATGTGCGGGGGTGCATGGAATTATGAGTGTGGGCACGCACACACGTGATCCCCCACATTCCCCCCCCTTTTGGCACGCGAACCAAAAAAGGTTCGCCATCACTGATCTAACCCATCACTATGATACATATAATCAGTGATATATATATTTATAGGAAACTTACTTTTTCTTTCTATCGCCAAAAGGCAGAAGGGAACCGAAAAACCTTATATTTGAAGGGAAGAACCTCATATTTCAATGAGATTACATTTCATTGTATGATACTTTTTGTTTTGCTCTAGAACAGTATTTCTCAAACGTTGCAACTTTAGGACATGTGGACTTCAACTCCAAAATTCCCATGTCATATAACAATTATAGCATTGGCCATATACATTGTTATCTCTACAGAGACTGGCAAGTGGCTTTCAGGCAAAAATTTTAAAAAGGTAGGCACTTTTTCTAAAATAACTCTCTCATATGCTTTTTGAAAATTATACTGTATTATTCTTTTTTAAAACACTATTGAATCAGTTAAATCTACCAGTAACTGGGACTTTAATAAAATTATAACTTAATCAGTATCCCAATATTAAATATAGCTAATATTGTTTTAGAAGTAATTAGCTTGTTACTTATGAAACTCATTATTTATGTTTAACCCATTACAAACCAAAACACACAGTTTGCATATTATTATGGAATAGCAGGAATATTGTCATTTTCAGTAATATTCTAATAAAAAGTTTGCTGATATAATCAAATGCATATTAAGCTTTTAAAAATATTATGGTTTTTCAAATGTATTATTAGAAATATTATTGAATCAAAACACTGTATTACTTCATACTAATCTATTTCTAATAAAATCCCTTCCATGCCTTTACTTTCTATGCCATAATTCAACATTTTGTTACAATGTACTGAACTGGAAGGTTAGAAGTTATGTTTTTACTATTGTATATAAATGTTTTCATTACAAATGAAAACTATGGTTTGAATTGCTTCAAGGACTGTGAGAAGAATTTATATAACAGGTTTCCTTGGTTTCAACACAGCACAATGCCAATTTTGCTAAACATAGGAATATTTTTTTTAAATTTCTTATTTATATACCACCTTAATCTACAAAGGACTCCTGGTAGTTAAAAGTTGTCAGAGTTACCTAGAGTTCGTTATAAGATGGGTATTTTAAATAGATAAATCAAAAATTTAAATATCCACTGAAAGTAATCAACATCTCTAATCACAAGCAGAAAAAGCAAGATAATGCAAAACATAATTTAACTTCACATACTAGAATATATTTACATTAAGACCCATGAGAGAAAAGAAGAAGAAAAATGTGAGAATAATGTTTGTTCTCCATTTTGAAAACCAAGGTTTTATTCTAAGTACGTTTGAACTATATTTCCAATTTCCAAATCCTTATAGGAGTTATCCCAACCCCAACCAATATATTAAATAGTATGTCAAAAACTTTTATCAATGAAATTTATACCTGACTAAAGCAAGGGCTCTGTTTACTCTCTCCTCAAGGCCAGTTGTCCCCAGAGCTTTCCATGTCATCCAGAATTTAAATGCATCTGCTCTTCTGCTACACTGAATGGATTTATCACCTGTGTCATAGCTGATGTCATAAAATTTGTCTTGTTGGAACAGATATGAGGCATTGGCAGAGTAGCATCTCTTAAGCAAGTCCTGTTTTAGATTTAAAACAAAATGAAACAGGATTAAAAATGTTTACTGTATTCAGGATAACACATTAATTCTAGCATATAACAAAAACAGCCAATATTGCATAACTTAGCATCTTTAGAAACAAAATGGCCATGAGCAATTGTTTTAAAATAGGTAAAAAAGACATCATGGAACCACAAATTTAGCGGCACCAATATTCTTCAAAAGAAAGGGACAGGATTTAAAGTTGAATTATGGAGCTGTCTGAGTAGCCAAATTATCATTTTAGGAAAAACACAGTTTTTAAAGGCCATGGCACTGGTGTAAGTATTATAGACTTTTTTTAAAGGTAAACCCTTACTACTTTAAGAACCTAGTAAAAACTCAATAGTCTTTTCTTATATTCAAAAAAGTTATTTTTTATTTCTTATCACAATAAACAATTTATTCAAGATTATTTAGTTCTAGTATACTAATTTAGTATGCACATTCTTATTCTTTTTTATCTCTTGTCTTTTACCCTGTTCCATATTTTTAATCCTTTTTTCTTTTTCTTTTTGGGTTGCCTCCCCCATATTTCTTTCAACTCTCTCGTTTCTATTCTTAAATCCATTATTTTGCTATACTCTCTGTCTTTCTCTCCTCTCTTTTCCCCCATTTGTTGTTTTATTTTTATTTTTTATTTTTTAACTTTATCTTCTTTTCCCTTTCTGGCTTTCTTTTTCTCCCATATCTTTTCCATATTATCTGAGATCTTCCCCTTCTGTTCTAACCCCCTTTTCACCCTCCGTGTTTCCATCATCCCTTTGTTATATTTTCTTTCATGTTGTTTTTTCCCTGGTTCCTCTGCTTCTTCAGCTCTTCCAGGATCCTCTGTATTTTCCTCATTTGTCTGATCTGCACTTGTTATTCTTTGTATTATATTTTCCAGTTTTAGTTCTATGCAATCCATATCTTCAAATATTTATTTCATTTCCATATGCTGTTCGTTTATAATGTCTTTAATATCCTGATGTATCCATTCCATATCTCTATTTCCACTTGTTATCATTTTTACAATCCAACCAAATTTCAAAGGAAAAAACCGGGAGCGTTACCACCTCTTTTCCTTCTTTTGGTTTACTCCCCTTTATTTATCCAGCAAAAACAAAAGTTCCGAGGATTACACCCTTTTTTCTTTCTTTAAAATGGCACTTGTGCTTCAAATCAGTATTATTATTCTTTATTATTCTGCGCTCTCAATCTCATTATTTTGTAAATCCAGTGTGTAAATAGATATATAATAATCAGTATAATTATAATAAGGTAGAGACAACTTTCAATTCAAATATCAGTATTTTTTCTTTAAAGCAAAGTATCTTTCCAGAACCACATCTTCTTTTAAAACTTCCAGCAAGACTTTTTCCCCAAGTTCCCAAATGTTTTCTTCAAGTTTTTAATATAATAATAATAATAATAA
Organism: Diadophis punctatus similis; assembly: GCA_023053685.1. Taxonomy (NCBI): domain Eukaryota; kingdom Metazoa; phylum Chordata; class Lepidosauria; order Squamata; family Dipsadidae; genus Diadophis; species Diadophis punctatus. The sequence goes on along the minus strand of JALIGW010000007.1, from coordinate 3,027,496 downwards.
TAATAATAATAATAATAATAATAATAATAATAATAATAATAATTTATTTTACAGTCACAGACCAAAATACAAGTGCAACAAAAAACAAAAAGAAAACAATACAATCACAAACAATTAACACCAGAAGCCTTGGCTAAAGAGAATTACAACATTCTCCTCTAATAGTTTCAGCTCTTAAGAAAAAATTTGAAACCTGAGAAGTAATATAGGAGGAGTCATCTCCTAGACCAGGGGTAGGCAAAGTTGGCTCTTCTATGACTCATGGACTTCAACTCCCAGAATTCCTAAGCTAGCATGATTGTCTCAGAAATTCTGGGAGTTGAAGTCCACGAGTCATAGAAGAGCCAACTTTGCCTACCCCTGTCCTAGACAATATAAGGCCAAATTACTAGCATTAGAACCAGAGGGATCAGTTCCAAGAAGAGACAATAATTTAATTCTGGCTGTGTTATACATAGGGCAGTATGATAAGACATGCTCCACAGTTTCAACCTCAGCCCTATCACAGGGGCATAGTCGCTCACTAATCAGGAGCCTCTTGAATCGCCCGTCGAGTAGTGCTGAGGGCAAAACATTAAAATGGGCTAGGGAAAAGACTCTTCTATACTTGGGGAGTATAGAAATATGAAGCCATCCTCAATCCATAATTATTAGAATGGCTGAAGATCAAATGGGAGCAGGTTTTATTGGCTCTGCTCTTAAATATTGTAAATCTATGTCCACAAGCCGTTGGACTACCCTAAACTGGGTGTCCTTGAGACCATAATCTCCCAGAGCATCCCCCGTAAAACCTAGCAAGTGGAGTTTCTTCATCAGCTCCCTCTCCCAACGAGAAGTATGAGAGTCAGCAAACACGAGGGAAAGGTAGCTACCAGGGATTGCCGAAAAGAGCACCCAAAACCACCATTTAAAGGTGTTAATCCACGCCATGCATTCGACTGAAGGAATGCCCAGTTCCAGGTACATTGAAGCAAATCCAACACAAGGAGGAAGACCCAGAAGTTTCCTAAGAAAAACAGCTTGGGTTCTTTCAATACAATCCTTGAAGCCTCTAATCCATATGGGAATTCCATAAAGAGTTTGGGCCAAGGCTTTATATATACGCAGAGCAGAAGGAATAAACTGGCCCCCTTGGGTAAAAAAGAATCTTATAATGTGCAAGTTTTTAATATGCTTGTCCCGCCGCTAGCATTTAGCTTCCATATTTTTCCCCCTCGCATTTTTGAGGTTATTCTTAAAAAGCAACAATCCTTTTTAGTCCAGATCGCAAACCACTCACTTTTCCCTCCTGCTCAGTCTTGGTGTTTCTAGTCTTCTTTCAGCTTTGTGGAAGCCATGTTTGCTGCTGCTGCTCCACGTCGTCGGCTGGGGGCTTTCCAGTTCAGGGAGGGGAGATGAGGCTCCCCTCTACCTTCCTGGCATCCCCCTTCGCTTTGCCCCCTCTCCAGGGGGGCTTAGGTCCCAATCTGGGACCCTCGGACATGGAGTATTTGGAGTCGGCCGCGGAGCTCGCAGTCTGGCTTCCGATGTCGCCGAAAGAGAAACCAGAAGCTCCCCCCAACCCCGCTTTCTTCACCAGGCTCTCTATTTCAATCAACTTAAAACAGTCACCTCCCTCAACCAGGAACCTTATATGCTGTCAAAATTTGAAATATATCTACAGTTCCAAAAGCTGTCTACTTCTTTATTAAGGTAAATGTAGTCTCAAATACTGTATTCACTTATGAAATTTAAGGACTAAGAGCAAATGTTGCTCTTGATTATGAGCCTCTTGATCATACTGGGGGAATAGGTAAGAGATTACAGATAGCCAATCTAAAGATAGCAACATTTGTAGTTGCGACATTGATGAAAAATAGCTTTGTGACTAATCCTTACATAGGATTCACACACGTCTCTTTTTGCATTTTTAGTTTAATCATAATTTTACTGACCGTTCAATTTGTAATCAATTTCTGTATATGTATGTGTAATGTATAAGCTACATTTATAAGCTATTAAAAAAACAGAATGTTTAATTTAGAAGCGACTGCAGAAATAATTTTCCTGTATACTCCTGCTGTATTATACTATGTACTTGGAAAGTTAATGGAGGAGCTTTTGTTCTTTTTTTTATTGTAGCAAAATAAAATGGACTTACAGAGCTATCTTTCACCAGAAGTGCACAACACTGGATTCCTGCCATAAGCATCTTATGAGGATTCCATGCAACAGAAGTGGCCCTATAAAAGTGAGAAATGGAAGAAAAAAATTTTAATGAGAAAATTAAAATTAAAAATTTAATTAATTAAAAAATAAAATTCATATTCCATTTCATACTGCCTTTATTTTAAAGTATATGCATAAATATACATATAGATAATTTAAACAGAAATCTCTCTTCATTCCTGAGTTGAAATGCATACCATCCATCCTTGAGTTGGGAGGAAAAAAAATACAAACTGAAATTTGCTATTCCCATTACTAATCCTTCTCCTCACTCTTTTCCTCCATTTCCTGTTGCTGCTAAATCACCAAGCTTTCTTCCAATATAATGGATAATAGCTTTTATATGTCCTGAGACTGCCATTGGAACTGTAATAAGGGAAGAAATACCATTTTAATCCCAATACAAAGAGAATTTAGGCCTATCTGATTCGTGAGCAGTATATGAGATAGAGGCCAATGCAAAAGTTCCACAACCTCATTCATTCATGGTGAAAAGAATCTCTCCACGTAATGAAGATATGGCAGGAATGTTTATGCCATTGATCACAGATCACGTCCACAGATCAGACAAAACGGGAAGCAGCTGATTTCTAATTCAACAAAGCGGATAATCTGTGGGCTAAAGATCTATCCACCAACACAGCACTGAAATTCAGTTAGAAAATATTAATATTTGATCATATGTGGAGTTTCTGACAAACATAAGCAGTCAAATAAGTATATTAATTTGTTTTCTTTTTACAAACTTAAATATCAACTACTCAGTTGCTTTGAACTGTGAGACAAGCGGCATATTTAATAAATAAATAAAAATAAAATGGGGAGGGAAGAGTCAGAAGTTTAAGCCCACTCCTTTCAGTAATGTCAGAGGTCACTGATATAGACCCTAAAATTCTCATAGGACAGACAGCAAAGTTGCTCCAACTTAAAATAGCAAAATGTACAAAATTTGATTCATAAGCTACTAAATTTTCAATTAAAATGGATGTACCTGTGGATGCCATGAAGAAGCTTGCGATGCCTCCTTGACAGTAAAGCTGAGCCTCCCCATGATGCCTGTGGAGAAAGATCATTCATTAAAAGTTATAAGGTAGGCTGGGCTGAGAGATATCAACTGATACAAAGTGAGCTTCCATGACTGAATGTAGACTTAAACTTAAACTTTAAAAGAAGTTTCCCCTGTCCTCAAATTAACTTCTACAATATACTGGTTTGAATCTGTTAATTTTGCACTTGCAGCATATTCAAGAGATTAAGCTACGAGATAAATATAAATATTTTATATTCATATTCATTGTTCTTATAAATGGCAATCCTAAATTTAAATGGCAAATTTAATTTTATAAATGGCAAAATTAATTTTTTAAATTTAAATTTATAAATGGTAATCCTAAAGGGATGCGGTGGCTCAGTGGCTAAGATGCTGAGCTTGTCGATCAGAAAGGTCAGCGGTTCAGAGGTTCGAATCCCTAGCACCACGTAACGGAGTGAGCTCCCATTACTTGTCCCAGCTTCTGCCAACCTAGCAGTTGAAAGCATGTAAAAATGCAAGTAGAAAAATAGGGACCACTTTTGGTGGGAAGGTAACAGCGTTCCATGCGCCTTCGATGTTTAGTCATGCCGGCCACATGACCACAGAGATGTCTTCGGACACCGCTGGCTCTTCGGCTTTGAAATGGAGATGAGCACCGCCCCCTAGAGTCAGGAACGACTAGCACATATATGCAAGGGGAACCTTTACCTTTTACCTTAAATAACAATGGCAATGATAAATTTATTTAACACATGAATGGATGGACAGGCCATAATTTCAAAATGTTCTCCCAGAAGAAAATTCTATGTCTGTCTCATCCACAATTCTAAGAAATGTTAGAGAAAAGCTGTTAAGTGCTCCATGACCTATAAATTCTTCAAAAAAATTGTAATTATTCATGTGTTTTGGTGTCAGATAAGCTGGTGATGATCTTAGACAGCAAGATCACTCACTAAATGTTATGCCAATCAACAATCAATTTTCATCATAACAACAAAGAATGTTTCCAATGCATTCTGGAAATTTTATCCTTTTTTAGATGGCATAAATCAGACATGGGAAAAAGTTCTGGGGTTATTTTATTTAGCCTGATGTTTTTTTTAAAACTGAGGAAATAAAATCACCTGAGACAAGACTACAAGTTTCCCATACAAACTTAAATTGAAATGGCTTTGATATAATGGAATATGCATGCAAGTTCCAGTTGCCAGAATTAGAAAAACATAGAGAATATGCAAAGGAAGAGAAAGATGAGTTTAGATAGAAAATAGTTCATGGGACACAACAGAAAGTCTGAAAATTGAATCAAAACAAGTTCTAAAGAATTGAAAGAGAATGAAGCAGAACTGATAATACAACCTCTAGCAGTGGGATCACAAGCATTGGGTGCAGAAAGAATGAATAATAATTTGTATGTATGTGTGGATATGGGGAGAGCATATGTAGATAGACAGATGATAGACAACAGACAGACAGAGAAATAGATAGATTGATATTAAGGAGGCTCCTTGGTGCTCTTGAACTTGTTTGTTACATTGAGACATTTCGTTATTAATGAAAACTAGGTAACATCTTCAGTGAAAACATCATTACATCATCAAATAGGAACTAGGTGCTGAAAGATAATAATCTGTAAACAAGAAACTAGGAAAGAGAAAGAAAGCATGGAACTAGAAAGAATCTTTACATGACAAATTATGTAAATTAATAGGAAGAGGTTAAGGTTAAAGATAAAAAGAGCTAAACTACAACTACAAGGAGCCTGGCAAAATGGCCAAGGTAAGGAAATCTAAGAATTGTAGGGATATAGAGCAGGAGGATGGATTAAAAATGCTAACGTTTTGGAAGAGGAGAAACTATTTTAAATTTCTGAGTGAATGAAAGTTACATCTTTATGGACAGGTTTCTAGGAACAATATATTTTCTGATTGAAGCCTTAAAATAGAGCAATTAACATTTTGATCCTACAAAAGTTGCTGAGTGACAGAACCCAATGGCAAAGGATATTAGAGTTGTGATTTAACAACATCTGGAAAACCAGAGATTTCTATATCTTAAAAATATAGTCTCACATGATGTCATTCTCCAACATTAGTATCTCTGTTGAGTACCAAGAGAAAAACAACACATCTAATAACTTTTTATCTCTACCTAAATTCCTGCTGCCTAAAATGCATGGTAAGTTTACGAATATAGATTTCAGTAAAAACTATTCTACAATCCTATAACATCTAGAAAAAAATATATTGAATTTAGTGTGGATTATACAGAGTCCATTCAAATGGTATTGCTCAGTTAATAAGCTGTGCTGACATTTTGTTTCAAATAGACTAAGGTAATAAATAATGTCTTATTGGTGATCTGAATCTGTCTCCAGCCATTACAGATTTAGCACATTTTATATAGCTTTTTCTATGGAGGCTAGAATGGAAAAGAATAATAAATTACAGTGGAGGTAGCTTACAGCTTGTACCTGTAAGGCATTTTCCACATTTTTGTATGTTTAACTTTGGATAAGTTGGACAGCTATAGAGGAAATGGAGAAAGTTGCTTTCCTATTAACTGATAACAACATACTTTCCCTATCACAGCTATATCAGTAGCTAGCTTGAAATGTAATACTAGGAATTTTTAGTTCTTCTGAATGATTAAATCAAAACAAACAAAGAGACTTTCAAAATAATTATTAGCAAGCAACCAAGGGATCATAAATTCTGAATATGAACCTCTTTTATTTCCTGATAATTCACCAACAAAAAAAGCAGAAAATTAGTGAACAGCAGATATAATGGCATCTAGCTCATAAAACCTTTATATGTTTATCTTGGTTACTTTGATTTCCCAAAATTAACATAAATGATATGCAGGGAATTCTATCTTTTTCACTAATTCTCCTGTGTAAGTGGAAATGTACACAAACCAGTTTAGATTCTGGAAACACTAACCAAAACAATTCCACAGAGTCCTCATAAATGAAAAATAGCTGCTATTGAAATCTAAGAGCAATTCCAGATAATCATCTGAAACAACTCAATACCCATTAAACAATAGGATAATGACATTTCTAATAACTGCTACAGTGGGCTAAGATCAATAATGTAATTAATTAGCCTTATGTTTGGCTTCTGAGAGCATCGTTTGGGGGCTTTAACCATGTTCATTACTTCATTTAACAGCAGACATTCTTCTCCTAAGAGGAAGAAACAAATGATCAAATTGGAAATAGTTCCTACCACAACAATAGTTCAGGCAGAAGAGAAACAGGTGACATTGACAAGAGACCATTCTGAAGAGGCTGTACATACAAATCCAGATCCCTTTATGAATTCTTTTTAGTTTTGACAGAAGCTGTCTTGTGGATAGAAGTAGAAGACCAGTCATTTCTTTTCTTTTTATTCCTATTTGTGTATATGGGATAATGAGAGGATCTGTGCTGCTCAAGGACAATCTCTCCCTCCCACTTCACTTGGCAACCTTGGATATTATGTTCCTAGTACCTATAAATAAGCATTGTTTAAAAGAACATTATAACATTAATTTTATTATGGATAAATTATGTTTATTATGTTTATTTTACCTTGTATTGTTACCAGACTTGATTGGAGCAGTATAAAAACAAGGCAAGTTGTTTTTATAAAAGTAAGTAACAAATAAAGAAATGACTGACTTCAATCACCATAATAAACGGCAACCTTGATTATGGCTCTTGGGGGAAAATGTGGGGTTGCTAAAATCCTAGAATGATTTTCTTTTTGAAAGAAAGGAAAAAGATGGAAAGAAGGAGAAGGGGAGGAAGAGTGATCCCCCATATTAGCAAAAGCATATGTAGGGGATCTAAGAAGTCCATTGCTTAACAATGAATGAATGAATGAATGAATGAATGAATGAATGAATGAATGAATGAATGAATATTTTAATAGAGTAACTAAAGCAATAAAGGTAGTCGGATGTAAACTAGCATCTTCAGTTAGCACTGCATCTACAGAATTTCTTACCAAAAGGAATTCTGTCTTCAAGCATAGTTGATAGATGTTTGTTTTAGAAAGGCTGTATTTAAAAAATGCTAAAGCCAACATAATCTTTCACAAAATCTGAAATATTTATAACTAATTAAAGTAAGGAGGCTGACAAAACAAAATAAACCAAAGCATACTGTATAGCAGCTATATTTTTAGTCTTGGGATGGAAAAATTTACACATTGGGCAGCTTTTCCTAAAGACATTATCTTTCCACCAAAACAGTGCTCTCAATTCTTGGGGAGAAGAGTGTTTTTACAAAAAAAACCAGACAAATAAAATTATGTTTTCAGAACACCATTAACTTAATCAGAAAATATTATCCCAACTTTTTCAGCATCCTAATTTGTGAAAATACTTCTGCGAGAAAAAGAAGTACGAGAATAAATAAAAAAAGCCCACTGCTATTAAAATTAACTTACATCAACATGCAGCCAAAGATTGTGTTTTTCACATATGTCAGCTATCTCATTCAAAGGATCAAATGCTCCCAAAACGGTGGTACCAGCTGTAGCACTGACAAAAAATGGTGCAGAACCCTAGAGAAATAAAGATTGCTTACAATTCTCTAGAAAGTATATTACATAGAATATAGTGAGATTTAGAAATCTATACAGAATTAATATTCCTTATATTTTACTTTCCCCCCAAAAAATAATATTAACAGCCAGCTTCTCTCCAAAGAGATGATACTTAAAATTACATATCTGAAGCCTAGATTACTAAAATACTAGAATGTCAAAGATATACTGCCAATTAGCGATGCTCATTCACAGACCTATAGTGATTTGGTCCTTAAATCCAAATCAAACCAATTCCTTCTTTAATTGGAGGTGTAACCCAGATTGATACACACATTTATAAAACAATACACACATTATTTTCTTACTCCTAATCAATCTGCAAGCACCTTTGTAATCCATAAAGAATTTTTTTTGTTTACCCATCCAGAGAAAAGGAGTTTTTAAAAAAGAAAACGACAAAGGCTGCTTTCATGTACTTTGGGATATATTAGTTGTAGAAGGAAAACTCTTTAGCTGGCAGAATTCCTGTAACTTCATCCTTTTTTTCTTAATGAATCTTGCTAAAGAATCTGTGAGAATGGTGCACGGAAAAACAATTTGTATTTATGTCCACACATATGCCAAGGAGACCCACACTGTGTTAAAATTCCACTGTGTCCTGATCAGTCTAAATCACCATGTTCCCAAAACAAAACAAAACAAAAATCAAATTGCAGCATGAACATACCATGCCCTTTCAAAGAGGACATAATCAAATAAAAATAAAATTATGGCTTCAAGATTAATATATTATTTACTTGTAAAAGACAAATGCTAAGCTACATTAAATAACTATGACATTTTAGATTCCTGCATTGTTAATAAATGGAATTTAAATAGATTGGAACCAATACAGTCTACAGCAGCGGTTCCCAACCTGGGGGTCGCGACCCCTTTGGGGGTCGAATGACCATTTCCCAGGGGTCGCCCCGGCATCCTCAGCTCCCCCCCCCACTGCCACAAGCCTGGCCATATCACGCCCCACAACCCACGGCCCACCGTGACCCACCCCGCTGCCGCCATTTGGGTTCTTTTACCCTCTGAGCATGCGCAAAGCGTTCTGTGCATGCGCAGAGGGTAAAAGAACCCAAATGGCGGCGTCCGGGCGAAGTCTCCAGATCCGGGCGAGGTCTCCGCTCACTTCGCATGTTGCCTCTGGGAGCTTTTCGAGCCCCGTCGCGAAAGGCGTGCATGATTTCGGCGGGGCCGGGACAGGCGGCTGCCCGGAGAGAGCCATCCCCTTCGCACCGAACGCTACAGGTAGACGGGAGAGACTTTGCGAAGAGGATGGCTCTCACAGGGCAGCCGCCTGTCCCGGCCCCGCCGAAGTCGTGCACGCCTTTTGCGACAGGGCTTGAAAAGCTCCCAGAGGCAACACGTGAAGCGAGCGGAGACGGGTGAAATGCTCCCGGTTCGGGCGGGCCAGTCAGTCGTCGCAGAGTGGACGGAGCTGATGGCGGTCGCGGCTCAGGGCTTCCCCGGCCCGCTTCCCCCACCCGCCTGGACGCCGCCATTTGAGTTCTTGAGAACGCTTTGCGCATGCGCAGAGGGTAAAATAACCCAAATGGCGGAGGCGGGATGGGTCGCGGTGGGGGCACGGGGGCGGGGGGTGAGGTGCAGCATTAGGAAGGTTGGGAACCACTGGTCTACAGCAAGTTAAATTATTATGGGATTTCCAAAAAGAAACTGATAAAATCTTGGCTCATAACACATCAGTTTTGACTGTGGTTGGAAATCAGAGACCGTGAATAATTGATGTGACAATACCAGGAGTTAGTGAAATTCTAGAAGACATAGAATTGGAGAAGATCACAATGTATCACAATCTGAAAATTAAAATTGAAAGATTATTGCATAAACCGCCCATGATATTCCCAGAGTTTATCAGTACATTAGGTGCCATAGAGGAAGAATCTTGGATGGTACTCAGAAAGAATAGAATAAAAATAGAAGTAGAAGTGTGACAAAAGAAAGCAAAGAATGTAATAGCTGCCTTGAGTGCAATTCCAAACATCCTGAGCATCATTTGAACACTGTCAGCATTGAAAAATCACCATCAGTCAACTGCAAAAGATACCTTTACTTGGAACAGTTTACATCTTGTGATAATATTTTTAATATTATTAAAAAACATCTTATTTCAAGTCCTTGAGAAGGACTCAATAAGTGGAGAAAAATGCCAAATACAATCTAAATATAGAATTTTTTTATTTTTTTATTGGCCAAGTGTGATTGGACACACAAGGAATTTGTCTTGGTGCATATGCTCTCAGTACACATAAAAGAAAAGATAAGTTCATCAAGAATCATAAGGTACAACACTTAATGATAGTCTGGGTACAAATAAGCAATCAAATCATATTAAGAATCAGTCAATATAAATCGTAAGGATACAAGCAACAAAGTTACAGTCATATAGTCATTAGTGGGAGGAGATGGGTGATGGGAACGATGAGAAGATTAATAGTAGTGCAGACTTAGTAAATAGTTTGACAGTGTTGAGGGAATTATTTATTTAGCAGAGTGATGGCGTTCGCAAAAAAACTGTTCTTGTGTGCAGTGCTCTAAAGCAGTGATGGCGAACCTATGGCACGCAGAGCCATATCTGCCAGCACGTGAGCCGTTGCCTAGCTCAGCTCCAGCACGCAGGTGTGTGCCGGCCAGCTGATTTTTGGCTCGCACGGAGGCTCTGGGAGGGCATTTTCAGCTTCTGGAGGGCCTCCGGGGGAGGGCGTTTTTGCCCTCCCCAGGCTCCAGGGAAGCCTCTGGAGTCTGGGAAGGGTGAAAAATGGGCCTACAGGGCCAACCAGAAGTTGGGAAATGGGCCATTTCTGGCCTCCAGAGGTCCTCCGGGGGGTGGGGGAGGCTGTTTTCGCCCTCCCCAGGCATTGAATTATGGGTGTGGGCACTTGCACATGTGCGATAGCACGCGCGCATGCACTTTCGGCACCCAAGGAAAAAAAGTTTCACCATCACTGCTCTATAGCGTTGTTTTGAGGGTAGGAGTTGAAACAGTTTGTGTCCAGGGGTCTGTAAATATTTTCACATATCTGGTTGATAGTACAACGAACTATAATAATAATATACATCACAAAAATTAGCTGGACAAAAATAAAATTCAAATTAATCTTCACAGAAAAAAGAAGTGGCCTTAGGAAATAAAAATCAAATACATGGGTACAGAATGAGTCAAATGAGTCAAATTAGCTTGGTAATAAAACCTGAAAAAGAGCTTGAAACAGTAGTTTATTACAAGCTGAATATGAGTCAGCCTGGGAAAATTACTTTTAAAACAGCAATATAATTTTAGGCTGCATAAACAATAGGTTAATATGTAATTATGGGAATATAATTAGGAATGTAAATGATAGTAAGAAATTATAGTTTATTTTTATTCTCTATTGGCCAAAGCTCACTCTGAATATTGTGCCTAGTTCTGGGAATCCCACATTAAAAAGGATTTAGAAAAATTGGAACATGTTTAGAGACATACAATGAGAATTATTAGGACTAAGAAACTAAGTCCCCAGAAGAAGATTAAAGACATTGGAAATATTTAGCCTTGAAGAGGCTGAAGAATACTTTCATATCTGTTCTTCTATCACAGGAGACAGTCAACAGCAGAATCCTTTTAAGGGAGAAGTTAAAACAGACAAGATCATGATGCTTTTTTTGACACACAGATTGACATGTGTGCACACATGTATCCTTCCAGCATTCAAGAATGCATGGCATGAGATTACAGGTTTAAGTTACAGGAAAGCAAATTCTGACTAAACAATAGGAGAGAAAGAAATGCCTAGTTAGGTTCAAGGGAAGGCTAGTGAACACTTTAATTTGAATTCCGGTGCTGACCATGGAGTTGGATTTGATGACCTAAAAAAATCCTTTCCAATTATAGAATAGAATAGAATAGAAAAATAGCAGAAAAAACAATTACTGCCAACCTGCCTTCCATTGAGGACCTGTATACTGCACGAGTCAAAAAGAGGGCCGTGAAAATATTTACTGACCCCTCGCATCCTGGACATAAATTGTTTCAACTCCTACCCTCAAAATGACGCTATAGAGCACTGCACACCAAGACAACTAGACACAAGAACAGTTTTCCCCCGAATGCCATTACTCTGCTAAACAAATAATTCCCTCACCACTGTCTAACTATTCACGAAGGCTGCATTACTATTACTATTAGTCTCCTCATTGTTCCTATCACCCATCTCCTTTCACTTATAACTTGTTGCTTGTATCCTTACGATCTATATAAATATTGTTTCCTGATTGCTTATTTGCACCCTATGACAATCATTAAGTGTTGTACCTCATGATTCTTGACAAATGTATCTTTTCTTTTTTGTACACTGAGAGCATATGCACCAAAGACAAATTCCTTGTGTGTCCAATCACACTTGGCCAATAAAGAATTCTATTCTATTCTATTCTATTCTATTCTATTCTATTCTATTCTATTCTATTCTATTCTATTCTATTCTATTCTATTCTATTCTATTCTGGAAGAAATTGATCCAAAGGAGGAATCGGAGATAATTGGTAATTTAAATCCAACATTACAAACCACTGTACATGTTAGAAGTAGTATATGGAACCTAAAAAACGTGTTGATTCTGCAGTTATATCCATATTCAGATGGAATTCATTAACAACTACTGGCACAATAAGTGGTTTTGAAAGAAGAAAATTAGGGGAAGAAACAGTGATTTATGAAATCAATGTGAATGTTCACCAGGATCTGAAAACCTGATCCGAAATGGATAAAACCATAAGCAAACTTCTAATCCTTCCAAATATCAAGTTCAGGATAGGAATACCTGTTATTGATATTCTAGGGTTTGTTAGCACATTACTCTAAATCTGTGTTATTCAACTAACTTCAATATAATCCTCATTCATATGTTATCGTTACATTTTTTAGTATTTAGTTTGTTTTTGACATAGCCATCTGCAATACTCAGGACTTGCACTCAGGTACTTCTATAAAATAACAAAATGTTCTCATTCCAAAAGCCTAAAGCAAAAACATCAGAGCAATGAAAATTATCCTCCCAAGACAATATCTGTAAGTTTTCATTGCACTGAACTATTGATTAGAATAACTTTTGATTTACAAACTGAAATACTGAACATAGATGCAAAATAATATCTTCTGAAACCAGCAGAATGGCTTAATAAATCCCACTAAACAGAATTCTTTCAGCTCTGATATAACTTTAAATAGATTTTTTAAAGCTTAACTTTAGCAGTAGATAGGGAGAGCAGTAAAAAATGTATCGTAAAAATTGTCTTTTTCCTGTGCATTGTAATCCTGAAGCTAGATGAAAAAATTGTCAGATACGTTTTTACTGGTGAATATTTTTAAACGCTTCAATGGTACTGACATAATGTCAATGGGAAAGAAAAGACATCCTGTATATTAGAAAATTCCACTCTCTTTCTTGTCTCCACACTTCATGTTAGGTCAAACTAATCTCTTATAAATTTAAAAAAACATGAAAGCAGCCTTTTATTTTTGCTTCCTAAAGCAGTTTGAAACTGATCTGTGATTGTATTCAGTTCTCCAGACCACAAAACTCTGACATCTTTAAAGACAATATATTTCTTATGTTCATATTTCTATCTGGCTATTAGTATAGACATTATGTCATTTTTACAGTAACTTGGGACTTCCAGATGTTTCTATTGTGACATCTTCACATGGCTACCTTGTGGAAATTATAGAAATACAGACTTCCCTATAATCTATGAAGCAACACTATAAATATTACTTGCCGCAGTGCTAGATGTATAACAATCATTTGAATTGCAATTTTATGTATGTATGATATTGTGTTTATAAAATAAGATTAACCAATTATTTTGTAGTCCCTCAAATGAGATAAAATAATCTTTCAACTTCTTATAGTTTCAATTTCAAGTTAATTTTCACTATGGATGATTATTATTTTTAAAAAACACAGAACACCCTTGCAAATATTTTCATTTAAAGTAAATGTTTTATTAACATTTTCTTTAGACAATGAATAGAATGAATACAAGACAGAAAAACTGACTTGCTTTTCAAAAATAGGTAGGTTGTACTTTTATTTCTTATTTCTAATCTCTGTTCAAATTGGATGAAATTTCTGATCAAATAATGACCACTGTTAAAGCAGATATTCTCAACTATCTTAAAGCGACATATTCCTTATCTTTGACACTGGCAGTGAAATAAACAACAAGAAGATTTTAGAGCTGCAATATTGGCCATTTTCAATGCCAAGTATAGACTCTTTTGAAATAAGAAAATAATACCAAGGCTGAAAGAGAAGATAGAATAATTCAGGGTCACCTCCCCCCTTATCATTATGGATTAAATAAAATACCGTATTTTTCGGAGTATAAGATGCACTGGAGTATAAGACGCACCTTAGTTTTTGGGGAGAAAAATGGGGGGGGGGAATCTGCCTACCAGGTATTCATCTGGCTAGCGTCCTTAGTCTGGTCAGTTTCAGCACATTATCTTATCCCCTGGTTAGGACTTAAAAAAAACTTCTTCGGAGAGAGTAACAATGAAAGAGCCTGCAAGCCAGTAAGAGCTGCGAAGACCATTAGCACCTGGTTAGAGCTAGAAAAAAACTTATTCGGAGCAAGTAGAGCAATGAAAAAAACTCTGAAAAGATTTAGGGCTGGAAAAACATTCTTCAGAGAGAGCAATAATGAAAGAGCCTGCAAGGTAGAGCTGGCAAGATCGTTAGCACCTAGTTAGGGCTGGGAAAAAAGCTTCGAAAAAAGCTACATTCAGAGTATAAGACGCATCCAAATTTTCAGCCACTTTTAGGGAGGAAAAAGGTGTGTCTTATACTCCGAAAAATATGGTATAAAACTAAAGCAAGAACCTATGATTTCTTCCTATAGTTTTCCTAACATCAATAGATCTCAAAAAATGAACCAGGATGGACAGTAGTCGTAGGGGTAGAACATAAGGATCTTTGATGTTCTGAAGCCTCTACCATACCGTAAACATACTCAGCATTTTGATCCTCTGCAAATCAAAGCCTTTAAAAATGTGACTTACTGCAACAGATCCGTGCAAGGTAAAGATGCTTCACCTTGACAAGGCATACTATAGCAACAATTCAAGCTGTATTGCTAAAGCATTATATGCTGCTGAGACAGCCTCCTTCTTCAACCTTTTCAGCTATTAAAAGTGTTGAATGATACAATGTAAAGCATTTTGACTATGTAAAAGGGGGAAGGAAGTTGCATTATGTAGTGGAGCAATTTTGAAGGGATACTTCAAAACAAATCAAAGCTCTAGATCAGTGGTTCCCAAACTTTTTCAGTCCACTGCCCCCTTGGTGCTACAAACTCATCCTCACCGCCCCCACCCCCACCCCCTTCAGGTGGGCATGGCTTGGTTGTCAGGTGAACAGGTAGGCATGGCCAACTTGTAAAATGTGGTGAAACTCACTTAACAACGCTCTTGCTTAGCAACCAAAATTTTGGGCTCAATTGTGGTCAAGTCTTTCTTTCTTTCTTCCCTCCCTCCCTTCCCTTCCTCCTTTTTCTATCTGTCTTCCTTCCTTCCTTCCATCTTTCTTTCTTTCATTTCTTTCTGTCTGTCTTCCTTCCTACTATCTTTCTTTCTATCTTCCTTCCTTCCTACCATCTTTCTTCTTTTTCTTCCTTCCTTCCTTCCTACCATCATTCTTTCCTTTCTTTGTCTTCCTTCCTACCATCTTTCTTTCTTTCCTTTCTTTGTCTGTCTTCCTTCCTTCCTACCATCTTCCTTTCTTTCCTTTCCTTCTTTCTGTCTGTCTTCCTTCCTTTCATTTTTCTCTTTCTGTCTCCCTCTCTCTCTCCCTCTCTCTTTCTTTTTCTTTCTGTCTTTCTTCCTTTCTAACATCTTTCTTTCTTTGTCTTTCTCCCTCCCTCCCTCTTTTTCTTTCTTTCTTTTCTTTCTTTCCTCCCTCCCTTCGCTTCCCTCCCTCCTTTCTTTTTCTATCTGTCTTCCTTCCTTCCTACCTACCATCTTTCTTTTTTTCTTTCTTTCTGTCTTCCTTCCTTCCTAACATCTTTTTTTCCTTTCTGTCTTCCTTCCTAACATCTTTCTTTCTGTCTGTCTGCTTCTTTCTTTCTTTTATTTCTTTCTTTCTGTCTCCCTCTCTTTCTTTTTCTTTCTGTCTCCCTCCCTCCCTTTCTTTTTCTTTTCTTCCTTCCTTCCTACCATCTTTCTTTTACTTTCTTTCTTTCTTCCTAACATCTTTCTCTCTGCCTGCCTGCCTGCCTTCTTTCTTTCTTTTTCTTTCCTTCCTTCCTTCCTCCCTCCCTCCCTCCCTCTCTTTCTTTCTTTCTCCCTGCAAACAATCCTCACCGGGGCTCCTTTCTCCCTTGCCCAGCCCTCTTTCAAGCCACAGATGCACCTGCAAAGCAGGCAGTTCCACTCGGCTTGCAACTCCCCTGGGGCGTCTCTTTATTTGCAAAGCGGTGTAATTGGTTTATGTGGGATGGTGGGGGGGGAAAGAGGAAGACAGCGAGCGTCAAGGAGGTAAAAAAAAGATTTGGGGCGGGAGAGAGAGCACGGGGGGGGGAGAAACCCAGAGAAAAGGAGGGGGAGGCAGGAAGGGAAGAAGGAGAACAAGCCTTTGGATTTAAACCCCCCCTCCCCGCCCACTGCCGCTGGTGAGGGCAGGGGCAATTCCAGGGAAAGGCGGCACTCCTGTCTGTCTGTTCAAAGAGCAGACCGAGAAGGGCAGACGCACAACCCTGCGCAAGAGCTGCCCTGTTGGCTCTTCTTTCCAGAAGGAGAGCAGGGCGGGTGGCTGCAGTTAAAACCAAGCCAAGAGCCCTGGGTCACCTGGACTTCTTCTCGTTTAGAGTTAGGCGCAGATGGCTGTTGTGTTAGGCTGCCGTTCTTTAGCAAAAGTGATTAATCTTTCTCGCAAATTGAAGCGTGGCCGCGTGACGGGAAAAGCGTGGTGATTGGGTGTAAATGGGCGGCAGGGTCGCTACCAGTATGGTAAACCACCTGCCAGACCCCTGGCCCCTCTTAGTGCACCCCTGCCGCCCCCATTGCCTCTCAGCGGCCCCCTAAGGCATCCCACCGTCCCCAGGGGGCGGTACCGCCCACTTTGGGAATCACTGCTCTAGATGATATGGGCAGCCCCACTGACCAATCTGTAGACTGAAAACATTGTCCCATGTGTACTATCCTGCTTTAACTTGTGTTTACTCCCATTTTCTGCCCACTTCCAAGCAAAGTGCCCAAAGGTTTACCATTCTCAAAATTCACATAATAGACTCTTACACACTCTCCCCTTCTCACCTTATTCCTTGCC
Organism: Diadophis punctatus similis; assembly: GCA_023053685.1. NCBI lineage: Eukaryota > Metazoa > Chordata > Lepidosauria > Squamata > Dipsadidae > Diadophis > Diadophis punctatus. Next base: position 3,010,340 of record JALIGW010000007.1, on the reverse strand, counting down.
TGCTGGACTTGTTTCTCCAGTTCCTCAGGAATCATTTTACCTCTATGGGACACAGATGTAAAACTTTTCAGTTATGTTCAACAGTTTAATTGTTTACAGCAATACTGCATTGTCAAATGGATTGGATCACTTCAATGTGCTAGAGTCCTTACCTGTCATCACTTTTGACAAAGTAAACATTTTGTGTGCCAATTCCCAAAAAAGAAGCTGCCTTCTTCACTGAGTAGTGACACTATGTAAAAAAGCAAGATATGTGAAAAATAGTCATGTTGAATGAAAATTCTCTTTATTATTATTACCTTTATATCTTAATGATTTCCTTCTATTTCTCTTTCTTAACATTTAATCTGATTAGATGACAAATATTAAAGCAGCCCATTGCTGACATTGTCAAGTCTTCTAATGACTACAGATATATCATTGTCATTGATAAGGTATTCTGGGTTCATGACAGACTTTCTAAATATATTTGTAGAATCATCTTCAATTAGAAATATCACATTGGATTTTATTTGAAGTTATTTAGTCTTATTTCAAAAAGAACTATCAAAATCAAAGTAATTTGAAAAGACAAATTAGTCAGTAGCAGCGAGTTAATACTAAGTTGGCTGAAATAGCTAAAATATTGAAGTCAATAATTTTAGAAAACACATTCAAGAGGGTAAACTAGAAAATGAATTCCATGTTGGGTAATTAATAAAATTAGTCTTAAGCAGATCTAATTCTGCACTAGCATTGGAATAGTGCCTCTGGTGTGGACTTGGTTTAAATAACTTAATCTCTCTCTTGATCCATTCTTCCTTTTTTTTCAGCCAGCAAATTACTCTTTCTGGAGAAAATGTTTTGTGATGAATATGTACTCCATATCTGAAACTGAGGCAACAAAAACATTAACCAGCTATGCCTCAAAAAAAAAAAAGCCTGGAATGATTTTAAATATATTTTCTACAAGTCAATAAAAAAAACTGACAAAGGATCCTGTTCACAGACATATTAAAGAAACATGATGTGGTAAGTCTCATGAGAAAGCTAAGACTATTTTTAATACAGTAGTTATTGAAAGGCTTATGATGAAATATTAGAAAGTTTTTCAAATCAAATCTTTAAGACAAATAAAATAATCTTTATTTCTTCCTACTCATGAGTTTCTATCACCCAAAGCCTTTCTTATCATTTCAAGGTGATACCCCCGATTCTGAAAAGTAGTTCTTATGCCTCAATGTGACCACAAGAACATAGTGGCCAAAACCTGTATGTTTTTTTTCTTCATTTTTCAATCAGTGGGATATAAAATTTCCCTTTTGTCATGAAAACATTCTGACATATTTTTATATGAAACAAGAATAGCATGTAAATAACAAAGAGCATATGGAATTTACCACCTGTACAGTATTTCAAAGGTAGAAATACTCAAAATTAGTGGGCTCTTTTCCTCACAGGCATTCAGAACAGTGGTGGTTTCCTGCCGGAGCTCTCCGGTGCGTAGCTCCGGTAAGGAGCGGCCGATTGCGCAATTTGCGCGCAACCGCTCCGGAGCCATCTTCGCCGGTCCATCACACGCATCACCATCTTTTTCTGAGAATTTTTGGGTGATTTTGTTTCTGCGCATGCGCAGAAGCAAAATCGCGCCAAAATCTTGTGAGGGGACGCGCGCGCGCACGAGATTTTGGCAAGATTTTGCTTCTGCGCATGCGCGGAAGCAAAATTAGACCAAGGGGGTGCGCGCGCATAGCAAGCGCACCCAAAACATGGAAATGCGTGCGCAGCGCACCGGCACCGGTAAACGAGCAACCCGCCCGATTCAGAATAAAAGCAACATCAACATCCAAATGGTCCAGAAGCTTAATCATATTGTTGATCTCTGTGCCTTCATGCTCTATCACTAAATCATAATATGTGCTTCATCAAGCATGATTACCAAACAAAATGATTCTGTGTTTTACATCGGCTCTTGTATTTAATGAATATTTATTTATTTATTTATTTATTTTGGTATTCTTATATGCCGCCCAACTCCCGGAGGACTCAGGGCGGCATACAACAGAGAAAAAAATACAAGAATAACCAATTAAATATTAATTAAAAACAAATACAAAATATAAATATAAAAACTTTTAGGTTAATCTATATTGCATTCCTTGGAGAAATTGGGTTCAATTTTAAAACAACTAGAAAAATAGAACACCTAAAATGTCCTGTATTTACAACTTTCACATTAATAAAGTAGTGCACAAAAGTTGCATGTTCATAGTTATTTTTGACTCATTGATGAATCCCAAAAAAGTCTGCAGAGGTTCACAGAGTTCCCGAATGATCCCCGAAGTCCATAGACTTGAGATCCTTTCAATAGAACAATAAATCTGCCTCTTTAAAAGCAGAGGAAATGGAGCAAATCTTTAATGCTATTTAAGGGTTAATATATTTGCCAACAATGATGAACAAAGTCTTAAATTGTTTCTTTGCATACAGTAAGTGAAACCAGGTGGTTAATTAATTCAGTTTTTTCCAGAGAATTCACACAAATGTAGTTACGAATGAACATAATTATGAAAAATCTGCAGCACTTCAATATGTGGCTATGAATATATTAAAGTTATTCAGAGTGCCTCATTTTTTAATGAGATGAATCAACTCATGGTGGGTCCTCCTTTTTGGACAAGAAAGTTTCCCCCCCTTATTTTTAATGAAGTGCATAAATATACCATCAGCTACCATCAGCCAATCATTTCTAATTTGACAGAAAGCCTGTGGAATTCATTAACTTGTGCTGTTTTGTGAATAACATACATAGGTAGATAATTAATCTTCTGTTACTGAATTACATCAATAATGAAATAAGCCTGCAGAGGGCCAAGTGTACTCAGCAGAGATTTGGATTCTGGCATCAGAGTTTCATTTGAATTCATCTAACATTCACCTATTAAGCTCAGCTGAAAGAAGTATGAAACTGGATTCCTGTAAAATGCCAAACCTCTTCAGACTCAGATAATAAGAGATCAGCAAAAACTACAGTGACATAAAGTCAGGCCATTGAATCACAAATCTTGGAAGAGAACTGAACTTTTCAGGATTCAAAACCTAATTTATTCTTTTTTTTTTCTTTAAAAAGACACCACTTACTCCAAATATAATGGGAAAATGTAATTAGGGAAAAATGAAAATGGGCACTTCTAATGTCATATGCATAAGACAGGCAAGCAAAAAAAAAAAAAGAAAAGAAAAGGAAAGGAAAGGAAAGGAAAGGGAGGGCAATTAATCCTGTCTTATGCTGGCATTTTTGTAACCACATAACACTGTCATTATGTCTGATCCTGAGTAGTCAGCCAAGATCATAAAAGGAACATAAAGGGGGGGTTAAAGTGCTCTGCAAAACCTAGGTTTCTATTTATTTCTTTTCTTTTCTTTTTAAATTGTAACTGGAATTGAAATTAGCCTGCCTTCACTTAAAGTAGCAACTTGGTATTCTGTAAAAAAATAATAATGAACTGGTTTCTTCATTAAAATTGTATTGTTAGAGAGCAACTTGAAGAACTCAGCAACTTTAAGATGCATGGACTACCTGCCCAGCATATTCCAAGGGATTTCTGGGAGTTGAAGTACAGACATTTTAAAGTTGACAAGTATCAGAAAGTTTGGTTTAGACCTTCAGGAAACAAAGGTTCAGTAAGCACAAATATTTCCAATAAAGCTTTTTAAGACTTTTCAAATCTTATCAGTACTTCATAATGGCAGACTACATATTGCTTGCCAGAACCTTTTTAATATCTTAGTTTTGATTTCATGTCTGCATACATATAACCTGGTTCTTTTTGCAACCTTTTATGTATATTTTCCTTCTCAAAAGTGCTATACTAGAAAAGTTGTAAGAAAAGTTAATTACCTCTTCTGATGTAAACAGAACCAACTGAGGTATCCCTGAAAGGCCTTTTTCTTTTATGTCAGGAAAATATTTATATCTTGCCAAGTTCATTGCATACATATTGGAAACAGAGCCACCTTAAAAAATGTAATACATATATTAATAAATATTTCAGATTCTAAACTGTATATTTACACGTATCCGGCTGTAAATGCTGTATGGCTGTAAGTGCTTCTTGCATACTGAGGAACTCATTTGGATACAAGCATAGTATTTACATCTCAGACAGCATAACACTTAAAGAACTAGAATGGGCTTTGTAATAGAGGAATTCCTTGACTTACATTCATTCATTCAGCAACTGTTCAAAGTTACATTAGAGCTGAAAAAAATGGATGTTTGACTAGCTGCTGTAGTTCTAGCCCTGTCAGCACCCCATGGTTATATGATCACTATCCATATGCTTGGATGCCAGCTCATGATTATGACTTTGCAAGGAGCCATGGTCACATGAAATATTTGTGACTTTCCCTGTTGGTTCCCCACAAGCAAAGTCAATGAGGGGAAGTCAGCAGCAAAGTCAAAATTCACTCCAGTAAGTAGCTCCTACCACAGCACTCCACTGCCCAAGCAGTGCCTCTGCCAGATCTCCTAGAAGTTTCCCTAGTTAACCACCACCCATGGAACCTCCCATCCCCACACCCTTGTTCACCTCCATATTCTTTATCTGGCACTTCTATCCCTTCCTGTTTAATGACCCATTACAATGACAACTGAGACAGCTGGGATTACCATCACTAAAATGCAAGTGATGTTGCATTTTACAACTACACTGCTTACCAATGGCAATTCTGGTTCCAATCACCATTGTAACCTGATCCTAACTTGTTAACTACATGTATAAAAAGTCACCAACTATAAGCAACAGGGTGGTCCCAAAGCAACAATACATGATGCTTCCATACTTGTATAAATTATATGGTTGTTATGCAGACAATGCCATTAAGGAACATCATACCTGGATTAAATATACCATCTCCTCCTTCCCATCCAATATATTCAATCATTTTCTTTAGCACTGCTTCTTCCACTAGTAAAAATACTGGAGAAATTTCATAGGTATATCTGAATGAAGGAAAATGTGACATGAAACTGTTTACTTAGTTTAGTTTTCTCAAATGTATGAAATGAAAATAAAAATTAGCAGGTAGCATTAATATGAGTATATAATTGATTATTTCCTACTCTGCAGTGCAGCTCAGATTTTTATAGTAGATTTGAAAGACATTGGTGACATAAAATTTTAACTTGAGATATAAACCACTCCAGTCTGTCTTGATAATTTTAAATACCAAGTCCTATCACTTTATTTCCCAAGTTCATAATAGTGGCTGGATATAATTAACTGATTCCCCACCCATTCTAACCAAGTATGCCCTTTATTTCAATTCCTTCAGAATCTGGAATCTAATTCCTGTTAATTTGTTATACTCCACAGAATACCAGTATCATTACATTGATCTTAATATACAATCTGGCCTTGCAATGTCTCAACCCATTTTCCCTCACCCTACCATCCAATATTGTAGACCCAGGGGTAGACAAAATATCTACATATTCTTGATCTGACCAATGTTGTTATATGTTGCAAATATTTAATTTAGGCTCTTTAGGGAGTTAATAGACCAATTCACCCAATATCTGCAATATGCACCCTATCAATGTTATTAATAGAAATTTAAAGGAAATAGGATCTGCCACCATTAAACAGCACTGCAAATTCCGCACCATGATTTAAAACAAAATACACTTACACACTTGGGTTTAATGCCTCGGTAATGAAACGTGCTGCTAAAGAGTAATAATCAATACCAGCATAGAGCTGATTAAAAAATCTTGGGTGATCTGTAAATAATGATGACAAAGACATATATCTGATTAGCATTAGTGGTCATTGAAAAAGATAAAGTAGTCCGATTCACACATACTGCTAAGGCGGAGTTGCAGAGCTCATACATTATAGCAATCAATTTAAAAATGTAGTGGTTTAGATGTGATCCATGAACCCAGCCTCAGAACTTCTCCGTTATACGGTAGGTGTTTGCAGTCAGATTTTTTTTTATCTAATGTAAACCTTCTTGTTAGCAAAAGAAGGAAAGGGAATCAGTGAAAAGCACAGAGAAACTTGAACTGAGATTGATGCCTCTTGTATCTACTACAATTTGAGCTTCCTCTTGTTAAAGGGAGAATGTGCTCTAAGATATTTATTTTCTGATTTTATTCTTTTCAACTTTATATTTGATAATGCAATAAAGTATAAGACTACTTGATAATATTTTAATTATGTAGCCAGATATACTTGGTACAAGAAGAATGGTGCTCAAATTACCTATTTAAAATTTGCAGTTTTAATTCATTTTATTTAATTTAATAGTGTCAGCCCTTCCAGAAATATATTAAGAGATGTATAAATGGTCCATCATTTAATAAACAATATCACAAAAGATTTGAATTTGACTTTCCTATAATTCCTATTTTATGCCTTTTTCAAGACATTTAGAGAATAAGCAATTAAAATATGTTATATTACACAGAGATGTCTTAACGGCTTTACACAATAGATAAAACGGCATCAGAAAAAGCTATATGTAATTGTTCAGATAAAACAGATCCCAGACTACCTATTTTGAGTCATCTCAATAAAAATACAGTATAGATTTAGAAATGTTACCTCTGAATCTTTCATAAATTGATAAATAGTGTAATGTTAATGGGTGCTCTGGCTGGACATCTTTTTTTAGTAAAAAAAAGTAAACTTGTTTAAAGTTTACTTATAGATGTGTTAAGCTAAGTGATAAAGGAATTATTAGTCAATGTTCTTATAAAAGTGGCCTCTAAACAGCTATATAATTAAGTGCTCCTTTTATATGAATGTTGACTAATAACATTCTTTAATAGTCTTATTATCTTCAGAAAATTGCTGTGAATTCTCATTAGCTAGCCATATTTTCCAAAAAGGTAATTAACCTTTTGATCACTCCCATTATTTACTAAAATAAACATTGTTTTGAAGATAGTACTTTGATTCTTGTTTAATGGGATGCTAATCATAGGTATTAAAATCTCCTGGCCTCAGCCTGTAACTCTCAAGATGCTTACAGGTTCTGACAACTAAAGCTACATGTATTAGTGAAACCCAATTTGCAATTTATATAATAGCAGGATTTCTGCATTATACTCAGCCATGATTCAAACACAGCTTATTGAATATGGTACCAATGCCTGATACTCACATATTGCACTAAGCCATAGGCTTATGGATTACAAGTCAGTGTCTGAGCTCTCCCTAAGATGATGATGATGATGATGATGATGATGATGATGATGATGATGATGATGAGGACAACAACAACAACAACAACAACAACAACAACAACAACAACAACAGAGTTGGAAGGGACCTTGGAGGTCTTCTAGTCCAACCCCCTGCCTAGGCAGGAAACCCTACACTACTTCAGACAAATGGTTATCCAACATCTTCTTTAAAACTTCCAGTGTTGGAGCATTCACAACTTCTGGAGGCAGGCTGTTCCACGGATTAATTGTTCTAACTGTCAGGAAATTTCTCCTTAGTTCTAAGTTACTTCTCTCCTTGTTTAGTTTCCACCCATTGCTTCTTGTTCTACCTTCAGGTGCTTTGGAGAATAGTTTGACTCCCTCTTCTTTGTGGCAACCCCTGAGATATTGGAACACTGCTATCATGTCTCCCCTGATCCTTCTTTTCATTAAACTAGACATACCCAGTTCCTGCAACCGTTCTTCATATGTTTTAGCCTCCAGTCCCCTAATCATCTTTGTTTTAAGATATTAAGCCAAAGTCAAACAAACATGGAAAGAATGTTGAATAATGTCTGTATGGGTTGATTACCATATTTTTCGGAGTATAAGACGCACCTTTTTCCTCCCTAAAAGTGGCTGAAAATTTGGGTGCGTCTTATACTTCGAATGTAGCTTTTTTTCCAGCCCTAACTAGGTGCTAACAGATCTTCCCAGCTCTTACCTTGCAGGCTTTTTCATTGTTACTCTCTCCAAAGAATGTTTTTCCAGCGCTAAGTCTTTGCAGAATTTTTTTTCATTGCTCTACTTGCTCCGAATAAGCTTTTTTCTAGCCCTAACCAGGTGCTAACTATCTTCCCAGCTCTTACCGGCTTGCAGGTTCTTTCATTGTTATTCTCTCAGAAGAAGGTTTTTTTAAGTCCTAACCAGGGGATAAAATAATTGGCTGAAGCTGACCAGACTAAGGATGCTAGCCAGATGAATACCTGGTAGGCAGATTGTTTTCCCCTATTTTCTTCCCCCAAAACTAAGGTGCGTCTTATACTCCGGTGCGTCTTATACTCCGAAAAATACGGTAATAACTGCAATCAGAAATCTAAGGAGTTAATTGGAAAGATCTCTATTCTGTAAACATTTTATATTGTATAGATCCCCAATGTATTTCAAATTATATCCATGTTTACTGTATAAATATAAAGCATAAAAAGGGAGATTATCTTGTATAGTTAAAATTTGCAGGAATACTAAAAAGTATACTTGTTATCCAATGATCTCAAAATCTTTCTATCACATTACATCTTTGATCTGTCTCTGCTAGCCTGTCTGCAACTAGATTCCTTTTCCTTCTTGCTTCCTAAATTCTATACTTAGAATTTCCAACCCTGATTACATTTTTGGGCACACATATTTCAATGACCTTGGATATATTTGTTGTTCCTATAAACTGTCTAGTATTATGTAAAATAAGCAGGTTGGAAACAATTTTAAATAAAACAAATCATAGGTAGACACTAAACTCAATTTAAAAAACTAATAAAAATGCACTCACATAGCTATTCAACAGACCTTGAAGATAAGCAGTAAAATGTTTTGTTGCAAATGCCACTGTATGTTCCAAATTGTCTTCTTCAGTTACCATAGTCAATTCATTCCTCTCCCAGGGAGACATTCACACTTTGTCACAATAATGCCCAGATTTCCACACTATGTTTAAAAAGTTCACTTATTATAAACTAGTTTTATTTATTAACCTTTGCTATATTCATTTGCAAGTGACTTTTATTAATTCTCAACATTCTTTGGGTCACCATTATCACCAACCGCTATTTTTTTTCAGAGGAATTCATTACAGTAGGACTTCCATTCATGCAATGAATAATGCTTTATATTATTGTAATAGGTGTAGCAGAGACAGAAAATCCATTAGCAATCACCACGAAAGTGGAATAATTTTAGACCAGCTCAGTGGTCCATTTCAGATGTAAACTCCAAGTTTCTGAAGTATTTATGAAACTAGGAAGGAATATTTAGATTTTATTTTATCCTTCTTTCTCTCTCAGCACAAAAACTTCCAACATGAAGATTTTATTTCATTTAAAGCGAGTATAACAATAACATGTGAAATAATATTCTGATTTAACAGTCACCAGAATGTTAAATCAGAACTGTAAGAAAAGGAATGGTAGATATTAATAAAGGTCCTCATCATATAAATGAAATTATGAAAATACATCTGAAGTAGCCTTTTATGTAGATGTACCATTCCTTTTCATTTCAACTTCTGCATTTGGCTAGAAAAGCCAAATTGTTACATTTTTCTAAATAAATAAAAGCAAGAGCAGTCTTGCATTGCAATTGGAAGGACAAAAAGCAATTGTAATTATGAGATTCATACATGTTTTGACGCTGAATTGTATAACATCTTGGCATAACTGCAAAAGTTTGGGATGACTCTCTCCTGTGTCTTTCAATTCCAAGTCAAGAAGAGTTCTCAGTTTCTCAGGAGATTGCCATTCACACACCTGCATACAGTCATTGGAAAGAAATGTTGATGATGGGAGAATTTAAAAGTTAATCAGCAGCTGTGTCCTAAATAATTTGCAAAATCCTCTGGTAAATTCAATTTTTTTAAAAAAAATTATCTGGTTTAGTTGTTTAAGTAATCTAGAATTTCAATATATCTGAGAAACCTTTTTATAGTTTTTACAAAATGTTTTAGATTTACAAATAATTTAAGCACAAACATGGAAGATTACAAACAACAATATTTGAATTTTAAGTTCCTCTACCACTAAATCCAAGAAATTAAGAAGTAAAGGCATGATATGGAAAACATTTCTAGTTATTAAAAATTCAGTACATTTAATTATGAGTATTATATCAAAAGTATTTTTACATTTATCAGTAGCAATGCACTTTGCATATAAAAACACATTTCTTAATATGATTACTGAGTTAATAATTTGCTTTTTTTAATTCAGATCAGTGTTTCTCAACCTGAGCAACTTTAAGAAGTCTGGACTTCAGCTCTGGCTGGGGAATTCTGGGAGTTGAAGTCCAGATCTCTTAAAGTTGCTCAGGTTGAGAAACACTGGTTTAGATAATTAATTTCAATTAAATTATGTACTTGGAAGACATTACTCCAATTACATCAAAGATTTTTACCTTTTCAGTTGCATCAGATGCTTTCTTTACCACTTCTTCCATTATTATCTTACTGACCTCTTCCACAAATTTCTCGCCCGATTTTGAATCTGCTACTGGGCCATTTAAAATAACTCCATCAACTAAGATTGCATTTTTCTTCTGTGACTTTTCCTGCTGGTTATTCATTTCAGCTGATGAAGATAAAACAAAAGGAACACATAATTATCTATCCTGCCTGTTTCCAATTGTTTTTTCCAAGCAATATGTTCAGGTAGAATAGGTACCTCAACTGAACATGGTAATCTTGTGGGACTGAGGAAAAATGCCTCCTCTATTATAAAGTAGTCCTCAACTTACAACAATTCATTTAGTAAGCATTCAAAGTTACAACAACTGAACTGAAACAACTGAAAAAAGTTACTTATGACCGATTTTCAGCCGATGTTGCAGCATCCCCTGGTCAAGAGATCAAAATTCAGATGCTTGGCAACTGACCCATATTTATGATGACTGCAGTGTCCCAGAGTCATGTTATCACTTTTGTAACCTTCTGACAAGCAAAGTCAACAGGGAAGCCAGATTCACTTAACAAACATATTACTAATTTAACAACTGCAATGATTCACTTAACAACTGTAGAAAGAAAGATCGTAAAATGAAGAAAATTCACTCAACAACTTATTTAGCAACAGAAATTTTGGGCTCAATTGTTTCAAAAGTCAAGGACTACCTGTAGCCCTGCCCTCTAAAAGAGCTTCCCTCCAAGAGATACAGATAATCCTCACTTTCCTGACTTTATTGTGAGGTCGGAGAATAGTATCTCTGTAGAGCTGCTATAATGTTCTTTTGACTGTTATGACTGTTTTCTTGTCTGGGCTATTATGTTATATTTTGATATGTTTTTGACTGTTTTAGTTGTACATTTGGTATGCTGTAAGTATCCAGAATGTTTTGGAGTGGACCGCTATGAAAAAGCTAAAGTGCTCTGGGACTTTAGAATTTAAACAGACAAGTATCTGCCACATAATACTTCAGACTTAACAACTATTGTCAAGAAAGTCAAAAAAGTCTAGATAGTGGACACTGTGCTATCTGGAGACCACATAATAGAAAACTGAAGAAAATCACAAAATACAAAGACCTGAAAATAGAAATTGGACAACTGTGGAAAAAGAAAGCAAAGAGAGATGTTCCCTGAAGATGGGCTCAATCATGAGTCCAAAAATTCAGAAGACAAAACCTCTGGTTCCAGTGACCGACCCAGATTGGATCCTACAACATTATCCTGGGATATGTATATTCGCCTTCATTCGTGAAAGAAAGCAAAGACAGTACCGATAGTAAGAGGCTCCTTGTGTGCAATTTCAAAACATCTGGAGCACCATTTGAACATCATCGGCATTGACAAAATCACCACCAGTCAATTGCAAAGGCAGCTTTACTTGGAACAACTTACATTCTGTAATGATACTTTTTACACGTCTGTCTGTCCCAGGTTTTTAGAAAGGACTCAAGGTAGACAAAAATGCTAAATCCAGTCCAAACATCTGGCTATGTGACCAACCATAATAATATATTGAATATAAAAATTTAAAAAGTAACTTAATATAATTATGAATATATACAGAAAGAGAAGACTTGAAGGACCTAAAGGAGTTCAAAAGAAAAATGATGCAAAATTTTGTCCAACAACAAATTGGAGTCTTACCATAGGGAAAAAAATCAACTTGTAATGATTTCATTTATTTCGCAGCTGAGCTGGAAATAAATCAGTTTAGCTCTCCGAGAATATATAATTCACAGTTTTTGCACCATAACATGATAATCCACACAACCATTTACAACCTGGGCCAAATACTGTGTAAATATATATGTACATAAAATGGAAGCATAGAATAGATCATTTATTTGCAAATTACTAGACTCCACTACTACTTTTTGGTGACCTTCATTTATTAGATCACTGAGTTTAATTACTTCCCTTGGAAGTAAAACAGGCTTTTCATCTAATAAAAGAAAAGCAACATAAAAATTATTTGACATCCCAGAAAGGAAGAAATAAAAAAGTGAAATTAAGTCATTACCTGAAACTCTATCAAAACCACAAGATCTGATAATGGGGGGCAACTATTTCAACAATTCTAGAAACACAAGAAAAAAGGGGGTTATTAAAAGTATTATTATTAAATTTCCCATCTAGGAAATGAAATGGCTGAACATTAAAATGTGTTATAGAAAATATGTTCCTGTACTTGGGCATAGTTAAAATATGATGGTAGCACATTTCTTCCCAGTTGAGATTCAGTCTCTATATTTTCAAATGTTGGAGTAAACAACTACCAACTATTTTATATTTTAAATTACCTTTTTTTACTTTCTCTGAACAGCTAGAAGAGGAAAACCTATTTGAAAATTGGAATGTCAATAAAATGTACTGGTATGTCTATTTTTGGTTAACTCGGTTGTCAGATATATTGAATCGATATGGCATAGGGTTTCCATTGTGCGACACATTGGAGCAAGTTAAACAACGGATTAAAGATATACATGGGCAAATGGACATGGCAACTTTTTCAACTAATCATTCCCTTAAGCTTCTGACAGCAGTTAAAACAACTTTCACCCTGGAAAAATATTTACTCCTAGAAATGCCATCAGTGGAGAGAGAATTATTTGTCAAGTTTAGATTTGAACTTTTAGATACTAACGTTAAATTCGGCCGGTAGCGGAAAATCCTGTATGATGAAAGAACATGTATATGTGGGGCAAACGTTGTCAAGGATACAGCGCATATAATATTTGAATGTAGGATGTATGAGGAAGTAAGAAAACAATATTTGTCCCCAATTATAAACAAATTTTCCCACTGGAATGTAAGGCATAAATTAACATTTCTATTGAAGGCAGACTCTCCTCCCCTGGTAAGGGCTATCACTCGCTATCTTAATAGGATGACAGCAATACGAGCCAGCTACATTGAAAAGAATTTCATTGATTGTAAGAAAGATGAGCTGTTAGAGGCGAGATATTTTATTTGGGTTATCTAGTTTTAGAAATTTAGTTATTGAATTTTGATATCGTTGAATTTTGATGTCATGTACCATATATATTTTTGTACGGTTGTTTCTGTACCTGTTTGTTCTGTTTTTCTTTTTTCTTTTTTCTGAAAAGGCCTTCGGGCTATTCAATAAATGTACTGTACTGTACTGGTATGTCTTATTTTATTTATTTATTTATTATGGTGTTCTTATATGCCGCCCAACTCCCGAAGGACTCAGGGCGGCGTACAACAGAAAAAAAAAATTACTAGCTTTGTAATTAAAGCTTTTTGCCATAAGTATTCAAGGGCCATATATTTTTAAAAACCAAAATATAGCTTGTAACAGAAGATGGTTTCTAAAAAATTATCATTTCTTGGTGTGAATATTTTTGTCTTTAATGTGTTATTTTTTTTCTAACCTGCACTTAAAAACCCATATCATCCCTCCAAAAAATATTCCAGATAACTAGTTTATGACATTTGGTTTTGTAACTATTCTTTGCAGAATTTTTTTAAATAACTGTTTTTAAAATAAGTGAAATTTACCCAAAGATTAATCAGAAATGCCTTATGTAAAAAATTTAGAAGGCTACCCAACTTCATGACAACTCTGTTTGGCATTCATGACAAAAGCATTAATTAAAAAAAAGGGTATGAGTAAAAAATTGACAGGCATGTAGAAGAAATAAGAGTACTTGTTTTAAAAACAAAACAGCTTATTGAACTTGCCTGCCACTCAGGCTAATCCAAGGCTTGGGGGGAGGGGAGAACAAGGTTAAGGATTCTTTTATACCCAGTTGAGGGGACAGATGGATCTCAAAGAAGATGTTGTTCCAGACAGCAGATGCTGTGACATGGCTGCTTCCTAGGTTCCACCATATGTCATTGCTCAACGGATAGAACCAAAGTATACAAACTCTGCACAATTGTTTAAAGTCATATAAAGAATCCCAAATCTGCCATTCTCCAGGATAGCCCCCCAAATTCTCCAGCTTACTCTATTGTTTTTCCTAGGCAGATGGATATATCTGAAGCAAAACATTGGACATCAACTATTTACCCACTTTATGTCCTATAGGGTCTACTGTGAAATCTAAGTGAATCATAGGGATGGGATTACTCAGGAGACTACTAATCTGAACATGTCAAGCACTTAATTTTAAAAATGTATACTTTTATATTTTAAACATAAAAACTGGAATATGGAGAACTGTCATGCTTCAAAAGAGGTATCGATGAACATATTAGTGTCTACAAGCATCATATGGATGATACCAGCAAAGTTTTACTCCAAATTCTACTTGTAACACTGAAAATTATTTTGCTATCTGAATTAAAACTATGCAGACTAAATCTACTTATTCTGTATATGAACTACATATTTTATATGTAGAAAGTGTAGGAAGAAAACGAAGCCACCCCCCAAAAAAACCCCTTCTGTACACCCCAAAACTTTAAGAAAAGAGAAGCCAAGAAAAGAAATGCAAAAGTTGCTAAAAGTAAAAGAACACTATCTCCTTTTTTGTCTTTTCTTCCACAATAGAAAGAAAAAACAATGTTGCAATCGTGAATTTAAGGAACCTCATTCATTGAGAAAGTGAAACAATACAGGTAGATTAAGACAGACAGGCTAGAGGCAATACATACCATAACAGGACAAAATCAATTATACATGCCTGAAAGGATTAGGACCAAGGAAGTCAATAATTAAGACCCATCAAGTCCCTTTGCAAAAAAAAAACCAAACAAATAATAAAAGCGCACAAAGCAAACCTCAAAATTATAAAATACTGTAAACTGTATAAAAATCCTTGCACTTATCAAGCTAATTTGTCAACTGTCCCAGTACTGCATGCTGTTGTTGGTTTTACAAATCCATAAACTTTCTTTCTTAAGCAGCTTCCATTTTGTCCCAAAGGTGATTTTTCAGGAGGCAACTGGACTTTGTTTTTTTCTTTGAAGATGTTTCACTTCTCATCCAAGAAACTTCTTCAGCTCTGACAGGATAGTGGGGAATGGAAGGATTTATACTCCTTGCAGACATCTGATCATTTGCATCCTTTTAGAGGGTCGTTGAAGCACTTGGTGGTTTATCTATGTCCCCAGGGTCACCTGTAGTCTGCTATTTTTTTCTCTGGAAATCCATTCCTACTACCACACCACTATCCTGTCAAAGCTGAAGAAGAAAACAAGAAAGTCCAGTTGCCTCCTGAAAAAGCACCTTTGGGACAACATGACCTGGATGACTAAGAATCTCTACAGACTTTCAGCTTCAATTTTATTCCCAGCTTGGAACTGGACCTTATTTTTCTTTCAGCAGAAGCAAATTATATCCAGGAAAAGGTACAATACTAATTATGATGGCAAAGCCCAGAATTTGTGATTCTGCTTGCCAAACTGCTTGATTAGCATTGTTCAGGATTCTATTGAAAAACAAAGCATATATCTCTAGTGGGATTATTTGCTGAGACTCATCATAATATGATAGCAGAGAAGTAGAAATAACGTATGAGTCAATTGATCTTCTAGCAATCACAAAGTTCTCCCACACGAAAATTGACAATTTATGTATCTTCCAAATTCAACCATTTTCTATCCATGTATGGACTCTAAATCAGTTGGACTGTACGGAAAATAAACTACCTTAAGCCATATTACATAAGAGAAAGGCACTTCAAACTTTTACTGATTATATTACTGAATAATATAATAATAGCACCAAATAATAACACTAATAAATAAATTGGAAAAAAAGCACAAAGGCAAACTAGATTTTTCTTTTGGAAAAAAATACAAAACTCTGCTGTTTCATAATGAAAACCATAAAGGTTTTACTTTAACTCCACACAGTTATCCAAATTAAGATATAAACTCAATCTGATGCAAAAAGGTCAGAAAATGTCAGCAGGCTAGTAATGGCATTTATCTTATACATAAGTAGAACATCAATACATTTTAAAATCTTTGTCCTTCATTATTTATTCTAAGAACCAAAAGAAATAGACTATAAATGTAAAGCATGATTTTAATGACGTTAAATGTTGCCATTATACAGTGCATTCTATTAATCAGTATTCTGCCTTAGTTCAACTCTGCAGATTTTCATATGAAAATCACTTATACTGATTTTATGCCATCATGATTCTTTATATGCACACAACCGAAACAATGGTCACTCTAGAGATCAAAGTATTTTACTGTACTTGCCAATCCACTAAAGCAAAATTTTGTGACTGCAGTGCAGTCCCAGCAGAGGCAGCAGTATCTGTAGGTTCAGGAGTTTTCAAAAATATTTCTCACTAGTATCTGAAGTGATAATCTTTTTGCATATTTCACTCAAATTTATTTATTTCCATAGATTTAAAGAATGTCTAACTCCCTATGCCTCTGAGCACATTACATTAAAAAAGGCAGAAAATAAAGGAACAGATGATGCCCTTTTATTAACAGATGATCCACAAAGAGAAAAGCCGAGGTGGTGCAGTGGTTAGAGGCAGGTACTGCAGGCCACTTTAGCTGACACTGATCTGCAGGTCAGCGGTTCAAATCCACCGGCTCAAGGTTGACTCAGCCTTCACCTTCCGAGGTAGGTAAAATGAGGACCCAGATTGTTGGGGGCAATATAAATATACATTGCTTACTGGTGTAAACCGCTTAGAGAGTGCTTGCACTGTGAGGCGGTATATAAATGTCAATAAATAAATAATAAATAAATAAATAAAAAATATAAATAAATAAACAAATAAACAAATAAACAAATAAACAAATAAACAAATAAACAAATAAATAAATAAATAAATAAATAAAGCCATACAAAGCAGTATAAAATATTATAGATGTTCACCTAGCCCAGCCTTGGGAAAGCTGTGACTTTTCAATGCCTTTTAGAAAAGTTTTGAAAAAGTTACCAAGTAAAAGAGTTTTAAAGCAACCTAGTTATTCATACTATACATACTCCCAGCAAATTTTTAGGAATAGGGTGTTACACCTAGAAATTTGAAAAAGGTTCCTGAAGGTCAAAAAGATTCCCAGATGACAAACCACTATGCCATTCCCAGATGACAAACCACTATGTCTATGTGGAACTTGCCTGTCTTGTGTCAGCCAGGTCTCGCTAATGCATACTAGGTTACCTCCACAAATAAGGGAGGAACTTGTTCTTGACTGACCTGGCTGCTGCTGATGAACACCAGGTCAGTCAAGAACAAGTTCCTCCCTTGTTCCTCCCTTCCTGTCCAGGAACTGGGCATGAGCACATTTTGTTAATATACTATGGTTAGCATCTTATCTCTTTTAAATAATAAACTCTTCTTTTTAGTGTTAAGGACGAAAACTTAAACTTTTTTTATAAACTTAATTTATCTATTTTTATCTTTTTTTGTTGTTCATTTTTCTTGGTACTTTATAAACTTAGACTTGTATCAAATATAGGTCCAATAACTGTGATCAATTTCTCTCCTATGAACAAATGTTGTTTTGCATAACTTGCAAACAGGTTACATACTAGTAAATTTTATTCATAGTAAATGAGTTTGATGTACATCAGAGGGAATAATCTAGTATGTTCCAATGATGCCAATGGGATGAACATTAATGGCAAAAGTGAGGGCTGCCTTAGCATTTTTGAGGCAGGAAGAATGATGTCAAGGGCAAAGCTACATCACATTTGAGATCTGAAACAAGATTTTTCTCTTTTTAGTAAAAAGAATTTTTTTTAAAAAATAAGTAGTATACTTATTTAAGGGACCGGATTACAATTTTCATGGGTTGGCATCAGAAAATGTCAGGAAACTATGCTATTGACATCTGTGGCAGCTTTAGTTGAGAATTCTGGGAGGCATGAAAACAAGGGTATCAGCTGATGGCAAAAACATAGGAAAAATCTGAATAACAATGCAGTTTATGAATTTGGATGTAAGGTTATATTCCTTTTTTATGACAGCATCAAGAACTGTAGTCAACCCACTTAAAAAAACTTGGGGTGGCAGTGATGTAATGGCAGTCAACTTTCTAGAAACAAATCTGGGTTAAATATCATTATGGAAATGCTGCCAATGTCTTATAGCCAATAAATCACTTCATTGAAAAAGTATGGCCAGTATCCAAAGTAATTCAGAGTATTTACTCATGCAGAATAAAGGGAGCTGCTGATTGTAGAATAAGCAGACCAGTCATATTTTTTGGAATCTTGCTCCCGAAATATGTTCAATCCCAAATGTAAGAACAATCACCAAAAGCAAAGCTTGTCTCTTCTTTACTTGCTTCGCTAACCATGAAACAACTTGGAAGTTTTTATTTAATCTAATGTTTGTTAATATGTCTAAATGTTGTGGGATGGGGTGGGGATAAAATGTGGCTAAATACATTTAACAAAACCTGTGGATTATTTAATCAAATTATAATTTTAAAATTATCTACAGTATGCTTTCAGTTCAGTTATTAAAAAACCTGTTACTGTATTTTCAGAAATAACTGTTCTAGATCTTCTTAAGACAATGCACACTCACAGTATATTAAACAATGGCTTAATTTTATATTAAAAATAAGCAGTGTCTGAGTTTATTGTATCTTAAAAAGCAAATTTTGAATAATACCCACTGAAAAAAAGACTCAGTAATCAAGGACTCAAGGCCATTTCTTTTTTTATTATTAAAATGGGAATTATGGAATTAAAGAATGTAGTAAAAATGAAAGGAATGGCTATATTTGTATGTAGTATAATTCTTCCCAAAACAGCAATTCCCTACTAAGGACCCATAAAATCTCACTCATGTATCTGGCCTTCCGATGCACTTTTTTTGTTAGTTATCTCTTTCTATCCTTCACGTTTTTGGAACTACAATGATAAATCTTGAATTGCAGTTTTGGTACCTCAGGGACTAGTTTAGTTCAAAGCTCATAATTATTTTAATTATTATCAAATTAAGAATTTTATCCAATAAATAATATTAAGGAGAAAAGGGGAATTAGAATTTATGCTACTATAAAACAAAAGTAACATACCGTACTTTGAAGATAAACTATTCAAGCAGATTATTTCCTACTACAATACTCTTTTATTAAACCAGAGCTGAAGCTACTCCATTTTCATTTTTATTCATTATCCACCCTGTTAATCACAATTTCTTCTGCCAAACCAACATCTTTTCCTTGAAGCCTTGTCCCTTGTCCCTTTTTCTTTCTGATAAGCACAAAAAAATTAATTAATCAGACAAATAAGATGATTTATAGACTTCAAGCCCATTAAAATGAATAGGAAACCATTATCTGTTATTGCATGAATGTGTTCAGTACCAAAGGATGGAGACATGGAAGGTTCTCTAATAGGGATGGGCACCAACCTACCACCTACCATAAGAGACAGCTTCACAATCCATAAGATAATGCCACTGCTTGGAAGACCCAATTGCCACCCTATTGCAAATATTAGTATAAATTTCATTATGAATTGAATTAATTATAAGAAAGCATCTGATTCTGTTCCACACAGCTGGACTGAGAAATAATTAGACATTTTTGAAATTAGCAGCAACATCCAGAAATTCCTGAACACCTCCATGAACCTATGGCACACTATGTTGATGGCCTGTGGAGAAGAACTTGATGAAGTTGAAATAAAACAAGGAATCTTCCAAGGAGACTCATTATCACCTCTGTTATTTGTACTTTTGACTGTGCCACTAACAAGCATTTTGAACAAAACAAACTGTGGCTATGAATTGGCAAAAAAAGGGTTGGAAATTTCCGATTTGCTCTACTTGGATGATTTAAAACTGTTTGGAAAAACAAAAGCTGAATTGAGTTCACTGCTGAAAAGCATTGAGGAGCTTAGCAGAGACATTGAGATGCCATTTGGCATTGACAAATGTGCAACAATTGCTGTTAAGGCAGGAAAAATTGCTGAAGATGATGGATTCGAACTTGACAATGAAGAGTTGATAAAAGCAATAACACCAGAAGAAGGATACAAGTACTTAGAAGTCTTGGAAGCCTCCGACCTGTTGCACTAATCAAGTCAAGAAAGTTACTTCAACAAAATACATAAAGCCAGTATGGGAAATTCTGAGATCAAAGCTAAGTGGAGGAAATATCATAAAGGCAATTAACACCTGGGCAGTGCCTGTAATAGGAAACTCAGGTGGAATAATTGATTGTACTCAGCTAGAACTTGACAACTTGGTTCGAAAGACAAGAAAACTAATGACAATGCACCATGCTTTGCACCCAGAAAGTGATATTGATCCATTGTACTTGTCTAGATCTCAGGGTGGCAGAGGACACTTAGAGGTGAAACAAACTGTGAAACAAGAAAAACATAGCTTATATGACTACATAAAAAAGTGTAAGAGCTTCTGCTGAAAGAGGTGAACAAGGGAAACCTCTTGAAAACAGCGATATTGAAAGCTGAATATGGAAAGAAAACAATTGAGCATCAAGTTTCTAACCGGAAAAGAAGCCTATGCACAGCCAATACCTGAAAGACATTGAAGGAAAAGTAGATACAAAGCTAACATGGAGATGATTGAGATCAGGGGTGCTGAAGAAAGAAACTGAAGTTTTCATTTTGGCTGCCCAAGAACAAGAACAAGTCCTGCAGACCAATTCCATGAAAGCAAAAATTGTTGTCAGTAATAACAGCAAATGCCGCTTATGAATCAGAACCTTTGCCAGAAGTTTGGGTCCAAATGCAGCAAAAATTACTGGAAATACTAAATTGACAAAGTTGTTGAAAATGAACAGGTCAAGATCTTATGGTATTTTAAAATCTAAACAGACAGATATTTGGCCCACAACACGCCTGACATCACTATTGTGGAAAAGGAAAAAGTCTGGTTTATTGATATTGCAATACCATGTGATGCACGAATTGAAGAGAAACAACTAGGACAAATAACAAAATACTGCAAAGGAGGAAGAGGAGGGGGAAAGGGGAAGAAGAAGAGGAGGAAGTAAGGAAAGTTATGAACTTTTTTTAAAAAAAAATCCATCTGCTAAAAGATCTCTGGCCTAGGTTAAATCTGTCATAGTAAAAATAAGTTTAGGCATTTTTTTGAATATATAATTGAGCTTTGAGGGGGGAAAAACCCCTGATTCTCTATTAACTGTTACCATACCTAGTTCAAATCAGTAAATTTAAAATAAAACACCCTTCAGATTTTCAGAAACATTTTCATAAGAAGATTGTGTAAGGATCTCATTAATTTTACTGGCGCTTGAGCAACAGTAATTCTCAGTAGACGATGCAGCAATTGCACTATTTTCTTTTACATGGAGCTCAAGGTGGAATTAAAGAGCTAGTTTATAAAACATTTTTGGCAAGACCAAAAAACAACTCATCTGCACAATAAACCAACATGCTTACCATGTTTCCCCGAAAATAAGATCCTGTCTTAAATTTTTTGGAACCCTGAAATAAGCGCTTGGCCGATTTGGCTTATTATCAGGGGATGTCTTATTTTGGGGGAAACAGGGTAGATAAATACTTTTTAACTACAGGTTGTCCTTGACTTACAATTGCAGTTTGGGCCAGACTTTATTTATCCAAGTAAACAGCCAAATTACTATCTATTCACTCACAGTAGTATTGAAGGGGTGTTTCAAATCTCTGACAAATAAAATTCCAAGTACTATTTTTAAATCTTTCATTACCTGGTGTACCATTTCAAGCTGATAATTATATTTTAGTTTACATATTTTAAATTGTGCATTACTATTGTTTGATTAGTAAATATTCTTCCCCTAAATTAAAAACAAAAGAGGGACAAAAACATTTTTATACATATTAAGACTTATCAACAGTATTTCTATCAGAATAAAAGAAAAAGAATAAACGAATAACAGAGTTGGAAGGGACCTTAGAGGTTTTCCAGTCCAACCCCCTGCCTAGGCAGGAAACCCTACACCACTTCAAACAAATATATCGTATTGATTATATTTAATATTTCTAGTATTTAATTTTTAAAGAAGAGCAAATTATGATGGCTATAAATTATTTCAAGCAATTCTGTCCCACAACCGGTTTAAAACAGTACAGTTAGGACAACAATCATTTTTCATCTTTCTATTCTTTTTATTACCTACTTGAAAAACTAAAATGAAAATATTAAGGAACAGATTCATAGATCCATAAAATTAGTTTAATTCATATGCTAAGATAGCTTTAAACTTGGTTTCCATGGCAATTTATTACGAATTATAGCACATTGCTATTTGAAAATACTATTGGGAGGCTGTCACTTAGGTTAGTGTTCTTTTGAAAAATATTAGTGAAAGTACACATTTTAGTCATTTTAATAGCACTCAACTTGAATTATTTTATTTAAGATTACACATTCCTTTTAAGGAGATAATATAGCAAATCCTAACACATTAATTTCATTCAAAGAAAAGTACCCTCATGATATCATGGGCACAGCTATCATGGGCACAGTTCAAATATATATGCATGTGTACAGTGGTGAAATATACTTACCTTCCCTACTGGTTCGGAAGCGTGCGCTTTGCGCGCACACGCTTTGCATTTCATAGTCATGAAATGGCATACTATGATATTTTTTTATACTATTCAAAGCAGCTTCCAAATACTTTTCCTTATGCCCATTCTCCCATGACTATGATTATGCACTAATGCATTTCCCAGGGGTCGCCCCGGCATCCTCAGCTCCCCCCCCCACTGCCACAAGCCTGGCCATATCGGCTTAACTCGCCCGAGCCCTCCGATTGGTCGGGAGAGGTGCCATTCGGTGAGAGGCGTTTGTTGTGGAAGATGATATTCCTTGTGCTCTTGCAAAGACTGGCCCGAGAATTTCTGATCTGGCATAATTACATAGTTTTTGTGATTAATCGCTATGCTTTAATTATGTTCAATTTGTAACAATGAAAATACATCCTGCATATTAGATATTTACATTACGATTCATAACAGTAGCAAAATTACAGTTATGAAGTAGCAACGAAAATAATTTTATGGTTGGGGGTCACCACAACATGAGGAACTATATTAAGGGGTCGCGGCATTAGAAAGGTTGGGAACCACTGCACTAATGGGGAAAATGAAAAAAAAATGCTTAATGGAATTAGGCAATAAAAGAGTTTGTGGATAAGAAAAAATACATTCCTTTTAAGGAGATAATATAGCAAATCCTAACACATTAATTTCATTCAAAGAAAAGTACCCTCATGATATGAGGTACCCTCATGATAAGAGTATAGTTAAAAGTTAAGAGAAAGATACTGTATATTGGACATAGAAAAAAAGTTGCAAAGAATTAATCAAAATGGTCAAGGCATAATTCATATTAAAAGAAAGAAAATAGTGATTTTGTTGGGAATTTTAAAAAATGTTCTAAAAGTTGGAAATGGGTGAAGATGGCTAAATATGAGCCTGCAGCAGAGTGAATGGAATTAGAAATAAATACAATGATATAATTTGCAATGAAACTGAAGTGAGAGAATGCTGGAATTAATATTTTGGAGAATGGTATGGCAACTATATATAATCCCTCAACTCACTCCACAAGATCAGATCACCTTCATTAATATGGTCTTTCTCTTTAATTTCAGAGTTATACTATATATCTATTTTCTTTCTTTTATTTAATTTATATTCTTACATTCGAAGACTTAGTATTCCAAATGGTCATCACTAGATGGCTTTATAGATACTAATCTCCCCTGACTATGATGACTTTCAATGCTTTTTAGTAAGCTAAAATAGAAACTATGTAGTCAAGACTACCAGCTTTAGTTATATCCATGCCCCAACAGGTAGACATTTGGGTCAATACGTCACAAGCATAAAGCTCAGTGTTGTGTTATGCACTTATTTCATCTCACTAAGTTGAACTAAACTAAGCTAAGAAACTAAACTAAGTTTCTAATTTAGAGAGTACTGTGAGAGCCTATCTACTATTGCCTATACAAGTCCTCACTTTACAACCATTTGAAGTTATGACAGACCTCCCGGGGAGATTTACAATCTGGATTTAAAGTTCCAATGGTCAGTCCCTATCATGTGACTGCACCTTGGGTACTTGGCATCTGGCCTGCATTTATAGTTACCATGATGGTAGGTAGGCTCCATTACATTTACAACTGAAGGACTCCTGATATTCCACTAACCTTAGATGTATATATTCAAGAAACCTAAGGAGTTATTAGATCATGGTTTAAATGTTTTGATTTATCATACATTTTTATACAATTAATTAAATATTGCATTCAAAATAAGGCAAGATAAGGTATTAGAAAACTATGCGATACTAAGAAATGAACTTGAAAAACTGCAGATCACCAAGATGTCCTTGTTAGTAGCATATGAAAGGAAAAAAATACAGAACAATTATTTTTTCATACAGCATAAAGTAACAATATGGTAAACAAAATATATTCCTCATATAAACAGCATGGACACATACAAACATTGCTGGAAGGTTGGCAGCATTACCATGTATGAGCAAAAACATCAAAGGATTTATGACAAGCATGAATTATATACAATACACAAAATGTACTGTAAAGTTTACATGGAAAAAATGTAGAAAATTGGTAAAAATGCCGTAGTAAAATTTGTTGTGCAAGAGTCCTTGATATTTGTAAGAGATGTATCAGTAATGAATCACACATCAATGATGAATACTAGCTTTGTAAGCAGAAGATTCCAGGATCAATTTGTCTCTAGGATTGCCCTTAACTTTGGATAGATTCACCAGTGTCCGCTCTTAACACAAGGGCAGTTTCCCACACTGTAACTCTGTCAACTGTCTACAGAAATTTATCTAGCTTCTTTATTCATGTAATGCTTGAAATATGGTAGCCTCTGTGCCCAAACATTCCCTATGACAGCACTGAAAGAATATACTCTATCTTACTGTGAAGGGTTATAGATGCATGGATAAAAGCTTGAGAGAGACCTCTCAGTCAGAATTCATGAGGTTAGCTGGGATTTATCACTTCCCCAAGGCAGTGCAGTTTACTTAAGAAAGTTTTCATAAGTGTGGTTAAAGGAAGGGAAGGACAATGTAATATATGTCATCTTGCTATGTTAATATTTTGTAATAATATTTAAAACGTATGTCTATCACATTAAAGATGAGTAGTAAAATAAGAGCATTTGTACTCAATGAAGTACATTGTGGTATTTTTCCTTGCTAGCTTGAAACTTACTTATTGACTTTAGCATATGTAGAGCGTAACTTTAAGTTATATTACCTATGTACAAACCAACTGGCTCAAGCCAATGGCAGTCCCAATTCTCTACAAGACTGGAGTGTAATCCCAATACTTTAGGATCAGACCCAGCCACCACCAGGCCAATAAGCTGAAAGGTTGGAGCTATATGACTAACAAAATAAAAAAGAGGTGACTTTTGACTTTGAGGGAACTTAAAACTTGGATAATTCTGGTCCATATTGTCTTCTGGATATAGCCTGACTAGAAAGCTGGGAAAATATTTTTGATAAAATACAGAAACAATATCACTTATGGACTTTTTTCTTAAAATAAAAGAAAAAAAATGAACTGCTGATTTATAGATTAGAAAGGGTAGAATATAGTAATAGGGAAATTTTAATGTAACCTTAGAGAGTAAAATATATTTATAACTGTTGTTAAAAAGATTAAATAAATTAGATAAAATTAGAATCTGCATTGTTTCTACTCTTAATGTTTCCAGTGTGTGTGTGTGTGTGTGTGTGTGTGTGTGTGTGTGTGTGTGTGTGTGTGTGTGTGTGTGTGTGTGTATATATATATATATATATATATATATATATATATATATATATATATATATATATATATATATATATATATGGCATTAGCAATTCCATGTTCATAATAAAATAATAATAATAAAAAACAACCAGCATTCCTTTTATAGTGCTTACAGACAGTACTGTTCTATTATATCCACACAGACTAACAAGGGTAGATAATGTGAACTGAGGGTTAGTTAATGATTTTTAATTTTTTTTTAAAGACTTAGGGCTTTGTAATAGTAAATGGGTGGACTGTGTGATGTTGATTTCTTTAAAACATAGGTGAGCTCTATGCACTCGGCGAAGTTAATCCATGGCGATAATATAATTTATTTAAGCTTCTTTTATTCCTTTGAAAGTTGGCGAAGAGCTAGGTGACCCCCCGCATCCAAATTCAAAATTATTTGCTGAGGATGCCCGTCACAGAACCAGGCTGCAGAAGGACGGCGGGAGCCGGGTAAAAAGAGACTAAAGAGCCTACGAATTAACATGGCAAGGAAAACACCCTTCCCCACCCCCGAAGAATTTCTCTCTCAAATCCCCAAAAGTGGGATGGGATAGGGTTGCAACCCACCAAAGCCACTGAGAAAAGAAGACGCCCTGCGTAAGCTAACTCCTAGGCATGAACTGATTCCTTTGCTGGAGATCAGAAATTTGCTTCCCCCACTCACGAAAAGAGGGCGGAGGGCTGGGAAGCTTCGCCGAGAACCAAACTCAAGCATCCTGTAAGAAAAGATTAAGCGAGAAAAGCCGCCGAGCCTTTGCTTTTACCCTCCTCCTCCTCCTCCATCCCGCCTTCGCCGCTGGCGCTGCAATTCAACGGGAGCGTTTCCCTCGCTTCTAAGCGACGCGCCACGCTGGTGGCTGGTGCAGGAGCTCCGCGCTGCCTCTCTTCGACAAATGGCCGCAGGTAGGATGAGAGCTCTAGGCAGCAGAGCCATGCAAAAGACAAGCTCAGCGTAAGCCCCGCCTACTCAGCTCGTGGCACGCGGAAGCTGGCGAGCCCTCCCGCTGCTGTTGCATCTTCTGGGCAAAGCAGATTAGAAATATCTGAAAGTCGATGCTGACATAAGGGTCAAGCAGAGGGCCCTGAGTGAGGCCCTGAGGAACGGGGTGTTGCTTGCGTAGAATTGGTAGTGGTGGTGAGTTTCAGTGCTTGATTACAATGAAGTTAGGAAGGAGGGAGAGTGTATTAGTTAATGTGGTGGGACAAGTAGATCTCTAGATCTTATGCAACATTTATTTATTGAGAGAGAGAAAAAGGGAAGAGGTTTCCCTATCCAATTGTGTCTGACTCTACGGCATAGTGCACATCTCCATTTCTTGCTTCTTGGCCAAAGGAACCAGATTGTCTGAAGATGTTTTCCATGGTCATGTGGCCAGCACAGAAATATGTGTGGAATGTTGTTATCTTCCCACCAAAGTCATACCTATTAATCTACTCACATCCATGCTTTTGATCTGCTAGGTGAGCAGGGACTAGGGCATAGAGCAGGAACTCACTCTCTCCTGCACCACTCAGATCTCAAACCCAGGCTGTCAGGTCTAGCTGACAAGCTCAGTGTCTTTAACCACTGAGCCATCACGCCCCGCAAAAATACATACATACATACATACATATTGCTTTTTTTAATGTAGTCATTTAAGCAGTGTTTTTCCTCTTTCACAGTTTGTTTCACCTGTAAGAGGCCTCTGCCACCCTGAGATCTAGGCAAGTACAATTTATCAACATCACTATTTAGGTGCAGAGAATGGTGCGTTATAATTAGTTTTCTTGTCTTTAGATCCAAGTTTATTTATTTGTTTGTTTGTTTGTTTGTTTGTTTGTTTGTCAAACATGTATAGGATAGTAGTAGTTTGTATAAACATAACATAAGTAAAAAGTAACGATAAAAGAGGACAATAGGACAGGGACGGTCGGCACAGTGGTGCGCTTATGCACACCCCTTACAGACCTCTTAGAAACGGGGAGAGGTCGACTGTAGACAGTCTAAGGTTAAAGTTTTTGGGGTTTGGGGAAGAAACCACAGAGTCAGGTAGTGCATTCCAGGCATTGATCACTCTATTGCTGAAGTCGTATTTTCTGCAGTTGAGTTTGGAGCAGTTTACATTTAGTTTGAATCTATTACATGCTCATGTATTGCTGTGGTTGAAGCTGAAGTAGTCATTAACAGGAAGGACATTTTGGGATATGATTTTATGAACTACATTTAGATCAGATCGGAGGCGACATAGTTGTAAATTGTCTAATCCCAGTGTTTCAAGTTTGGTGGAATAAGGTATTTTGTTGCAAGCGGAGGAGTGAAGGACTCTTCTTGTGAAATATTTCTGGACTCTCTCGATTGTATTTATGTCTGATATGCAGTGCGGGTTCCAGACAGGTGAGCTGTATTGCAGAATTGGTCTAACAAATGTTTTGTATGCTCTGGTTAGCAGTGTAATATTGCCAGAGAAGAAGCTACGCAAGATTAGATTAACAACTCTTAGTGCCTTTTTGGCAATGTTGTTACAGTGGGCTCTAGCACTTAGATCATTGGATATGAGTACTCCAAGGTCTTTGACAGAGTGAGGGTCATCTACAAGTTCGTTTCCTCCAAGTTTGTATTTTGTATTCTGATTCTTTTTGCCAATGTGTAAGACAGAGCATTTGTTGGTTGAGATTTGAAGTTGCCAGTTGCTTGACCATTCTGCTACATGATCAAGGTCTTTTTGAAGGGTAGCAGCATTGTCGGTGGTGTTAAATAGTTTAATATCATCAGCAAAGAGAACGCAGTTGCTTATAATATGATCACAAAGATTGTTTATGTAGAGTATGAAGAGTGTTGGTCCTAGAACACTGCCTTGAGGGACACCACTGTTGACAGGTGCAGGATTTGATATGGCACTTCCTATTTTGACCACTTGTTGTTTGTTAGACAGGAACGCAGTTATCCAATCATGTAGGGGTCCAGAGATGCCATAGGATTTTAGTTTCAGAAGTAGTTTGTCATGTACTACTGAATCAAAGGCTTTACAAAAGTCTATGTAAATTGCATCTATTGTTTTACCCTGATCAAGTTGAGTGGTCCATATGCTTTTGCAGTGTAAGAGTTGCAGATTACAGGATAATTTTTTTCCTGAAACCAAATTGTTTGTTGGAGAGTAGGTTATTAGTTTCTAAATGGAGTGTAATGGATTGGTTTATGACTGATTCCATGACGTTGCAGGTGACGCAACCCAAAGAGATTGGTCTGTAATTTTCAACGTTACTTGGATCTCCTTTTTTGAAGATAGGGATGACTGTGGCTAGTGACCATAGGTTGGGTAAGGAGCTAGTCCTGAAGGATTTTTAAAAAATTATGCTTAGAGGTTCAGCCAAGATTGTGGAGAGCTTTTTTAAGAAGTGTGCACATAGTCTATCAGGTCCAATCAAGTTCTAGCTGAGTACAATCAATTATTCCAGCTGAGCTTCACATTACAGGCACTACCCAGGTGTTAATTGCCTTTATGATATTTCCTCCACTTAGCTTTGATCTCAAGATTTTCCAGATCCGCTTTATGTATTTTGTTGAAATAGCTTTCTTGACTTGATTAGTGCAACAGGTCAGAGGCTTCCAAGACTCTTAAGTACTTGTATCCTTCTTCTGGTTTTATTGCTTTTTTCAACTCTTCATTGTCAAGTTCGAATCCATCATCTTCAACATTTTTTCCTGCCTTAACAGCAATTGTTGCACATTTGTCAATGCCAAATGGCATCTCAAAGTCTCTGCTAAACTCAGTGCTTTTCAGCAGTGAGCTCAATTCAGATTTTGTTTTTCCAAACAATTTAAATCATCCAAGTAGAGCAATCTCTTTTTTTGCCAATTCATAGCCACAGTTTGTTTTGTTCAAAATGCTGGTTAGTGGCGCCATCAAAAATACAAATAACAGAGATAACAATGAGTCGCCTTGGAATATTCCTCATTTGATTTCAACTTCATCAAGTTCTTCTCCACAGGCCATCAACTTAGTTTGCCATAGCTTCATGGAAGTCTTCAGTAATTTCTTAATGTTGATGCTAATTCCAAAAATGTTTAAGCATTTCTTAATCCAGCTGTGTGGAACAGAATCAGATGCTTTCTTATAATCAATCTAGGCCATGAACAAATATGTTCTTTTCTTTGAATTCTTCAAAACCAGTTTATCAATCATCAGTTGGTCTTTGGTTTCTCTTGAATTTGTGCAGTACCCTTTCTGTTATATAGGCAGAAAATCCTTATTTTCTAGATTTCCATAAATTTGGTTTGCAATAATGCCTGCAAGTAATTTGTATGTTGTGGGCAGGCAAGTGATTAGCCTGTAATTTTCAGGTTTATTTTTCTTTTCTGCAATCTTCTGAATCAAAAAAGTTCTTCCAGTTGTTAGCCATTTTTCACTTTCTGGTGTTTCCAAAACCTGATTTATCTGGTTTGCCAATCCATGCAGTTCATTTAAACCAGGGGCACTCCAGTTCTTGACATGATGATGATGATGATGATGATGATGATGATGATGATGATGTCAAGAACTGGAGTACCCCTGATTTAGATGAGCTGCATGGATTCTGGTTGCAATCACTAACAAGTTTGCATAATAATAATTAAATTTTAAATAATAATTAAATTTTATAATACACATACAAAAGAAGCATCATAATGCCACAACATTCTTGTCATCATTTTGTTTTTCCCCCCACTGCCCTGGCAAATGTTGTTGAAGATACAACATGGGCAATGCAAAGATAAATATACTACTTTCTATGTCATTTCAGTCTACAATTGTGTCTTTTTTGAAAATTTACTTCACTCTATGACCTAGTACAAGAAATGTAACTTTAATTGATGTCAGTGAAAGGATTTTTAAAAATGTGTGGCAATGATCACTTCATTTACCACAGTACAATACTATTAGTATTAGATATTTTATCTCACTTTTAAAAATCAAGGCAGAGTTAATCAAATAGTACAAAATATGCTGCAACTCAATATCTATTCAATGGAAAACTCCCTTGTTCATAACCAATGTCTAAATTAGGACTGTAGTCCATGAGGATATTATTAGGATTGTGCATTGCTTCTTAAAAGATCCAGCTGCTTTCAAGAACTGCAGCTCATATACATGTTTGTTTGAACATATAGTTGGTAAGATTTCCCTCTGGGGCAGCTACAAGTAGCTATTATGCTTCATTTAGAAGGCAACATGACTGAAGTTTCCCAGTTTGACTAGAAGAGAATATTTGAATGGCAAAAATGAAAGCAATTTCCAGCGGTTGGTTGTCTCTGACAAAGACAGTTGATTTTCTACATTTGATAATACTTTTATGCTTTCCACAACTGCAGTTGGAATGTTACATTGACGGGATTGATTTACCAGTTTTCCTTACTTTTAAAAGAGAAAGATTGAGAATAAAGGGAGTTTGTTGACTATATGTAGCATGAATATCTATTTATTTATTCATTTTAGTCAAAAGATTTCTTATAGCCACCCATCATATGAAGCATGATCCTGAACATCTTGCAAATTATCAAAACAGTAAAAAAACCATAAAAAGTTAACACAAAAATTCCCAACTCCTCCAAAGCAACACATCCCTTTATGTCCACAAATAACTGCCCAGAGCTTTACTGGGATCCAGCTATGCTCTACCCCGGTACTTGTGGCTACAATCAGATTTCCAGGGCTTTTTAGTGCCTAGGAGGATAAGGGGCTGCTAGATCTCAGAGAAAAGAGGGTTCCAAATTTAAGGGACAGATAACCTGTTTTTGTTAGAAGATCAGCAATTTCAAATCTGATCTCTTAAAAAGCTTTTTGATATATAGCTGCTCAGATTTGATAACATGCTAATTTGTAATTTGTTACGGTAATTAGATCTCAAACATCACTGTTTCTCATGACCAAACTGCCCAGTATAGATTCATACTTAGAGGATTCTGTTCCAGTTTGAATCTTGGTCCAGATTGCTGGCTAATGCCATCATTTCTATTGGAAGCTTTATTTTCAGTTTAGCTGTAGTATTAAGGGGAAAAACAAGCTTTCAAGACTGCATAGGTGAGGCTCTGTAAAAGCTGTGGGTCATCTATTTTTTAATGGACAGGGATTCATCTGTCATCGTATCTTTTAGGTCTTTAAAGGCCAGAGCTGGCTTGACAGTTCAACAAGTTTCCCTCATAAACTAGATTTTCCCCCTCGTGACAAGATAGGCTTAGAATATCTTTATTATGGCATACATTAAAATGAAATTTCGTTGCATACAGCTCTCAAAGGGTCACCACCATATACACTACATATACATGATGAATAAATAAATAAATATGCATATACCCACATATATTATATGACCCAGAGAAACAACACAGTTTCTAGTATAGATGTAAACATGTACATGGCAGGAAAAACTAATATTGTGAGTTTACCAGACAGATGGCATAGGAAACAAAGCTGTTACAGAATCTGGTAGTCCTGCTAGAAATACTTCGGAAGCAACAGAAACAGACCGTAAACAGGGTATGGGGGGGTCTCTAACAATGCTTTGAACTCTAAGCACATAGTGCTTATAAGCAGTATCCCGAATTACGGGAAGCGAGCTTCCTATAATCTTCTTGGCTATCCTTACCACTCTCTGAATGGACCTTCTATTTGAGGCACTACTACCACCAAACCAAATAGCGATGCAGTTTGTTAAATGGTCCCAATCGTGCCTCTGTAAAAAGTGGCCAGGACAGAAGAGAAAGATGTGCTTTTCTCATCCGATGCAGGAAATGCAGATACTGATTTGCATGCTTCACTAACGATGACGTATAGAGAGACCAATTCAGATTGTTAGATCTGATAAGATAAACACACCTGCTTCCATATTTCATTTCCAAATGCAGCCAGAAGTAATTGGAGTTGCTTTGAGGGCAATCACTTTGACATTTTTGTATACAAATTTGTCGGAGAGAGAATATAAAATTGAATTTTGATTATTTCCCTTCCTTTTCAAAAGCAGCTTAGTTTCCATGAAAACCTCCAGGCCTTCCTTCCTGAAATTGTCCCAGGGATTTTTTTTGTATGTAGCAGTTAGTGAGATAATATTATTGCTCCAGAACAGTGTCTGTCTGTCTGTCTGTCTGTCTGTCTGTCTGTCTGTCTGTCTCTCTCTCTCTCTCTCTCTCTCTCTCTCTCTCTCTCTCTCTCTGTTTCTCTTTTTCCATCCCTCAGGCAATCTTTAGCATCCTGTTCCTGTCCAAAACTCCTCCTTTCCTCCACTCTAACTATTGCAACAAAGCGCAACCATGGTTACAGCTCTTGGGGAAAGTATCTGGCATGCTATCCCTTTTTAACAAGAAGCATTTAAACCTTTGATTCATTTTTTTATTCATTATATCTGGGAACGCAAGGGAGTATGCAAGGGGAGGATCTTGTCTCATTTTGAACATTCATTGACCTGACCTGCAAGAGAACAGTGGTTTAATGCCTCTACAGTTTTCCCTTTAGATTTATTATTAATTATTTTTTCTAAGGGTTCCTGCCACTGTGAGTTGCAGAGCAGGAATAATCATTTTAATTCTCTCCAACAAAAGCAAACAAACAAAAGGTAATACAATACACTGCTGGAATTATTAAGTGGACACCAGCTGAACTGGACAGTATGGAATGAAAACAAGAAAGTTAATCACTATTCACTATGCATTACATCCCTGTAGTAATATTGATAAATTATACGTGTCAAGTTATTTCAAGTCAAACAAACTAACTTTCTGACCCAAGTCATGTGGCAAGGCAGGTGTTAGTTAAAGTTAGTTTATTACTCATTCAGTGTACAACAACTCACCAATGGGGCTGGTACACTTTACCTGTCCAGAACACCTGGTTCCGCAAACTAGGATCAAGCCATCCCATGAGGCACAAAACAAGACAACTACACATAAAATCTGCATATTAAAGTCCAAGGTTCCAAAAGCCAAAGCACAGTCCAAAATTTCAAAGACCGGAAGACAAGTCTGAAGTTCATAAGTAAAATCCTTGGTTCAAAGTCCAGAAATACAGTCCAAGGTTTAAGAAACAATCCACGAAAGCCAGATAGGTGTGCCCCAAAGCAAATCTGTGTTCCCGACAAACACACCTTCCCCCAGCATCCAGTTAAATTACCCATCCCCAGTTGTTCCTTTCGAGGAGACATAGGGTTGCTTCCTCGTAAGCAAATTCACTCAACACCTTGTGCCTCCCTCCACTCAGCTCTCCACGCCTGCAGATTGGGCATGCGAGGCAGCTGTTCCTAATCAGAGGTGGTTGGAACCTTCCATCTCCGCTGACCAGCTGATTGCTCCTGCAGGCAGCTCTCCATCTGGTCAGCTCTCCCCCCCACCAGACAGCCCTGGGACTGCCGCCTCCTCAAGCCCTAGGACTTTCTGCTCGTTTCGAAGGGCCTGTGCCTTCATCGTCAAATAGTCACAGTTCCAACTCCTCCTCCTCCAAACAGGAATCTGACAAAGCCATAACATTGTCAAATAACTAAAAACGTGCATTGGCTGATTATGTAGAAGAGAGCCAAGAACCAGATTGATACAAATTAAAAATGAGCCGAGGTGGCGCAGCGGTTAGAGGCAGGTACTGCATGCCACATTAGCTGACACTGATCTGCAGGTCAGCGGTTCAAATCTCACCGGCTCAAGGTTGACTCAGCCTTCCATCCTTCCGAGGTAGGTAAAATGAGGACCCAGATTGTTGGGGGCAATGTAAATATATACATTGCTTACTGGTGTAAACCGCTTAGAGAGTGCTTGCACTGTGAGGCGGTATATAAATGTCACTAATAAATAAATAAATAAATAAATGAACAGAATGTTGGCAAGATAAAACACTACATGGTCAATTTCTACAAAAGATCAAGGGGAAAGTGGGGAAAGTTAAAACCTAGCAACAGGAGCATTTTAAAAAAAGAAACTGAAGACTTGATTTTGGTTGCTCAAGAGCAAGCCATTCAAACTAAAGCAATCAAGATCAGAAGTGAAAAATCATCAAATGATTCAAAGTGCTGATTTGAAAAATTGTCAAATGACTCAAAGTGCAAAGAGCAGGAAAAGCAGTAGATCATAGCTCAGCCGATGCAAGAAGATCACAGAAACTGATTATAAACAACAACATAATATATTCACTGAAACATCTGAAAAATTATGTTTCAGTTGTGTGAACATAAAGTTGAAAAAATAGCCAAAAATACTGTGGAGTTTTCAAATGCAAACTGATAAAATCTTGACTTATAACAGAATTAACTGCGATTGAAAAGAAGAAAGTATGAATAATTGATGTGACAATGCCAGGGGATAGTAAAATAGAACATAAAGAATTGGAGATCATCACAAAGTATCAAGATATGAAAATTGAAATTGAAAGATTAGGGCATAAACCAGCTGGGGTGATCCCAGTGATTTTTGGCACATTAGTGCCATACCAAAAAAATTCCAATAGTAATTATAAAATCTGGACATTGACAAAATTTCCATCTGTCAGTTACCAAAGATTGCATTGCTTGGATTGCATTATGCTGATACATTATGACATGGCTAAGTTCTTGGAAATAACTTGATGTGTATAAAGGCCAACACCAGCTAAAGAATTGGCAGCTGTGATTTCATATTGTTGTGATAATAATAATAATAATAATAATAATAATAATAATAATAATAATAATAATAATAATAATAATAATAATAATAATAAATAATAATAATAATCTTAATAATAATAATAATAATAATAATAATAATAATAATAATAATAATAATAATAATAATAATAATAATAATAATACAATGTACCTATAATATTATTAAACAACATCTGCTTATCCCAAGGACTTGATAGGTGGAGAAAAATTCCAAATCCAAACATCTAAATATCTGCCTGACATGCAACCAACCATAATAACAACACTTTAGCATAATACCACAGCATTTTATCCTTGTGAAAGAGTTTCTGACTGAACCAAACAGTTAACAGAGCAGAACATTAAATAATGTAATATCCCATTTACAAATTTTGATGGTACCATTGATTCTAAAGTCTAGATTTAATATTTTTTACTATCTTCTTCAAGAGTCTGCAGGCAGAAATTATTTAAAATCCATTTTTACAGTAGTCAGTAAAATGTAAATTAATGTTTGAAGTGTTAATTTCATTTTACAAATTGAAAACTAAATCTGAACTGAAATTAACTTTCCTCCATTTAGCTAGGTCAAGAATTTTTTAAAGCTCAAAACATTTATTTTCTCTTAAATTCTTGAAAGAAATAGTCAGCAGAGGGCAGTTTACACTTCACATCTTTTGGGTGGGCATACAGAAACAAGTGCATCATTATTTTCACTGATATTTGTAGCACATATAACTAATTGAGTAGGCACAAAGCTCTCGGAACAACTTGAATAAGTGGCTGTGGAAAAAAGAGGAAAATATTCTTCATGTGACTGCAGTCAAGTGATTGAAAGCACAAAGAAAGGCTCTTCATCAATAGAGAATAAAGTATGCCTTTAAATTAATCCCCAATGAGACATTCTACCCACTTGGAGTTAGCTTGTAATTGCCTCAGGAAAGTGTACCGTTCTTCAGCATAACTGATTTGCTGTTTGTCTCCCCAAACAAGATTCTAAGTTATGGATATTGCTCTTTTTAGCAAAGAAGGAAGTTGAAGGTTTCCAGCAATTGGGGGGGGGGGGGCAAACTGATCTATAATGCCGTGCCCCTTGTTAATAGTTTATTATTACCAACTATTAGTCCTGCCATACTGATTCATTGAATAAGCCTTTTTAAACAACTCACTTCTTAATTTATCTATTTTCCAATTGACTCTTCAATCAAGTGAACTTGTGTTACTTTAATGTTTGTATGTAGATGCTTGCTTGTTAGAGTTTCAATAGTATTCAGGTGCAACAATAAGCTGTGGTTTGCAGTTATAAGCTTTAGGCTTAGAAACAAAGGAAGATCAGAAATTTCACTGCAAGGTTCTTCATAAAATTATAACATGAGATACCCTAAAACATGAGAAATTATGTTTTATTGAAATAATCTTAATTCTACAACAAGCCATGGTGCTTATAGAAATTTAATATTCCTATATCTGGATCAAACCAAAATAAAACAAAACTGCATTCTCTTGCAAGCTAAAAATTGAAAAAAGAGAAACCTGCAGATCTATTTTAGCATGAAGATAAAGTGTGCCTAATTTAGGTTTATCAGATGTCCAGCAAAAGAAGGATGTGTCTCATGTTCTCCATCTAGCAAGCATAGCCTTGAAATCAAATAATGCTGTGCTTTTTTTTTTATCTCTTGGGGGTATTGGGGAGAGGAGACTGTTTTCACAACATTAGTCATTGAAAGTTTCATGGGCCTCTATAAATTGATTTTTTGTTTGTTTGTTTGTTTCCCTAGTCCTGTCAGCGTTCCAAACACCCATTGAAAGCAGAACTGCAAGACAGGTAGATTCCTCAAAGAACATGTTTATTGAATACATCATATCATATCAGCACAG
Organism: Diadophis punctatus similis; assembly: GCA_023053685.1. NCBI lineage: Eukaryota > Metazoa > Chordata > Lepidosauria > Squamata > Dipsadidae > Diadophis > Diadophis punctatus. The sequence goes on along the minus strand of JALIGW010000007.1, from coordinate 2,972,700 downwards.
CCGGTGAAAACCAACTCTAAAAGTTCCTGCAGTTTTCACCTAATTAAAAGAGCAAAAGTTCCCCCTCCCAGATGTCACCGGTCATATTGTCCAATGAAAGTACCGTATTTTTCGGAGTATAAGACGCACCTTTTTACTCTCAAAAAGAGGGTGAAAATTTGGGTGCGTCTTATACACCGAATGTAGCCCCACCCAGCCACCCCCACCCTTTGGCCTCTGCCTGCCAACAATTTACCTCTTTGCAGCAAACAGAACAGAAACAGAAGCCTTATTAGCACACTAAGAGATTATCTGCCTCCCGACCTACAGCTGACAGAGGCTTGCAAGCCACGTGGTAAAATGAAACTAACTACGGTGGCTGTAATGAGACAAAATGCTGGGAGATAAACTGGTGGCAATGTTACACTGCTGAAATTGCAAGAAAGTAAGCTACAGCTACTATAGCCTAGAGGTAGAGCTCTTGCCTCATAGTCAGGAGGTTGTGAGTTCTATCCTAGGTAGAGGCAGATTCTGTTAATATGTTATTTTGTTAAATGTTTGTAGAGTGTTCAAATTATAAGACTTATTTTTTAAAGACTGCTTTATTATTGTTCTAGACAACTTAACAAAATGAAGAAGCTTTTTAAAATAAATTCTTGCTCTGAAGAGGCCCAGTGCTATGGTATCTTCTTTTAAATAGCAGAAAGCCTTCCAGAAAGCCACATCAATTTTAAAGATCTGTAAAAGTATAATCTGAAATGTCCTGTTTTAGTATTAAGTATTAGTATTAAAATAAGGCAGCTGAATTAAACCCTGACTTAGTCATGTTTGGAGTAGATCTATTTAAATAATTGGGAGGAGTTGGTGTGATTACATTTAAGAAAACTTTCTGGGATTAATATACTGCCATAATGTACATTTCTCCAATTCTTTGCTATTTCTATGGGTCAAGCACACATGCACAGAAATACACAGCAAACAGTGTATATCATCTGTGCTGTTTGCTGTTTGGCAAATTGCTGGGAGACAGAGGCCTTTTTTCCTTGTTTTCCTCCCCCAAAACTAAGGTGCGTCTTATACTTCGGTGCGTCTTATACTCCGAAAAATACGGTAGCTGGCAGCTACTTTGTCACTCCTCTCCTCTTTTTACAGCCACCTGTTAAGATGACCTTGGTTCCCACAGGAAAACTTTTTGTTTTGACGGTTAGCCGGTCTATCTACTGCCCCCCCTCCCTTCCCCTTCAGGGTTTGTGGCAACTACAAGGCAGCAAAAGATGGCTTCAGCCAGGTTCGCTTCAGAGTTGACAGGTCCATAGGCAGACTTGGCAGCCTAGATTTATGTTATTTATTTCTTGATTCAGTCCAGACCCTACATACCTATATGCTCACTGTATGTTGTGGCCCAGACTCGGATGATAAGAAGGTTGTGGAGGAACTTGGGCCAGTTCTGGAGTTTGGGAAAGGCTCTGATGTATGCTCTGCGTCAGACACAGAGATAGAGCCAGGGCCGTCCAACAATTCCCAGCCACCGGAGAGACAGCTGCCTTTGGAGGCTGATATGAGTGAGGAGGAATAACTGGGGCCTGTTCCAGATGCACGTATGCGCAGAGCAGTTAGGAGAGGTGAACAAGGAGGACAAGGAGTCGACTCAGGAAGCAAAGCACATGTGAACACTGAATGGCTCCTCCTTGGCTGGTGAATAAATAGAAGGAAAGGGGAGTAGTTGTCATAGGAGACAACAGTTCGCATTTTTGAAGATTTTTCTCATTGTGTTTCATGCCACAAAGACTGCTTGCCAGAACTTAGTTTGCAGCCTTTCGGCTAGGAGCTCACAGCAAGGAACTGATAAGGTCTGTTACTGCAGTTAATTCCTTGAAGGACTGTTGCCTGGACTTTTGTGAATGCAATTAATTCACAAGAGGTAAATGAAGAAGGGTTTTTTGTGACAAGGAGTCTGTTTCTTGCTTCTGCTAAGGCTGGGTCAGAACACTATAGTATACATTATATAATCCATCGTGTTTCTATGTGAAATTTGAAAAGCACATTATAATTGATGTTTTGTTATCAGCAACATACCTTCTCAAAAAAGATTTCTTGAAAAAATATTGAAATATCAGTTATTTCTGATGCTGGGAAAAAAGTAACTTCATATACATTTTGCAGTTTTTCACTGTAATTTTTGTTACAGATGTCAAGAAAGTTAAATAGTATAACCTCATTTTTCCCATTTGTCCTCCTTTTCAATAATCCCTGTCATCCTTTGCCGGTTCAGATATCTAGTAACCTTAGCTCAGAAAGTCAGAGACATTTGTTCTGTAAGGCATCTGATATACAAGGCTAGTATTGCAAGTTTTCATTTTAGTATTTTTGTTGCTACAATCTTTATCAACATGCATCATTTTTTAAATCCTAAAAGTACAAGAATGGTATGTACCAATAGAATCATTTTAGTATGTATATAGATCTTTTTATGTTTAATTGCTTTTTAACATTTATTCCAGTGTCAAATCATTTTAAAGCTGTTTTTATATTTTTAAAAAGACAGCATTCTAAGCATATCCTCTAAATACCAAACCTCTCCTAAACTTTGGATCATTTTTTTCAGAAGATAATTAAACATTTTACGTTTTACAAATACTGTAGATGCAACATTATAAATATTGAGGGTTTATCTTTACCATTTCTGAAGCCCTTTTTCTGAACTGTCTGCCACAGGTAATAGAAATCATGTAGTGATATTGTTGTAATATTCTTACTAGTGAGAAAACTACAGGATACTTGGTGTCTTATGTATTTATTTATTAAATTTATATAACTGCCATTGAGTTATCTATACATTAATAAAGGCAGAATAAAAACCTAATAAATAATAATAAATAATCTCATATGCATAACTGAGATGGCATACAATAAAACAAGTAATTATAAAGCAACAGCATAATTCAACAATTAATTTTTTTTAAAGGAAAAAATGTAAACATACATATCAAAGGACAATAGACCAATATCCCACAGTGTAGCCACATTGCAGACTTCCTATTTCCCTGGGATTCCCAAAGCTATTGAAAGAACTAAGTTTTGTTCTTAAAAGGAAACTGCAAAGTACATAAGACAGCTAATAACATTAGTTCAACAAGCCACAGTCACACCAAAAAGGCCATACTCATAAAGTGACATCATTACACAAATGCTCCCATTCTGTGGTTGTAACATGATATCTAATTGAAGAACATAAATCATAGTGTGTGAGTGATATTGTCATACCTGTTTTGTGATTTGTCCTCAGCTCTAACAATGAGGTTCTTCGTGGGAGCAAATGACTTGTGTTTAATGATGGGATGCAGATAATAGTGACAGATTTGCATGATGACCTCATCCTGAGCATATTGTCCTTTTAATGTCATTGTGGATGGCTGCAGGTGCCACTGTTCTAAGCAGTTGCTGTCTTTCTGATAAAGTTATAAACAGATGACCCCTTCAGTATGGAGTAGTAATAAGAAAAAGACTTAATATTTATATCTAATATGATTCATCCTACTTTATGCATAATTCTGGTAGATAGCAATGCCTACAATACTGTACTAGTTCCTTGATTAAAGTCACCAATCATAGCAAACAAGATACTTTCAGTGGGAAAAACAATGCCTGAACTCCCAGGTGTATTTAACAAGAAATAGGCATTTAAAGGTTGCTCAGCATATCCCTAGAAAGTAATTATGATGAATGCTTAGAATTATTATTCAACAAGATCTGCAGTGCCACAGATTGGCCACATCTGATTTTAAGTATTTCAGAAAACTTGCTATTAGGCTTATTCAGATCCAAGGATAACTTCCCCCCAGGGGATAGCTGTTGCAAATTTCTGATACAGGCAGATGTTGCAATGAACTGTATGAAAATCTGAACTGTTATTGCCTGCCATTCTCATTAAATAGTGGTTGAAAGTCTTTGTGTGAGCTACAGTATATGTAGCTTTATTTGAGTATAACAGCGGCAACTAAAAGTAACACCATTATGCTATTACATACTTTTGTCTTGGAATTTAGCCATGAATTTACTAAATGCCCTTGGGCAATAAGACCACACTGATATTAGCTTTCCACATGGAAACTAGAAATAATAATGTGAAAAGGGGGGGGGGGGAAATCTCCTAGAATTTTTCTGGGAAATAATGAAATAACGTATACAAATGTCTTCTAAAAGAAATTTTGCATACTTGTGTTTCACTGAGTGATTTATTTTAAATTGTGTCAACCCACTATATTTTAAAAATAATATAAAAGATCAAGTAGGATATAAAGACAACCAAAAAATACATGACAAAAAAAATCACAGTATTTTTTTCTTTTTAAAAAAGGAATAAGCTGCTTAAATTTCATTTTGACCAGAAATGTTTAAGAAAGTCTTATTGCTGCAAATAGAATAGAATAGAATTGGCCAAGTGTGATTGGACACACAAGGAATTTGTCTTGGTGCATATGCTCTCAGTGTACATAAAAGAAAAGATATGTTCATCAAGAATCATAAGGTACAACACTTAATAGTCTGGGTACAAATAAGCAATCAAATCATATTAGGAACCAGTCAATATAAATCGTAAGGATACAAGCAACAAAGTTACAGTCATACAGACATTAGTGGGAGGAGATGGGTGATGAGAAGATTAATAGTAGTGCAGAGTTAGTAAATAGTTTGACAGTGTTGAGGGAATTATTTGTTTAGCAGAGTGATGGCGTTCGGGGAAAAACTGTTCTTGTGTCTAGTTGTTCTGGTGTGCAGTGCTCTATAGTGTCATTTTGAGGGTAGGAGTTGAAACAGTTTGTGTGTGATAATACCGTGTTTCCCCGAAAATAAGACATGTCCCGAAAATAAGCCCCACATGGCTTTTCGGGACATGCGTTGAAATAAGGCCCGCCCCGAAAATAAGCCCCCTCCGACTATTTAAGCGCATGCGCAGCCAGTCCCCGCCATTTACACTGGCTGCTGTACATGAGGTGAGCAGGCGGGGCCGAAGGGAGGGAATGCTATACCTACCGGTAGGGCTGATGGCAGCACAAAATGAGCGGCAGGACAGCAGCGCGCCTCGCAATCCATGGCATGGAGTGGGTCTCGAGGCACGCCGCTGTCCTAATGCTCATTTTGCCGCGGGGTGCAATTTGGCGTGAAATGAGCGGCAGGACAGCAGCGCGCCTCGCAATCCATGACATGGAGTGGGTCTCGAGGCGCGCCGCTGTCCTAACGCTCATTTCGCGCCAAATTGCACCTCGCGGCAAAATGAACGGCAGGACAGCAGCGCGCCTCGCAATCCATGGCATGGAGTGGGTCTCGAGGCGCGCTGCTGTCCTAACGCTCATTTTGCCGCGGGGTGCAATTTGGCGCGAAATGAGCGGCAGGACAGCAGCGCGCCTCGCAATCCATGACATGGAGTGGGTCTCTAGGCGCGCCGCTGTCCTAACGCTCATTTCGCGCCAAATTGCACCCCGCGGCAAAATGAACGGCAGGACAGCAGCGCGCCTCGCAATCCATGGCATGGAGTGGGTCTCGAGGCGCGCCACTGTCCTAACGCTCATTTTGCCGCGGGGTGCAATTTGGCGCGAAATGAGCGGCAGGACAGCAGCGCGCCTCGCAATCCATGACATGGAGTGGGTCTCGAGGCGCGCCACTGTCCTAACGCTCATTTCGCGCCAAATTGCACCTCGCGGCAAAATGAACGGCAGGACAGCAGCGCGCCTCGCAATCCATGGCATGGAGTGGGTCTCGAGGCGCGCCGCTGTCCTAACGCTCATTTTGCCGCGGGGTGCAATTTGGCGCGAAATGAGCGGCAGGACAGCAGCGCGCCTCGCAATCCATGACATGGAGTGGGTCTCTAGGCGCGGCGCTGTCCTAACGCTCATTTCGCGCCAAATTGCACCCCGCGGCAAAATGAACGGCAGGACAGCAGCGCGCCTCGCAATCCATGGCATGGAGTGGGTCTCGAGGCGCGCTGCTGTCCTAACGCTCATTTTGCCACGGGGTGCAATTTGGCGCGAAATGAGCGGCAGGCCAGCAGCGCGCCTCGCAATCCATGACATGGAGTGGGTCTCTAGGCGCGCCGCTGTCCTAACGCTCATTTCGCGCCAAATTGCGGCAAAATGAACGGCTGCTGTTGCCGCGGCAAAATGAACGGCAGGACAGCAGCGCGCCTCTCAATCCATGGCATGGAGTGGGTCTCGACGCGCGCTGCTGTCCTGCCGTTCATTTTGCCGCGGCAACATGTCCAAATGGCAACAGCAGCCCCCCCGTCTGTTTATCGAGAGGGGTGGCAGGTGAGACGGTCTCATTTCTCCACAGTTTCACCTGCTACCCCCAAATTGCATCCCTAAAGGAGGCGGGTAGTTACGGTAAGCGATGGGCTGCCCGGCAAGGGGAGCCATGTGTCCCTCCAACCCCCCCCCTTTCCCCCCCTCTATGCCGGTAAAAGATGCCACAAATAAGTCTTTGTGAGACTCAAAACAAATGAGAAAATGGGGAGAAGGAAAGGGAAGGGAAAGAAACAGGAATACTGGGGAAAGGAAAGAAAGAAAGGGAGAGAAAGAGAAACAAAACAGGGAGAGGAAGGAAGGAAGGAAGGAAGGAAGGAAGGAAGGAAGGAAGGAAGGAAGGAAGGAAGGAAGGAAGGAAGAGGAAGAGAGGCAAACAGAAAACAGGAATACTGGGGAAAGGAAAGAAAGAAAGGGAGAGAAAGAGAAGGAAGGAAGGAAGAGGAAGAGAGGCAAACAGAAAACAGGAATACTGGGGAAAGGAAAGAAAGAAAGGGAGGGAAAGAAAGGAGGAAGGAAGAGGAAGAGAGGCAAACAGAAAACAAGAATACTGGGGAAAGGAAAGAAAGAAAGGGAGAGAAAGAAGGAAGGAAGGAAGAGGAAGAGAGGCAAACAGAAAACAGGAATACTGGGGAAAGGAAAGAAAGAAAGGGAGGGAAAGAGAAGGAAGGAAGGAAGAGGAAGAGAGGCAAACAGAAAACAGGAATACTGGGGAAAGGAAAGAAAGAAAGGGAGGGAAAGAGAAGGAAGGGAGGAAGAGGAAGAGAGGCAAACAGAAAACAGGAATACTGGGGAAAGGAAAGAAAGAAAGGGAGAGAAAGAAAGAAGGAAGGAAGGAAGATGAAGAGAGGCAAACAGAAAACAGGAATACTGGGGAAAGGAAAGAAAGAAAGGGAGGGAAAGAGAAGGAAGGAAGAGGAAGAGAGGCAAACAGAAAACAGGAATACTGGGGAAAGGAAAGAAAGAAAGGGAGGGAAAGAGAAGGAAGGAAGGAAGAGGAAGAGAGGCAAACAGAAAACAGGAATACTGGGGAAAGGAAAGAAAGAAAGGGAGAGAAAGAAAGAAGGAAGGAAGAAGAGGAAGAGAGGCAAACAGAAAACAGGAATACTGGGGAAAGGAAAGAAAGAAAGGGAGGGAAAGAGAAGGAAGGAAGATGAAGAGAGGCAAACAGAAAACAGGAATACTGGGGAAAGGAAAGAAAGGGAGGGAAAGAGAAGGAAGGAAGAGGAAGAGAGGCAAACAGAAAACAGGAATACTGGGGAAAGGAAAGAAAGAAAGGGAGAGAAAGAAACAAAACAGGGAGAGGAAAGAAAGAAGGAAGAAACAGAAAATAGAGGGAGGGAGGGAATTAGAGACCCATTTGCCACACACAGTGAAACCACAATCGCAAAACCTAAACACACACACACTGGGAAACCACAATGCCAAATCCCAACCGCCACACTCTCAGGGTTTTGGATTAATGGATGTAATGATCTGAAATGACTTTTATTTTGACCCCCAGAAATGATGAGTTCAAAAAGGAAGAGTTACTCTGTGGAATTCAAAAAAGGAATAGTGGAAGATTCCCGAGGAAAGAATCTGGCAGCTTTTTGTAAAGAGAAGATGTTGGAAATCCGTATGGTGAGAAAATGGAGAGTGGAGTATGAGGCGCTAACTGAACAGGTGCAGAAGGGAAATGGGAAGAAACGCAAATGTGGGTCAGGTCGGCAACCACTATTCCTTGAGCTGGAAGACAGCATCTCTGAGTGGATCGCTGACCGGAGAGCAAGGGCTTTGATTGTACGCAGGGCTGACATCCAGGCTTTTGCCCTTGAAATGGCTCCACAATTAGACATTCCCCAGGAGCAGTTCAAAGCCTCTAAGCACTGGCTGGATAACTTCCTCCAGCGACATGAACTCTCTCTAAGGAGATCCACTTCGCTATTCAAACTGGACAATGGGGAACTTGTGAAACGGGCAATTGCGTTCAAGACATTTGTTGATGGCATTGACTTTTCAAAATACCAGCCATCAAACATTATTGCCATGGATGAGACAGCTGTCTTTATGGGCCAAGGGGCTCAAACCACCATAGACCAGAGGGGTGCCACGTCCATTTACATATCCTCCACAGGATATGAAAGCACTCGGGTAACCTGTATTTTGGGCATCCGGCTGGATGGGACCAAAGTCCCACCCCTATTGATAAGCAAGGGCAAGAAGTGCAGAATAGAGAAAATATCAGGAATTTAGGTCCTAGAGACAGAAAAGGCCTGGTGTACCCAGACAGCTATCCGAAAGTGGGTGGAGCTTATGCTCCCACTTGTTATGAGGGGTGGCCAAAGAGGCATGGTGGTGTGGGATGCAGCCAGCACCCACGGTGCGAAAGCCATGAAAACTTTCCTCTCTCAAAGGAGAATTGATCAGATTATGATCCCAGCAGGGATGACTGGCTACCTGCAAACATTAGACATTGCCATCAACAAACCTTTTAAAGATAACCTTCATCTTCAAATTAACGAGTATATTGAACACCGGATGAAAAGAAATGAGCGGGGAAATTTTGTCAAGCCTAGCCTGCAGGAACTTGTACACTGGGTGAAAACCGCTTGGGACCAAATTACTGATCAATGTGTCGCAAATGCGATAAGAGCTGGATACATGGATAGGAGGTACTCCTTTGAGGAGACCTGCATTGCCAAGCATGAACGCTTGGGACCATTGGTGTTACAGAGATTGAACTCTCAAGAAGAACAGAATGTAAATCATGATCTGGACTTTTTTGATGATGATATTGTGGAAGAAGATGATATGACAACCGTATTGGAATAAACTGTTGCGTTGGAATAAATTGTTGTGTTTGAGTTTGAAAAGACTGAGTTTGAAAATATTGTTGGGTTTGAAAATATTGCTGAGTTTGAAAATATTGTTGAATTTGAAAATATTGTTGAATTTGAATAAATTTATTGTTGTACCATACACGAGCATTGTAGTTTCCCTGGGTGTGGGTTGGGTTCAGGGTCTGCGATTGTGGTTTCCCTGTGTGTGGCAAATGTGTCTCTTTCTCTCCATGTTTTCTGTTTCTCTTCCTCTTCCTCTCCCTTTCTTTCCTTTCCCCAGTATCCCTGTTTTCTGTTTCTCCTCCTTCCTTCCTTCCTTCCTTTCATTTCTCTCCATGTTTTCTGTTTCTCTTCCTCTCAATTTCTTTTCCCCAGTATCCCTGTTTTCTGTTTCTTCCTCTTCCTCTCCCTTTCTTTCTTTTCCCCAGTATCCCTGTTTTCTGTTTCTCCTCCTTCCTTCCTTCCTTCCTTTCATTTCTCTCCATGTTTTCTGTTTCTCTTCCTCTCAATTTCTTTTCCCCAGTATCCCTGTTTTCTGTTTCTTCCTCTTCCTCTCCCTTTCTTTCTTTTCCCCAGTATCCCTGTTTTCTGTTTCTCTCTCTTCCTCTTCCTCTCCCTTTCTTTCTTTTCCCCAGTATCCCTGTTTTCTGTTTCTCCTCCTTCCTTCCTTCCTTCCTTTCATTTCTCTCCATGTTTTCTGTTTCTCTTCCTCTCAATTTCTTTTCCCCAGTATCCCTGTTTTTTGTTTCTTCCTCTTCCTCTCCCTTTCTTTCTTTTCCCCAGTATCCCTGTTTTCTGTTTCTCTCTCTTCCTCTTCCTCTCCCTTTCTTTCTTTTCCCCAGTATCCCTGTTTTGTTTCTCCTTTCTTCCTTTCATTTCTCTCCATGTTTTCTGTTTCTCTTCCTCTTCCTCTTTCTGTCCTTTCACAATTCTCCCTCCGTTTTCTGTTTCTGTCTTCCTCTCTGCCAGACCAGACTGGTACGGTAAGAGTCTCGCGGCCTTGCCCGCCCCATCCCCCGCCCCATCCCCGCCCCACGGCGTGACAAGTCCCAGGTACCGTAGGAACGTGACGCCCCGCCCAACCCTAGCAGGAGACGCCCCTCCTACCTGCGGCTTGTCCCGGGACCTCCGTCGCCTTCTCACCGTCTTCTCTCCACGGCAGCACATTCTGAAAGAGAACGCCGCGCGAGTTCAAGTTTGAACTCGTGCGGCGTTCTCTTTCAGGACGGGCTGCCGTGGAGAGAAGACGGTGAGAAGGCGACGGAGGTCCCGGGACAAGCCGCAGGTAGGAGGGGCTTCTCCCGCTAGGGTTGGGCGGGGTTAGGCGGGCGTCCTACCTGCGGCTTGTCGCGGGTCCTCCGTCGCCTTCTCACCGTCTTCTCTCCACGGCAGCCCGTCCTGAAAGAGAACGTCTCGCGAGTTCAAACTCGAACTCGCACGGCGTTCTCTTTCAGAATGTGCTGCCGTGGAGAGAAGACGGTGAGGCGGCGACGGAGGTCCCGGGACAAGCCGCAGGTAGGAAGGGCGTCTCCCGCTAGGGTTGGGCGGGGTTAGGCGGGCGTCCTACCTGCGGCTTGTCCCGGGTCCTCCGTCGCCTTCTCACCGTCTTCTCTCCACGGCAGCCCGTCCTGAAAGAGAACGCCGCGCGAGTTCAAACTCAAACTCGCGCGGCGTTCTCTTTCAGAATGTGCTGCCGTGGAGAGAAGACAGTGAGGCGGCGACGGAGGTCCCGGGACAAGCCGCAGGTAGGAGGGGCGTCTCCCGCTAGGGTTGGGCGGGGTTAGGCGGGCGCCCTACCTGCAGCTTGTCCCGGGACCTCCGTCGCCTTCTCACCGTCTTCTCTCCACGGCAGCACATTCTGAAAGAGAACGCCGCGCGAGTTCAAACTCGAACTCGCGCGGCGTTCTCTTTCAGAATGTGCTGCCGTGGAGAGAAGACGGTGAGGCGGCGACGGAGGTCCCGGGACAAGCCGCAGGTAGGAGGGGCGTCTCCCGCTAGGGTTGGGCGGGGTTAGGCGGGCGTCCTACCTGCGGCTTGTCCCGAGTCCTCCGTCGCCTTCTCACCGTCTTCTCTCCACGGCAGCCCGTCCTGAAAGAGAACGCCGCGCGAGTTCAAACTCGAACTCGCGCGGCATTCTCTTTCAGAATGTGCTGCCGTGGAGAGAAGACGGTGAGAAGGCGACGGAGGTCCCGGGACAAGCCGCAGGTAGGAGGGGCGTCTCCCGCTAGGGTTGGGCGGGGTTAGGCGGGCGTCCTACCTGCGGCTTGTCCCGGGTCCTCCGTCGCCTTCTCACCGTTTTCTCTCCACGGCAGCCCGTCCTGAAAGAGAACGCCGCGCGAGTTCAAACTCGAACTCGCGCGGCGTTCTCTTTCAGAATGTGCTGCCGTGGAGAGAAGACGGTGAGAAGGCGACGGAGGACCCGGGACAAGCCGCAGGTAGGACGCTCGCCCCGCCAAGAGAGACGCACCACTTACTGGAGTTTTGCAGCTCCGTGGTCTCTCGGCTTGTCTGTTTGCAAGTTTTTTTCCCTAAAGAGACTAGCCGAGAGACCATGGAGCTGGCAAACTCCAGTAAGTGGTTCGTCTCGTGCCCCGCCCCAGCTGCACCCCGAAAATTATAAGCCATCCCCCGAAAATAAGGCCAGGGGCATTTTTGGGGGGTCATAAAAATATAAGCCCCTGTCTTATTTTCGGGGAAACACGGTATGTGATAATAGATTGAACAAATGAGCTTTAAAGAGTGGAACTCCAGTCTCCAAGAATCTTAAGAAAGAAACTGATACCTCAATTCTACAGTGCAATATTACACTAGTAAATAAGCACCTATTTAAAATATTTATGTACAGTTTCCTTAACTTGGGCATTAATATATTGAGTTACTGTTAGTGAAACTATGACATTCTATAATGAGATCAGCTATGGAACAGAGACTTAACAGAGTATTACTCTGAGAAGTAATTCCGTACTGCCAGAAAACAAATTATGCTGCTGAGCTAATTTATGGTTACTGTTATGTATATTATGGAAAACTTTGTTTACATCATGTAACATTTCTGAAATCAGGTTGGTATCTTAGCCATTCATCTGATTTTTTTAATGTGTATTCATGACAAAATAAATGCTCATTAAAAGTGACGTTGAATTTATTTTTATTGAGAAATTAACTAGATTAATTAACTAGATTAACTAGATTGGCAATGTGCCAAGTATTCAGTGATCTTAAGTTGTTGTAAAGTTAAAGTTACTTACTGTTAGTCATTTTTTAAACTGGATCTTGTTCCGCATCTAAGGCAGTGGTTCTCAACCTGGGGGTCGCGACCCCCTTGGAGGTCGAACGACCCTTTCACAGGGGTCAGGAGACTTTGCCCGGACGCCGCCATTTGGGTTCTTTTACCCTCTGCGCATGGGCAGAACGATTTGCGCATGTGCAGAGGATAAAAAAACCCAAATGGCGGCGGCGGGATGGTGGTCGCAGCGGTGGGGTGGGTCGCGGTGGGGGCGGCACGCGGGTCGTGGCATTAGGAAGGTTGAGAATCACTGATCTAAGGCATGTCCGATTCTTCGCAACTTCGCAACTCCATGGACCATAGCATACAGGTCCCCTGTCCTCCACTGTCTCCTGGGGGTTTCCCAAATTTATGTTCATTGATGACACTATCTAACCATCTCAACCTCTGCACTCCGCTTCTCATTTTGCTTCAATCTTTCCCAACGTCCTTTCCAATGAGTCCTCTCTTCTCATTAGGGGCCAAAGTATTTGAACTTCAGTTTCAATATCTGTCCTTCCAAAGAACAGTCAGGGTTGATTTCCTTTAGCATTGACTGATTTGATCTCCTTCCGTCCGAGGGATTGTCAAGAGTCTTCTCCAGCACCACAATTTAAAAACATTAATTCTTCTCGACAAGATGATGTTTCTTCTTTTTAATATGCTTTCTAGGTTTGCCATTGCTTTCCTCTCAAGGAGCAAGACTCTTTTAACTTCATGGCTAGAGTCGCCATCTAAAGTGATCTTGGAGCCCAAGAAAATAAAATCTGACACTGCTTCCATTCCCCCCCCCCGTACTATTTGCCAGGAAGTGATGGGACCGGATGCTATGATCTTAGGATCTGTTTTTTTTTAATGTTGAGTTTCAAGCCAAAAACTGGATCTAAAGAACTTCACATCTTTTCATATTAATCACAATGAAATGAAAACAGATATCCAGAGGTATTCATTGTCTGTAAAAGTTATATAGTATAAAATGATATTGTTTGGACTCTCCATACAACAGTTTGGTTTTTAATTTGAGCCCATCGTTACTTCTTTCCAGCTTGGCATCCTGTACATAATTTGAGGACAGAACAAGTAACTGAAAGTACTTCAGAAGTAATAGCAAGATTTCAAAAGCAGTGTTCTTTGGCTAAAAGAATTATATTATTATGACAATGAAGGTGAAGTGGTGTGATAGTGATCTACCATCAATAGCAAAGTGAAGAAACAGTGGTAAGTTTTTATGGCTTCTTTTATTTTGTTTCATTACTTCTGTTCTTGAGGCTAGACAATTGCATCTCAGGTAGAAAAGTACCAAGATAGTTGCATTTCAAGACCAATAGAGATTAAACAGACTTATTTGAAGATTACTTGAAGTTAATTTACCAATTTAAGAAGCTGCTTTTACTGAGACAGATCATTGATTTAATTAATTCTGATTGGCAACAGATCTCCAGGAAGATTTCCTCGCTTCCCTCTATCTGAGGACGACAGGGACTAAATCTCGGATCTTGCCAAGCACCTGTTTTGTTGCTGAGTTTTTGCTTCTCTTAACTAAGTTAAACTTGTTCCATGGATTCACAGTTGACCATATAACTACAGAAGATGTTTGTTTCAGTTGGGTACTATTTGGTAAGCATACTATTCTTTCCTCAGATGTCTAATGGGTGCTATACGTATCTAATAATGAAAAGTCATGAAAATGCTTTTTGGAATGAAAGCAGTTCCTCAGTGACGTGAATCTCCTAATTTCTATGTCATGATGTAAAGTGTCTCCTCAAGGCAAACTGGGCATCTCACACAGACCTATTAAAACTATGAAGTCCTATGAAGAAACATAATGAACATGGAATGCTCATGTGTGATGACTGAGTGAATATGTGCCATTCTTTCACTTGAAAGAATGTGTCGCTGAAGAAGACCAAAATTTATCCTTTAACATTCTAGAAGACAGGATGCAAAATGATGGGTTTAGTTTTGGCAAGAAAAATTCTGATTGAATATTGGGAAAGAAGTCCTAGCATTAAAAGTACCTCAACAGTGAAACCAATTCCCCAGAAAATTGCTGGGCTCTTCCTCACTGGATCTGTTCAGGCAGAAACTGAACTGTAATTTTTCATGAATATTTTAATTTGGATTCCTGCATAAAGCAGGAATATTGTACTAATCCAGTTCTATGCCAGATATAGTGGAAATCAAAGTTCCATGAAAGCACTAATATTATGATAAGAAGAAATTTAGAGATATTGATTAGAATATCAGATTTTATTTAATGCTGTTTATCTCACAAAGGATAGCTAAAAAGCTCTGTTATTTGAAGAAACTGTAACTCTGTTCAAACATCATCCTGATTTGATTTGATTATGATGAAGGATTCCAGTTCATATGGAAACTTTTGTGTATGTGCAAAAACTATTTTCTACAGATCATGCTTTATCCTGAATGAACAGCTTTTCAGTTAGGTCACCAATGAAACTAGGAGAAGGAAGGGACTGTTCACTACTCTTTGTACATTGCATTGAACATGTATTTGACAATTTTGTATTTTATATTTTAATTTTTAAGTCATATAGTGTGCCTTATTTTAATTCTGATGCTTCAGACATGAATAAACAAACAATCAATAAACTTGTGTTTTCCATAAGTTATTCACACACACACACACACACACACACACACACACACACACACACACACACCAATTGCAAATGACCAGCAAAGACAGTATATATGGCAAAGTTTGACTTGGTTGAAGCTATGGAGGAGCACTTTACAGTT
The DNA here is from genome assembly GCA_023053685.1 of Diadophis punctatus similis. Taxonomy (NCBI): domain Eukaryota; kingdom Metazoa; phylum Chordata; class Lepidosauria; order Squamata; family Dipsadidae; genus Diadophis; species Diadophis punctatus. The sequence goes on along the minus strand of JALIGW010000007.1, from coordinate 2,957,572 downwards.
GCATGAGAAAAAAGAATACCTTTTTTCTCATGCAAAAAGGAATGAGAAAGGAGAATGAGTTATTACTTTGAAATGATAACTCTAAACATGATATTGATTACATGATAAACAAATATGGAGAAGAGGTGATGGATTCTAATATTTACAAAATACCTCACAAAGGGCCTGTTTTTGTTCTTTTAAGAATTATTTCAACAGTTCATGACAATTGCGCTATTTTGAAAAAGAGCTTGGAGCCTCACTCAAGCTTTTGTCGAAACAAAGCAACTTCCTGAAGATCCAGATAACCATTCTACTTAGACCAAGCATATCCACTAACGAAAATCTTTCCCACTGCTCCGTCTTCCTTTTATTTTGCTCCATTTATAGTCAATTCTGAGAATTAGCTTCTTTCTGTTAAACAACAAGTAGGAACTATTTTCAGCAGCAAATTAGACAGTTTCGTGCTAATAATTTAGACTTGAAATGACACAATTGCTTCACATGAATTATTCAGAATTTTTAAAGAATGTGCAAGAGAAAAATATTGCAATTCTTCTGCTGATGAAAAGTCGCTTCAGTTCCACAATATTCTCATCAGTCCATTTCTGTGTGTGGCATTTTAATGATTAAAGAATTCAGAGATTAAAGATTCTTCAGGATATTCAAGAATATTATAAACACTGGCAGAATGAAACTTAATGTGTTCAATAAGGTAATTGTATGGGAAACCTGTAAAGACATTATAACCGCTTTGTCTTCAGCACAGCAAATTATAATTGATATGTTGATTATTTGAAATAATTTGTTGTTATTGGAATAATCCATCTTCCTGTTACTATCTTTTTTTTTTAACAAAAAATTTATTTATTTATTTATTTATTACTTGTACTTGTATGCCACTCAACTCAGCAGGGACTCTGAGTGGCATAAACTTAGGTGAAAGGGGAAGAGAATGGAATCAGTGTAAATAGTAAAATAATACTAATTTTTTCTAGTAGTAGGATTTTGCAGAGATTATTGGTACAAAATAAGAGGAAAAAATTAACCTTATCCCTGTGCACCTAATCCATTCCCTTCTGTTCCCTTTGAAAAGACTTGGCTCTGTGCTCCAGCCTGGTACCCTAATGTGTGATGGAGCCATTCTTCTGGTTATAGCAATAGCACTTAGACTTATATACCACTTCATAGTGCTTTACAGCCCTCTCTAAGCGGTTTACAGAGTTCAGCATATTGCCCCCAACAATCTGGGTCCTCATTTTACCCACCTCGGAAGGATGGAAGGCTGAGTCAACCTTGAGCCGGTGATGTCAAATGTTGATTTCCTAGCTGCTAGGATTGTGTGTTTTTAATGTTTTTTTACATTTTAATATTGTAAGCCCCTGTAGCCCTATATTACAGGTAACTGGCCATACATATATGATTAATTAAGTAATTAATTATTGTGGAATATTGTTAATTAGTATTATTTTCCTTCCCTGTAAATATTTTTTTAAAATTAGGGCTAGAATGATCCTGAAGTGAAAGATAGAAAGAACATCCTGCCTGCCTAGGCAGCATAAGGAAAGACAGAATTAGAATGTAGAAAGAAATAATGACAGATAAGTAAGAGTGGGGGTTGTTGTAACCAGAGGACTCTGGGCTTGAATGGCACCACTATTCTGAATTAGGATCAAACAAGTTACAAGTTAATGGATGCAGAGTCAGCTGATCATTCATAAAGATAGGTGTAGAAGAAAGTATAGAGGAAAATGGAACCTTTTGGAGTTATGGAGACAAATGGGGCTATTTGAGGATTTCGGGGCTATTGAGTAATCCAATAAATAGAAAAATATCTTGGGGAAAAAGGCAATGGGACAGAACTCCCACAACATTACCAAGGAAGCATTATATGGATATACTCATCAGTAGCCTTGACTCAAGGCTGCCTACTTTAAATAGTAAATCTCAATCAACAAGAATTGAAACATTTTGAGACATTTTAACAGGCAGTATGTTTCTCAAAATTTAATATAGTAAAACGAGAATGTTTAGTGGTAAAAATATGTATTTCTTCCTAGGCATCTTGACACAATATAATTTAAGAATATTACTTGTGATTTTAATACTCTAAGGAATTTTAAAGTAATGTTCCAATTATCATGACAAGAGAAACCGAAATAGTTTTTTTAAGAAACATCTAAAAACATGAAAAAACCCTCATTTGGATGCCTTGTACCACCTGTTTTTGTAATATTACACTCCAATTCTTACTTTACATATTGCTGATGAGATGGTATTAAGATCTTTTATTTATTTATTTATTTATTTAAATGGATTTATATGCCGCCCAATTCCCAGGGGACACTTGACACTGAATAATTATTTCATATAATAAATTATATTCAACCAGATTAAAAGCCCATGAGTTGGACCAGATAACATTATTGGGGCTGAATGTCATAGATAGCAATGAAGGCCAAGGAATATGGCAGGGAGTGATTTGCAAAGTTTATGTGCCACATCTGTGTATGGGCACTGTATTTTTATTTTATTTTTTCCCTAGATTTTTGAAAATCGGTTTATTTTTTTTCAACTAAACTATGTTAAGTTGTATTATGTTATTACATTGTATTGTGTGTTGGACTTTAAAATAATGGGAAATTCTTCCAATGAGTTTTGGTAATTATAATATGGGGAATACCTTCTCCACAAAAAGGAATTTGGGGATAGTTCTTATTTGCCCTAAATGAAAGCAATATGAATTTTAATTTTCCACACTAGTTGTTTGTTTGCTTTGAGTGGGTGTGATGCTGTATCTTTTGTTCAAGCCATTAAAATTGGGGAGGAATTATTTATTTACAAAATATATATGGCCACTCATCCCTCACAAAGTAACTGTCCTGTCCCAATCCACACCCACACAGAGCATGAGAGGAGTAAGCATTTTATTTCATACTACCAACCCTGAAGTCTTTCCCCAGGTCCCAATGCTGGGTGAGTAGTCTTTTAAAGTCCATTCCAAAAGATCTGGTTGTAACAAAAGCAATCTCTTCTGTGCCTAGGCTAGGGCATAGGAATGGCAGGATAACAGCCCTCAACACTTGTGGTTCAAGACTTTGTCAAGGCAAATGCAGTTTCTATAGGTTCAAAGTACACTGAAAGTCACATGGCTCCAGCAGGCTCCAGGCATGATTAAGGCAGCTTGGGTCAATGGGTTCAAGGCACAACAAAAGCAACACAGTCTCAATGAATTCAAGGCACAAGAAAGGCAACTTGACTTCAATAGGTTCAAGAAAAGACAATTGCAACATGACCTCAGCACATTCAAGGCCCAATGAAGGTAGTTTGGTATCAATGGGTTCAAGGCACAATTATGCCAACATGGTCTCAATCGATTCAAGGCAGCAAATCAAGAGAGTTCACAGATGGGTAGATTGTGAATGGTTGACTGACAACCCCCAGCCTCTAAACACCGAAGTAAATAGGTGCCAAGCTGCCAACCAGCATGCATCATTAGGAGGGGCAATGCTGCCTCCTCACAAGTAACATCACTGTCCTCTGTTGTAGCTCCCTCCACTCAGCTCTGGGAGACCTTACAAGGGTGGCACCTCCTCTTCTCCATTGGTCAGCTGCAGCTGTGCCTCTTCTCTAGTCCATATGGCTAATGGTTGTTCCCATTAATTGGCTGTAGCTGTGCTTCTCCTGCCTGTGCAGCTGGCTCTTCATCTGGCCGCTCTCTTGGATTCTCCTGACATTGCTAGTATAGCCTCATCTAAACCATCCAAACCTGCCACAGAGCCTTCCATGTCTCCCTGGTGTTCCCCGTAGTCCCTGTCAAATGTCCCCAGAGCCGGCTCTTCCTCACTGTCAAAGCCGGTGCCTAAGGGAACTATCATAGTGACTTTGGGCAGCATACATTAAAAAAATTAGCTTTAAGCAACCCTTTCTGAAATTACAAATCCAATGGCTTCCTTAAGAATGACCATAGTGAATACCTGCTGTTGTACAACTTGATAAAAATGCATGACATCAGAAGGAAAGGCATATTTTGAAAAAAGGTTGTTAGTTTGATTTTGTGAAAACAGTGAGTTGCTGTAATTCTTACCAGTATTGGACTAAAAGCAATAACAGTTTTGAATTTTTTTGTTCTGTTCAGCATAAGGATTTTGGTATGTGTATTCACCTCTTGTGTGGGTGTGTGGGTATTCACCTCGTTAAGGATTTATTTTACTGTAATATATAACAATAGTGAGCGAAAGAAAATAATGCCTGAAACAGTATTATCAGTATAACATTTCTCAAAATTGTAATAAATACAAAAACAAATAAAAATCCATTGTACATCTGAATGCATTGGACATTTTCATAACTACCAGTTCAAGTATGTTCCAATATCACTTATAAAGTCTTTTTGAACATAGAAATGTAAAAATCTTATGGCACTTGAGGGTTTTCTGCAGCAGTTCCACATGGCAGCAGCTCTGAAGTGGTCAAATACGCATTTCTATGACAGCCTATATATTCTGATGCATATTTACAAATTTCTTAATCCACTCCATTCATCTTATGTGCCAGTCCATCAATATACCTGACCTAATTTCAAAATCCCTTCTGTTGCAGAAGCCACTGATATGCAGGGTGCTTAGCGTATTGGAAAAACGCATCCATCAGAGCAATAGGACACAGTACTGGGAGTGTCATCTTGTGTCAGGAGCAGCTGGAGTTATTGCTTGCTTGGTCACCCAAGGCATTTATAACTGAAAGGCAGGAGTCATGTATGCTGCCAATATGGGCTACAAAAGACATTTCTATGCCAAAAGCAAAGTGAGAATGTCTTTTTCAGTACAACGGATGTTTTCATTTATATCTTAATTAAAGCAATTTTCTTTTATTTCACTTTTGTAGTTTGCATAAATACATTTGATTGGTGCAATGGCCTTGGCCCAGTCCCAAGTGGTTAGTCCTGGGTGAAGAAGGGAAAGAATCTATTAACATATACATGTAATTGGAAATACCATAAGACATGTTGTGAGGGTCCTCCTCCAGTCAGGTTTATTGATTTATATGTCTTGGTAGCGTAAAATAGTGTTCTGAATAGATTTATGTTTAATTTTCTTTTTATATCTCCCTGACCAAGGGTAACGCCCTCTGTTTCACTTCTCTCGCTCCTTAGAGGTTTGATTTTTATTGTTGCACTATCTCTATGCTCTGCAGAATTGCTTAAGATATGCTTTATGTGAGAAATAGAAAGACTTTGAGACGTTTCTTGAACAAACAAGAAAACAGTTTATTTAAATACAAACTTCAAACTAATACAAATGTCAAGTAAAGTTCTTACAGCCACAATCAGCTATTCAATTATTTTACACCTTTCCTTCCCCGCAGAGACTCTACTAGCTTTCCTGACTAAATCTAAGAAAACCCAGTTCTTCTTTAGATTCAGGCCTATAGATAAGAGCACGTTTAACCGTTTATCTCTATCTACAAATAACACAATATATCAATCAATAAAGTCCCCTGACCCTGGCACCTGCTTCCCACAGAACTGCCTATAGCCTATCTTCTCTCCTGTTTACTTCCCTCTTGGACAGTTAAACTCAGGCAGAGATTCCTTATAAACCTTCCCTCTTGGAAGTTACCACAAACAGAGCTCTCCTCAGCTCTTCCACCTAGGCCTTTTATAGTTCCTGGCCCTGCTATCTATGATCCGATTGGCTGGCTCCTTATGATGTAATCTATCCCCCCTCCCTTCTGGAGAACTGGGATAAAAACCTCCCCCTTTCTACTTACCATACATTTAAAAGCTGTTTGGTTCCATACTTACTTGTGTATACAATTCCTTTTAACCACACTTTAACTTTATACAACAACTTAACTCTTTTACATTCAGTACCATGTGGGCACCACACATGTGCAGCTGGGTTTTTTTTTTGGTGTATATAAATATGTGTGTTGGGTAGTTAATTCACATAAAATCTAAGAGATAGATGTCAATCTTAGCATCTCATACTCAAATTTGGGGGGGGGGGAATTTAAATAGATAACTAGATTTTAGCTTCATATCTTTGATGTAATTAGAAATTACCAGTCAGCCAGTGCTTTGCCATACTTCTTTGTTTATTGCAATGGTATTCAAACTATTCTTCATTGTCTTCCTTCCTGTACTGTAAATATCTATAAGACCATGGATTTTATATCTCTTTGGATAATGTTGATTCATTTGAATTAAATTTCCTCTTGTTAGAAAAGGCCAATTTTAGCCTGATGACGTTTTATTAGAAACATTATTGTCAATCCTTAGCATTTAACAGCCATGTTTGTTCTGGAATTATTGGAGCCATTTCTCATCATTGCAGTATAAGCGGTACGCCAGCTCATCATCTGTACTACCAGTTGTTTTTAATACTTGCCAGGATTTTCCACCATTAACGGCAAAGACTCTGCTGACACTTTTGCATACTGTGTATGCATAGAACAGATTTATGCAGTTTTCAGATATTCTAGACATAGTTCTTCCATCTGTTTCACATCCTACATTCATATCCAAGTCTACAAGGCTATCTCTAAAAGGAGCCTCAAATGAAAAGGAAGTTAGTTTGATCCCATTTCAACAATACTTTTGACTTTAATTTCCAGTCAAATGGCACCAATGAGATATAAACCGCAAAGCCAAACTTACAACTTTATAATTAGTAGTGATTTTTTCCCTTTTTACAACCCTTTAATCCCTTTAATCAGAGTGAGTTGGGACAAATGAATGGAGCTGACATTTACTGGCAGGATGCCCTTCCTGAGGCCTATGTGGAATTTGCAGCAGATGTTTTCTGTTTGTGCCCTGATAGAGAAACAGCTGCCACTGCCTATGATTAAACTCTAAACCTTCCAAGTGGGAGGCGAGAGTCTTCACCACTAGGCCATCAGGCTGCTTATATAATTAGAATAAGGCTGATAAGATGATAAAATAAGGGGTATAAATATTACCGTAAGAAAGAAGTTTATAAATTGGGGGCTTTTGTTGATGATCCGGTTATATTTTTACAAGACGCAAAAAACAATATAGAATATTTGATGAAGAAATTGCATGAGTTTGGGGCTTTGGCAGGTTTCAAAATAAATAAACAGAAAACAACAATGCTGATCAAGAATATGTCTTCTCAGGATAGTGATATATTGAACAAAAAGTATTGAAAAAAAGATGAAATACTTAGGGGTTATGTTGACAAATACAAATATAAAACTGTTTCAAAACAACTACATCCCTCTTTGGAGGGATATTAAACAGGACTTACAAAGATGGGATAAACTGCACTTATCATTATTGGGTAGAATCTCTATAATCAAGATGAATATTTTACCAAAGATGCTTTTTTAATTTCAGATGTTACCAATACTTACAACTGACAATCCATTTAGACAATGGCAGAAGAATATTTCTAAGTTCATATGGCAAGGGAAAAAACCAAGAATTAGATATATGCTACTGCAAGATGCTAAGGAAAGAGGGGGTTTGGGTCTACCAGATAAGAAACTGTATTTTGATGCTTGCTGTCTGACCTGGACAAAAAAATGGGTGAGCCTCCAGAATAAGAGGTTACTTTAATTAGAGGGCCATGAATTAAGGTTTGTGTCAGGTCTGCCTCTGTTCAAAACCCAAGAAAGAAAACCTACGACTCCATTGAAGTAGAGAGTACTTTTACTGAGTTTGAAATGATAGCAGTGAAAGAAAAGCAAGATCTGAGCCAAAAGCCGCGGAAGTTACATATTGAAAGTTTCCCAAAATCTGTCCCTCCAGGGACCCAGGCTGAATGTCCAATCCATGTCCCACATAGTGTCATGTGGGGCACATCTTCAGGTGTTTTCGTCCATCTGGAGTTCTAGGACGGTTGGCCTTGACTAGGTGTAAACAACTCCATTCAGCAGCACAGTAATTCTTGAAAGCAAACCTCCCTTTTAGTTCACATGGGCTTTCATCACACCAGCACACTTCCCAAACCCAAATGCCATGCCCTCCCTCCCCGTTACTATGGCAGCCAATAGCAAGCAAGCATCAAAGGGAAATCCCATGCTGGAGATCCGGTTGACAGTTTGGATGGCACGGCTACTTATGGTATGATAAAAGTAAAGTAAATGTTGAATTTAATAATCATTTTGTTAGACGTGCCATACTAAGAGTTTGGAATAAAGATAAAATAAGGCTCTCTACGAAGTTGCTGCTTTGAGTGTCACCCCAGGAAGCTTTCTTTAGAAAAGAAATGGTGGCAAAGCCAAACTGATTGGCATATGATAAAATTTTATCTTTCAACTCTGGTGACCCAACATTAAAGCCGAGGAAAGAACTTGAATTAGAAGATTATGTTTGCCATTGGTTTACTTATCAACAACTGAAAGAAAGATTAAAACTGGATAAAAAGTGCTATGGATTTGACTTCGTTAAAAATGAATTGGAAGTTTTATTATGTGGAAACAATGTACATATCACTAAGATCTATAAAATGTTATTGAAATTGAATTTGGAAAATGAACATGTAAAACATTGCATTATTCAGTGGGCAAGGAATTTTGGATATAATGTGATGCTTGAACAATGGGAAAATATGTGGACAAAGAGTATAAAATTTACATTAAATTATAATCTAAAAGAAAATTTCTGTAAGATGATGCATCGTTGGTATTTAACACCAGATAAGTTATCTAAGATGTATAAAGGTATGTCAAATGAATGTTGTAAGTGTAAAAGTAAAGAAGAGACTTTTTATAATCTATGGTGGACATGTGATAAAGCAAAAAAAAATTGGAGTATGATTCATATTTTAATATGAGGTAGGATTTGCATCATGTCCCCAGACAGGTATCGTCATTTGGATATAATCAAAGTCTGCCTTGAGAACCAAATTGATGTAGTGGTTTAAGGCTAGAAACCAGGACACTGTGAGTTTTAGTGCATAAAACAAGCTGGATCACTTTGGGCTGGTCATTCTCTTTTAGCCCTAGGAAGCAAACTACTTCTAAACATCTTGCGAAGAAAAATGCAGTTGCCAGGAGCTGACTGCAATCATATAGTCAAGTGTGTTGTAGTCACTTCAGCTTCATTGTGATGGAAAATGTGTTCAGTTGAAGTTCACTTGCCTAAATCCTTTTCTAAATATGATGCTAAACTAGAAACAGAGATGGGGTCTGATGAGAACAGAACTAAGTATGTCTTCCCAAGATTTGGATACCATAGATTTTTAATGTTCTAAAATTTCCATTTGCCCTTTTATTTCAGTCATGTTTCCCTGAAACTTTAACTGTAATAAATCGTGGGTCTAGGACCTTCAGGCTCCTACCCTTGGCTGTGCCTCCTTCTCCAGCCTCCTGCCTCTGTCCATTTACAGCCAGCTTTCCTCCTCCGCTGGCCCTCCCCCAGCCATTTTCCCCGGCCAATGGGCCTCCACCCACCTTAAAGCAGTTTGGTGTGTTTTTCCCCATTTCCCTGCCACTGCTTGACACCAGCTGCCTGTTCGGTGTCACGCAGGCAGGATCAGGTACAGGGGACCTTGGCAGCAGCTGGATCTTGACATGTAAGGTTTATTCCAAAAGAAAATAAAAGAGACTAAAAGAAAAAAGAAAAATAAATAATCACAAAAAGCTGCAAGTGGCGGTGAGAGAGAAGACATGCAGGCAGGCTGTGACATTGGGAAGGAAAAGAATGAGAGATGAAAGAAGCAGAGATGGGAGCAGGATTTTTTTTTCACTGGCATCCTAGGTATTTGCTATTGTATACCCATGCATTTGATTTCTGTTTCCTAAATGGAGAATGTTGCATTTCTCTCATTTAAACTGCTTTCTGTTATTTTCCACTCATTTCCATATGTATCAAGAATCCAAATCTGCGTATGGGCTAATTATTTCAGACTTAAAGTTTTGAACAGAAATTCCATCTATTTTAGGCACCTTCTCACCAAGAAGTATATAGTTAGGCTTAGCATTTGAAATGTGGGCCTCATGTTAAATTCATCTCAGGGCATCATGTGCTTTCTAGGGAACATCTGTTCCATGTGAATACTGTTCAAACGAATAAGCCACACAGCATGATATGCTTGTTCTTTGCTCTCAAGAGCAGTTAGGGAATCACTTTAGTGACATTGAGGGAAAAATGTAAAGGCTTTATTACACTCATCAAGCACAATCAAAAAGGTACCCATATATCTTTACACTGATCAGGGTGGAATATACAGCTGCTGTATATATTCCTCGAGGGCGCTGAAAGTACTGGCCTGGCTGTTTCTCTGTGCCTAGCTTTCCAGATAGGTCCCCAAGGCGCTGTGCTGCGAAAGACTCTCTTCCAGCAAGAGAGCAGGGGAGAGAAATCAAGTCACCGGAGAACTCTTGGAGGACTCCATCATGTGCTCTCCAGGTCAGCGGATACTGCTTCTGTCCCCTGATGCTCTTGCCTGGGAGAGAGAGTCTTTCTCAGCACAGTGCTTTGTGTAAGTCCCATCCAGAAAGCCTATGCTTTCCCAGGGCCCTGAGGGCCACCTCCCCCCACCCGCCGCCACCTGGAGCTCCCATTTTGCCTGCTGCCACTGCCCCCGCCCGCCACCTGGAGCTCCCGTTTCACCTGTCCCCGTCACCCCGCTGCCTGGAGCTCCCGTTTTGCCCCCCGCCACTGCCCCCCACCTGCTACAGCCTGGAGCTCCCATTTTGTCTGCTGCCACCGTCCCCCACCTGGAGCTCCTGTTTTGCCCGCCACTGCCACCACCTGCCGTTGCAGCTGCGTCTCCCCAAAGGGCCCAACCCTTCTCCTGCCACCACCACCGCTGCTGGTGCCAAGACTGCTGCTCTGCTACGATGCACATCGGGAGGGAGACCTGCTGCGCTCGGCCGAAGAGCTGCCTCGGGAGGACATGGGAGGCTCGCTCGCCTTTTGGACCTGGCGTGCTCTGCTTCCGTGGGGCCTTTGGGTGACTGCTGCCCGCATCCACCTCGGGTCCCGCTGCCCGCAGCCAGCCCATGACTGGAGATGTGCCACTTTCTTCCTTCTCCCACTGCTGCTGCTCTGGAGCTCGCCAGATCAGTTCATCCCAGGTGTGTGTGTGTGTGTGTGTGTGTGTGTGTGTGTGTGTGTGTGTGTGTGTGTGTGAGAGAGAGAGAGAGAGAGAGAGAGAGAGAGAGAGAGAGAGAGAGAGAAAGAAAGAAAAAGAAAAAAAAGAAAAACGAGAAAGAGGAAGAGGAAGGGAGAGAGAGAGAGAAGAACGAAAAAGAAAAGAAGAAAAAGAAAGAGGAAGGGAGGGAGACAAATGAAAGAAAGAAAGAAAGAAAAGAAAGAAAGAGAAAAAAGAAAGAAGAAAGAAAGAAAGAAGAAAGAAAGTGGAAGGGAGACAGATATGAGAAAGAGACAGAAAGAGAGAAAGAAAGAGAAAAAGGAAGGAAGGAAGGGAGAGAGAGAGAGAGAGAGAAGAAAGAAAAAGGAAAGAAAGAAAGAAGAAAGACAAAGAAAGAAAGAGAAATGAAGGAAGGGGGAGAGAGAAACAAGAAAGAAAAAAAGAGAAAGAGACAAAGAGAGGGAAAGGAAGGAAGGGAGAGAGAGAAGAAAAAGAGATAAAGGAAGAAAGAGAAAGATAGAGAGACAGAAAGAAAGGAAGGAAGGGAGAGAAGAGAGAGAGAGAGAAGAGGAAGGAAGCACCACAAACCCCGCCACTAGATGTGGCTTCAGAAGACACTTTGAAACAGCACAGCAATTTAGGGCTGGAAGACATCTCGGAAGTCATCTAGTCCAACCCCCTGCTGCAGCAGGAAATCTTACATTGTCTAGATTATTTTGGTGCCTCTAACAGAGAGGAAAATTGCCAGAAAGGAGGAGTTTACTAGGACAAGGCTGCCATGCAGAGGAAGGCAGAAATAGTCCTTGACTTATGACTACAATTGAGTCCAAAATTTTGGTTGCTAAGCAAGAGCGTTGTTAAGTGAGTTTCACCACATTTTACTCAATCCATGATATCTCACTCATGTGACACCAATGTGACATCTCACCCATGTGACACCAATTCTCTGCCAGCTGCACTGGTTGCCGATCGGTCTCCGGGCACAATTCAAGGTGTTGGTTATTACCTTTAAAGCCCTACATGGCTCAGGACCAGGCTATCTTCGGGACCACTTACTACCACATACCTCCCTATGACCGGTGAGATCCCACAGAGTTGGGCTTCTGTGGGTCCCGTCAACTAGACAATGTAGGCTGGCGGGCCCGCGGGGAAGAGCCTTCTCTGTGGCGGCTCCGGCTCTCTGAAACCAACTTCCCCCGGAAGGTCCGCACCATCCCCGCCTTGTTGGCCTTCCGGAAGGCCATCAAAACCTGGCTGTTCCAGCAGGCCTGGGGATAACTGATCTTATTACGTAAAAACTCTGAAGGTCTCCCCTTTTACGATATGTATGAGTGAAATTGCTTTTTAATTTTTTTACTGTATTTTAATAACTTATTTCTATTGCTGTTTTTATCTATTTGTTGTAAACCGCCCAGAGTCCCCTGGGAGTTGGGCGGCATACAAATAGAAATAAATAAATAAATAAAATAAATCTCCTGGCTCTAACAGTCATGTGCAGGCTAGGGAAGAACATCTAAGGGCGTGTGTAATGTTCTAATGTCAGAAGTTATGGTTAAATGTGTGACAGAAAGTGGACTCTGGGTGTGTTTTTCCAAATGCAGTAAGTGAGATTGAATGTGTAAAGTTTTAGAACATCTGTCTCTGTCTCTGTCTCTGTCTCTCTGTCTCTGTCTCTGTCTCTGTCTCTGTCTCTGTCTCTGTCTCTGTCTCTGTCTCTGTCTCTGTCTCTGTCTCTCTCTCTCTCTCTCTCTCTCTCTCTCTCTCTCTCTCTCTCTCTCTGTGTGTGTGTGTGTGTGTGTGTGTGTGTGTACATACACATGCAGTATATATAGTAGATAATGTATCTTTTTGTGTGCCTGTGTGCCTAGGATTAAATAATATATTTTGGATGTTCAGTAGTAGTAAATAGACAGGGAAATTGTATCTTGTTGAGGCCTTTGAGACGAGGAGAGGCCATGCACCCTAACCCTAACTCTAACCCTTGACGTGAGTGACGTCAAGTTGGTCATGCCCACCCAGTCACTTGACCACCCAGTCACATGATCACCAAGCCACCCCCACCCAGTCACATGACTGCAAAGCCACTCCTACCCAGTCACATGACTCCCAAACCACTCCCACCCAATCCCATGACCACAAAGCCACGCCCACCATCACATGACCATCAAGCCACACCCACAAAATAAGCCACGGCCACAGAACCGGTAGTAAAAAAATTAGAACCCACCCCTGCTATAGTTGTATATTTTTTCTTAATCAGCTTATTTGATGAACAGTTCTAGAAGCTTTCCATTGCCTTTTCTTCTGGCCGGATAACATTATTATCTGTATAAAATTTGCATTTGTTCTTATGATCAACATGGATTCCATTATTTTAAAGGTATGGGGCATGCTTAATATAGTCTTCAAAGCAAGAGCCTACAAAGAAGAACATTTAATGTTGCCTTGCCTCATGTGATCAGATAATTCTTCTCAATTTAGTTCTGAGTAACCTTTGTAACCTAATACAGTATTTCAGATTGTATCCATAGAATACATGTTCACATTCCACCAGACAAGTATTTTACATAATATAGAAATTATTTTCACTTGAACAGTTATAATTTATATTTTTTAAAATAGGGAATCCATAAACATTTGCTTGGTTCTAGTTTCTAAATAGTTTTAAGAGAAACTGTATAGCAACCAGACTTTATATGCTTAAGAGCTCCATATACCCCATCTAATAAGTGTATGGGTAGACTATGGCTCCAAAATCAGCTACAATTGTTCCTCACTTTCCCATTTTTTTTCCTATTCAACTTGCCTAAGGATTGAATCCAGAAAGTGAATAACAATTTTGTAAAACTTCAGTTTGTCAAAATCTCTATGGATTTTACATTTTTTTCCTCATGGTCAACATGGCAGTTACTGCTTTTTAACTGTACATTCATCATTCTGTTTGAAAAGAAATAAAATTGCAACTGCTTGGAGACCCCTAAGCTTATTAAATCATCAAGAACTTGTGAATTTCTAGACAGGGGCAAATTCCCAGAAATGTCAAGCTTAATAAAAGACACAGGAAGCTTCTAGTTGAAAAATGCAAAAAGCAAAAAGAAAGATGACTAACAAGGGCAAAGATTTATGAAAGTCCCCATGGCTGAAACCTACTGGAGGGAATGAAGACAAGAGCATCAGGAATAAAAGAGAACACAAAAGGAAACAAATTTGCTTGGCAGCTGAGGTCCAGGGAAATCTCAGGAAAGAAGACACAGTTTTGAGGACTCAAAGGTCAAACATTCATTTGCCCAAAGACAAGAGAAACATCCAGATTCTAACACTATGAACAGCTGTGTAAATCTATAAAATAATACCTCTATTTGATTGAACCATCCCATTGAGGCAGATTGAATCCAATGGCTTCAAAGGGCTTTATTGCTGTTCAAAATGCTTTGCAGAATTGAAGGCTTTTTCTGCATTCTCTGATTTTGTTTCAGATGATATGCAATGTTGCAATTTCAGTTCTAAGTATGGAGAAAGCTGAAGAGGAAATAGCAATATAATGGGGTGTCTGGTACTGACTTGAGTGCTTGGCCAAAAGTTTGATCCTTTCATTAAATTATCCGACCAGCTGTGGAGGGCATTAAGATCCCATTGCTTTGGCTTCACTTACTTTCTCAGTTGTCATCTTCTTTAACATTGCAAGCCTTAACTTTGCAAGCCTTAACTTTGCCTTCCCTTACATTAATAATGCCATGCTTCTGGGCTTGTCCCGCCAACCATCTAAGGATTTGTCTGATCAATTCTTACTAGTTCAGTATGCACTCTAATGACAAACCAGAATGTACCGTGGCTCAAGCAAGCCTTAATTTTAAGTTCCAGGAATGAATAGGTAGGTACCAGGTGAACACTTTTGTCTAAGGAGCAGGTAACAGTGATGTAGAAGCTGAAAGGTTTGAAGGGATGCTTTGTTCCTGTGACAGTTCATGCAATGCACTTTAAAAAAAAGACATTTTAAAGCAGTACAAGTAGTCCTAGACTTATAATCACAAATGGGAATGGAGCTTCCATCACTAAGTGAGACTGTTAAGTGGACCACATCTGATTTTATGATCTTTGCCACTATCACTAAATGAATCACAATGTCTCTTCCTCCATTGACTTTGCTTGTCGGAAGCAAACTGGCAAAGTCACAAATGGCAATCACAAACCGTAATCACCTGGGACATTGCAACCATCATAAATACATGTTGATTGCAAAGTGCCCAAATTTTGACTATGTGAGTTCAGGTATACCAAGATGATCATAAGTACAAGAACTAGTCATATGACACATTTTCCAGTGCTAACATAATTTAGAATGGTTCTAATTTACAACCTTTATGGTTGTAAATTAAGGAATACTTGTGCAGCCCTACCCCACTTCTAATAGCAAAAAAGCCACAATGGTTTATTTTGAAGCCACTTCTGGGAAATCCAATAAGGGCTTCTGGCTATGAGTAAATGTTAAGATCAGGGGTGGGTTCCAACTTACCTTGCTGCTGGTTCGCTTCCTCCCACGCTGCGTGGCCGCACTGCGTGGGCGCGTGCACGCTTCACACGCACACGCATGCGCAGTGCAGAAAACGGCAAAAAAAAATTTTTTAAGCCGAAAACAAAATGGCAAGGCATGTGCAGTGCCGGAAACTCAGCTTCTGTGCATACGCAGAAGAACCCCCCCCCCAAATTAAAATAAAATTCAAAAAAAGATGGCAGCACCCATGGACCGGCACTGACCGATCTGGTTCGGTGATGTCATCGTGATATCACCAGCGGGTCACTACCGGTTCAGCCAAACCAGTCCGAACCGGGAGGAACCCACCACTGGTTAAGATAATGCAAAGCACTTTGTCAAGGAGAATTGCCTTTTTCTCTCAACAAGCACAATCATATCATTTCCATAATGTGACTCATAAGACAATGTCAATCTAATGTATAAGTAGCTTCTCTTCAGAATACTACTACTATAATCCTCTTCAGTCGATATCAGATCTGAATTATGGCAGAAACAGTGATATTTATTCTGTCTCTACTTCCTTCATTCCTAGCCTAAAGTATCTTTCACCACTTTCTTTCCACTCTGGATTAATGAGATAGCAAGGCAAATAAACAGATTGGCTGAGTAGTTGTTTTGGCGGGGGGGGGGATGTAGTTAGATAAAAGCAATTTCATTAGGCTGAATGGTCGCTATGGCCAGAAGCAAATTTTGCAATGTATGTCTGCTGGGTTCTATCTACTCATGTAAAACATATAAGGAATCTACCTATCATTTAAACTACCCTCTAGAGCAGTGGTTCTCAACCTTCCTAATGCCGCGACCCTTTAATACAGTTCTTCATGTTGTGGTGACTCCCAACCATAAAATAATAAAATTATTAGGAAACTCAGGGGTGGGTTCTAACTTACCTCGTTGCCGGTTCGCTTCCTCCTGCACTGCGTGGTCGCGCCTCATGGGCGCACGTGCACTTTGCGCACGCATGCATAGTGCCAATTTTTTTTAAAAAAATGCAAAAAAAAGCCGAAAACAAGATGGTGACGCATGCACAGTGCCGGAAATTTGGCTTCTGCGCATGCTCAGAAGTTCCCATGATGTCTCAGTTCCTAAGACCATCGGAAATATGTGTTTTCCGATGGTCTTAGGCGACCCCTGTGAAAGGGTCGTTCGACCCCCAAAGGGGGTTGAGAAGCACTGCTCTAGAGTAAGCTGTTCTATTCTTTTCAGAAAAATGTAGATACAGTTAAGCTAGGTCAGAAAATGAACAAAATAGCCTAAAGTCTAGAAGCTTTCCTTAAGGCAGGGGTGAAATCCTCCTGGTTCGCTCTTACCTGTCGGTCGCCGAAGAAGCTGGTGGCATTCGCGGCACGGGGCTTCCCCCGCCCGTTTCCCCCGCCCACTTGGACGCCGCCATTGCCGTTCTTTTGCCCTCTGCGCATGCAGAACGCTTTGCGTATTGCAAAATACAAAAGAAGAAAATATATTTGTGCTGAGGTCAATTCCTTAGTGGCCTTATGTCCCAAAGGTGCTTTTTGAAGAGGCAACTGGACTTTCTTGTTTTTCTTCTCTGATCTGAGACATGTGCAGATCATTGAGGAAACAAAACAACCACTTCATAAACACATGGCGCAACATAGGAGAACAAACCCATCAGGACAAGATTCAGCAGTCCATCTACATTTAAAGACAAAGGCCACATTTTGGATAGAGAGTATCGCTGGTTTGAAAGAGGGGTCAAAGAGGCCACCTATGTCAAAATTGAACAGGTCTCTCTCAACAGAGGAGGAGGGATATGACATCATCTATCTCAGTCTACAACACAGTCCTTTCAGCAGTTCCAAGAAGGCTCCATTTGCACTATTCAGGTGACCCTGACGACACAGATAAATCTCCAAGTGGCCTCAATGAGTCTCTAAAAGAATACAAATGATCAGTTGCCTGCAAGGAGTATAAATCCTTCCATTCCCCACCATCTAGTCAGAACTGAAGAAGCTTCTTGGATGAGAAGCAAAACATCTTCAAAGAAAAACCAGGAAGTCCAGTTGCCTCTTTAAAAAGCACCTTTGGGACAACCAGGATCTGGATGACTGAGAATCTCCATAGACATTTAGTGACCTTACAAATATTGTGCTATAATTTTTTTGGGAACAGTAAGGAAATTGTTTTCTTTGACTTTCTACCAAGATGTAATTGTGAGTTTAACCTTAAGTCCTGCTTTTCCTTGGTAGTTTTCCATCTAAATTAAAGTGACCAGATTTTTTTTAAAGCGGGACGGGGGGGCGCCTGGGCGCCGCCATTTGTTTTGCCCTCTGCGCATGCGCAGAACGCTGCGCATGCGCAGAGGGCAAAACACAGCAAATGTCGGTGTCCAGGTGGGGGGGGGAGGCGGGAGGCCTTTCCTCGCCTCCCGCCTCCCCTTCGGGAGCCGGCAGCCCTTCGGGAGCCCGCCTCCCCTTCGGGAGGCCTTTCCTCGCCTCCCGCCTCCCCTTCGGGAGCTGCCCTGGGGCCGGGCTGGCAAGCAACGAACGGGAGGCGGGAGACGGGGAAAGGAGGCAGCCGGCAGATTACCTGCTCCAGGCATCCAAGCGCTGCGGTCTCCTGGTCGCCCGCCCGGCCCCAGGGCAACGGCGGCAGCGAGGCGACGGGGGGAAGGAAGGGGAGGGGGATGAGGAAGGGCTGTTTGCTCAAAGCGGCGACGGCTCCTCGTCCCTCACCCCTCCCAACAGCAGCATCCCAACAGCAGCGGCGCCTCCGAGGGCGGGGCTAGGGATGGGGCGGGGGAAGGAGAGGAGGAGCAGCCCCCCTTCCCCCTCTCCCCAGCAGGCAGCCGGCTCTCTGAAATTCCGCCCGACTTGCTTCCGGTACCTCTCTTTTGCTTCCCCTTTTAAGGTGACCAGACGTCCCGCTGTTTCGGCATTCTTTTCAAAAAAGCGGGACTTTTTGAAAAGAATGCGGGACGCGGGACACACGCTTGAAAAGCGTGTCTGTCCCGCCAAAAGCGGGATGTCTGGTCACCTTAATCTAAATACTAACAGGCCAACCCCTGCTTAGCTTCCAAGCCAGTCAAGTCCATACAAGGTCAGCAGAATAGTGTTATGTAAATGTACAATATATTAGCATGTCAATTGCTACAGTGCCCAGAAACTAAGTTCATACTACATTATCACTTGTTTGCTTTATTTTTTATCAAACAAATATTGTTATACCAGCCTTCCTCAACCTGAGCACCCTCCAGATGCATGGCATTTAACTTTCAAAGTCCTAAATAAATGGCTATGCATTTTTCTTCAGAGAATCTTCAGAGAAACACCCAAAGGCGTCCGAAATTGCAAAAATCTATGCTAAGTAATAAATTGTTAATCATCTTGTTGCACTGCATAACATATGAACTGAGATAAAGTTAGTGGTGGATGCCCATGCTTTAATTTCTGGTGCAACAGCCATGAGATTTGTTTTTAAATTAATAAAAAAAAATGAGGAGCGGCAGGAAACATTACAAGAACCACAGGAGATATTACAATTTACACAATGCTACTCCCAATGTCCCACTGGAGAAGTTAGTCTATAAGTTAGTTTCCTGCCTTTTATTGACCTTATCCTTGCATTTTCCACACATGGGATTCTGTGCCTTTTATTAACCTTGCTGCATTGTTTGTATGTAGTCATTTGAGAGAATTATAACTTACAAGTAGTCCCTCAAACAGCCAAGCATGCTCCAACAATAGATAAAACTACCACTTTTCCTTTGTTCTGCTTCTGTGAAGGCCTTTAATTCTTTTGGTACAAATCAGCTTAGCAGCTCCTGATAAGTACTTGAAATCCAAACAGCACATGGGTGGGTTCCACTTACCTTCGCCACCGGTTCGCATCATGACACGGTGTCCCCTCGTGCAATTCTGCTTCCGCGCATGCTCAGTAGCTATAATCAGCCCGAAACACAGCTGAGGAGCTGATCCACTGTGCTTCGGGCGAAGGAATAAAGGTAAGTATAAACCTGGGGGCGGGCAGGAGGGCCCTTTTTCAAGCAGCATGAGAGGAAAAAACTTCCAAACAGTAAAAAATTCAGAAAAAAATCCCCAAAAAAGATAGCGGCGCCCACGGACCGGCACCAACTGAACCGGATCCGTGACGCCATCATGACATCACCAGCGAGTCACTACCAGTTCGGGCGATCCGGTCCAAACCGGGAGGAACCCACCCCTGAAACAGCATAAGGGATGAGTCAAAAGCATTCATATAGTTTTGTGGTTTCTTTCTCAGGATAAGCTGTGGCTGGTAATCTCTTTTTTAATTCAAGCCTTCGGGGGTTTGGTTTTATTTGTGTTATGGAGTTAGTCATACAGTTAGTGCATTCTTTTCTTGATATAAGTTGTTTACTTTTCATTGTAAACTGCCTGAAATAATGGCAGAATAGGGGACACTGGATCTTGAATTAAATTAAATTAATAAAATAAACTTCATAGTGCTATCAACCTAAACTGAACCCTAACCCTAAACTAAACTACACCTTAATATCATTACTTGCCTTTATTTCAAATATTGGTAAATTATTTATTTGCTTATAAAACTTATTGGCTGCCCATCTTACAGATATTTAAACATATCTGCTTAGAATGATCTTGATCTTCCATAGCTAGGTTGATTCTCAGGCTTAAAAAAAATAACAAGTAAGTGAAAAAGAAAAACCAAACCCATTCTTTTTTATGCATACACAGAAACACTTTTCACTTACTATAGGAGAAGCAGAAGTGTGACATGGAAAGAAATACTTTCAATATCTCAAGGGCTGCCACAAAGAAGAGGGAGTCAAGATATTCTTCAAAGCACCTGAAGGCAAGACAAGAAGCAATGGATGGGAACTGATCAATGAGAGAAGCAATCTAGAACTAATTAGATAGAACAATTAATTGGAGGAACAACTTGTCTCCAGAAGTTGTGAATGCTCCAACATTGGAAGTTTTTAAGAAGAAAGTGGACAACCATTTGTCTGAAATGGTATAGGATTTCCTGCCTGAGCAGGGGGTTGGACTAGAACAGTGGTTCCCAACCTTTCTAATGTCGCGACCCCTTAATATAGTTCCTCATGTTGTGGTGACCCCCAACCATAAAATTATTTTCGTTGCTACTTCATAACTGTAATTTTGCTACTGTTATGAATCATAATGTAAATATCTAATATGCAGGATGTATTTTCATTGTTACAAATTGAACATAATTAAAGCATAGCGATTAATCACAAACACAATATGTAATTATGCCAGATCAGAAATTCTCGGGCCAGTCTTTGCAAGAGCACAAGGAATATCATCTTCCACAACAAGTCTACTTCTGTATTTAGACTTGATAACCAACAAGTGTACAGCAACATTTCTCAATCTCAGCAACTTTTAAGGTGCCTGGACTTCAACTCCCAGAATTCAAAGCAAAGCTGGCTAGGGAATTTTGGGAGTTGAAGTCCAGGTATATTCAAGTTGTTGAGGTTGAGAAATTGTGGCCTGCAGTGTCGAAAAACTAGAAATCAGATAAGCTTCCAGAAAAGTAATCCCTGTTTAGTAGCTTTCTCCCAGGACTCCAAAGTTTCAGGAGGCAAACGGGACAAAAAACCCCATGATTGGTCCAAAAACATTGCCAGGGTCCCCAAAGCCAATTTCCTCTTTTAAGCTCTTTTTTCTTAAAACAGCCCCATATTCCTTCCTCCCCCATGGGGCCTGTCACCCACCCTTCCCAAAACCCCTGCAAAGACAACAATTTTAATTTGCAAGGCTCTTCTTTCAACAGTTTATTTCTTTCTTACTTACTTTCTTTCCCTCTCTCACTTTTTTCTCTTCCATCCTTCCTCCCAACCTTCCTCTTCTTTCTTTCTTTCTTTCTTTCTTTCTTTCTTTCTTTCTTTCTTTCTTTCTTTCTTTCTTTCTTTCTTTCTTTCTTTCTTTCTTTTCTTTCTTTGAGAGAGATATTAGCATAGGGCTAGCCTGATCATATGGAACAGGGCGGCGGCGATGGACCATGCTCTGGCATCACCTCCTTCTCCAGTTCCCTCCGGCTTAGCTCCGCCTGCCCCCGGCAGTGGCGCCCTCAGCACCGAGGCTGTATGATCAGGCTAGCCCTGCACTAATATCTCTCAGTCTCTCTCTTCCCTCCCTCCCTGTTTGCCTCTTTGTTCGCTGGGTCTTTGCACCAGCCGAGGGCGAGAGGGCAGACAGACGATTCCAACCCAGCTGTCCTCCTTCCCGCCATCGTGCGCTGTGAAACTTAAGTGGTCGTTGGCTGGCCGTTCCCTCCCATGACTCCCTTTCCCTTCGACACCAGCGGGAAGAAACTGCCGCTGCGAGCAGGAGACAGGGGCGGCCACAGATGTCTTAAGCACCACCTTGTACTCTCCAGCGCGCAATCTTGCGACACCCTGCCCCTTAGCTGATGCCTTCAAAGCTCGGCCGCCAGGCGTCACAAACGCCTCTCACTGAATGGCACCTCTCCCGACCAATCAGAGGGCTCGGGTGAGTTGAGCCAATATGGCCAAGCTTGTGGCAGTGGGGGGGGGAGCTGAGGATGCCGGGGCGACCCCTGGGAAATGGTCGTTCGACCCCCAAAGGGGTCCCGACCCCCAGGTTGGGAACCACTGGACTAGAAGATCTCCAAGGTCCCTTCCAACTTTGCTATTCTATTCTACTGTTGTTGCCAGTGAGCAGTGGATTTCAGGGGAATATAGAGGGCTGTTCTTGACATGTACACACACATGCACGCACACTCTGATGGATCTCATTTGGCCAAGAAAGAGTTGTGCTGTTTACTCCTAGCATGAGAATGTACAGTATTCTAAATAGTTGAAACAAGATTGAGAAGGCATTGCTTGTTCATGAAACAATGTGTTAAATTGATATACTTCAAATGGGGGTTCAACATGAAGGAAAAGCTGACATTCATTGAGTCATTCACAGTTGCACTCAGACATTCAGATCACATTCGAATTCAGGCTCCCTTAGGAGGCAGGCAGGAATATCCCCAATTCCTGAATACTTAAAATGTTGCAAGGGCAAGATTTGAATATTCAGATATAAAGAGAAATACAGATCATGAATTTTAAACTGGTCATATTTTGACAAAATGTATGATCGCTGTAATTTTTATGTCTACTGACCTTATTTCTGGTTTTTAAAGCATTTAAAAGGATTACTGTTGAAATGCATCAGAAAGAGAATATACTGTCCAGGGGGAAAAAACCCTAGCTGCTGCTTGCTTTTCCCTTCAATTGGATGTGACATCTCCAAGATCCCTTCCAACTTTGCTATTCTATTCTACTGTATACTGTATACTGTAACGGTATACTGTTAAAACTATCATATCTGAATAGGAGCTCCATTCATATAATATTCATTTTTACTTAACTAGCTACAGGACCATATATACTGTACACACAGAACTGTGTTAACACAACCCAGTTAATCAAATTAATGATCTAGCAGTTACATTCATGCAACATGCTAAATTGATTAACTCTTATTAGATTTTTTTCAACATTAATGTCTATTAGCTGAACCCAGTCCCTTTGTTAGTTTCTGGTTCAATATTTTTATACACACTGAAAATAAAATAAAGTGATCCTGTCCATGCTAAATTCCTCCACCAACTAAAGCTTTCCCCTGGTACAAATAGCATGAAACAGTATCTTAATCTTGATTTCTTAGCTACTGCATGTGGATGTTATATCTAAATATATTAATCAATCAATCAAAACGTGGGAGACCTTTAAGTTTTGAGGAGGGAAGAAATATCTTACTTAAGGTGACCAGATTTTAACATTGGTAAAGAGGGACACCATTGACCAGGGTGGGTGGGTTCCTGATTAAAAATTTGGTCTATATGGAGCAACAAAAATTTTCATAGAAAATAATGTCCCCTCTAGTCCTTCTTTTTTCTAGACTAGTCAAACCAAAATCCTGCCACCGTTCTTCATGTATTTTAGTCTCTAGGCCAGTGATGGCGAACCTATGGCACGGGTGCCACAGGTGGCACGCGGAGCCATATCTGCCGGCACGCGAGCCGTTGCCCTAGCTCAGCTCCAGCGCACATGTGTGTGCCCGCCAGCTGATTTTTGACTCGCGCGGAGGCTATGGGAGGGCGATTTTGGCCTCCGGAGGGCCTCCGGGGTGGCAGGGGGAGGGTTTTCACCCTCCCCAAGCTCCAAGAAAGCCTCTGGAGCCTGGGGAGGGCAAAAAACGGGCCTACCGGGCCCACTGGAAGTCGGGAAATGGGGGCGTGGGGGGGTAACGCACGCATGCGCAGGGGGGTGGGGCGAGTGGCGGCCTTTATGGGTGTGGGCACGGACACACGTGCGATAGCACGCGCGCGCACTATTTCGGCACCCGAGGAAAAAAAGGTTCGCCATCACTGCTCTAGGCCTTTAATCATCTCATTTGCTCTTCTTTGCACTTCCAAAATATCAACAACGTTTTTATAATGTGGTGACCCAAACTGGATGCAATATTCCAGGTGTGGCCTTACTAAGGATTTATAAAGCGGTACTAATACTTCATGTGAGTTTGATTCTTTGTCTCTGTTTATACAACCAAATATTGTATTAGCTTTTTTGGCTGCTGCTGCACACTGCTGGCTCATGTTTAAATGATCATCCACTAGGACTCAAAGGTCCCTCTCACAGTTAGTTTTTGAGCCAGGTTTTGCCTAATCTGCACTTGTACCTTTGGTGTTTCCTGACCAGGTGTAAAACTTTGTTTTTCTCCACAATAAATTTCATTTTGTTGGATAGAGCCCATTGTTCAAGTCTGTCACGATCTTTTTAGATCCTGAGCTTGTCTTCTGGGGTGTTGGCTATTCCTGCTCTGGGCAGTGTACAATAAAACATCCAAATATATAAGACAGAATATTAAAAAAAATAAAATATGGAAAACATTTTCTTAACCCCCTCTTTCTCATGTTAAATGACTCTGAAGGCAGAGTCATTTATTTTTTTAAAAAACAACAACAAAGTAGTAAATCAGTGATCCAAAATTATCATAACATCTTAATCTTCTTTCTCATTTTACTTGTGGAATGGATTGGAATAGTGCTTTGGAATTTTCAAGCTTCTCCAAGACTTAAATGCACCTCCTGCCTCTGCTCTAATTTGTAGCAATCAGGAAGGGTAGTTGGGGACACCTGGAATCACAGCATTGTGAAGTGTTGCCTGATGGCTACAGACGTTGCCATATGTTTCCCCAAGAAAGATTGCGATCATCTCTATCAACAGGAATCCCTGATAGGAGATGAAAGATGGTCTCTTCATTTTTTTTTGTCCTGCATCATTTTTAACACGCGCAAGGAACCTGTTGATCAACTTAATACTCTTTCTGCTGAGAAGGAACTTAGATGATACCAAACACAATACAAGCCATCTGGAACTCAGTGAGACATCTGATGGAAGGTCTTTGCAAAGGAATGACAGTTCTTCATGGACCCACGTCATGGGCTGGAAGTTAAGAGCTGGATTTTTTCCTACTTTATCATCAAAGCATTCTCCGTGCCTGTCTGTATGTGTAATTGTGCATGTCTCTCTACAAATATATGTACACATACAGGCACACACTTAGGGCAATTTTGAGATCTTCAGGTTAAAATTAAAATTAGTTAAAATTCCAAGGATCAACTAAATTTGCCCCCACTGGAGAAAGGACTCTCTCTCTCTCTCTCTCTCCTCCTCCCTCCCTCCCACCCTCCCTCCCTCCCGCTTGCCTGCTCCTCAGGCTCCCAAAACCCCCTCCCTTCTTCGAAATCAAACTTGTCCCACCACCCAGTTGGAAGACGGTGCTGCTTCATCTTAATTCATTTGCAGCAACCAATCCGCCTGAGCACGACTCCCCTCCCCCCCGCTAGCCCAAGTTTGTTTTTGCTTCGTTTTCTCCCCAGAAAGCAAGTTTTTTTCCCCTCTATTAACCTGTTACTTGAAATCGCGCCTTTTCCCTGCCCGGGCTGTCTGTCTGGCAGGCGCCTGTTTTCCATGTCGTTGTGGGAGGGGGGTGGAGGAGGGGGGGGAACCTCCGGCACTCTCCTCCTCCTCCCCCCACCTCCGTCTTCCTAGTTTTGCTAGAAAGCTTTTCAACCGCTCTGAAAGACAAGTGCAAAGTGGCGCTCCCCACCCCCACCCCAGGGTTCGCTCTGCCCCGCCCCGCGCCACCCTGTGAATAGAGGGGACTGAATCGGAAGCCTGTCGCTCGGGCGCGCGTCTGGCTGGAGGAAGAAGAAGCGGGGGCTCATTAGACGGAGCCCGACCCAACATGGCTGGCTTAAAACTCTCGGAGTTTTAACTCCCCCTCAATCTCGCATGCCCCCCCTTCAGGCTGATTTTTGGAAAGAATGCCATAGCTTGTCGTGCATTCTTTCAAAAAATCGGGACTTTTTAGAGGACGGGCGGGATGCGGGACAAAGCATTAAAAAGCGGGTGTGTCCCGCCAAAATCGGGACGTCTGGTCACCTTAATCTTACTGGTTATTTTGGGGAGGTTTTCCTTGGGAATGTTTACATTTATAATGGCTGCATTTTTATTCTTTTATTTTTATTGTTTTGATCAATCACTAAGGGGCACAACATCAATCACTGAGGGTTTTCTCTCTCCCTCTCCCTCTCCCTCTCCCCGCCTCTCTCCCTCCCCCTCCCCCCCTCCCCCCACAGTACTTTAAGTAATACATAGATTGATCTTTCTATTTCAACAGTTATATCAGCATTTTTTTTGCATGTGTCCTGCCTCAGTCATATTGGAAAACAGTATTTAGTTTTTAAGAATCACTTTAGCAACATTCAGAGAGCCTATGATAACTCAGGCAGTTTTCCTAGCCCCTGATATCATACCAAGAAAGAGCGTTTTGTATAAAGTAACCTCTTATGATTCTACATATATGCAGAAATATTTTGCATGAAATATTAAAATATTTAATGTTGATGCATTAAGCAGAATTTGTACCTCTGGTAGTATTTATAATTAGATTCCTGATCCTGTCAAATTTCAATCAATACAATATGCATACATTTATAGAGAAACGGCCAAATAGAAGAAAAATAGAATAGAACAAATGACTCCATGACGGATAGGAAATTATTCCTATCAAAGAGGTGATATAGGATCTTGCTTCCTTGAAGTCAGTCTTACTTAGAAAATAAAACAGAGATTCAATTCTAATTAACAAAATATTTATTTTAGTACAAAAGTAACAAAAGAATATAAACGTTATTGATCTACATTGTCTCAGCTAAGAAATCACGTCTGCCTCGGGCGAGGCTCACAGGAGAAGAAGAAAAGAGGAGACTCCTGGAATGCACACATGCGCAGTAAAACATATCACATGTCTGCTTGATTAGAAAATACAATAAACCTAGAAATATTGCAGAGGTGCTCAACTGGCAATGTTCACATCGTGACATTGGGAGGGGAAGGAAAGAGAACAAAAGGGAACAAAACTGAATGGAATCCATAAGAAGCAGTAGTCCTATTGGAACAGAGCTGCAAACTTGAAGATTCACATGCTGGTGGCAAAGGGAACAGTTTTCTGCATCTGCTGATGTCTAGATTTGATAACCTTAGGAAGAGATAACTGGTCAGGAAAGTAAAGTAAAGAGAAAGAAGCTTTCATTGGCACCTCCAGGTAATAAGTTTTCAACAGTTTCTCCTATTCTATTCAGGCAATGTAAACCAACTCTCTCCTCCCATTCATAAATAATAGTTTTAAGGGGGGGAACCTTTTCCTATCAGGTAAACAGAGTAAGCAGATATTTAAACATTATGGGGCAAAGTTAATATCCTGGATACAAGTACTAAATGTATTGCAGAACAAAATGTTATTTTCAAGTTATTCATATCTAGTTCAGTTGGACTACATTTACTTCAAAACTGTTGCTATCTGTTTCTTTACTTCTGCAGAATTCCAAATTTTGGGAATAATATGAGGCCATAATTTGTCCTCTAATCTTAATTACAGGTAGTCCTTGACTTAAGACCCCAATTGAGTCCAAAATTTCTGTTGTTAAGTGAAACGTTTGTTAAGTGAGTTTTGCCCCATTTTACCACTTCTCTTGTCAGAGTTGTCAAATGAATCACTGCAATTGTTAAGTTAGTAACATGGTTGTTAAGTGAATCTGGCTTCCCATTGTTTGTAAAATGTCTGCAAGGTGGTCACATGACCTTGGGACACTGCAGCTGTCATACATATGAGTCAGTTGCCAAAAGTCCAAATTTAATAACCATGGGGATGCTGCAACAGTTGTAAGTGTGAAAAATGGCCAAAAGTTACTTTTTCAGTGCCATTGTAACTTTGAACGGTCACTAAATGAACTGTTGTATGTCGAGGACTACCTATACTTCTATGTACCAGTAACTTAAGGTGCCTTGGTTTGCAAACGTTCTCTTTTAACTGTATTGCTTAACCTTTTCAGTGATTGTAGTACAATGATCCACCCGGGTAGTGTGCTTATTGGTTGTCGTCATGTTTTTTAAAGCAGTATGTGATCTCGTCACTGTGGAGAAAAAAACCATCAGTAATTGTTCTTTAGCTTTATAGAGCAAGTATCCCTTGTTGAAATCGGAGCAATTACAAATTTCTCTGAGACTCGACTTCAGGTCATACTCCATTTTTGCAAATATGGCCACTGAAGAGTATGCCGACCAGTTGCCAGAGCAATGTAAAGCTATCTGTCTTACTTTCCTGCTTCTCTTCTTCTTCTTTTTCTTTTTTCTTTTTTCTTTTTTCTTTTTTCTTTTTTCTTTTTTTCTTTTCTTCTTCTTCTTCTTCTTCTTCTTCTTCTTCTTCTTCTTCTTCTTCTTCTTCTTCTTCTTCTTCTTCTTCTTCTTCTTCTTCTTCTACATAAAAAAAATCAAAGAAAAGCAGGCTCTGTAAATATTGGTGCTTAAAATCATGGATCCGCAAAAGACAAAAAAAGGAGGGAGGGGGAACCAATTCAGAAACCCTGGGCTGTTTCAGTTAGGGTGATTTAAGCCTGCTCAGTTTCATGGTCCAGAATCCCTGAGTCATCATGATAATCATTAATTCCATCTTTATTTTTTGCTTACTGAGCTTTAGAAAGATTAGTGATCAGCAAGGGGCACCAATTTAATTGGTACAAAAATTAAATGAAGGCTTCATTGGTTTTCATTACCAGTTGGTTTCAACTTTCTAGGCAGGCCCACCTGGCTGTTTGTTAAGTGATTTGCCATTGTTTTTGCAAATAGATTTTTCAAAATTCCATCCCAGCAGTCTATAATGTAATAGGGCTATAATATAAGAGCATTCTCCTCATCTAAGCATTAACAAATTTCAGCTCTGCTTAACTTTTTGAAAACTATCTAAATTGATTAGGTTCATATCAGGCAAAACTATATGTTAAATTGCAGTTCAGAAGATTTATTGCTGAATCCTATATACAAGAATCTAATTGACTAAAGTTCAATGCGAAATTGACCCAAATAAGGGTCAATGGAATTCAAGAGTGGTTGAACTTAGATTGTTTGTGGGAACATAAAGACTTTAGGCTGATGACTTATTTAACTCTCCCCCACCTCCAGCACTGCCTGTTCTTCTCTTACAGTTCTACCCAGAACCTGGGCAGTCTATTTGAGTTGACCATAGTCTATTGAGTTGACCAAATGCTAGGAGCTGTACTCCTAACTTATCTGGAGAAGCCTGGAAAAGAGTGACTGAAGACTTGTTATTCTTTGAGATCACTGAAGTAGCAGAGGATCAAAGTAGGAAATTTTCTGTATTAAAATTAAATCAATAATTTTGATCAAGTAGAAGTTTCTACTTGTCAAAATTAAATTAGCTGCAATTTCTACAAACAAGTCTAAAGCCAGCCCCATGTTCATCCCTAGAATAACCTATTTTCAATCCCACCACCAATGTGATCCTTATGCTAGAATTTTCTTTAATGACAATTGACAACACTCTAGTGCAGGGGTCCCCAACCTTTTGGACCTCAGGGACCACCAAGGTCATAATTTTAAATCCTGTGGACCACCAAATTCATAATTTTAAATCCCACGGACCCTAATTCATAATTTTAAGTCCCGCAGACCACTAATATGAATGTTTTTAGAAAGATAAATACATCTGTAAAATAATGATCAGAGAACTTTCATTTTATTAATATGAAATGCACCTATTTAATATAACAAAATTATAAATGCTTATTTAATTATAACAAAATCGTAAATGCTTATTTAATCATAAAATCTTTAAAGGTTATTTAATTGTAACAAAATTATTAAAGTTAATGTAATTATTACAAAATAATTGAAGCTTATTTGACTGTGGCTTGCTGATGTTGGTGGGAAAGTCAGTCCCATATTCCAGAGCTGTAGTTGTCATCCCTTCCCTTCCCTCTCCTCCCTTCCCCCCTTTCCTTTCCTTTCCTCTTCTTCCTTTCCTTTCCTCTTCTTCCTTTCCTTTCCTTCTTCTTTCCTTTCCTTCTTTCCTTTCCTCTTCTTTCCTTCTTTCCTTTCCTTTCCTTCTTTCCTTCCCTTCCCTTTCCTCTTCTTTCGTTCTTTCCTTTCCTTTCCTTTCTTTCTTTTCCTTTTCCTTTTCCTTTTCCTTTTCCTTTTCCTTTTCCTGCATCTGGGTGGAGGAGCTGCTCCAGGATGACCAAAGGGCCAGTCCTGTGACTACCACAGCTCTGGAATATGGGACCGGCCCGTGGTGGGGCTGGAAATCTCCACCATAGGGGGTGGCATATGCTATGTGCAACTTTGCAGGTGGTGAAATGTGCAAAAAGGAGTGCAGCCCTCATCGGCCAGAATGAAATGATGGTGCTGTTGTGGGGGGGGCAAGTGGGCTGAAGTAGGGGTTGCGATGGCTGGAAGATGCGGGAGCGAAGTGCTACTTGCATTTATGCAGCATCAGCATTCCGCCTCAGTATATTTGTGCCAGCCTGTGGCGCAAGGCAGCCCTCATCTCCTGCCACTTGGGACTCAGAATGGTAAATGGCGTCCGGTCCGGGGAGCAGCCGGAGTTTGCTGTCCATTGTGGATGCTAGCTTGGCCCCCTGCAAACTAAAGGGCATGCATAAGTGCACCAGCGTGCCTACCGTCCCTGTCCTAATGTTCTCTCTTATCATTACCCATCTTATGTATATAAACAATGTTATATCTATGTATATTACCAAATTTGACAAAAATAAATAAATAAATAAATAAAAACTCATCTTTTGAGGAGCACTCGCTGAAGCGGCGTGGGAAACTTTGGCCGGGCTCCTTGAGAGACGAGAGTTTGCAGGGGGCCAATCTAGCAGGCGCTTTCTCTTGGGCCTCCCACCTGGAGGCTTTGCAAAAGGAGAGATGTAGGCCCAAAAGGCAGCTGAACCTCCCCCCCCCAGGCAGCCATTCGGCTGAGTGCAGCGAGTTCTTGGTCTTACCTTCCTGTTCCAGCTCGTGTGACTTGCACCGCTATACTCAAGGTGAGGTTTGCACTTGGCCTTAAGAGTGGGGGCTGGCATGTGGGCGGGGTGATGTTGGGCGGTGCAGCCTTGTGTTCCCGCGCGCAGGCTGGATTAATTGCTCTCAGCTATATCTGGCCCAGGGGCCAAGATTTCTCCACGGATCACCAAAATTTTCTCACGGACCGCCAGTGGTACGCGGACCACCGGTTGGATGCAGAACACTACCAGTGTGGCTCATCTCAATCATCTAAGGGGTTGATATTGTATATTCTAGCCAGCTTTAAATTGCAGCCAAAGAGATCAGATAGTTTTGTGATCCTCTAATAAATGATCAAATCTCTTTCAAAGCTATCTATGTGGCAATCATTTTCATGGTACCAAATAAACTGTATTTAAAATAATTATGTGCTGGAAGGAGAATTATTTTAGTCTGCTTTGAATTACCTGTCAGTCAAGATTTATTATCCATAAGACCATAGTTTGATAGTTCTCCCTCTAGTCTTCAGATACTCCTCATTGTCTATAGTCACTGCCTATAATTGCATCAGTGATTATATATATCATTTCCATATATGTTTGCCTCTATATATTTTCATATACTATGTTAAATTACTTTGAATTTAGTCTGCCATTTTGTTGCTGACTTACAAAGAGTAACTATTATAAGGGTCAGTAATGTGGAATTCCAAAAACCCAGCTTTTCCTGATAAGAAATGACTGATGATGGAAGAGAGTAGCAAGAAAGCTTATTAATATTATTAATGAAATTTATGTTAATTCTGCAGTGGGGTGAACAGATGAAAAGGTCATACCCAAAGAGGAGAACTGATTTAATGACTGAATTGCACACTTAATCTAGAATTAGATCACACTGCCCAGGTACAATGCTTCTGTTGTGGAGCAACCTGGATAAATTAAATTCAGATGGCAATTTTGCTATACTTTGTTCCTCTGGCTGTGGCTCGAAGGCAAACATGCATTATGAATGTAATTGCCAATTAATAAATTTAAAACAGCACATTTTAAAAATATTTTCCAGCTACTGAAGATCAAATGTTTTACTGAGGGTGAATATTTATGGTATAAACAAATTTAAAACTTATCCCAATTATTTCTCAGACAAAAGACTAACAGGCAGAAACTTTGATTTTACACATTACAGGAACAGAACGTGTCTTTCATTCTTGCAAACAGTTGAAAGTGAAAATCTGAGCAGAACTAGAAGAGATTAATTAGCAATTAAATAATTAACAAAGCTCTATCCTTTTTAAACTGTAAATTAGATAAATCACTCTAGGAATTGATAAGACAAAAGAACACACTCGCATGAACATAGCATAACTCACAGTTAAGAAAAAGTACGATGAAAAACCAGTATATAGTAGGCAGCACAGTGCTTAAAAGGGAAATACTATGTATTCAGAGGTGCTGACTTCTACTTTGTGTTGTATGTATTATCATAAAGTGCTCCTAGCATTATCCTTGTTTTGATGAATTCCTTTTCCTTCAATTTCCAAATCTTCCTCTTTTTAATTCAATCAGATTGCTTTAATTGTAAAGCAAACAATTCCCACAAGGAAAGAGTGATTATGCCTCATGCTTTATATGATTTCATGATTTATCAATATTTGGTCTTAAATTATGTCAACTTGCACCATTGATGCTATAATTACCAAGAAAATGTCTCTACTTTTTCAGGTTGATCATGTTGGCTTTAGTAGATACCTTCATAAATATATTTTCAAACTTCTGTAGGTTAGGGATTGATATAAGCCATTTTAGACTGAAAAAAAAGTCAAGGTAACAGCTATGACTGAAGCTATATCTCTCTTTTTACCAATTTTGTCTTCTTTGAACATTCCTCCTACCATGCCACAGCTTCTGATTTTTAGAAAATATTCATTATTTCATGGGCATGTTATCCTTCGAGTGTTTGAGGAAAATTTGCAAAATATCTCAATCTTTTTTGTTTTCCTCATTTTTGGTTCTGTGTAAAGAATAAAGCATTGCTGTCTGAGATAGCGAAGTAACATGTACTTCCTTGCTCATTTTGTTATCACCAGGAATTCCTGTGGAGGAGCATACAGTGCACCACAGAATTAATTTTATCTTTAAAAAGGGAACACTAAATTATGGTACAAAACATGAAACCTCAGAATTTCAATGCACATGAAATTTTTCTTGGAACAAACTATACCCCTGGCCACCTTACTGGTTGAAGTCACTGAAGTCACATTAGTATAATAAATTACAGTTTAGCTATTGTGTCCCCCACTCTATAGAGCTTTACTTCTCTGAGATCCTTTCAGATGACCCTTACCAGGCTGCTGAGAAGACAATAAATTTTCCTTCCGATTCCCAGTCTAAAAGATCTAAAGGCCAAGGAAGCTTTCAAATAAAGAATTATTGATGTGGTTGCCCAATATGATATTATTGCACTTAAATTCATCAAGTATTTGAAGTGCCCGGCTCAAATCAGTCTCCCAAATAGAAAAATATTTAACAACTTGCATATCAGAAGAGCTTTTTCTAGAGCTCATTTTGAGCAGCTGGACTCCATGGTAACACATGGGAAGTTTCATGAAGTTCCATTTGAAGAAAGATTCTGCATTTATGGAGTACAAGCCTTTGAAGACAATGAAAACAATGAACACATTCTTATTGACTGCAAACTGTACTCTACCGAAAGAGTTGCTCCTTTAGATTCTTATTGAAAAACAAAAAACTATCGGGGCACCAAGAGCAACTATCTTACTTTGTTCAAGGAACAAAGCTGCATATCACTAATAAGGCTGCACTCTATTTCAGAGGCCCTTTTGAAGAGGACAGAATATTTAGATCAGATTGGGTTGGTTGTAGGGATGACAACTTACTATGAACATGCCCTATAGTTTTCTTTGCATCGATTTGTATTTTTGTATCAGTTTTATATTTTTGATGGTCAAATGACCATCAATAAATTTTCTATTGTTTTCTATTCTATATGATGTGATGACTCCCCCAGACGCTTCCCCAGATACCTCTCCAGATGTCAGCTTGGAGGAGGATGAACTAGTTCCAGGCAATTCTGGAGTGGAGTTGGTCAATGGCTCCAAGCAGCTGTCTGAGAGGCATTTGGCTGAAGCACAACTGCAGCAGGACAGCCCTGAGGCTTCAGGTAGGGAAAGCATGCCGCTGCAATGTTTCAGTGATGAGGAAGAGGAACTGCCTTCTGCTCTTGATCCAAGAACATGTAGGGCAGAGAAAAAGCAGGAGCAGTGAAGGTCAGCCCGATTACTTGTGAGTAGAAACCCTCGCTCTTCTTGATGGGATGCACCAGAAGCTGGCTATTTAGCACAGCAGACAGATGGAGGCTATGCTGGGAACAACATGTTCATTTTCTAGCTGTTTGTTTTCCGATCATTTTTATTTTACCCATGCTTTGGATTGACACCATGCATTAACTTGGATTGTGCCTTGTGAACTCTGGACTTTTCTTGCCTCATGAACCCTCTTGTATTGTGGATTTAATTTTGCCTGGTGGATTTATCTCATTTGAGAAACTTTCAAGTGCCTTATGGACTCATTGGCTATTGCTCTGTGGACTAGCATTGGTCTGCTTTTGGCTGGAGTTAATTGGGACAATTCTGGGTTTTTGGTGAGGGGAGTTGCTGGGTAATATTAATAAACCCACTAAACCACCTACATGTGTGTGTGAGAGAGAGAGCACGGGACAGCACACTATAACATGGTTGCTTTTTAGTTTTTGTTGTGCTTTCTAGAGATGGTAGGTTGTGTAATACACAAGAGAGAGTCTTTTCAGTAAATTCTTCTCATATCTATCTATTTTTGTGCTCAGGAAGGTCAATCTGAATCGATGTCTCAATTTTGTTTGGTGAATTCCACACAATTGAACTGGAATTTGATGAATGTCATTAATGCTGTTGTTTGTTTCAAGCAATATTTTCCTTTTGTTTCCATTCTGATATTATTGTATAAAGCTATCGCATGTCTGGACAATGTACCTTGGGTTAAGGAGCCTAATGAGCAGCTTGGCTAATGTAATGATAATAAATAAATAAATAAATAAATAAATAAATAAATAAATAAATAAATAAATAAATAAATAAATAAATAAATACAAGAGTAGGTTTTTCTTGCTCTGAACTTTTTAACTCTCTCTTGATATCATGAACGATATATCATTCAATCCCTCATATGCATTAGTCATAACAGAAAGTAAAGTGCCATCTGAAGGACCAGATGAAAAGGAGAAAGAAGAAAGAAAGGGTGGGTGGGTTCTACACAGTTGGGGTAATAAAGTACACTATATCACAACAATCTTGTTCCCTTTTATTTCTGCTGCTTTATTTTCAAGTCCATCCAGCAGATAGCAGGGCCATTTATTTTAGTAAAAGGTCTCTAATTCTTCATGTACTATAGTAGTCAAAATGTAGAAACCAATAATGATGCAAGATACACATCATCCACAGACTTTGTAACAAACACACAATCATACATATATCTCATTGGCGTTCCTAACCATGTAGGATATAGAAGCCCTGAGAACAAAGCATAAAATGTCAGACAGTCTAAGACATTCATAAGCTTGGACATCTTAAAGAAAACAGAAATAATCACAATCATTACATGAAATGAAAGTTGACATTTCCAGCAGGACTCTAAGAAGAAAACTCTGAATGGCAACTATTGTTCAGTCAGTAAATTCCAAGGCAAGATGTTAATGAGAATTTTTAGAAAGTGAAAATGAATTAAACTGAAACTCAGAAATAGAGATCAAACAGCTGCAAAATTACCAATTAGATTTATTCATTTATTTGGAAATATTTCTGTTCAAATTTTCAGAGTTCTAAGTCTGTGCAGAGAGATTTTTTTTAAAAAAAGATCTACCTATCATGGTTGAATCAGTTTCAGTGGAAGAAATTATTTTAGATTCCTTATAAGAAAAATAACTTAATTAAATTGAATCTTACATTTATATTCCATACGGCATTTATTTGTTGACCATCTGTGCAGTGATATTAAATATTATACAATTCTATGTTACTCCAGGACAGAGTTCAAACGTAGTGCTCACAGAGTAATTTTGAACCATTTCTATGTTTTTCTTTTTTTAGTTTAAAGATCATTTTGTTAATTGTTAAAAAAAGTAAAATAAAAATAAATTTTGAACCAAATAATACTTACCAGCCTAACACAACAGCTTATAGAGAGACTAAGAATTAAAAAAAACCCTATGCATCTGTCATTATGAACTCCTTGGAAGACGGGTATAGCATTCTAAAATTATGCAGACTTTTGATGGAGTGATTTTGTGTGAAAGTGATTTGTTTTCATTACCCCATCAAAGCAGATCCACAAAGCAAAACATCTTTTTTTTTCAACTGATGAAAGCAACTATTTTGCTTCTTTCTGCCAATTTTGTAATCCCTTAGTGATCTACACTTGTGCAATCAATGTACAGAAGCCATTTGTCTCAAAACAAGGGACTGTTTGAAACAGACTAGCCTTGTCCCAATGCTTTGCAAAATAGAGCAATTTGCCTATGGCATTTCTAGCAATGAGATGAATTATTTGCACTGGCCTGATATGAGGGGGTGGGGGGGAAGGGAGGGACGAAGGGAGAAAGAATACATACATTGCATAGATTGTTGGAATATCTTCAATTTGTACAAAGACAACTAAAGCAATGTAATAGATGAAACCATATCATTCATCTCTTTGAAGGAGCAAGTGGTTGGGGAATTCTGGGAATTGGTCTACACAACTTAAATTTTGAGAATACCAATGCATTATTTAATCCACATTTTCTAAGCTTGTTTTAATTACTGTTTTCACTTTTAAAGCATGATAATTATTTCTCTGCATTGGGCCCTGAAGTTCTTGTCAAGATTCAAATTCCCATTCATTTGGACAGCTACATTCTTAAAATAACTATGAACTTCAAGAAAACTTTTCCTAACACTATTGGATAGTTGTTATAAAACCTGATTCTGGATAAACAAAACAAGATATCCTCTGTTCTCAGGAATTCATCAAATCAAATTGCATTTGTATCAGATTTCAAGGAAAACCAAACATTATCTGTATATAAATCCATCACAGAATAATACAGTGGTATCCAAGCTGTTGTTAATGTAACCAGGGAGCTCTGAAAAATTGAAATGACATTTGGGAGACATCGAAAAAAGTATGCAGGGAGAGAATTAAAAGAAGTGAGCTCTACAGCCATTTATGTATAGTATGTATCAACTGGAACTACCATCTGGGGAAAGAAGGAAGGGAGGGAGGGAGAATTTGCAGCTGGAATCTTTTGACTGTATTACCATAGAACCAAACCAAATAATTAATGATTGCCAATGTAATCCAACAGTATTTAGAGACTACGGATTTCCCCTCCCCGTCCTTAATGGTCAAGATGGATGTTAGCAATATGCAGAGACTGCTGTAATTAGATTTGTTTATTCCTGTAAGATCTGCCCAGCTGGTCTTATCTGGCAGGTTTCTTCAACTAAATTATGCAGACCTGGAGCCTGGAAGTGCAACTCTCTATCTTCTTGCCTTCTTATGTGAGGTTTGCGGCAGTAGTGGGATTCAAATAATTTAACAACCGGTTCTCTGCCCTAATGACAGCTGGGTGGGTATGGCTGGGTGGGCATGTGACTGGGTGGGCATGGCCAACTTGACATCACTCACGTCGAGGCTCTCCTCTTCACAGGAGCTGACATAGCGCCCTGGCTGGCTACAACACATTCATTCTCAGCCTTATTTGAGATTCCTAACTGCAATGGACAGCAAAGCTAGGATTGACGTCCACCTGTGTCAATCCAGCAGACAAAACAGGAAAGGGGGCCAGAGAAAAACAGTCCAATTGTCAAGGTACTATCTCCACGCACTTCCTCCCCGGATGCTGCTGCAAGAGTGGGAGGCCAGTGAACCAGAGAGCTTATTCCCTGTCTTCCCAGGAGCATGGGACTTCTTGCGAGCTCTTGCCCTGAGCTCTCCTGAGTCCAGTTGCCAAGATGCTCTCTCCACACACTTCTTCCCCTCCGGCACCTTAGAGCTGCCTTGGGGTTTTGCCTGCATGGATGTCACTTGCTTGGAGGGGGGCGGGAGGGTGGTGGTGGTGGTTAGAGGAGTGCTGAGATGCTGAAATGGCTTCAGTCTGGCCAGATGGAAAAGTGCAAGAAGGCAACTCTCTTGGGTGCAGCATAAGGAGGGAAGGGGAAGCAGGCTGTCAATAGTCCCTTACTCTTGCCCAAAGTATGAGTCGAGCAGCCCAGTGAGGCGAGGGGAGGGGAGGAGTGGCTGGGAGGGGAGGGGCGAGGCTTTAGCTGGTTCGCCGAACTGAACTGTTAGCTACCGGTTCTAGCTGAATTCCACTACTGGGTTTGCCCCAAGATCTGAACCTACCACATGCTTCTGGTATTTCAAGGACTAGAATATGACTCTTCACCCAGATCTTTGACAAGGATGATCAACATCCTTTTTCTTTGTTCCATCTGGGTTTTTTCTCAGCCATCTTTGTTCCTGTTTTGTGTTGTTTTCATATTTTTAAGTTGTTTTCTTGTTTTAAGTATTTTTAACAATTTTTAAACCACCTAGAGCAGTGATGGCGAACCTATGGCACGGGTGCCACAGGTGGCACGCGGAGCCATATCTGCTGGCACGCGAGCCGTTGCCCTACCTCAGCTCCAGTGCACATGTGTGTGCCTGCCAGCTAATTTTTGGCTCACGTGGAGGCTCTGGGAGGGCAATTTCGGCCTCCGGAGAGTCTCCAGGGTGGCAGGGGGGAGCGTTTTCACCCTCCCCAAGCTCCAAGAAAGCCTCTGGAGCCTGGGTAGGGCAAAAAATGGGCCTACTGGTCCAACTGGAAGTCGGGAAATGGGGGCGTGGGGGGGTCACGCACGCATGCGCAGGGGGGGTGGGGCAAGTGGAGGGCTTTGAATTATGGGTGTGGGCACACACGCGCGTGCGATAGCACATGCGCGCACTATTTCGGCACCCGAGGAAAAAAAGGTTTGCCATCACTGACCTAGAGTCACTAGGAGTCGGACACCAGATAAATTTAATAAATTAGTAGTTAATTATTTAGCGCATGTATGATGAACTATGAAAAAGTTGCTGAAGAGACATAGCAGGAAAGAAAGCTGTTCAATTGTGTTTTGGGTAGGAAGAAATCAGGAAGCATTTGCCACAATCACTTTGGATTATGTGAGGTTTTATGTGGTGTTGATAAGCAGCTGACCCACTTAACCACTCCAAAGCAGTCCCTTAGCAGTCTATTTGAAATTTTAAATGTATCTTAAGTAAATCTTAGTTAATTACTTACCATTTTTTCAACCCTGGCCATCTGGGAAGATTAACATTGATGCAGCTCTTGAATATGCATTCATTTTGCCTCATTCTGCAGCCTATTCTCTTTCTTCTGTATTGTTATGAAATGAGAAACGACAACAGTCCACTAAGGTGGTTTTTCAATTCAGTTTACAGTGAAATGGATTGCTGCAATAAACATGGGAGTCAGAAGTGGGTTCTTCCCAGTTCGGACCGGTTCGCCCGAACTGGTAGCAACCCGCTGGTGATGTCACAATGATGTCACGGAACCAGTTCGGTTGGTGCCGGTCCGTGGGCACCCGCCATCTTTTTTAAAAATTTATTTTGAATTTATTTATTTTTATTTATTTATTTTTTTTCTTCTGAGCATGCGCAGAAGCTGAATTTCCGGCAATGTGTATGTGGTCGCCATCTTGTTTTTGGCTTTTTTAAAAAAAAATTGATACTGTGCACGTGCGTGCGCGCAAAGCGAGCGCCCACACAGCACACCTACGCAGCACGGGAGGAAGCGAACCGGCAGCGAGGTAAGTTAGAACCCACCCCTGATGGGAGTGCTGCATACCAAAGATGGCCAAATCCTAAACCTTTATTGAATGGATGGAGAGAACATTGTTTATAACTGAACAGTTGTATTTATATTAAAACAATGTAATAAGAACCTGGTGGTTGATTGCCAGTCAGACTTGCCAGAATAACTTTATGAACCGCGAGGCTGTCCGTGGGCCATGTAGACTCAGGAGGAATAGTAAATCAATAAACTGCATAAAGGTTGCTGCCACATTGGATATTATTTTTACAGAAATGGGCATGATGGATTTTACTCTCCCTATTTCTTTGCTAAGGGCGGGCTTAAAGGTAGAAGATTTATTTGAAGGAAAACAGGGGAATGATTGCATTGTAGCCTTCTTCATTAAGTCACTCAAATATCTATAATAGTGCTGTATGTATTGCTATACAACATCTTTCTCACAATGCAAAAGTAGTTTGTGACCTTCATATAATTGTTGGAATCTTCTTTCTGCTTTGATCCATTCACAGTATATCAACAATGC
The DNA here is from genome assembly GCA_023053685.1 of Diadophis punctatus similis. Classification (NCBI taxonomy): domain Eukaryota; kingdom Metazoa; phylum Chordata; class Lepidosauria; order Squamata; family Dipsadidae; genus Diadophis; species Diadophis punctatus. The sequence goes on along the minus strand of JALIGW010000007.1, from coordinate 2,917,211 downwards.
CTGGCATCTTGTAAACCATTAATACAGTTTGTTTCTCAAAGTGTAGTTTGTGGACTCCTGGAGGTTCCAATGACCCTTTCAGCAGGTCTACAGTCAAATAAATATTTTAACTTTCTCTATTTTAATTTCTAATACAGCTTACATTGTTAAATATAAACATATAAAACAAAGCTCTGTAGGATCTTCAGTTGTTTTTAATAGTATAAGGCAGTGATGGCGAACCTTTTTTGGTTCGTGTGCCAAAAGAGTGTGTGTGCGCGCACTAGCACGCGCACACGTGCCCATACCCATTCCCTCCCCCACGCATGCACACAACCCCCCCATGATGCCCCCTGCACATGCGCACACCCCACCCCCCCGCACAAAGGCCTTACTGAAGCTTGGGACAATGAAAAACGGCAAAACGGGCAAACCGAAAGTTCGGAAAAATGCACTTCCGGTTTGCCCGTTGGGCTGTTTTTCACACTCCGGGGCTTCAGGAAGCTTCCCTGAACCCTCCGGAGTGTGAAAAACAGCCTAATGGCAAACTGGAAGTGCATTTTCCGAACTTCCGGTTTGCCCGTTTTGTCATTTTTCACTGTCCCAGGCTTCAGGAAGCTTCCCCGAACCCTCTGGAGTGTGAAAAACAGCCCAATGGCAAACTGGAAGTGCGTTTTTTCAAACTTCGGGTTTGCCCGTGGAACTGACATAGGGCAACGCCTCGTGTGGCCTCCGATATAGCTCTGTGTGCCACCTGTGGCACATGTGCCATAGGTTCACCATCAATGGTATAAGGGGTTCCTGTGACCAAAATTATTGAAAACTGCTCATTTCCATGCTTGTAAACTGATAGTTACTGCTTGCGAGAGGATTCTGGAGAAATGGAATATTCTACTCCCTTTGTGATGTTATTTTTGTTTTCAAAAAGAAAGTCTCCGTGAATGTAACCTAGAAGACCAGCATACTGCAGATAAAAATATGGCTTGATTCCAGGGCTGGCAGGAGATTCTTACATGTTCTAATCTGATATTACTCAAGGCTCCTTGGCTAAGACAGACAAAGAAAGTAAAATATAGCAGACAACACATGTACAGAGAGCAGGAAAAATTATTTTGACAGACAGAGAAGGGGAACCATCCAGGGAAGAGCATCTTCTTTTTCTTATCCCCAGATTGGATCACAATTAGGTTCAACATTACCTCCTGCCCATTACTTTATGAACAGGGGCAAAACCCGAAGCAAGGGGTTTTCTTTGCAGCAGAATCCTCTTATCAGTATTGCATTTATATTGTTATGCCAGACGCAAAAACCTGTGTAGGCAAACAGTCATAAGCAGGCAAGGTCAGGCCAAAAAAGGGACTTTATTGCCTCCCCCCCAAACATAGAATAGCCCATCAGTCATTGCAGTGCCAAATACTGCACTGGAATAGGTAGCAGCCTTCCCTCTGACTTATCTTTCATTCCTGAAGTTATTTATCTATATAATAACAGTTATTTAATTTTACAAAACATTGGAGGATTCAGTTTAATCTGGAAGTTGCTAAGTATAAAAGAATGGTTCATTGTATTTCTAAATTAAACTTCAGTGAATGTACATTTTAAAATGGAAGCGGGAACTTTTCCAGAAATACACACTGGTGCCTGGTGAGAATCACTTTTTCAGCTTTTCATTCCATGGCATAACCAGAGGGAATAAAATGGAATGACTTTGTTCAGCTTCGTTTCTTTGTATACTTTTAAGCTTTTTGCAAAAAACTTTTGAATAAAAGAAACCCAAAAAGTTATTCAATCCGATGAGGATTCTTGGATCCTTGAAAAAAGTGAGAAGCTAAAGAAAGTGCAAGTCACAATAGAGCATACCTGTTCTGCACAATGTTTTTCCCAATTAAGCAAAAACCTATACTGGTATAAGTATAAGATAACAGGCTACAGTGAGATAGATCTAAAGCTGAATGCTGCAACTGGATAGAAAGCTTGTGCAAGCATGAGAGAAAACAGTACTATACCCTAGATATACAGCTATGTGCATCTCTATGTTTTAAAAATGCAAACAATGCAAAGTGTGTGTGCACTTTAAAATGCAAACTGTAATCAGATTGTTATCTGGGTCATTTGTTTCGGTGCCAGATAATGATTTTTTTTTAAATGACTGTACAATTTCCAGGCACTAAAAACTAAAATGGTTTCACTGTAGAATTATTCTCTGTGTAATCCAGAAGGCATCTGACTGCCCAAAAAGAAACTTTCCCTAAAGGGAACTTTCCAAAATCTCACAATATCTTGTCAAAAATGCCAGTATCTTGGAAGATTTTATGATCTTGCCAGATGTAGGTGCTTTTGCCAATATTCAACTATATGTTTTCCAAACAAATTCTATTTTACAGAACAAGTTATATAGCTTTCAGATTAGCATTAGAAAATGTGAATATGAAAGCATATTGATATATTGAAAGGACAATTAAAACAAAGAGTTTTAATTGTCAAAAGGATCAATATTGCCTTACAAGTTCTGTGGCTGCTGCCATTAGCAAAGATCCTGTTGGAAGAAATATCCATCTGGTGGTTCAGTTCCAATACATTGAATACATTAGAGTCAGAGGTGGTATTCAGCTGGTTCGGACCGGTTCGGGCGAACTGGTAGCGGCAATTTGGACTGGTTCACCGAACCGGTAAATACCACCTCTGGGTGGCCCCTGCCCCTGCCCCCACCCACCCAGTCACCCAGTTGCCCGCCTGCTTGCCTGGTCACCACTCACTCCGCCCGCCCACTCGACACTCGCCCTGCCTGCCTGCTTGATGCTCGCTCTGCCCATCCCTGCCCTATATATGTTGCCTTCGCCACATGGCCCAGCTAATCGCCTCGCCAGTTGCCTCTGTGCCTTGCCTGCTCTGCTCAGCTCACCAAAGGTAAGCTTGCCGCCCACTCACCCTTCACCTTGGGTCGGGGGCGGGGCCCAGGGACGTGCCATTCCCTGAGGCCTTGGAACCTTTGCCCGCTTGCCGCCGGCCTCAGCCAGGTTGGGGAATGTGCCATTCCCCGGCTCTGGTCTTGCCTTGGAGCTGCTGCCCACTCACCGCCCGCTTTCAGCCAGGTCGGGGAATGCGCCACTCAGAAATGTAATTGACTACCTCCAATTTCCCCCACACACACATACACCCGCCATTCCTGCCTTTTTGGCTACCAGGCATCCTGTCTTGCATGCAGTAAGCAGCCCCAGAACCATACAGCTTTCGAGTTGCTTGCCATGCCCTATTATTGCCCCAGGAGCTACAGCTGCCCCAGGCCAGGCCTAGTTGCCCTTGTGACCCTGCAATCCAAGACCCCTGTTGCCCTGTGCTGTGATACTCCAGCTCACTTTCACCAACTTTTCTTTTCTGATCAATCAAAAGCAATATTACAAAACTAGTAGAAAGTCTGTGGCAAAGAAGGACACTGTAACATAACAACTATCAAATCTGGGATAAATTACCATATCTTACATTTATTCCAAAGTTTTCATGAATTCTTAAAGAGAATTTACTCTTTACTCTTTGCTGGGAGATGGAGGGAGATGAATGAATGAGACACTCCAATTAGCATGAAATACCCTCTAAATGGTCATCTTTAGTCTGTTTGGTTTACTATTTAAAGAATGTCATCCAATGTATTATGCATACATTGGCATCTTTAAGACATCTATTAAATGCTTCAAAATGTCCTAATCATGTAATATATGAGAACACTTTAATCTTGTGAGGCCATAGGCAGCTTCAAGATGTGTAGATTAAATGAATGCCCTACACGCTCAGTAAAATAAATGGGCTTGCAGTTTTTTTAATATAAAAAAGTTCAGTGTGGCACTGAGCCCAGAATGGTGGTAGAAATTTAACATGTTAAAGGTGAACTTGTAGTACAGCATTTTCCTCTGAGAAATTATGCCTTCTGCAGAAATGAATATAAATCAAGATAAGAATTTGAAGGAGAAAAAAGACATTTTCTTTCAGAACACTCCAATCCAGGGGTGTCAAACTCAAGGCTCAGGGTACTTAGATCTGGCCCGCAGGGCTGCCCTGTAAATAGCAAAGGACTGGCACGCGGTGCATCTGCCAGCAAAAACGGGCTCCCAAGCTCCATTTTCGGCTGTCACGGCCTCCTGCAGCCCTCTGCCAGTGAAAACGGAATGCGGGAGGGCTGCGCATGGCCCTCCTGAGCTCCATTTTAGCTGGCAGAGGGTTGCAGGAGGCCATGGCAGCCGAAAATGGAGCTCAGGAGCCTGTTTTCACTGGCAGAGCACCCGGGCCACCACAACAGGAGTGACGTCGAGCTGGCTATGCCAACCCTGGCCACATCCACCCCAGCCCTCTGACGTCAAACACAACCCTGATGCGGACCTCAATGAAATCAAGTTTGATAGCCCTGCTCAACACAACTGTCAGTCAGGAAGTGCTGTCTCTTTGATGTATTCTCCTCATCCAGATGATGATGATGATGATTCCAGCTTTGTGATCTCAAACTTAGATACTTCTCTTTTGTATATTATTTTAGCTACATGATGTTTGATACCTATAATCTGAACTGAATCACAGGATTCCATTGCTGACATTAGTACAAATTAATACAAGTTTATTGTGTTGCATAAACTTACCCAAACCAACCTCCATTAGATGGCAGGAGACTTCTGGAAAAGAATGCGTAAAATGGTGATATTAAGACAAAATATTATTTTATTAGATTCATGGATTTGTATTGTTTACTCCTGATAACTGCAAATCTAATTCTACCTTTGGCCTTCATCAGCAGAATCTCTCTGTTTTTATCAATACTTCTTATCAACTTTGAAATATTACTGAGACAGCTTTTACTTCTGGGTCAGCATTATGAATTGAGCTCACTCTCAAACAAGCAAACAAAAAAAGGAGAGCCATTAAGCTTTTAACAGCCTGCCTAATTATAAACTCTTTAAATACCTATGTGCTAAACATCTGTGAGGCATAACTATCGGGTGTATTGCCCGACTTCTTGTATGCTTATTCTGGTGAACTAAGCATTCTGGCCCATATTACTATAGATATGTTCCTATGCTCTCTCCACAGCGTTTCCAAGTGTGATGTCTATCAAAAGTACAAATGAAGATGGTACACAGACCATCAAACCTAGTAGTCAATTCTAAAACCCGTTGCTACCGGTTTGCGCGCGTGCTCACTTGCTCGCTTGCTTGCGTGACGCTTCTGTGCATGTGCAGAAGTGTCCCGGGTGGGTGGGCGGAGCCTCCTGCCGCCAGCGCTACTGGTTCGCAGAACCGGGCTGAACTGGGAGCAACCCACCACTGATCAAACCATTATTCACAAAATATTAAGCATTAATGAGTCTCATACTATTTCTGAGAGTAGAACAATCAATATAAGACTAAGGAATAGCTAAATGAAACTATGTCAGTACCTGCACAAACAATGGTTTATCTTCTTACTCCAAGTTTGTAAGTTTGCATGATGCAAGCTACAAACTATTATTGCTGTGAGCATAGACAATATAACCTGTTCTAATACTTATCCATCATCCATAATTTATAGTTATTGTCAAAGTACATCTTTCCTATGGACCCAGCCCATTCTGCATGTTCATCCCAAGTGGGATATTCTCATGAACGTGAAGTGAGAGAAGGGAACAATTAGCAATGCTTTTCTTTGGTGGCCTCTGCTTGTGAAACAGTCTTTTCCCAAGACCAACTTGGTACTCCCTTGGCATCATTTCCAAAGTCCATGAAAATGGAATGTTTTCAAAGGGTTTCCAAGGTATAATTATTGGTGCTATGTAGATTGCAGTTGGATTTATACTATTTGTGTTATTATTGTTTTATTGGTTGTATTTCATTTAATGGTTTTATCTTTGTAATTTAAAATGAATTTCGGTTTTATCAATGAGAGGGTTTTCCGCTTACCAGAGTGGGTGTGATTTCGCATGCTACCTGCGTCCCACGGATGGGGCTTTGCTTGTTTGCATGGCCTCGTTTCTGGCATGCCCTGGCCTGGCGCTAGTCCATGGACTGGGGGCTGGGGACCCCTGATTTACTACTGTTAATCAATCTGTTTTGGCAGTATAATAAAATGTATTAGCTAGCCATAGTAGTGTAGAAAGGAGGCCTTGCTTTCCAGGGCAGAAGGTCAAAAAAGGTGCTGTGAGCCTCTTGAAGAGGACCAACCATCGAAATATGTGCATTTATTTAGCCTGGCTGTTGTGTAATCATATGTTGAGCCCTGCCCTTATCTAGAATATGCCCATGTGCTGAGCACCATGCTTATCTTTGCAAGCAGAACTGTCCTGTTAATTTTTTTTTTTTTTAAGGAATGACGTTATGAAACCAATGAAATGTCTACTAATGAGAGTAGTTCACTCAGTTTGTTATAGCAAGGCAGATCTTTGGCAATAAGTGATTTGAAAAATTTCATTTCTACCCAGTCTTTAAAGAATGAAATTATCTTTCTTTCCTCCAGTGCCAACTGTTTTTTGCCTTTTTAAAACATGCATTATTTGATTCAAATGATGTTTTTCTCCATTGAGATGACTTGTCTGGTTTGTCTGCTTAAGCTTGTCTTGTCAAATTCTCTCCCAAACAGAGGCTGGTTTCATAAACAACTGCAGGAGCAAGTATTGATAGGAAGCTGATTTCAAATTGTAGGCAGAAAAATAGGGGAGGAAAGGTCATGCATAGGCTGTTGATGTTTTTTAAAGCAATGAAGAAGTAATATGGGAAGTTTAATAAGAGAATTGGATTTATTAGTCTATCGAACAAATAAAATTGAGAACGCCAAACTGTGATTAATATGACAACTCAAGGAAATTATTGTACTCAAGAGGTGTATATGACACTAATTACTGATTTAATAATGACTGATTTGTCATTATGTATTGATAAACAAGCAGTTTGTTTTTTTAAGTTTATGAACCTTGAAATTAAGGTGTAGACTAAAATGGGCCTGAAGGGTGGCCTCCCATCCAGGAGATTTTTGCCTATATAACAGCAGTCCCAAACCATTCTGGCTTTGCAGACTGGCGGGAGTGGCAGGGTGAAGAGGGAATGGTTTCACATACATGTACCTCACTTGTGCAAATCTAGCATGTGCTCCTGCGCCACTTGCACGGTCTGTTTCCCAATGGGCCACAGACCCGGAGTTGGGGATCCCTGATATATATGAGCAGTGTATCCATTGCAGTCCACTAAAATAGAACCAGATTAGTTCTCCTGTAGACATCAGTTGTGAATAGTGTGATGGAAAATATGGTAAGACATCAAATTCCTCCACATATACACAATTTGGCAAATCAACTTTGATCTATACCAAAAATGGAGTGGGCCAGTATCTCTATGGGTAGTGGTTACAGCCATTTTTCCAAGAAGTTTTTTCACCATCCAAGGATAGAAAAGAAGTAATCAAATGTAATAATAATGTTTAGATGAACAGATGAACAATATAAATGCCACATTTCCCACTTGCGTGATTCTCAAGTTGAAGGCAAATTGAACATTCTCTTTCTGTAACCCAGCAGTTGCCCTGTAGTTGGTATAAGCCAAAGAAAGTTAAAGGTATTAAATTAAATATCTAAAATTGCTGAATGTAAGAAGTAGGATCCTCGGACCTGCTAAGGTAAATAGAAGTAGATATTCTAGAAGAGAATCAGTCCCAAAAAATAAGCAGGGGGAAAAAATCTAGATGAGTCTTGGAAAGATAGAGTTACCAGTTTTCTGGCAAAAGGAAGATGTGTATTCTTTTTTTTAACCTCACGATCTCTGCTCAGCAGGCATAGACTTAAAATCAAATATTGCCCAACTTGTTGAGTATTTAACAAGGTATCTCTTTCCCAGCAGCTTTTCCATCTGCAAGTTAGCAAGTTCTGGTCTATGACTTTAATTAGACGATTAGTGCAATTAATTAATACAGTATCTACTGTCCGAATTGACAAAACCTTAATCAATTACCTGATGAAGACCTTTATCTCTCAGCTCTGGCACATCTCTGAAATTGGTAAACCAGTCTTTCTGATGCTGGAAAAAATAATTTTTGTTTGGGTTGGTTTTTTGGGGGCAATTGTTCACTGTAATTTTTGTCATGGGTGCCAAGAAAGAGTGTCTTCCTTTTCCTCCCATTTGTCCTCCTTTCCAATTGTCTGTGTCCTCCTTTGCCTGTCCAGATATCTGGTAACCCCCATGAAAAGGTTAAAAAGCTGTGAAACTGTAAGCCTCAAAGTAAAAACACACATATCATTAAAGAGAGAAGCAGAAGTTTAGACTGAAAGTATGACTGGGGGAAAAAGGAAAGATTAGGTTAGAAAGACACAAGCTATGGAGGGATTAAGATAAAAAGGTTAAGTCAAGGCAGTAAGCAAGAAGTTCAAAAAGATAAAGAAGGAGGCGTTGCTTCCTGCAGCACATTCTCCAGCTGGAATTCCACTCATTGCAGTTATTAAGAGAAGGAAGCAATTTGGGGGAGTTGAGAGTGTAAGGGATTCAGAGTGTCTGTTGTTGACAGATCAATCAATAGACAGAAGCTGGCAGTTTTCAGAGTAGGAAAATCATCCAGTCAGAGTAGGAAAATCATCCATTCTAGTATTGACTAGAAGAAGTTCAAGACTTGAAGAGCCAAAGAGAGGAATGGATTAAAGACCTGGGCCAGATGAAGAAAAATGGTTATAAGATTTTATGCAAAGAAAGCTGTTTGCCAGGAGCACTGCATCAATAAGGGAGGGAGGAGAGCTCTGTTCATATATGCTTCTGAAATGTCACACACAGGAGACTATTCAATCAGTTGTGTATGAGAAGCTAATTTTGGGCAAGCTTCCATGCAGAAGACAAAAAGATTTATCTCACTGAATTCAGAGACAGACAGACAGACATGGTTTGCCACTCTGTCTTCTTAGAACTGAGAAATAGTGACTCTCAAAAGTCATTTAGTTGATTTCATGCCTATGGCAGGACTAGAACTCACGGTTTTCCAATTTCTGTCCTGATACCTAATTACTATACAAACTGGCTCTTTTAAAGTTATTGTTATAACTTCATGATATAACTGGTTGGTGTTAAGTCCTCAGACTTACGACGACGCCAAAATACCCAAGCTGGCTGCTTAGTCGAAGCCTGATTGGCTAAGACGCGAGCAGTCGGCAAGTGAGAAATTGGGGCGTCCAGATTGGTTGCTAGTTTGACAGATCGACTATAAAAGGAGCTGTCAAACGCTGAGTTGCTGTTCTGTTCTCTCTTTATTGCCTGTGGTGCTGAAGTGTTAAATAAAGCGTTCCTGTTCAGAACTTCGTCTTGCCTCCGTTGCTGTCAGCCCGGGTGCCTCCGATTGAACACTGGCGACGAAGGAGTGGAACTTCTGATTAGAACGACTGGCCGCAAGCCGGAGAGCTCAATCGCTTGGGCTGCAGCCCCTCACAATTTAGTCACTCTGAGCTGAATCACTTCAGAGCTGGTCACTAGCTGGGGCGACGAGAGGTCGCTTGGTGCCTACAGCCCAAATCCGTCCTTCTCAGGATGGCCACATTACTGGCTTTTGCTCCCTTTGAGCCTGTTACAGAATCATGGGACGACTATCTAACATGCTTTGAATGTGTTCTCCGTGCTAACGACTTCGCGGAGCTCTCCAGCACCAGGAAGCTAGGCTATTTTCTCAGCTCGTGCGGCAGAGAAATGTTTGCTACAGCACGAGCTTTAACAGCCCCTCAGGCTGTCTATATGGTGCCTTGGAAGACGCTCTTGGAGAAGCTTCGCAACCACTACGCTCCAACACCTTCCCGCATCGCATGATGGCATGCCTTTTGCCATAGATTCGAGAAGGAAGGCGAGTCCATTAACGACTTCATACAGCCTCCCTGAACTGTCAATTTTCTGACCTAGATGATCTCTACTGGATCAACTGGTCTGTGGAGTCAGAGATCTTAGGCTCCTACATCGATTTCTAGCCCACCCTGAACTGACCCTACAGATTGCTTTAGATGAAGCCAGGTCTTCAGAACTCTCTGAGCAATCAGCCTCTGAACTGCAGAGATTCCTTCCTTCCAGCTCGCTGCCCAGCAGAAGCCAAACTGTCCATCATGGGGACTCTGACCTTGAGGACTGTTCTGCGGAGGAGGAAGACGTCTGCCACCTCAAGGCTAAGAACAAAAGGGCTCCTAGTGCAAAATCGCCTCAGCCTTCTTGCCTTGGCTGTGGGGGGAACCACAACAGGGCTGATTGTAGGTCTGCAGGGCTATCTTGCCACCCATGGAAGCGCCCCCAGACCCAACCAACCAACGCAGAGCCTATCGAAGGCCACTTAACCGCAAGGAAGACTGTTTCTCTGTCACCAGAGTTAACAGTCCTCCAGCTGATGACATCAGCCACGCTTCTGCAACAACTCATCCTCCAAATTGTACCTCTCAGTCCAGCTGGAGGGCAAGCCTTGCAAAATGGAGGTGGACACCGACTCCTCCAGGTCCCTCATCTCATGGGCCACAATAACCAGGTTGTTGCCCCATTTCACCAAACGGCATCTTCAACCTTGCCCCATCGCTCTCAAGGATTACCAGGGCAAATTGATTCCGACCGTTGGCTGTGGCTCCTTCAAAGTCACTCACAAGGCCTTTTCAGGCCTACTGCCACTCATTGTGAATTGTGAGATCACAGTTCAAGTTCTGACTTTTCCTATTGCTTACTGGATACTGGGGAGAGAGAGAGAAATCCCTCCTTGGAGCTATTCTTCTCCAAGCTATTCTTCCATCTTGTTGGTGGAAGATTCACAGGAGTTTGTTTGAAGCAAATTACCAAGAAGCTAAAAGGGTTTCTGTCTGAGAGAATAATTAGGGAATCAGCTAGTCAAACTCAGGACCAGTTTCAGTGTTACTGTACCCATGGAGACACTGCTGGGATATGCATCTCATTACCCCACTCTCACATTTTCTGTTTCTACATTTTCTATTTTAGCCAGGCAGGCCACCCTAAAAAAATTGAGCTGTTTGAAGCTCTCATCCTTCATTCCATCACCAGCAGTAAAATATATATGGATATTAAAATGGATGTTGATCTTAAAAATTAATGCAGAAGGAGGGCAATTGATATGAAACATGTTTTTGTTTCATATCAACTGAAATGATAGGAATTGAAAAAAAATCCCTGAAGACATGCAGTTTTATTCAATTTAGTTTCTTTTCAGTGGAGATTAAGCTAACACGCAAAGCATCAAACTGTTTAGGTTTTTGGCCTTGCAGTTTATCAGTCTGTGAGAGAGCAACTACCACAAAGTAGAACTTACCCAGTCATAAAGCGGCAAGGATATATCAAGACTTTACAGACCTGCAAGCCATCAATCATGAGATCATTTGATTACCAAGAAGCTCATTTTACATCAGGATAGGACTGCATTTGCATTAGTCAAAGCCATGTTTTCCTACCACAGGGAAGCATCCCAGTGAGATAAAATAACTTTTATTATCATGTTTTATTGTGAACACTCTGGCACACATTAAAAATTAAATTCTTTTGCCTGCTCTCAAAAGAAAGTAAAAATCTACCCATATACATACACATGCTACATCCATACATATGTATACATATCACTGTTCATTTTGAATACATAGCAGAAAGAAGAAACTTGAGAGTTCACAAGGTTGATACCATATGGAACAAAACTGACTGAATCTAAATGTTCTGCTTCAGATACCACGAAGCCTCCTCCCAGAAGATAACAAGAATGATTCTGAATACAATACAAACATGCTGGACAAATTTCCCTCCCACCAGACAGAAGTTCAAGGTGTTCAGAACTTGCTGTGCCAACCACTCCCAAATGCAATCCCTCCAATAATCCATTTAACTGATGACATAAATGAGACAAGAAAAAAAACCTTACAATGAATTTCCACCCTCCCTCCATAGTCATCCCCAGTCTTCTGGGGATCGAAAAGAGTCTTTTAGTCTTTACTTGTCCATCTCAGGGTCCTTTCTATCAAGTTTTCTGGGTGGCATTAGGCTTGGCTTGATGGTTAGGGTGGTCAGTCAGGCTTGGGAAAGTCTGCTCCACTCTGGTTGCTGTGATGACTTTCTAGTTGAGGGCTAGATCCAAACCCAATTCTTGGCTCAATGAATGGAAGGTCTCCTTTGGATGCAGCATCTGGATCAGCATCTGTTTTCACATGTTGCAGAGTCATCTGTGCAGGGCTAAAAGACATGAGAACAGGACCACTCCCCCCTTTGTGGTAATCCACCCAGGAAAGGCATTGTAGGAGGATTAGAGATGGGGAGGTAAAGTTGAAGTGGGTAGATAGCTTTCAGGCAGGGTTTGAGGTGGGGGGGAAACACATAAGTACTGCAATTATTAAACAGATAAAGCAATTTCAACAAAATGGGGACACAACAGAAGAAAGAAAAAACTGGATTCACATCACATGCTTCAGGAAAAGGATGGACAGATGAAATCATTTAAACACACAGTAAATGCAAGGATGAAACTTTTCCTATAAATTAACTTAAAACATTCTCTCATAACCTTGGGCTTTTCTTAAAAGTATAGAGAGGAAAGAAAAATGAACTCAGTTTTTCTTCATCCTGTTCTGTGGGCCAGACAAAACAGAATGAAGGCTTTTTCTTTCTTTTCAGTGCTTTTAACTCTTTTCTAACCATTTAAAATTCATATCTCTAGGGATCAGAGACATTTAATAGTTGCAATTACCTTGAGGGCACACAAAGATTAGACATACACACACACAAAAACAAGGAGGAAAAAGAGAGGAAAACAGAACCCTCAGGTTTACACATACACTGGACATTCCCACCATAAATCTCAGTTAAATTAGGGAAGGCACAAATCTTAATACACATATCACATGGTTGCATGGAAGACAGAGAGGAAGAGAAACAACCAAACAAACAAAACAACAACAACAAAAAACCCCAACATTCCCATTTATATATTTCCCTTTTCTTTTAAGTACCTTTATTTAGCCAAATTGGTTTTCCAGCTTCATCCCTGAGAAAAGTCCACTCTTTACACAACCTTTTTGCTTCCCCCACTTTTTTTCATGCCCACCTGGATTTCTTCTCTCGGGGAGCCTACCCTGACCTTCGAGCTAGAGCATCCCATGTTTCCCTTTCCGATGTAGGGATTCAATTCAGCCCTGCTGGGTCCCGACAAATGGAGCCTCCTAAATGAGACTCCCGCCCCGCCAGCAGTTTTCGGACCAAAAAGGGTCCGGGAGGACTCTGGTTCCCTATCACAGTAAGGGCTCCTCCTTTGTAGGGAAACACCCGCCATCAGTTGGCAGACCAAAAAGGGGTCTGGGAGGACTCCACTGCTCCCGCAGTGAGTAAGGGCACCTCATTCCCTAGCCATTTTCCTTTTCCTTTTCCCACTTCAGTTATCACTAAAGTCCAGGGGGACCTCTGCTTGCTTCCCAGAGGTAAGGACCCCCCCCTTTTTTAGGGCTTTGCTCAGTGACTTCCCAGCTAGTTGCCCACGTTTAACTCTCTCATTCACTTTTCCATTCCATTTTCACACACTCTCTCCCTTTCCTTAACAGAAGGTCCTGTGCTCTGGCCTGACCTCCTATACTTTTCTGTTGGTAGACCAGAGTCTTTCTGTGGCTGGGAAAGGCACAGAGGGAGCAAGATCCAGGTGTGATTGGGAGAAGGGTCCTCTCACTCATACACACACACAAGCATACACAAATTTCCCTCACTTCTGGTACTCACCTTCTTTCCAAGCACTCTTTGAGCTCAACACTCAAAACCCCTTCAAAACCTTTGTTGCAAATGGCCAAGGTTGAAGAAAACTCACCCACAGACTCAATGGGTCTGCTGCCGTCAAGGGAGGCTTACCTGGGCCAGGTCCATTGGTCAGGTTAGCTTGGAGTCCCACCTTTAGGTGCCAAATTGTTGGAAGAAATGTCCATCTGGGTTCAGTTCCAAGTGGGCAGAAAGACACTGGAAACATGGAGGCTGCTTGGAAGGATGGTTTAATGGTGAAGCAGAACCACCAAGCACATGTGATACTGGGTAGAACACATGGAGGATATATATATATATATATATATATATATATATATATATATATATATATATATATATATATGTATATGTATATGTATATGTATATGTATATGTATATGTATATGTATATGTATATGTATATGTATATGTATATGTATATGTATATGTATATGTATATGTATATGTATATGTATATGTATATATATATGTATGTGTGTGTATATATATATATATATATATATATATATATATATATATATATATATATATATATATATATATATATATATATATATATATATATATATATATATATATATATATCCTCTCTTGGGCTCCGCCTTTGAGCTTCCTGTTCCTGTCTAAGGGCAGGTATGCCATTGGTTGCTGTAGGAGTCATGTGCAAATCCTAGGAGTTTGTCTGAGATAAGTCTGGTTGGGCTGATGTAATGTCCCTAGGTGATTTCGCAATGCAATAAGCCCTGCTGTTAGATGGGTTGAGGGCTAATCCTATCATGTGCTGAGGATGAAGGTCTTAATCCCATCACCTTGGAGCTGAAGTGTGGGGCAGAGAGCTGCAGGGAGCTGCATTATCTTTAAAAACATGTTTCTCCTTTTCTCATCCAGGGAAATATAATATTCTGCCTTTTTAATATTTCCTAGAATATTTCATTTTTCTAAGAGGGGTGGGTGCTAACTTTCCTCAAGAAAATTGCACAACTTTGTGCAAAGTATCACAGATTCCACCCCCACTATAGTGATAGTAGATCCCATGGAGACAGAGGTGGGTTCCTCCCGGTTCGGACCGATTCACCCGAACCAGTAGCAACTCGTTGGTGACGTCACGATGATGTCATGGAACCGGTTCGGTCAGTGCCGATCCATGGATGCCACCATCTTTTTGGGGGGGATTTTTTTTTCTGACCATGCACAGAAGCTGAATTTCCGGCACTGTGCATGCATCGCCATCTTGTTTTTTGTTTTTTTTAAATTATTTTTTCAGCACTGCGCTTGCGGCACGGGAGGAAGCGAACTGGCAGCGAGGTAAATTAGAACCCACCCCTGCATGGAGATACTTATTGTTGTTACACACATAACTGTGTGATTCCAGAAATCTACTCTAACACATGAGTTTGCTATAGTTTGCTTATTTCTATACCAGCTATTGACTACTTGGTCCTTTGTTGCCAATACTCCCAAGAAGGACAATGCTCTTGCTGCACTAATTGGGATCATTCTAAGTTGCAAGAAGTTGCTCCTTCTTTCTTCATTCTTTCACTAAATGCAATTGTTACTTCCCCTTAAACATCAGCCAGCAAGAAAAGAAAACCACAGTGGGAGAAACAAATAAAAAATAGCTAGAACAATTGCTCTGCTGGAAATCAGGAATAAGGCAGAAATTGTGATTCATCCACTAGAATACAGACATTCTCAAGAATACTGGGGAAGAACTAAAGGATAGGATTACCAGATGAGTGGGCTTCAAAAATCCACAATGATTAAATAACAGCAAACTAACTGTTCCTTCTTTCTAGAGGCAGTTAGTTTAGACAGAAGAGTGCAATGAAAGCTGAGATGCAGGTGGCCAGATCTCTTGGGGATGCATTCTGCATATCCAAAGAGAAGACATCATGATAAAATATAACAGAGGCACAAGGCAGTCAACACAATGGATATGCCACTTTTTCCAACACTTATATCATATGAAAAGTAGTCCACCTATAGTGAGAACAGCAAGTTTCAGGTTTAGAGTTTTAAAAACATTTAAGTTAAATAAGTAAAGAAATTATCATGATGGAAGTTATTTTTAACTACCAGAAAATTAATGGTTCAAATGAACTTGTGTGGGGGAATGCTGACATCTAGCGTCCATCTCTGTACACAATGGGCCAGTTATGCCACAGGAAAAAAGGACCATAAAGTGGCAGTTCTAACAACAAAATATGGAATAATTGAAGTAGGTTTTTCCCTTGAGAGCTAAGATGAAGGCACTTTTGATAATGCTACTGTTTAGTGAGCATTTCTTAACTTCATATTGCAGGTTGGAATTTCAAAACGAGGCCCTGTTTACCTTAATTAATGTTTTTCTTTAGCAAGATTATATGCAAGATGCAACAAGATAAAAATGTAATCCAACTATAATGAAATCAGCACAAAGGTCATTTATGGCACCCTTCTGAGATAGGATCTTGTAGCTGCAGAAATAATCTATATACAAAGAGAGGACATTCTCAAAAGTAATCCAAATGCAGTTTATTAAAAGGGAAAACGACTCTGTTCAAATATGGAATTCAGGAAGAATTAGTAAACTGAATTTAGGTATACTGTGGTTACCCTTAAAATAAATATCTATTAATATTTACTAAGAATATTTTAATCTTTTTCCAAGGTTAAACTTACATAATTTGCTATAAAACAGTAAGCGTCTTTAGAAAATCTTGCTCTAAAGTCACTGTACTTAAAAAAACCTCTGAAGCAACCCTTTTTCCAATGGTTTTATTTCTAGATCACAAACTACCAATGTTATGTAACCCAAGAAATCATTTATGGATGAAATAATTGTATATTTTTAGTTTGCGTTCTTGGCTCTGGACATATTTCTAGTTCTTGTTTTACTCTTTGTGGATGTGATATTAATTTAGATCAGGATAGATCAGTTTGGATTATGAAATTCAGGATTTAGAGGGTTCCAATCAAGAATGTAGGGGTATTCTCTTTGCTTTAACAATTTCTATAAATTCCTTTTCTACTTTGTGAAAACAGCAAATAATACTTTTTGTTATACATGGAGTTCTTAAATTCATATTCCTTCTTTGACATCTGGTCACTTACAAAAAAATGCAGGTAGGATGTACTTTTCAAGAATTTTTTTAAATTGAATAAAAGATTGAAAAAAATTCCCATGATGGCTCTATTTCCTTTCCTTGGTATCTGTATATATCTGTTGTCTCAAACCTTGAGCAGAAGGTGTGAACAATCACATGAAGCATAACATTAATGTAACTTTTTTGTGTATGTAGATTATTTCAAAGATTTTCCTACAAAGTGACATTTTTCATTGCAAGCCTTAGGACAAACATTGTGCCTGACTTACTGTTTCAAATAAAACGCCAAATCATCTTTCTCTTTCATTGAGCTCAATGGGGATAGCCCTCATTCTTTCAAATCCACATGGTCATCTCATTCTTACTCATACTAAGAGAATGAAAGCAAGGAGGCTGCTCAGATGAGAGAGAGGGGGGGAGGGAGAGAGGGAGGGAGGGAGGGGGAGAGAGATGTGCGCAGGTTCTACAAATGGCGCATGCACAGTGATGTCAGAAGTATGCATTATTAGCAAAAGATTTACAATATATATGTTTCATCATCAAACGAATGTACTTAAAGCAGATAGTGATTAGGCAATTGCCCTGCAGAATATTTCTAGTGTCAGCATATTATGCACTGTGTTTATTTGACATATGGCTCTTATGTGATTTGTTTTTGTGGGTGTGCGTGTGTGCACTTTATCTACCGTTTCTATTTTTTCCCCATGAGCCCTTTTTCTTTGGTATTTAATAAAAATTAAATACCATTTAATTAATGATTTAATTAAATTAAATCATTTAATTATTTGAAATTTTGAGCCTATTCTTATCATTTCCTTTCAATTGCAACAACATACAGATAAACCCATTGCATGCTCTATAGTAGGGGTGTCAAACTCGATTTCATTGAGGGCTGCATCAGGGTTGTGTTAGACCATGGGGGGCTGGGGGACTTGGTCAGGGTAGGCATGGCCAGTGCGACGTCACTCGTGTCAGGGGCACCTGTGGGGGCCTGAGTGCTCTGCCAGCAAAAACGGGCTCCCAAGCTCCATTTTTGGCCATGACGGCCTCCTGCAACCCTCTGCCAGTGAAAACGGAGCTCAGGAGGGCCATGCGCAGCCCTCCCGAGTTCCATTTTTGCTGGCAGAGGAACTGCTGGCCGGTCCTTCACTGTTTAGATCGGCCCCATGGGCCATATCTAAGCACCCCACGGGCCAGATTCGGGCCACAGGCCTTCAGTTTGACATCCCTGCTCTATAGAGAAGGTAGCAGTAAAGTGCTGAAGGACAGAGCTCTGGATACTCTGCCTTGCCTTCCTTAAGAGAGAGTGGAGAATGCTGGCCCTTCAGTCAAGTAAATGTAGGATCTGATTATCAATTGAATATGTTTCTGTGTACAGAATACAGAGAGGAGGTTGGAATGGGGAGCAAGGGCAGTACAATCAACTCTTCTGCCTCAAACAACAAAACCCCTTGAGCCATTTTGGAATCCTAGATGAGAAAAAAAAAGGAGACAGAATTATTGTGAATATATAAAAACTATATTACCACTTTGCATTACCAGGATTGGTTCACCATTTAATAGGATGGAGTATTCATGGTTTTCTTTAGTATCATGAAAAAGTGAATGCATAGATAGGACCAATATTAATTAAGGAAATAGAAAAGTATGGGGAGGTGGCAGGCCTCAGAATCAATAAACAAAAAACCTAATTATTAACTAAGAATATGACATTAAATCAGAAAAAAAACTAAGAAGAAAAATTGGGACTACAAATCACTAAAAAAATTAAATACTTAGGTGTCAATTTGATAGCTAGATGCTCTTCTATTAAGGAAAATAATTATACGAAATTAGTGCAACAAATAAAAATTGATTTAGAAAGGTGGGGAATGCTGCAATTATCTTTACTAGGTCGGATAGCAGCCATAAAAATGAATATTTTACCAAAATTATTATACTTCTTTCAAACTATACCTATAAAATTGGATAAAAAATTTGTATTGACTTGAATAAAATTATTTTGAAATTTATATGGCAAAGCAAGAAGCCGAGAATTAAATTAATTGATTTGCAAGACAGCAGAAGTAGAGGTGGCTTTGGGCTCCCGGACTGGAGACTATACTATAAAGCAGTACTGTTGGTTTGGCTTAGAGATTGAATCAATTTGAGGAATAAACGGTTATTGACATTGGAAGGCCATGACCTACAGAAGGGATCGCATGCATTTCTATGGGATAAAGAAAATAAACCACAACAATATTTCCATAGACATATGATTAGAGATTCATTGATGCAAATTTGGCAAGAGGTGAGGAAAAAACATTACTTGAAAATTCCTAATTGGCTGTCCACCATGGAGGCGATGATCTATCCAAACATGATCGATACAAGTAGAATGGTTAAATACAAAGGTATTTTGGATGGATTTGGGAAATTAAAAAGCAGAGAGGATTTAGAAAAGCAAGGTATAATTATAGATTGGTGGCCTTATCTTCAACTACAATCAAGATACAAAAAAGATAGTGAAGAAATTGGAATTGAAATAGAAACTCAACAATTAGACAAACTTTTGATGGGCCCAGAAGACAAAATTATTTATTTATTTATTTGTTTGTTTGTTTGTTTGTTTGTTTATTTATTTATTTATTTATTTTTGTCAAGTACGTGTTAGTAATGTACATAGATATAACATTGTTTATATACATAAAACGGGTACTGATCAGAGGAACATTAGGACAGAGACGGTAGGCACGCTGGTGCACTTATGCACGCCTCTTACTGACCTCTTAGGAATCGGGTGAGGTCAACAGTGGACAGTCTAAGGGTAAAGTTTTGGGGGTTTGGTGATGAAACCACAGAGTCAGGTA
This sequence comes from Diadophis punctatus similis, assembly GCA_023053685.1. Classification (NCBI taxonomy): domain Eukaryota; kingdom Metazoa; phylum Chordata; class Lepidosauria; order Squamata; family Dipsadidae; genus Diadophis; species Diadophis punctatus. The sequence continues at coordinate 2,897,561 of JALIGW010000007.1, read as the reverse complement.
GTGAGTTCCAGGCATTTACCACTCTGTTGCTAAAGTCGTATTATCTACAGTCAAGTTTGGAGCGGTTCACTTTGAGTTTGTATCTGTTGTATGCTTGTGTATTGTGGTTGAAATGAAGTAGTCGTTGACAGGAAGGACATTGTAGCAGATAATTTTATGAGTTACGGTTAGGTCATGCCGAAGGCAATGTAGTTCTAAGCTTTCTAAGCCCAGGATTTCAAGTCTGGTTGTGTAAGGTATTCTGTTGCGAGTAGAGGAGTGGAGGACTCTTCTTGTAAAGTATCTCTGGACACTTTCTAATGTATTTATGTCCGATATGCGGTGTGGGTTCCAGACAGATGAGCTGTATTCAAGGATTGGTCTGGTGAATGTTTTGTATGCTCTGGTTAGTAGTGTGACATTACCGGAGAAAAACCTATGTAAGATTAGGTTAACAGTTCTTGAAGCCTTTTTGGTGATGTTGTTGCAGTGGGCTTTGGCACTTAGGTCATTTGATATGAGTATTCCAAGGTCTTTGACAGAGTGAGGGTCGTCTGCAAGGTCTTGTCTGTTCAGCTTGTATTTGGTGTTCTGATTTTTTTTGCCAATGTGTAGGACAGAGCATTTGTTGGTTGAGATTTGGAGTTGCCAGATGTTTGACCATTCTGACACAAAGTCTAGATCTTTTTGGAGGATAGCAGTGTTGTCGGTGGTGTTGAAGAGTTTTACATCATCGGCGAAGAGAACGCTTGTAATGTGATCGCAAATTTCCAAAATATACAATTATCTGTTACAATTTGATAGGGCCGAAGACATAGTAAAAGGGACAATGATAGTGTGGGCAAAAAATGTGGGACACAACATACACTTGGCTGACTGGGAACAAATTTGGAATAGAAAATATAAAATAACAAAATCGACATCTTATAAAGAAAATCATTACAAAATGTTTTATCGCTGGCACTTGGCCGCTGTAAGATTAGCAAAAATATATCCTAATTTAAATTTGATATGTTGGAAATGCAAAAGAGAGCAAGGCACCTTCTTTCACACGTGGTGGTCGTGTCCCAAAGCGAAGAAATATTGGACAAAGATACACAATTGGTTACAAGAAATAATAGGATTAACAGTAGAATTTACCCCAGAACTCCTTTTATTAGGAATATTCAAAAGACAATATGATAAAAGCATATTTGATTTTGCATATTACAATCACTGCTAAGATTGCATATGCACAATGCTGGAGGAACCCCAATACACCCATTGAAAGCTTGATAATCAAGAAAATATTTGATTGAGCAGAAATGGACAAATTAACCATAGAACTTAGAGGACAAAAAGACTCAGATTACTACAAAACATGGGAAAAGTGGTATAAATGGATTGATGATAGAAAGTTGAAGAGAAAATGTGGGATGAAGATGTAGAATTAGAAAATATTGTAAGATAATGTATAAATTGTATAAATACAAAAACAATGTATATAAAAGACTGTAGATCTGCTTAAAGAATTGTTGTGATATGTAAAATGTGAAAAATCAATAAAGATATATTTTAAAAAGAAAAAGAAAAAAGAAAAGAAAAAGTGAATGCATGAAGGCCTTAACTGGAAGAAATAAATTACCTGGTCCCATCTAAATCAGGCTTGAGACCCAGTTTGATGTAGTGGTTAAAGCATCAGGTTAGAAGGCAGGAGGTCATGAACTGTAATCCTAGTTTAGGCATAAACTCAGCTGGGTGACCTTGGGCCAGTCACTTTCTCTCAGTCTTAGGAAAGAGGCAATGGCAAACCATTCCCGAAAAACCTTGCCAAGAAAACTGCAGGGACTTGTCTGTGCATTTTCAAAGAATTGGTCATGATTGAATAGAAGAAGAAAAAATAAATCAGGCTTGGGAGCAGGATATAGGACAAAAAAGATTGGTTTTTTTAATCACTTTAATGAAACTGTATTAGAATAATATGATCCTAATTATTGTCTTGGCTTTCCAAGTGGATCTAGATAGCATAAACAATTGCCGAGGAGTGGCTGGCCTTTAAAACACAATTTTATCTAAAAAAAGAACATGGGGAAATTTCTGCCTGGACCTTCAAGTTGTTGATGAATGTTTTTCCATAGCATTCTGTTTTGTTCTTTGTGCTATGCAATATCCTCATAATACCGCCAGCAGAAATCTGTTGCCATTAGCATGCTAATAGCAGATGCACTGCTTCTTTGTACTGCCTTGAGCTGAATTGATAATACAACCACTTGTGTATTATAAAGCTGTTTTATAATTGTTGTGTGTAATAGTGTTTGTATTTCTATTAGCTATCCTGAGCACTATATGAATGGAAATGAGAGTAGAAACAAAATAAATAAATACCGTGTTTCCCCGAAAATAAGACATGTCCCGAAACTAAGCCCCACAGGGCTTTTTCGGGACATGCCTTGAAATAACCCCCCCCCCCGAAAATAAGCCCCCCACTACTTCCGGGGGAAAGGGGGGGGAAATGCCGGGAGCCGCTCTTTTTGCGGCGGCACTCTTTTGGCCCGGAAAGAGAGAGAGAGAGATCTCTCAAGAAGTTTCCCTGCAAAGACATGCTGAAAAGAGAAGCCGCGAACTTCCAGACGCTGGTAAAGTGAGCGCCTCGCAGCCCGGCCCTCCCCTGCATTCCCCCCCAAATTGATTATCTTACCAGCGTCTGGAAGTTCGCGGCTTCTCTTTTCAGCAGGTCTTTGCAGGGAAACTCCTTCAATGTAAAGGAGAAGTTATCGCGAGTGCAAAAAGTTGTTAATTGGTTGCACTCGCGATAACTTCTCCATTACATTGAAGGAGTTTCCCTGCAAAGACCTGCTGAAAAGAGAAGCCGCGAACTTCCAGACGCTGGTAAGATAATCAATTTGGGGGGGAATGCAGGGGAGGGCCGGGCTGCGAGGCGCACACTTTACCAGCATCTGGAAGTTCGCCGCTTCCCTGTCACCGCCTTCCTCACTCACGTCGCGCCCCGCCCCATCCCCCGCCCGGTGGTCAAAGTCCTTCAAAGCATTTTAAAGGGATCCGTTTTGCCTGCCATGAAGGGAACCAATGTTCCCCGAAGAAAAGGAGGCAAGCATTGGTTCCCTTCATGGCAGGCAAAACGGATCCCTTTAAAATGCTTCGATGGACTTTGAAGCATTTTGAAGGGACACCCTCCTACCTCGATCGCGTTCTTCGATCTTCTCTCCACGGCAGCGCATTCTGAAAGAGAACGCCTCACGAGTTGGAGAACTTTGAAAGCCTCGCGAGGCGTTCTCTTTCAGAATGGGCTGCCGTGGAGGGAAACCCCAGAGCTGTCAAACTCCAGTAAGTGGTGCGTTTCGCGGTTCTGCGGAGTTTGGAGCTTTGGGGCGAAGGATGGGGCGGGGCGGCGAGCGAGCGACCGAGGTGGCGGCAGAAGGGGCAGCAGAAGAGCGCGGAGCCCAAGAGCGAGATCCCAGCGGTCAGCAGGAGCCCCGAGTAGAAAGCGCCGGCCGCTGTGCCCAGGTGGAATGGCTCCCCCTTGAGTTCGGAGCCCAGCGAAAAGCACTTGAGACCCACCGGGGCGGCGCTCAGCGCGCAGGTGAGCAGGAGGTAGCTGGAGAGCGCGGCGCAGGCTCCCCGGACACTCCACTTCATCCTCCGCGTCTCCTCCGCTGCCTGCGCCTCCTCCTCCCTGCCTCGCCTCCTCCGCCTCCCTTCTGTCCTCCTCCTCCCATGTCCTCCTCGGTGTCATCGGCCCTTGCCGGAGAGGCGGCCGCCACGTGTTGCGGTAACATAATGCTGGGGATGGCAGTGCCAAAGGGCGACTGGCAAGAGGTGGCTTTAAAACGCAGGAGTCAACACCCATTATTACAAAGAAGCACAGAGATCCTCCCGACTAAGCTAAGCCCCTCTTTTGCCTCGAATTTGCTGCCATCAATAATTCATCGGCTCCCAGCAGTAGCGGCGGCGGCAAGCAAGAGAGCAGCAGCCGCAGCAGCCGCTTCAATAAGAGAGAGCAGGAGGAAGCAGGGCGGGGAGGAAAAAGCTGGTGCGTGAGCCGTGCTTGCCGGCTGCCTGCAGAGAGGAAGCAGCGGTGACAGCGGCGGCCGCTGTGCCGGTAGCAGCCAGAGCAACGGCGGTACCGGTGGCGGCGCATTCGGAACTCTCCCTTCTCGCCACTGCCATCCCCAGCATTATGTTACCGCAACACGTGGCGGCCGCCTCCCCGGCAAGGGCCGATGACGCCGAGGAGGACACGGGAGGAGGAGGACAGAAGGGAGGCGGAGGAGGCGAGGCAGGGAGAAGGAGGCGCAGGCAGCGGAGGAGACGCGGAGGATGAAGTGGAGTGTCCGGGGAGCCTGCGCCGCGCTCTCCAGCTACCTCCTGCTCGCCTGCGCGCTGAGCGCCGCCCCGGTGGGTCTCAAGTGCTTTTCGCTGGGCTCCGAACTCAAGGGGGAGCCGTTCCGCCTGGGCACAGCGGCCGGCGCTTTCTACTCGGGGCTCCTGCTGACCGCTGGGATCTCGCTCTTGGGCTCCGTGCTCTTCTGCTGCCCCTTCTGTCGCCACCTCGGTCGCTCGCTCACCGCCCCGCCCCATCCTTCGCCCCAAAGCTCCAAACTCCGCAGAACTGCGAAACGCACCACTTACTGGAGTTTGACAGCTCTGGGGTTTCCCTCGGCTAGGGGAAAAAATCTTGCATAGTGCAGAAACTCTTCTCGCTTCGAGAACTTGCTAATTCTCGCGAGAAGAGTTTCTGCACTATGCAAGATTTTTTTTCCCCTAAACAGATTAACCGAGAAACCACGGAGCTGCCGAACTTCAGTAAGTGGTGCGTCGCGGCCTGCCTGCACCCCAAAAATAATAAGCCATCCCCCGAAAATAAGGCCAGGGGCATTTTTGGGGGGTCAAAAAAATATAAGCCCCTGTCTTATTTTCGGGGAAACACGATAATATTTGAAAAGGCAGAAAGAATTTGAATAAGGATGAACTTTCCCCAAGTTGCCATTTGGCATTTGATTTGGCTGGCACTGAGTATAGCTCTAATGTTAAACTCACAAAGGCATTTCTGGATTTTTCATAGAGAGGTTGGTTATCATTCCTGTGCAATTCAGATTTGAAGGCACAGTTCTAAGAAAAATGTGCCTTCTGGTACTATTAAAGTCAGCCTTTGGGTTCACATACATCCTTCTCTCAGAGTGAAACACAACCTGTTTATGAAAAGACCCAACTTGCATTTATTGAGGATGGGTTCTCCCATCCTCGATCTCATAGGCAGCTGACTGCTGAAACTGATTGAAGCCCATCCAAGGCATGAAACTAGTGTTTTCTTTGGGAGACAGAAAAAGATTGGATAGAATAATGAGGAGGAGGGGGGAAGGGGAGGGGAGGGGGAAGAGGAGGAAGTTTGAGATGACATGATCATCGGTGGAATTTACATAGCTACAGTTGGATATACATTAGCTACATGTATATATAGATGACATGATCATGGGTGGAATTTACATAGCTACAGTTGGATATACATTAGCTACAATTTACATAGCTACATTTTGGATATACATTAAGAACACATTGTGGGATAACCATGATTTACAGTAGGCTTGGAGTTTGAATTTGTTGGTGGGTGTAGGGGCTTCTTGGATTGCCCTAACCTTGTCCTTAGTAGGGTGAATGCCAGTCCCGTCTATCCGGTAACCTAGGAACTCAACCTCAGGAACCCCTATCTGGCATTTACTTCCCTTGACTCTGAGCCCTGCAGCCTTAAACCTGCACAGGATCTCCCTAAGTCTAGTCTTTAGCTGGTTTTCATCGCAGGCCGTGATGAGCATGTCATCAAAGTAGAGCACTACCCCTGGAATTTTATTTAGCAATCGTTCCATGATTCCCTGAAATATTCCTGAGGCTACGCTGACACCGAATTGTAATCGGTTACATTTAAACACCCCCCTATGCGTGACTATGGTCTGCGCCTCGGCTGTAGTGCCATCTACCCAGACAAGACTGAGTGGCTTTGGATATTGCCTCCCAAGGATTATGTCGACTGTCCCTCCTTGGTTCTTGGGGGAGAAAAATTGAACGGGTCTGCAATTTGGGTGTCCTCCTAGATCCACAGCTTAAATTGGAGCAACATCTTTCAGCTGTGGCTAGGGGGACCTTTGCACAGGTACGTCTTGTGCACCAATTGCGACCCTACTTGGAGAGGGAGGCTTTGCTCACAGTCACTCATGCCCTTGTCATCTCACGGCTTGACTACTGTAACGGGCTCTACATGGGGCTACCCTCGAAGAGCATCCGGAGACTACAATTGGTACAGAATGCAGCTGCGCGAGCTGTGGTGGGTGTACCGAGATACACCCACGTAACACCTATCCTCCGCCAGCTGCATTGGCTGCCCATTAGTCTCCGGTCACAATTCAAGGTGCTGGTTTTGACCTTTAAAGCCCTAAATGGCTCAGGGCCAGGTTACCTTCGGGACCGCATCCTGCCACATTCCTCCCTACGACCAGTGAGGTCCCACAGAGAGGGCCTTCTCCGGGTCCCGTCAGCCAAACAATGCCGGCTGGCGGGCCCACGGGGAAGGGCCTTCTCTGTGGGAGCCCCATCTCTCTGGAACCAACTCCCGCCAGAGATCCGGACTATCCCCACCCTACTGGCCTTCCGCAAGGCAGTAAAAACATGGCTCTTCCGGCAGGCGGGGTGAAGTGATGATTCCCCCAAGGATGAATGGTTTTTTATATTGTAATATGATGTTTTTAAATGCCTTTTTAAATCTGTAGTTCTAATCTCTGCTGTAAGCCGCCCTGAGTCCCAAGGGATTGGGCGGCCTATAAGAACTCAATAGAATAGAATAGAATAGAATAGAATAGAATAGAATAGAATAGAATAGAATAGAATAGAATAGAATAGAATAGAATAGAATACCGGCAGTTTCTGATACGCCTGCGTGAGATCGAGTTTGGCAAAGATGGCGCCCGGGCCTAGCATGTGTAGTAAATGTTGGACAATTGGGATTGGGTATGCACTCTGTTGAAAGGCCTTATTAAGGGTACATTTGTAATCAGCACAGATGCACACTGCAGCATGATCGACCGGTTCTAATACTCCCTGGCTGATTAGTTTGTCTAATTCGTGGTTGATCTTGGGTTTTAGTGCGAAGGGAACCCTCCGGGGCTTCATTTTGATAGGTACTATGCTAGGGTCAAGGCTAAAGGAAATAGGGGTGCCCACATACTTGCCAAGCCCGTTGTCAAACACGTCACGGAACTCTCGCATCAGGTCATCAGCACAGCCACTGGATACGGCGTTGATCCCAGTTACTCCCATGCCCAGGGCTCCAAACCAGTCCAGGCCCAATAGGCTGGGAAGGCATCCACAGACTATTGTCAGTGGCAGGTTCCTGTCAAAACTGCCAAAATGCACATGGAAGTTGCCCCAGCCCAGGACAGGAATGTGATTGCCCTGATAGTCACTGAGCTTGAGGCTTTGCACCTTGAGTTGCTTCTGTTTGAGTGCCGGAATGGCTTGTTTAACAGCAGCGCAGGACATTATCGAAATGGAAGAGCCTGTATCAACCTCCATTTCACAGGGAGACCCTTCCAGGAACACAGTCACATATATTTTGCTGTTGCTAGGGGTACTCGCCTGTCCAATTCTGGTTTGATTGGTTTCTGGCGCTCTGCTGTACTCATTTCGGTGCCTCAGTTTTGGTGGTTCTCGCCTCTGGTCTTGTCTTGGGTCTTCTCGGTTGGCTTCAGGAGTGGTGCACAGGCTTGGTGGGAGATTGGCTCGGCAGACATTAGTGATGTGCCCCAGTTTTTCACAGCGCCGGCAAATGGCTTCTCTGAATCTGCAGGTGGCTCGTGGGTGCGGGCCCCCACAGCTGTACCAAGGCTGTGGTCTTTGTGCTTCTGCCCCTCGGTGCTGGTCTGTTTGGTAGACCTCCTCCTCGCTGTCATCCTCGGGGTACTTCCTGGCACTGGTTTTCATGGACCGTTGGCATTGGTTTCTGGAGTGCCGGCATATTTCAGCAGTGGAGTGACTCCACGGTTTTATTGGAGGACCCGGTTGCCCTCACCTCGTCCAATGCTGTTTGCAAGGTTACATTGGACTTGGCCAGCAGTCTTTGCTGCAATCGAATGTCCTGCACCCCACAAATTAGTTGGTCCAATAATATATCATCCAAATCCCGAAACTCACAATGCGTCGCAGCCTTTCTCAGTGCCGCTAGGTACTGATTGATAGACTCTCCCTCCTTCTGTAGTCACTGGTGGAATTCATGCCATCTGACCACCTTGGAGGGCACTGGAGCGTAGTGTGTCTGCAGCATATTCTGTAGTGTCTGCCATGGAACCGTCTCCACTGGTGTCAGCTCTGACAGGGACTCAGCCTTGTCAAAGACCTCATGTCTGCCAGGCCGAGGAGGTCATTGGCCTCCAAGAAGCATCTGAATCAGGTCATGTAGGACCCCCAGTTCTCCTTCGCTGGATCAAAGGGAGTCGGCGGATGGAACGCTGACATCTCGGCCTATGCGGTTTGAATTTTGCCGTGCAAAATGGCCACCGTTCTTTCTGCCACCAGGCTGGACCTTCAGCGTCTTCTTTCAGCCTTCTTCAGTATCCCACCTTCGTCGCCAGTTGTTAAGTCCGGGGACTGAAGAGGCCTGAGACAGGCTTAAGACAAACAGCTCTTTATTGTAACTATGTACACAGATCCAGCAGAGAGCCAGGCTGACAGCTTCCCCTTTTATAGGGAACTGTCAGATGGCTCAGCCAATCAGCAGTCTCCATTTTCCTGCTTTGACAGCAGACCTTGGAATAAATAGGCAGGCTCAATATCTAACAATAAGATTTGCTGCTAGCTCTGAGAACCAAGGACAGCACAGCAAAGGAGCTATGTGAATGAGCCATCACTTCTTCTGGCTAAGTACTCTGATTAATTTTCTTAGTGGATCTTCCTCTGATAGAGCTACAGTATAATAGACATAATGAAATGTTGAACATGCAATTATTTTATTGAATACACTGCATGACATTTTTTGCTTGGAAGACCATATCAACCTGACTTAACTTGATGAGGCTCTGTAACTGGTATCGATCAGAGTCCTGTTTTTACAGAAATATAAATGAAATTTTAAAAGGCATCCATTTTAGAAATTCTCCAGGAAAAATAAGTGAAAAATTTCTCATTTGTATCCATAGACTCAATGAAGCCACTTTCCTCTTCTTTTCATTTCCTACCTCCCACTGATATATTTGCCTGGCAGTAAACTATGTGTTTTATATTCAAGTAAGTGAACAATGCATACCCCATATATTTAAACAGGCAGTATAACTCTTATGTATGTTATTTATAGTAACACTTTCAGCAGTAGCTTCACATTATATAGGTCACATGATTTGGACATACTGACTAATATTAAAGGTCAATTTTATAAATAGTTTAGAAAGGATATAACTAGATGGTTTAATAATACAAAAAATGAATCAATGGTTATGAACAATAAATTATGCAGAAGTCTGGAGGAGAAAGAAAGAAAGGAGTAGTGTCCTGGATTCAGAATCAAGCATTTGATAGTACAGAATTCATTTGTCACTTGCTATTATTTGTAGATCAAGCTAAGACAGAGGAGAAAGGGCTAGAAAGTTTGACAGAGGTATTCAACCTTGCTTGGATTTTGCAATTTGCTTTATGTAATGTGGCTCTTAAAGACCATCTAAAACTTTCAGTTAACCAAAATGAGGTAGGCCAGTGGTGGGATTCAAATAATTTAAAAACAGGTTCTCTGGGCGTGGCTAGGTGGTCATATATTGGGTGGGCATGGCAAGGTGGTCATGTGACTAGGTGGTGTGGCTAGGTGGTCATATGACTGGGAGGCGTGGCTAGGTGGTCATGTGACTGGGTGGGTGTGGCTAAGCAGTCATGTGACTGGGTGGGCATGGCCAACTCGACATAATTTCTTTTCCCTAATTACTGTTTTAAGTATTAAAAAAGATACACCAAAACGTAGCTTATTTTATGCATTTAATACTTAAATAAGAATAAGAGGTACACAAAACTAGATTTTGTTACAAGAGTTTTACAATATGAATGAAAAACTATACAAAACTATACAAGAGTTTTACAATATGAATGAAAAACTTTATAAACTACACAACAGTTTTACAATATGAATGAAAAACTATACAAAACTATACAAGTTCTATTGCCTTTTCATCCTGTTAAGGGCTACTGCAAAAAAATAAAAAAAATGTTTCAGTTTGGACTCATTTGTGGTTGTAAGTTGAGAACTAACTGTACATGTGAGACAACAACTTTCAAAAAACAGTGGGCACGATCCTAATCCCCCCTATGAGGATTCCCCCATCTGGACCTTTTGCAATCCCCCAAAGGATCAGAAGAAACCAGATTCCATACAGCTCTGAACCCTTAAGGCAAACCAAATACAAGGTATCCTTGCTTAATGGCTGGTTGCTTAGCAAGCAAATTTACGACTGACCTCCCCAGAGCTACTTGATCACACACACACACACACACACACACACACACACACACACATTTATGACCAATTACAACATCCCACACAGTCATGTGACTGAGGTTTTCTATGTTTTTTGCCAGTTTCCAACTATTCCTTCTGGTTTCCGGTTAAAAATGCCCATTGGGGAAAATGGGCTTGTTTAACAACCACAGTGTTCGCTTAATGGCCATAAGGTTCACTTAACAACCATGGTGTTTGCCTAACCACTGTGAATTCCCCATGCCTAGCTGGGAAATTCTGGGAATTGAAGCCCACCCATTTTCAAGTTGCCAAGGTTGATAATCACTGGATAGACTCTGGTTCCTTGCTAATGTGAGGCTGGGTCTTGCAGTCTTCCAAATCAAGGTGTTCTACAAGAGAAGGAGGGACTGTCCTACCCTGGGGTCCCCGGGGTCCTATCTTGTCCTGATGCTGCTTAACATCTGCACAGAGGTGCTGGTGGAAGTCACTGGTGTTCTTCAACTCCCCAAGCTAATTCAGATAAAATATTTTTTTCACTATTCAGATTAACAGTTGGAAGGGACCTTGTAGGTCATCTAGTCCAACCCCCCTCTCAAGCAGGAGACCCTACACCATTTCTGGCAGATGGCAGTCCAGTCTCTCCTTGAAAACTTCCAGTGATGAAGCTTCCACCACTTCTGAAGACAAGCTAACTGTTGGTTAATTGTCCTCACTATCAGAAAATGTGTCCTTATTTCCAGGTTGAACCTCTCCCTGTTCAGTTTCCATCCATTATTCCTTGTCTGTCCTTCAGGTGCTTTAGAAAATAGCTTGAACCCCCTCCTGTGTGAGACAGCTCCTCAAATATTGGAGGACTGTTATCATGTTTCCCCTGGTCCTTTTCTTTACTAGGTTAGCCATGCCCAGTTCCTGCAACCATTCATTGTATGTTTTAGCCTCCAGCTCCTTAGAATTCACCATGAAGTATGGTGCAATCAATTCTGGAGCAATTCCATCCAATATATAATACTGCCTTTATATGATTCCTTCAGAAATCCTGCTCTTCATTTTGTAGTGATCTGCTTCACAGTTCAAATGCTTCCATGGTATTTCATACATTATATTCGTAATTATCCTTTAAAGCAGTTCATTCATTCTATGTTGTATCTATATGTTATAACGCTAACTGTAGCAGATGCTTTTATTTTTTTCTTAGGATTGTTTGAAATTTAAAATCAGGTTTCTCAGTTCATTAGTTCCGCTTTTTAAATATTTAATCAGAGATCTAAAGCTATCTAAATGCATTCTTAATTAAATGAGTATTCAGTCTTCCTAATCTTTGTATTTTAGTGTTTATAAAGTATGGAACAGTATAAAAAGAAAATTAAGTTCTAATTGTACTTATAAGGCTCATTTTTAAAGTTATTTTCATTTAATAGTTAAGATGCTGTTTGAATACTTTAAATGAAATAATTTAAGGAAATCTTTGTCTTTGTTTAAATGCCTAGAAACAGCCTTTATTCAAAACTCCCACACATTTTAAACTTAATGGTAATTATTGTGCATAACAAACATCCTGTTTGTTATGAACATATTCTTCCTGAATCAGCTGAGATAAATAATATTTTAAATCTCCCTCTACCTCAAGGTTTGTTCTGCTGCTGAAGTGGCCAAGACGAGCAGGAGGAGGAGGAGAATCTTCTATCGGTAGGCCGAGGTGGTCGGCAGCAGTAGGTCAAGGCAGTCGGTCAGCCAGGTGGGAGGAAGGCGCAAGCCATTGGGCCAGATGCACATCGAGGCAATCTGACCGAGGTAGGCCGCCGCCACTCAAGTGGGAGGTTGGCACAGGCCTATGGGCTGGCGGCCAGGCGAGGCAATCGGATGGGGGTAGGCCGCAGCCAGGCCAGGCGATCTGACTTGGGTAGGCCACTGCCACCCGGGTGGGAGGCGGGTGCAGGCCTACGGGGTCAGCGGCCAGGTGAGGCGATCAGATGGGGGTAGGCTGTGGCCGGTGGCTGGGTGAGGCGATCGGATGGGGGTAGGTCGACCACCCTTTCCAGCCCTGCTTCCCCAAGGGGACACCCCGCTGTGCTTACCTGTTCTGCTGCTGGAGCAGTCGGGAGAAGCCCGAGGCGGGCATTTGGGAACAGGCCAAGTCAAGCGGGAGGCTGCTGACTGGGCGGGAGGCGGGCACAAGCCTACGGGGCCAGCTTCATGCTGAGGTGATCGGATGGGGGTAGGCCACAGCTGGCGGCTGGGCGAGACAATCGGATGGGGGGTAGGACACGGCTGGCGGCCGGGCGATGTGATCGGATGGGGGTAGGCCATGTGTCGACCACCCTTCCCAGCCCTGCTTCCCCAAAGGGGCACCCAGCTGTGATTACCTGTTCTGTTGCTGGAGTGGTTGGGAGCAGCCCGAGGCAGACATTTGGGAGCAGGCCAAGACGAGCAGGAGGCCACCGTGTCAAAGGCAGACAAGCAGGCTGGGCCATGTGGCCACGTGGTTGAGGCAAGGGAGCCAAAGAGCACCTGCAGCTATGCCGCGGTGTGACTCTAATGCACCAGCCAAGGCGTGCGAGGCCAATAAGTAGTGACTAGGTGGGGCAAGATGGTGTGGAGCGGGGCCAAACAGCAATTTAACAACCGGTTCACCCGAACTGGCCTGAACCGGCTGAATCCCACCACTGGAGATAGGCCATATGATTATTGGATAGTTACATTACTGTCATATTCGCCATTGCTGTAAGATGTTCCCAAGCCATCAAATAACACAATGACTGGACATTATCAAAGCTGACATCAGCCAGAGGATAGAAAAATTCAGCATTTTGGAAGATGTGGAGAGACCTGGCCCATAGAATAGTTAAGAGTCGAACATCATTAAATGGATAAAATCGTCATCATCATCATCATCACCACCACCACCATCATCATCATCATCCATCACTGTCTAGGAAGCCTCATATGACTCATCCTATACATACGCTTATGGTCTGGAAAGACTGCCTTTCATTGGAAGATTCTACCTATTTGACTTGGTCCTCTCTTATTATAAGAAACTAAGGAAGCCTGTTCAGCAGTGGAATATGAATTATACTCTGGTGATCTTCCAAAAATTTAAAGATCTGGCTCTTTTGGAAGATATTTTGAGAGTGATTAAATACAGCCTTTGGAAGCAGAATATACTTTTTATTACTACGGTATTATTGAGTTGTTATTACTAATACTATTTTGTTATTATGTTTTACATTTTGCATACATATTGTCCTTGATTTACAACCATAATGGAGGCCAGAATTTTCATTATAATTCATGATGGTCATAAGTCAAGGCACACACATGAATAATCTAACTTTATGACCTTTCTTGAGGTAGTCATAAAATGAATGTGATGGTAACAAAGTGAACATGGCAGTTGTAAAGTAAGTCTATGGGGTGACAGATGTCACAGCCAGATCGTCCTCACATCCACATCCAGTTGTAAAGTGAGTCTTTTCTTTCCTATGAACATTTTTGCTGAAAACCAGCAAATAATTGTAAATCAACGATCCATAAAAATGACCTGTTTGCCAAGTGCTGAAATGCAGTCATATGATCACAGGTGGTGCCTGCCTCCAGACTCCGTAACTGGGTTGTAAGTACCTTTGTACCTTTGTACCTTTGTAAGTACCTTCCATTGTAACTTTGAATGGTCATTATGTAACAAGTCATTAAGCAAGGACTATCTGTATCATCTGAATCCATTAAAGATAGGAGTAAATAATAAACCAAATAATCAGTTTATTGTAAAATAAGTGAGAAATATATACAATAATGCAGTTAATGTTTTCTGCAAAACGAGTGGGAGTTTTTGAGAAGAAAAGAAGTTAAAGCATTTAAATGCTAAGGATCTGTTCCAGCGGTGGGTTGCTCCCGGTTCGGCCCGGTTCTCTGAACTGGTAGTGGTGGCAGATGCATTAGGTCTTATTATCCAGTTAGGTCTTATTTTGGGGAAAATACAGGACTAAATGCTTCTATCTGGATGACGATCTTAACTGGTGCTTATATTTGGGCTAGGGCTTATATTACAAGCATGAAAAATCATGCTAGGGCTTATTTTCCAGTTGGGTATTATTTTCGGGAAACATGTATACATGTATCCCTTTCTATGTATACACATAGAAAGAGGAAGAAACTGCATGAATCATTTTGTTTTACTTATGTACAGCATGATTTTTTTTAATTATAATTCTTACCAGTTACTTCTTTTCTTTCTGCCCCTAAATTTAACATCCTATAGCAAATTCTGAAGAGAATACATAAATGATGCAGTCACAGAATCTGATTAGAGTTCTATATTGTTCTGTAAGGGAGCAGGACTTCCTTTGTAATTACTTAAAGGGAGCAGGCCTTCTCAGGCAACTGGCATTACTGGATGGAAAATGGTAATGATATTGACCTTTAAATTAATTTTTACTGTATTTATCCTGTCACAGATGATAGGATAGATGTTTGATCTAGCATATGATCAAGTTCAATATTGGGTTGCTAACGGTTCGGGCGAACTGGAAGCGGCAGCGGCAGGAGGCGCCGCCCACCCACCCAGACGTCATCACAGACAGATGATCTGCACATGTGCAGAAGCACCGTGTGTGAGCGAACAGCATACACATGCACACGCGTTCACAGTTCTGAACTGGTAGCGAAGGTAAGTGAAACCCACTACTGATCAAGTCTTGGCTATCATATTCCTGGATCTGAGAGCACAGGCAATAATGTCTTGGATCACCTCTGTGATGTCTTCCAAGAGCATCTGCATGTTCAGAAAAGAAAAGAGGCACCTTAAAGTTTATTTTAAATTCATGTATTGGTTGTTTTTGTTTGTGAGATTTATCTCCAGAAACCCAAGGTGTTCTACATAACACTTTTTATTCCAAACTTCCCAATAACAATTCCATAAGGTAGTCTGGGCTGAGAAAAGAGAGAGAGCAACTGAACCAAAGCATTCATGTGCTCCCATGGCTAAGTATAGACTTGAACTTAGCTTTATACAGTTCTAGACAAACACTTTAGCTATTAGTATCACATTGGTATTGCTATGCAATAGAAGCCACAATACCATCACACGTTATGACAATATTGAACACATTGACTCGCCGCCCTGAGTCCTTCGGGAGTTGGGCGGCATATAAGAACACCATAATAAATAAATAAATAAATAAATAAATAAATAAATAAATAAATAAATAAATAAATAAATAAATAAATAAATAAATAAATAAATAAATAAATAAATAAATAAATAAATATTACGTTGCTTATCCCTACCAGCTTGGGTTACAAAATAAATATAATTAACAAAATGGAGATTGCACCCTTTCCTTTCTGTCTTTTAGATATACCCAGTTCCTTTCTTTGCCTAAATCCTCCCAGACCCAAATTGATCTCCTTTCCCAGACAGAGCTCCTGAAATCCCATTTAAAGAATAGAAGCCTCCTTACCAGCTCACAGTCTATCTCAAGAGCAGCCCTTACAAGGGAATTGCAACACAGGGAAAAACCCCAAAGTTACATTCTCAATCAGCCTAATTATTTTCAAGATGTCAACTCCTTAACAATTAGCTTCCCCAGCTCTGGTATCATCATCATCATTTAACGACCCCATAATCCCTTGCGAGGTGGAGTCTGGGCAACTGAATGGAGCTAGCAGAATGTTTACTGGCCAGATGCCCTTCCTGTCACCAATGCAGAGTTTTGTTCAACAGATTTATTCTCATTGTGCCCAGAGAAAGAAATATCTGCCTATACCTAGGATCGAACTCATATAACTGGTATCACTTCACATAACTATAGAAATAGCCCCAGAAATAAAGACAAGAATCTGTCTAGCTTCTCCAAACTGGCCAACAAATCATGTCCTTAAGATCTCCTACCTTAAAGAACTCACATTTATTAAAGTCCTTGGTTTCCCATTATTGTTGTTGTTCAGTCACTAAGTCATATATTACTCTTCGTAACTCCATGGACAGTAGCACTCAAGGCTCTCCTGTCCTCCACTGTCTTCTGGAGTTGGCTCAAATTCATGTTCATTGTGTCAATGACACTATCTAACCATCTCATCCTCCGCTATCTCTTTCTCCTTTTGCCTTTGATCTTCCTTCCATTGTTCATAATCTCTCTTTCATGTAAAGTAGGCACCATCAATCATTGCAATAAACCTGGTTCTTTCTGTTACTTCTGAGTTTTCACACACCTTTTCTCAGCCATATCAGCAGATACATGCCTGGGTCTGGCAAATGAGCAAGTGATTATAATCTGCATTCAGATTTACAGCATGATTGTTTCACAAAATTTGGCCCTCCCATTTGTGAAAATATACTCATATCATGCATACCTGCACACTCATGCACCATCCTTTGATTAATTTGTGCTGTGTGATCAATTTTACAGCCTCTCATTAAGGTATCTAATTTATGCATATTAGTCTGCCGGATAGATAATACATTAGTGTCAAAATCCTTAAGCTATTATGAAGATCTCACAATAGCAAGGAAACTGTGGGAAAGGTCCCTCTTTGCCACCTTTGGAGAGGTGAAACTAGAATTTCTGACAATAGATTGCAAAATTGTTTCTTTTCATTCTGGAATTAAAGATCCCAAAAATAAATTGAAGGTAGAACAATAAGACTTGGTTATGACTGCATTTTTAAAAAAATCCTCATTTTGATAGATGTCACTGAATGGAAGGCCCAAGTAACAAGTGAGAGTTGTTCCCTTGAGAACATAAAGGCTGTCAAAACAAAAACATAACAATGAAGAAGATACCCATTGTGTGCTGTCATTCGGAATATCCCATTTTCAGTTGTTGCTGCTGCATAAATGTATGACTTGATTGCAGTGCTTTGAGATAGTCAGGTATCAATTTCAGTTTGAATCTCTATTATTTTTCCTTTAAAAAAATTATAATGATGTAGCTGAATCTTAAATCTTCCCTCTGTTTTTATATAGATCATCTGATAATATTTATACACTGTGTATTGTACCCTTTATTTCTACAACAATAATAATGACAACTATCATGGTTCACCATCAGTCTATCCTGGATTATTCATGGAACATACCAATTAATAGGAAAATGTGGCTAAAACCCACATCATTGATTTTTAAAAAGTAATTTAATTATTTCATTTTATTATGACATCTATGTGCCACTAATTTCCTTTAGTATTCAGACATTAATCAGATATATGGCTCTTGGCTGTGGATGTCCATTCCAGTATAGGTAGCATGCTATGTGTGTGGAATATACTATCTACAAAATAATAGCACTTACGGTACTTTCCAATATTATATTGATATATCTTAATATATAAATCTGTGGTATATGCTGCAATTCATTGAATCAGTTTCTATGCCACTTAATATCATTATTTACTAGACCGATATCCTGTGTTTTCTCCTGATAATCAAGGCCATAAGGATGTTTTACATAAGGATGTTCTTCCATTTTAGCATTACAATAACAATCCTGTAAGATAAATTAGGAAATGAAACACAGGCCCCAGGTCACATAATTAATCTCCACAGTGAAAGTAAACTTGAACCTACAACAGTTAAAATACACTGACTTTCTTACTATATGAAAATATATCGATGTGTGATTGTTCTATGCTATTGAAAGAATTAACAACTTAACTGACATCGCACAAGTAAATATTATGAACTCCATTTAACATTTTGGTGGCTCATACCACAAACACTAAACAAATGTAATTCAGAAGCTTGTTCACTGTCAACAGTATGAATCTACTGCAAATTCATCCTCATGCTACATTTTCATTTATCTCATACTGGATGATGTGCAGTCTTCCATAACTCTGCTGGTTGTATAAAGAATAAGTACAAAACAGAGGGGAGAAAAGAGTTTTTAAATCATTTCTCACTCTAGCTGGCTGAGTACAACAGAAAAGAAATGTCAGACAATGCTGTTCCACAATGTTTTTTTTTATGCTGCTCAAGAAGGCCAAATATCATAATGGTATTAAATTTATTTTTCCATGAAGTGCAGTTTGAGAAAGGAATCATCATGCCTAATTGTCAGCTTAATCAACAGCATGAAAGCTGTGACTTTGATAATCTTTATTTCACAAACATAGAGATACCTATTCAGTTACTGAGTTAATGGATTTTACTCTGCTAAAGGGCATAGGATTACAACTTGAAGATCCTGTTTTCTTAGTTTTGATCAAGTAACAGTATATTATATCTTTTTATGTTTTATTTGTTTTATTTACATTCTACATTTCATTCAGGAGCAAATGGCATTCCCTGCTTTTGTTTTCCCCCACAGCTTTGCAGTCTGTTGTCCTGAGAGAGAGTGTTACTCAGTGAGCTTCTGTGGATGAGGGTGGACAAAACTTAGATTTCCTCACATATTATCCAGCACCTTAGTCACAACACCACAGTGTCAGTCAGTGCTATCATTTGTTCATTTATTCCAAATACTGCTTCAAGTTGGATTTCCTTTTTGGCATAAACTGCATATACCAAACTAAGCATGGATTCCAAGTCATAATGTTGTTAAATCTGTTTTACTAATAAAATATAATTTACTATTTCTGTCTATTTAATTAACTAATTAACTGTCTATTTCTCTTTTTCAAATACGCAAAAGCAAGAAGAATATTACTTACTTTAAAAATTAATGATAATGGTCATAGATAAGCAGGTAGGTGTGAAAGCATTATTTTAGCTGCCATTGCCACCACTGCCATTGTTGACCAGATCAGGGTCATGTCCAGCGGCATGTCAAAAAAGATGTCAGGATTGTGTCTTTCATCATAGTTGTGGCCACCGTTTTTATTTGGCAGAGATGTCCCTGTTAGATTTTATGGGCCAATGTTGTGTAACAATTTTAACAAATAATATAGAATCACCATATTCCATATATTTCAACTATCTGACTGAAGTAGCAACTAGAAAGGACAGTACATTGTATAAAAATGCTTACGAGGAATGGAGTAAATGAGGCATTAAAGTGGTGGAAATAATCTACTGTATTTTTTGGACTGTAAGACTCAGTTTCCCCTCCCCAAAAAAGTGGGTGGAAATGCCTGGGCATTTTATAGAGCGAATGTAGCCCAAGACCCGCCCACCTGCCAGCTCCCACCCTTTGGCCTCTGCCTCCCAGTAATTTGCTTCTTTGTATAAGGTGACCAGACGTCCCGATTTTGGCAGGACAGACCCGCTTTTTAAGGGTTTGTCCCGCGTCCCGCCCGCCCTCTTAAAAAGTCCCGATTTTTTGAAAGGGGTGAGGGAGGGCTGGGGGGCGGGCTCTCCCCTGCAGGGACGGCCGGCCGCGGCTCATGGGGGGCGAAAGACAAATACAATTTTCGGCGGGCACGGCTTTGCAAGGGCTCTTCACAAGTTTGGCAAGTTTCACAAGAGCCGTTCGCGTGCAGGGCAGTTTATAAATAGCGGCCGCCAGGTAGGGAGCCGGCCGGGGTTGCACAGGGCTGGGGGAGGCTTGCTAGCCCGGCAGCTCCGGCCGCAGGAAAGAGCGGGGGGGTGCCGTACTGGGAAGGGCCAGCAGTCGCCGCCGCCTGAGGGGGCCACCCCCCCCCGCCCGCCCGCCCGCTTCGCTGCAGGGGACGCTGCACCGGATCCCGAGTCGCGCCGGCTCTCCCGCGGCCACGATGCCTGCCGACCTGATGGAGAAGAGCTCCTCCTCGCCCGCGGCGGCCATCCCGGCCAGCGCCGGAGGAGTCAACGCAGGACGCACGCCCGCCGCCGGCCCGAGCTGAGAGGCCTGCTGCTGCTGCTGCTGCTGCTGGGCCCCCAGTCCCGGTGGCGGGAAGGCTGCGGCGGCGGCCCCAGCCTGCTGAGCCAATGCCGGCCCGAGCCGAGGGCCATGGATGCGACTCCTTCGCTCGGGCCGCCCCGCCCACCGCGACGCCGGCCTTTTCGAGAGGGCGGGGCTGCATCAGGCGCCTCTCCACCGTGTCCTTCACCGCCCTCCAGTGCATGCCCGGCGCCTGATGCAGCCCCGCCCTCTCGAAAAGGCCGGCGTCGCGGTGGGCGGGACGGCCCGAGCGAAGGAGTCGCATCCATGGCCCTCGGCTCGGGCCGGCGCTGGCTCAGCAGGCTGGGGCCGCCGCCGCAGCCTTCCCGCCGCCGGGACTGGGAGCCCAGCCGCAGCAGCAGCAGCAGCAGGCCTCTCAGCTCGGGCCGGTGGCGTGCGTGCGTCCTGCGTTGACTCCTCTGGCGCTGGCCGGGATGGCCGCCGCGGGCGAGGAGGAGCTCTTCTCCATCAGGTCGGCGGGCATCGTGGCCGCGGGAGAGCCGGCGCGACTCGGGATCCGGTGCAGCGTCCCCTGCAGCGAAGCGGGCGGGCGGGCGGGCGGGGGGGGTGGCCCCCTCAGGCGGCGGCGACTGCTGGCCCTTCCCAGTACGGCATCCCCCCCGCTCTTTCCTGCGGCCAGAGCTGCCGGGCTAGCGAGCCTCCCCCAGCCCTGTGCAACCCCGGCCGGCTCCCTACCTGGCGGCCGCTATTTATAAACTGCCCTGCACACGAACGGCTCTTGTGAAACGACATTAGCGGTCTTTTGCCCTCTGCGCATGCGCAGCGTTCTGCGCATGCGCAGAGGGCAAAACCCGGCGTCCAGGCGGCCCCGCCCCCCGTCGGTGTCCCGCTTAAAAAAAAAAAATCTGGTCACTTTATCTTTGTAGCACACAGCAAACAGCCTGGTCAGCTTCGGCACAGCCTGATTTAGCACAAGCAGCTGATTGGTGGTTGGATCTGCCCCTGAAAAGGGCATGGCTGATTGGCAGGAAATGTGAAGTGCTTTTTTAAAAGTCTCACTTGTGTCTTAATATAATTTTTTCTTAAGTAAGTAGGGAGGGAGGGAAGGAAGGAAGGAAGGAAGGAAGGAAGGAAGGAAGGAAGGAAGGAAGGAAGGAAGGAAGGAAGGAAGGAAGGAAGGACCTAAATTTCAATAAAGCATCAATTTTGGAAAAATAAAATTAGATGTTTTCTGTCTCAAATATTACCCTATGGTAGCAGTTATGACTAAAGGTTGTTCAGCAAAAGCCAGATTTTTTCTCCCTTATTTTTCGTTAAAACTATTATACATCAACATTAGCCATTGTTCAAAGTCTTATTATACCATTACATGGTTATGGTTGAATGGTTATGCTGGATTTTCAAGGAAGATTTAAAATATATCAAGAAGAGTAAGAAATGAAATTAGAAGGGAAATTGAGGGGCTTATCCACTTCAGCCAGGTGCTTGAAAAGTTCAGCAAAAAGTTATTTGAGAATATAAATATAAACATAGTTGCTGACAGACAAATAACTTTGTTTCTAATGTTGCCAGTCATGTATTACTGAAAACTACAAAGTTTCTCAGTGAACAAGTGAAATATAAGAACAACTCACCAACAATGGAAAGCTAAATGAAGAAGGCAACGAAACACGTGAGATTTGATGTATGAAAAGAAGAGTTCCATTTTTAAAAGTAAAAAAAAACATAATTTTCCAAGCATTCCTTCTGTGCAAAGAAACCAGCTGTGCATGCTGAGTGTGGCCTTATCTCCGAAATACTGTTATAGCCTTCAGTTTTGCCAGGGCAAAAGCATTTTCAGCATTATATTTCAATTTCTTAAGTTTTATGGGAAGCCATTAAGAGAGAATCGAAGCAGAGTCGAAATAGATTTTTATGACAGGCCACACAGATGGTTTTTTATTCAAAGGAAATGACTATCCCTTTCCCCTGCATGTATAGTAATGATATTCAGGAAATGGCTACCTCAGTAAAATCCATTTAAAGCCAAGGATCCTCTGTGTGTTTATGTATCATCAAAGGGCATCAGAGTAAAATGGCACAAATAACATGACTGATTTTTATTCCATACCTCCTGATATGGGCCATATGAAACATCAAAGGAATGCTCTGTTTCAAATGATTTGATTAAATCAACCCTTTGAAAGAAATCTCCAAATCAAATTGTTAGAGAGATTCTGGTGCTTTCTGCCTTTGCAGGTTCTTCAACATTATGTTGGCTTTCCTTCCATACAGGAACAAATTTGAGGGGAAGATTTAGTGGTATTCTGATATTGACAAGAATAACTGGCCAATGAGTTTTTTACTTCTAAAAATTATATTTACCAGAGCTTTTATCTGAATGCTGCTCATGTTGTTTGTATTTCACATTCCTTTTTTAGGCAGATTCACTTGGAGAGAAACAGAAATAGAATGTGCTCTTTCTTTTATTATGTTTCTCCTTTTTATCTGGTTTTGTTCTTTCTTGTGCAATTCTCTTATCTTTTCCCCAAATAAATTTTCTTTTACCCATATCCCTGGTTGTCCCACTGTTTCAAAGTAGCAGAATCAAGAAGAGAACCAACCAAGAACTAAGAGAAATTTCTTGAGAGTGAGAACAATTAATCAGTGGAACAGCTTGCCTTCAGAAGTTGTAGATCCTTGATCACTGGATGTTTTTAAGATGAGATTGGACAACCATTTGTCCAGAATGGTATAGGGCAGTGATGGGTGCCAAACGTGTGCCCACACCCATAATGCAATGCCCCCCTGTGTGCCCCACCCCCTGCACATGAGTGCATGCCCCCCACTCACCACACATGTGCACGCCCCCCCTGCCCGTTTTGGGCCTAGCAGGCTTGCCTGAAGCCTCCTGAGACAAAAAATGGCCGCAGCCCATTTTTGGTCCCAGGAGGATTCAGGGAGGCCTGCTAGGCCCAAAATGGGGCACGGGGGGCACCGCCCCCCACATATGCGTGCGTATGCATCCCCATCCCCATGCATGCACTTGTGCTCCCCTACCACCCCACACATGCGCATGTGGCCTTCCCACCCTGTGCATGCGCGTGTGACCCCCCCATCCCAAACATGCATGTGCATCTCTGCAGAGACCCCAAAATCAGCTGGCCGGTGGGAGGTGCACGCTCATGCTTGATGGAGTGACCTAGGGCAATGGCTCTCGTGCCCGCAGAGATGGCTCCATGTGCCACCTGTGGCACGCGTGCCATAGGTTCGCCATCATGGGTATAGGACCGTGATGGCGAACCTATGGCACGGGTGCCACAGGTGGCACGCGGAGCCATATCTGCTGGCACGCGAGCTGTTGCCCTAGCTCAGGTCCAGCGTGCATGTGGGCGCCCGCCAGCTGATTTTTCGCTCTGGGAGGGCGTCTTTGGCCTCCAGAGGGCCTCCAGGGTGGCAGGGGAGGGCATTTTTGCCCTCCCCAAGCTCCAAGAAAGCCTCTGGAGCCTGGGGAGGGCAAAAAATGGGCCTACCGGATCCACCGGAAGTCAGGAAATGGGGGAGCAGGGGTGCGTGGGGGAGCATTGAGTATGGGTGTGGGCACGCGCACGCATGCAATAGCGGGCGTGTGCACTATTTCGGCACCCGAGGAAAAAAAGGTTCGCCATCACTGGTATAGGATCTTCTGCTTGTGGAGGGGATTGGACTAGAAAACCTCCAATGTTTCTCCCAACTCTGTTATTCTGAATAGCTATATATCTCTTGAAGTCAACATCTCATCCTTGGAAGATATCCAGCAAAATATATAAACAGGGTCCTTCCTTACTCTCCTACTTACTGTTGCTTCTCCTAGGGTTTGGGGTAAGATTAGACCAGTGATGGCGAATCTTTTTTGTCTCGGGTGCCAAAAGTGCACGCGCACGCGATAGCGTGCGCGCATGTGCCCACACCCATAATGCAATGCCCTGCGCATGTGCACAATCCCCCCCACTTCCTCCCATGCATACACACAGGCCTCACTGAAGCCTCCGGATTTCCAGTAGGCCCGTTGGGCTGTTTATCGCTCTCCCCAGGGTTCAGGAAAGCCTCCTGAAGCCTGGGGACAGCGAAAAATGGCCCAATGGGCCAATTGGAAGTTCGGAAACAAAAGGAAGTGGAGCTGCCCTAATACTTACCTTCAGATAGTTGCAACCAGGTCTTGCACAACTCGACCCATTTCTTCTGCAGCCGGGAAGGCTTGCCTGAAGGCCTGTGTAGCTGATAACAGAGCTCCAGATTGATCTAGAGCTCTGTTATCGGCTACAGAGGCCTTCTAGATTGATCTAGAGCTCTGTTATCGGCTACAGAGGCCTTGCCGGCTGCAGAAGAAATGGGCCGAGATGTGAGAGACCTGGCTGCAACTGTCCAAAGCAGAAGAAGTTCCTGAAGACCTCTGACAGCGAAAAGGAGGCTGAGGGTGAGCACACAAGTGAACTTCCGGTTGGGCTATTGGCCCGTTTTTGCTGTGGGGAGAGTGAAAATGGCCGAAAAGAAGGCCTAAAATCAGCTGGTCAGTGCGCGCATGCATGCTGGAGCTGACATAGGGCACCACCTCACGTGCCCTCAGATATGGCTCTGCGTGCCACCTGTGGCACACGTGCCATAGGTTCGCCATCACTGGATTAGACCATTAAGGCTGAAAATTGGTTGAACATTGATTGGGAGCAGGCTTCAAACATTCTCTTGATTCTCAGCATTTTAAAATGTGACCACAAGTGAGCATCTATGGAACATTTGTCTTTCTCCCTCCCTCCCTCCCTCCCTCCCTCCCCCCCCCCCCTCTCTCTCTCTCTCTCTCTCTCTCTCCAAGATGGTGGCTGCAATGCAGTCAAAGTTCTGTCCTTTTTTAAATTAAAATTAATTTTCATTTTATTTGCCAATATTAACACTTTCTGGGTCACTGCTAGCAGTCTAATTAATGATTAATAACATAAATTTTGGGTCAAATTGTTTTCCCTACCTCTTCTTCTGTTTGTTTGAGTGAAATTTCAACTTTACTATTGAACAGATAGAGCAAGGACAATTTTAGAACCTGGCCCTAAATGTTCTTTCCATCTATGAATATAGGAATATATCTGGTATTGTTACCAAATACTGTTTTTAAGAAGTTGAAGAAAATTTGATAGTCTTCTGCAACAGATCCTTTATAGCCCAGTTATTAAACTCTGAAAATGAAAGTCTTCTTGCCAGTCCTATTTGGGCCAGCTGGGCTCCAAGGATCCAAATGCTATCTGCAACATTCAATGAATGGGTATATTTATCACTTCTTCTTGCTCAATGCTCTGCCTCCACTAAAGCCTGGTCCAAATGCTCATTTGGAAAATGTCTGGAGCAAGTTGTCAGTCAGACTATCACCAACTCTGACATCTGGTTGTATTCTATTCAGCAGACTGAAGTCCTTCAGAAGGGCAGTCCTTCTAATTTCTGGCAAAGGATACTGCAAAGAAACCACTGACTTTTTAAAAAATTTGTTTGTCAAGTATGTATTGGTGATATACATAGATATAACATTGTTTATATACATAAGATGGGTACTGATCAGAGGGAACATTAAGACAGGGATGGTAGGCACGCTGGTGCGCTTATGCACGCCCCTTACTGACCTCTTAGGAATTGGGTGAGGTCAACAGTGGACAGTCTAAGGGTAAAGTTTTGGGGGTTTGGTGACGAAACCACAGTGTCAGGTAGTGAGTTCCAGGCATTGAGTTTAAGCCTATCACTCCTGATGATGTGGACAAGGCCATAGGAGCGATGAGCACCTCCACTTGTTTATTGGACCCGTGCCCCTCCTGGCTGGTCTCAGCCAGCAGGGAGGTGACACGCGGCTGGCTCCAGGCTGTTGTGATGGCATCTTTGAGAGAGGGATCCATCCCACAGCCCTTAAAAGCTGCGGTGGTGAGGCCCCTTCTCAAGAAGCCTTCCCTGGACCCAGCGAATTTAAAGAACTTCCGTCCAGTCTCCAACTTACCCTTCGTGGGTAAAGTTGTCGAGAAAGTGGTGTCGCTCCAACTCCTGCGGTTATTGGAGGACACTGATTATCTGGATCCTTTTCAATCGGGTTTCAGGCGCAGCTACAGTACAGAGACGGCTTTGGTCGCTCTGATGGATGATCTCTGGCGAGCCCGGGATGGAGGTCATTCCTCCATCCTGGTGTTACTTGACTTCTCAGCGGCTTTCAATACCATTGACCATGATATCCTTCTGCATCGACTCGGGGATGTGAGAGTGGGAGGCACCGTTTTACGGTGGTTCTCCTCCTACCTCTCCGATAGGATGCAGTCGGTGTTGACAGGAGGGCAGAGGTCAGCCCCTAGACCCCTGATTTGGGGGTGCCTCAGGGCTCGGTCCTCTCACCCATCCTGTTTAACATTTACATGAAACCGCTGGGTGAGATCATCCGACGACACGGGGTGAGTATCAGCAGTATGCTTATGATACCCAGTTGTAAATCTCCACCCCATGTCAGTTCAGAGAAGCAGTTGATGTAATGTGCCGCTGCCTGGACGATGTGAGGGTCTGGATGGGAGTGAATAGGCTCAAACTCAACCCTGATAAGACTGAGTGGCTGTGGATATTGCCCCCCAGGGATTATGTCGACTTCCCATCCTTGGTTCTTGGGGGAGAAAAATTGACTCCCTCAGAACGGGTTCGCAATTTGGGTGTTCTCCTAGACCCACAGCTAAAATTGGAGCAACATCTTTCAGCTGTGGCTAGGGGGACCTTTGCACAGATCCGTTTTGTGCACCAATTGCGACCCTACTTGGAGAGGGAGATTTTGCTCACAGTCACTCATGCCCTTGTCACCTCACGGCTAGACTACTGTAACACGCTCTACATGGGGCTACCCTCAAAGAGCATCCGGAGACTGCAATTGGTACAGAATGCAGCTGCGCGAGCTGTGGTGGGTGTGCCGAGATACACCCACGTAACACCCATTCTCCGCCAGCTGCATTGGTTGCCCATTAGTCTCCGGTCGCAATTTAAGGTGTTGGTTTTGACCTTTAAAGCCCTACATGGCTCAGGGCCAGGCTACCTTCGGGACCGCATCCTACCACACACCTCCCTACGACCAGTTAGGTCCCACAGATGTCGGTTGGTGGGGCCATGGGTCAGAGCCTTCTCTGTGGGAGCCCCATCCCTCTGGAACCAACTCCCACCAGAGATCCGGACTATCCCCAGCCTACTGGCCTTCCGTAAAGCCGTAAAAACATGGCTCTTCCGGCAGGCAGGGTGAAAAAGAAGATCAGATTCCCCCATGAATGAGTAGTTTTTTAAAGTAATGTAATGTTTTTAAATTATGATGTTTTTATGTTATTGTTCTTATCTATGCTGTACGCCGCCCTGAGTCCTACGGGATTGGGCGGCTTATAAGAACGTTTATTAAATTAAATTAAATTAAATTAAATTAACCACTCTGTTGCTAAAGTCGTATTTTCTACAGTCAAGTTTGGAGTGGTTCACTTTGAGTTTGTATCTGTTGTGTGCTCGTGTATTGTTATGGTTGAAGCTGAAGTAATCGTTGACAGGGAGGACGTTGTAGCAGATAATTTTATGAGTTACGGTTAGGTCGTGCCGAAGGCAATGTAGTTCTAAGCTTTCTAAGCCCAGGATTTCAAGTCTGGTTGCGTAAGGTATTCTGTTGCAAGTAGAGGAGTGGAGGGTTCTTCTCGTAAAGTATCTCTGGACACTTTCTAATGTATTTATGTCCGATATGCGGTGTGGGTTCCAGACAGATGAGCTGTATTCAAGGATTGGTCTGGCGAATGTTTTGTATGCTCTGGTTGCTAATCTGTATTACCCTAACCCATCTGCATCATTTCTGTAAATCAGTATGCTTGCCAAGGCTAAACACATAGCTGGAAGTCAAGAAGGCAAATGGTCTAAGAATGGCAAGGTGGACACGAAGATTTTAGTTTTAGAAAATTAAAAATTTTATCTCATAAGGACTTGGCATTTGGCATCTGTGTGACTCCCAGAAGAGACAGATTGCCAATCAACCAGGCCAAGTAAAAAAAAAAAAAGCAGATGGTCCAAGGGTCTTGGCCTATTCTACAGTATTTTTAAGAAGTTTGCTTTTTGTAAGGGTTTTAAAGTTTTTATTTCTATATTAGTGCTGTACAATTTAGGTTCTTTGTTGAACAGTTTGGTGGCTGCTAAAATCTTTTTCTTATCTCTGATAATTCTGCCTTTAAAAGGACGTAGGAAGACTAATTCAACAATTCGTTTTGCACACTCTTTTCTCATCTCATTTTTTTGAAAAATGAAGAATCTGTTAATATTTTGATAATTCCCATTATATTCCTTATACAAATTATTTATTTAATTAAATCTCAGATAATTTCAGATTGAATATTGGCTATCATCAAATATCAAATTTGAACTGAAATGTGTCAATGTTAAATTCAAAACTAAAAGTTTGTGATTGTGGTATTCTGGCTATACAAGAAGGTTGCTAGTATCTCCAAGTTGATTGAATGTGGACATGAATATGCTTGGATTACAAGATAGTCACTAGACTAATAATGCTAGCTTGCAGAGAACAGTGTTTCAATTTTTGGGTTAAAACCTGGCTTTAGTTGCATGTGTATGGCATATAAGCCAAATTGTGTCCAAGCTCTCTAGTAGTGTCCTTAGGGAATACCTGCTCAATCTTATTAAAAAATGTTATTTGAAAGTTCAAATAGTCAAAACATAGATTTGAGATAATTGTTAATAGAACCATCTAGTGAATCATATTTTTTCTTGTGTTTTGTGTATTTAATGCCTTTTTTTAATTACAGGAACTGACTGTACAATACTGCTAACTTGGAATGTACAAGAGGAAAAATTGGCTGATATTCCCTGATTCATACTTGATTTCTCACAAACTCTAAATAGATTTTAACAATGGAATTTTATTTAT
This sequence comes from Diadophis punctatus similis, assembly GCA_023053685.1. Lineage (NCBI taxonomy): Eukaryota > Metazoa > Chordata > Lepidosauria > Squamata > Dipsadidae > Diadophis > Diadophis punctatus. The sequence continues at coordinate 2,868,424 of JALIGW010000007.1, read as the reverse complement.
CTATTGTCAACTATGGATGCCACCCACTCTTCTGATTTTAGGCAGCTTATTGCATATGAAATAAAATATTGGTAAAATGATATAATCCATCCATAAAAGCAAGTATTGAATTAAAAACTATTAAAAACTATAAATAAACCTATAGCAGCTGTCAAGCTGGGACAATAACTCTCTTATAGAGAATTAGTTTTGACATCTTTTTTTCCCATCCATTGCCCAGCTCAGCAATAAAATGCTTTATTGAACTGGTAAAGAAATGTATCCTTATTCTTTAGTATTTTATTTTGTTTTAGTTATATATAGCTAAATTAATACTGCCACATTGATATGGCCTGACACTTTAAAAAACTGCACCAAAGTAAATCCCATCATATGTCAGGCTCGAAGACTTTAGATCAATTATTTCATGAAATTAAGAACACAAGTACAAGAATTATGCTGAGATAAAACTGTGCAACTTATAATAATTTTACCTGAATGTAAAATTCAGGATAACTAAAAATGTCTCTGCTTGACATAGTAGGTAGGTAAACTGCAGAATTTTCTGTCATAAGATGTAATAGTATACAGCTTTGAGCAACTTGAGTAAAAAGAGATCAAATAAATTTGTCAAGTATAAATATATCAATGGATTTTAGTTATAATGACCAGCCCCCAATTATTGCCCCCAATATGAGCGGCAACATGCTTCTGATTACCAATTGGCGGGGAACACAAGTAGATGAATCTCTTACTGGGGGGTGGGGTTCCCAAATAAACTAGATGTGTATTATAGGAACCTTTGTTCTAATCCTTGCTGATTATTTTTTATCATGCATTGATCCAGTTTTGTAACAAAGCATCCCCTTCTCCTTTGAATAATTGTTTGTACTCTTTATAAAAAAATGAACAAGAAAACTGTTCTGTGCTGCTGTTAGAAATAATAGAGATTATAACTGGACTTTCGATGTGCTCATAGCATACTAGGCTACAGATGCCTAATTCACCTGTGTTTTCTTCACCATTAGCAGGGAATGCTACATAGGAACATGTATGTCTAGGAATGGCAACCTGATCTACAAAGCATTATGTCAAAACCTTGATTGATCTAAGCTATGATGGGCAGTGGATATGTCAATAAGTACAGATTGAATGGAATTGAAAGACTGATGTGTCATGGCTGAACAAAATGGATGAGATCCTGCAAAATTATTGGAAGTCTAAAAAGAAAGGGAAATGTGGGAACTCATTTACAGATGTGGTGGAAATGAGGATGATTCGCAAGAATTAAAGACTATGAAGCAAGACTGAGTTACTTTGGGTATTCGGGCTCCCTGGCTCTGGAAACTTTCTACCTTTAGTTTTGGATGGGACTAAACAGAACATATATTTATTTATTTATTTTATTTAAACGCTCTTATAGGCCGCCCAATCCCGTGGGACTCAGGGCGGCGTACAGCATGAATAAGAACGTACATTTAAAAACAATCATAATTTAAATTAAAATATAATTAAAAAGAACATTATAAACACAACATTCAGGGGGAATCTGGTTGTCCTATTCACCCCATCTGCCGGAAGAGCCATGTTTTTAAGGCTTTACGGAAGGCCAGCAGGGTGGGGATAGTCCGGATCTCTGGTGGAAGTTGGTTCCAGAGGGACGGGGCTCCCACAGAGAAGGCCCTCCCCCGTGGCCCCGCCAGTCGGCATTGTTTGGCCGACGGGACCCGGAGGAGGCCCTCTCTGTGGGACCTAACCGGTCTTAGGGAGGTATGTGGTAGGATGCGGTCCCGCAGGTATCCTGGCCCTGAGCCATGTAGGGCTTTAAAGGTAACGACCAACACCTTAAATTGCAACCGGAGACTAACCGGTAGCCAATGCAGTTGGCGAAGGAGAGGTGTTACGTGGGTGTATCTTGATACACCCACTACAGCTCGTGCAGCTGCATTCTGTACCAACTGGAGTCTCCGGATGCTCTTCGAGGGTAGCCCCATGTAGAGCGCGTTACAGTAGTCTAGCCGTGAGGTGACAAGGGCATGAGTGACTGTGAGCAAGGCCTCCCTCTCCAAGTAAGGTCGCAATTGGTGCACAAGACGGATTTGTGCAAAGGTCCCCCTAGCCACAGCTGAAAGATGTTGCTCCAATTTTAGCTGTGGGTCTAGGAGGACACCCAAATTGCGAACCTGTTCTGAGGGAGTCAATTTTTCTCCCCCGAGAACCAAGGAGGGACAGTCGACATAGTCCTTGGGAGGCAATATCCAGAGCCACTCAGTCTTGTCTGGGTTGAGCCTGAGTCTGTTCACTCCCATCCAGACCCTCACATCGTCCAGGCAGCGGCACATTACATCAACTGCTTCACTGAACTGACACGGGGTGGAGATGTACAACTGGGTATCATCAGCATACTGCTGATACCTCACCCCATGTCGTCGGATGATCTCGCCCAGCGGTTTCATGTAAATGTTAAACAGGATGGGCGAGAGGACCGAGCCCTGTGGCACCCCGCAAACCAGGGGCCTAGGGGTCGACCTCTGTCCTCCTGTCAACACCGACTGCGTCCTGTCAGAGAGGTAGGAGGAGAACCACCGTAAAACAGTGCCTCCCACTCCCATCTCCCCAAGACGACGCAGAAGGATACCATGGTCAATGGTATCGAAAGCCGCTGAGAGGTCAAGTAGCACCAGGATGGAGGAATAACCCCCATCCCGGGCTCGCCAGAGATCATCCATCAGTGCGACCAAAGCAGTCTCCGTACTGTAGCCGCGCCTGAAACCCGATTGAAAGGGATCCAGATAATCAGTATCCTCCAAAAGCCGCAGGAGTTGGAGCGACACCACCTTCTCAACAACTTTACCCAAAAAGGGTAAGTTGGAGACTGGACGGAAGTTCTTTAAATCCGCTGGGTCCAGGGAAGGCTTCTTGAGGAGGGGCCTCACCACCGCAGCTTTTAAAGGCTGTGGGATGGATCCCTCTCTCAAAGAAGCGATCACAACCGCCTGGAGCCAGCCGCGTGTCACCTCCCTGCTGGCAGAAACCAGCCAGGAGGGGCACGGGTCCAATAAACAGGTGGAGGTGCTCATCGCTCCTATGGCCTTGTCCACATCCTCAGGAGTGACAGGTTCAAACTCGTCCCATATAACAGGACTAAGACTCACCCCTGTCATCTCGGCTTGCCCTGTCCAAATGGAGTCCAGCTCCGTCCGAATCTGAACGACTTTGTCCGCCAGAAACTGAGAAAATTCCTCAGCTCTGCCCTGCAAGGGATCTTCAACTCCCCCCTTGGCTAGGAGGGAGCGAGTCACCCTAAACAGGGCGGCTGGGCGGGAGTCGGCGGACGCAATAAGAGCGGAAAAATACGCGCATTTTGCCGCCCTTATCGCCACTAAGTAAGACTTAATGCAAGTTCTTAAAAGTGTCCGGTCAGACTCAGCTTTACTGGCTCTCCATCGTCGCTCTAGGCGTCTCTTTAGGCGCTTCATCTCCCGGAGCTCCTCAGTAAACCAAGGAGCTCTCCGGGATCCGCTGCCACGGAGAGGCCGCAAAGGCGCAATCCGATCTAAAGCCCCCGTTACCGCCCGATTCCAGGCAGCCACTAGAGCCTCAGATGAATCGTGTACCAGGGAGTCAGGTATTTCCCCAAGTTCCCTCTGAAATCCTTCAGATTCCATTAGGCGCCTGGGGCGGAACCACTTAATCGGCCCCGCCTCCTTGCGGTGGAGGAGTGGTGCCATGAAATCCAACCTCAGAAGGAAATGATCTGACCACGACAAGGGTACTGTGACTAAACCCCTCAGCCTCAGATCATCTCTCCACTGCCCCAAGAGAAACACAAGGTCAAGCGTGTGACCTCCCTCATGAGTCGGACCCTGAACTACTTGGGTCAGGTCCATGGTTGTCATGGAAGCCATGAACTCCTGGACTGCCTCCGAGGTTTCACCGGGCGATGGCAAATTAAAGTCCCCCAGCACCATCAACCTGGGGAACTCAATCGCCAGCCCTGCTACCGCCTCGAGCAGAACAGGCAGGGCCTTTGCAACATAGCTAGGAGGCAGGTACGCTAGCAAAAGGCCCACCTGGACCCCTAAGTCCAACTTCAGAAGGAGCGTCTCACACCCAACAATCTCCGGGGCAGGGCTCCTTCGAGGATTAAGGTTCTGGCGAGCTATAATCGCCACTCCTCCACCCCTTCCCTGGGGTCGCGGCTGATGCTGAACTGAGAACCCGTCCGGGCACATCTCGGAGAGGGGAACCCCCCCTCCTGGCCTAGCCAGGTCTCAGTAATACATGCCAGGTCCGCCCCCTCTTCCAGGATTAAATCCCGTACAAGGGGGGCCTTGTTGATAATTGACCTGGCATTCAACAGCAGCAGCTTGAGCCCAGGGCCCTGACATCCCTGGTTACCAGGACCTCGGGTTGAGCAAGATGGAACCAAACCAGAGGGGCCAGAACAGGAAATCGCTTGGAGACAGCGAGTTCTCGTTCCCCGAGAGCGGCCTACCCCTCTGCTCCCGCCATACCTACCTCTCCCTGTTATGACCGTAATCCTCCCGTCCCCCATCCCATCAGAGATCCACTCCCCTCCCCTACTGGTCCCCCCCTCTCCCGACAGATCATACATACCATTCATACTGCACCTGGGAATGGACCTAAGTCCCCCTCCACTTCTGTTTCCACACTCAGCAGAGGGGGACAAAGACCAAACCCTCGGCTTACTCCTTCCACTCTAATAATCGATGAAACTCTCTCGCACAATCATACCCATTCATAGCCCACGTTATAATCACAATCACAATACTTCTGGGGTAGAAATTGCAAGGTTAATTATCACAAATGTTAAAATCAATAAAATTAATAAGGAGCATATAAAAATAATCTCATTAAAAATTAAGTCAATCCAAGAGTTCCAGTGTCCAGTTTTGGGAAGCCAATAGTCCAGGGGTTGATGGTATGTCCCCCTATCCAGATGGTATCTATAGATCACGAGCTCTCTCCCTCCAGAGTCCGATGTCAATCTGTCAGAGGGGGAGGTCCCCCATAGATAAGGGGGGCCTGAGGAAAGGGAACTGGCCACTGTAGCAGTCCAAATGGTGGGCCCGATCATCAATACGGCCCCAATAATAAACACAGTCACTTCGGTGGTGCTGGCCTGCATAGCAGTATTGTTCAAATCCCGTTTCCAGGCTGTAGAAGAGACGGTGCTCGACCGACGTTCCCACGGCCTTCCAGTCGCCTCTAAAATGGTGACCTCCTCCCTTCCTGCATCCCCCTTCAAACTTCAGGCCAAAGATGTAAGAAAGGCCTGGCCAACAGCTGTTCAGTGTTGGCAGTCCCGGGGGGATTGCTGGGCGTTCGACTAAAAGGGCACTTGGCGAGCAGGGCAGAATAACAAGCCACAGCGAAAAGAATAACAAACACCGGCGGCAACGCTTGTTGGAAAAAGGAAAAAGAGCCCAGCTGAGACCAATCAGCTGGGCGAGTCCAGCCCGAGTCTTTAACGGCCGGGAGATCAAATTCCGATCCGCACTGAAGCAGTACCGATTTGTCTGCTATACATACCCGGTATTATCCTAGTCCTTGTCTCCCAGGTTGTTGCTGTTCCCGGCCAGTAGCCTTCGCGTAGTTTAAAAAAGTTTTTAGTTGTTGAAAATCTTCAAAAAGAGCTCTGCGGCTTCGCGGACGCCATTTCCGCTGGCGTCTTCCCGAGTCTGGAACTTCCCGATTCTGCCTAGTCCTCGTGGCCAGAGGTCTTCCTCGACCAAACGGACTGGCGCGCTCCTGGGTTCTTCTAATTTCCTCCGACCCGCTCAGAGATGGAAAAAGCTGGGTCGGGTCCTTGCAATTCTTCGGGGAGCAGATGAACGAGAGCGGAGGGCAGTTCGTTTGCAACCTCTCCGCTTAGCTCCACCCCGGAAATATGTACATGTTCTTATACCTGTATATATATGTAGGGGGAAAGAAAAGTAAAATGGTCATAATAATGAAGGCATTCAGTAGAGATTTTTGTAGTAAACCACTATTTCATGACATATAAACCACCATTTCATGACATTTATGCATCTAACAAGAAGGGTTCTCTCAAACTTCGTACACATGTTTATTGATTTTCTGTTGTTTTTCCACTCCTGGAATGTAGCTCAAGAAAGAAAGTCAAGAAATATGACCAAGCCTCTATGATGCAGATTTTCTTTCTCTCAAATGTTCCTTCATCAGAAATATGATCAGAGCAGAGGCTTCAAAATAGCTGTTTATTTCCTATGGCTTAATTGCTAGTATAAGAGCTGACTTTTTTTTAAATTGTATCCGATGCAAATAAATTCTATTGGCCACGAGGACAAAGTCCTACAAGTGTCTCTTCTGAAAGGCTATTTGAATACTGAATTTGTTCTAAATTTCATGTACCCAAGCTGAATGAAACCTGATTAAAAATGCAAATTAGAATTATATAGACAGTATATGCAAATGTTCTACATGTAAAGATTAATAAGGTACCAATATTGATTAATATTCTATTAGGCTTCTTCCATAAGCTTCTGAAAAAGCAATCTCACCCATTGCCTGTTCTAGGCAGAAGATGTTATTCAAGATTCTTATTGAGAAGCTGTGAGAAGAACCCCTTTTTCTTGAGTTGTTTGTTTTTTATTTCTCCAATCATTGGCATCCACAGCACATAGTGATGATATCAGAAAAACAATATACATAATATGAAACTGTTATATATTAATTTATGCTCATGTTTCATCAGTTCCCTTCTTTTCTTCTCCCATGGACATCCATTGCTGTAGGCATTTCCAACAAATAGCACAGTTGCTGGCTTTTTTCCTTTTTTCCTAGGTTTTCTGGTTAGTCGCATTCTCCCAAAGGATCATATGGATAAAGGTCCATCAATCAAGGCAAAAAGGGTCCTATCCTAGTAAGGCACTGGGCATGCACAAATCTTGCTATGTAAAGAAAAGAGGTTGTTGTTTTTCCCTTTTAAATGAAGCAATAAGTTACTGTCGTTATTTATACTTGTGGTGAAGGGGGAAGCCATTTATTTTATATATTATGATTATATAATCATTATTCTCATAGTAATTTTATTAAAAGTTGCAACTACAATAATAAAAACTAATGCAAACTAAAAAAGAATAAAAAGAAAAATAGAAGGGAAAGAAAAGAAAAATGAAAATCAGAAAGAAAAAAAGAAAATATAAGAATATAGTAAAAAGAAAGAAAATAAATATATAAAGAAATGGCTTCTCCCTTCACTACAAGTATAAATAATGACAGCAACTTATTGCTTCTCTTAAAATGCAACAAAAAACATTTTCTTCACATATCCCATTTCTTATCTATAACAAATTCTTAAAACATTGCTGTAATCCTGTGTGCATGCTAGAATTTTTACTGCTACACTTTAAATCTGAGGAGGCACAAAAAGACTCTGCATGTATGTGTATGTGTGCATGAACCTACCCTCAACTCTATAACTTAGTTTGGTATGATGGAAGACATAACTCCATCCTCAGTGTTGAAATAAGAATCACTGAGGACTATTGTACCTGAAATAGGGAATGTTTTGTTTTGTTTTTTTGCTTAATGTTTTTGGCTAGCAGCCAGATAACTAGCCCTGACCATCTTCTATATGTCAAGAGGGAAGCGACTTGGGGGGGGGGGAATAGAAATAAATTGCCAAAACAGAGATATTGCAAATAGACTGCAGCTTGTTAGCACATGAGTACAAAGTCTAAAGCAAATGCTCTGCTTTTGTTTTGTTTTGATTTTAAATAACAATACGTAAATAGAAAATACAAGTATCTACAGAAATAACCAGAGAGAGAGAAAATGAATAAAAATTGTTGATGCTTCATGTTCTATGAGAAAAGGCGTAGCCAAGAAGGATTCTGATGGGAAAAATCCCAGCATAATGGAGAATTGCTACATTTGTTTAAATAAATTGGCTAATTTAAAGAAAAGTTCGAAAAATAAATGTATTGCCTTTATCCCTTTTACATTTCTACCTGTTCTACATACTTACCCTGTTGACATATGCAACCTCTCCCATGTAGATCAGTCTGACCACTATAATCAATACCTGAGCTGTTTGTGCCACATTCTATTGATGTGAGGAAATAATATTTTCTTTTTGGGTATCCATTCTTTAGAATTCCTGAAATAAAGTAGACATGCCAATTCTTTCAATGTAGGCCAGGGGTGTCAAACTCAAGGCTTGGGGGCTGGATCTGGCCCGCGGGGTCCTTTTATCTGGCCCACAGGGCTGCCCTGGAAATATCAAAGGACTGGCCTGCGGTGCCTCTGCCAGCAAAAATGGTGTTCGGGAGCCCATTTTCTCTGGCAGGGTGCTCGGGCCACCATAGGTGCCCTGACATGAATGACATCAAGCTGGCCATGCCCACCCTGGCCACACCCACTCTGCCCCCCCCCGAGGTCAAACACAACCCCGATGCAGCCCTCAATGAAATCGAGTTTGACATCCCTGGTGTAGGTAGACATTCCCATTCATCATGAAGTTATAATGCCAGTGAAGCTGGATTTGTTATATTACTTGTTATATTATATATAATTCCATTACTATACATTACACATGACAGAAGAAATGTTTTAAAACTTTATCATTTTAAATATTTTCCTTACCAAGTTTCTTAACTTTGTGTTATCTTTCCCTATTATAGTCCATATTTTATTTTTGCTTTTCTAGAAATCATCTGCTTTCAAAATGTCCCTTTTCCTTGTAGACTAAATTTGGTCATGAAATGCTTGTTGCAAATATGATAGAAAAATGGTATGAACCACATAAGGATATGACTTTGAGGAGTATAGAGCAATAATTGCTAAAACCAATGCAACAGAATAATATAATTATATACAATAAAACTTAATACAACTAGACCGTCACTATATAATAATAAGTTCAAAAATACATATTTTGGGGGATAATCTTTAACTTTTAAACTACATCTTTTCCCATGTTTTTCATTTAGTAACAGGAATTATTCTGAGTGTTATTTTCAATAATAATAAAAAATACAGACAGAATACTTTTCTTCGGAGTATCTAGGAATGCTGACTAGCCACTTCTTCTGGATAAAGAAAATTTATTTACTGATTTGTCATTAAATACTAGACAACACAGTATCAACAGTAGAGACCTTCAAATTTCTAGGTTCTATCATATCTCAAGACCTAAAATGGTCACCTAACATCAAAAACGTCATCAAAAAAGCACAACAAAGAATGTTCTTTCTGCGCCAACTCAGGAAGCTCAAACTGCCCAAGGAGCTGCTGATACAGTTCTACAGAGGAATTATTGAGTCTATCATCCGCATTCTGTCATCCGCATTCTGCAACCCAACAAGACAGACACAGACTTCAGAGGATAATCAGAACTGCAGAAAAAATAATTACTGCCAACCTGCCTTCCATTGAGGACCTGTATAATGCATGAATCAAAAAGAGGGCTGTGAAAATATTTACTGACTCCTCGCATCCTGGACATAAATTGTTTCAACTCCTACCCTCAAAACGATGCTATAGAGCACTGCACACCAAGACAACTAGACACAAGAACAGTTTTTCCCCCGAACGCCATCACTCTGCTAAACAAATAATTCCCTCACCACTGTCAAACTATTCACTAAGGCTGCATTACTATTACTATTAGTCTTCTCATCGTTCCTATCACCCATCTCCTCCCACTTATGATTGTATGACTGTAACTTGTTGCTTGTATCCTTACAATTTATATTAATATTAATTGTTTCCTGATTGCTTATTTGTACCCTATGACAGCGGCGAGTTGCTCCCTTACCGGTGCCGGTGTGCTGCGTGCGCATCTCCATGCTTCAGGCGCTTGCGCGCTCGCTATGCGCACACCCCCTCGTGCAATTTTGCTTCTGCGCATGCGCGGAAGCAAACTCGCACCAAAATCTCACGAGGGGATGCACATGCGCATGAGATTTCGGTGCAATTTTGCTTCCGCGCATGCGCAGAAGCAAAATCTCACCAAAATCTCTCGCACGCATGTCCCTTCATGAGATTTTGGCGCAATTTTGTTTCCGTGCATGCGCAAAAGCAAAATCGGCCAAAAATTCACAGAAAAAAATGGTGACGTGCGCAGTGGACCGGCAGAGAAGGCTCCGGAGCGGTCGCACGCAAATTGTGCAATCAGCCACTCCCTACCATAGCTGTGCATCGGGCAGCTCCGGCAGGAACCCACCTCTGCCCTATGACAATCATTAAGTGTTGTACCTCATGATTCTTGACTAAGGTGACCAGATTTTAACATTGGTAAAGCGGGACACCATTGACGGGGAGGTGGGTTTCTTGATTAAAAAATTGGTCTGGAGGTTATTAGCATTGCCATCAGAATTGGAGATTTGACCTCTTTTTTGAGTTCCTTCTTTGTCAGGTGGTCTAGAAAGTGGTCTAGAGTTTCCTCTATTCACTTCAGGGCATGATAACTTAGACATATTTTCACTTTTGCCCTGTTTCTGTCTCTTTTCTGTCATTAAAAAATTAACTTTTAGTTCAGATTCTGTCAGAGGCATGTCTATGCAAATGAGCCTTGCTTGCGCTCCGACCTCATGTTACAGAAAGGAAAGGAAAAAAAAAGGCTGCGCAGCAATTTCAAGCCCCTTCTGCAGCGTGGTATTTAAAATCAGGCAGGCAAGTGAATCGGCTTTAAGGGAGAGCTGCGGGGGACTCTTAAATGCTTTTTCTTTAAGCTGCTGTTTTGATTCCTTTAAAATCAGCTATAGCGTCCTCTGCTCCCTCTGAATCAGCAATTTCAGTTCGCGGCAAACTCTTCTGGGAATTGCATTCTTTCCAAAAAAAACACCGCGAGACACGAGACAAATTGTTAAAAATCGGGACTGTCCCACCAAAAGCGGGACGTCTGGTCACCTTATTCTTGACAAATGTATCTTTTCTTTTATGTACACTGAGAACATATGCACCAAAGACAAATTCCTTGTGTGTCACACTTGGCTAATAAAGAATTCTGTTCTGTTCTGTTCTGTTCTGTTCTGTTCTATTCTATTCTACCATTCTATTCTATTCTATTCTAAATATTACTTTGTATCCAGTTTTGTGTTCTTGCTTTTTGCTCTAATGGCCATGTAGTTTTTCTTTTCTGTAAAATCTGCTTACTCTTTATGGCAGGGCTGTCAAACTCGTGGCCCATAGGCTGGATGTGTCATGCGCTGGCCACGCCCATGCCCGGTTTACTGAATGGAAAAAAGTTGTGATACGTCACCTGATGCCACCGTGACGCCACGAGTTTGACACCCCTGCTTTATGGGATAGGGAACATTCCATTAAAACCAATAATACTCTTTTCTGAAAACCTTCATTCATATGAGAAATCAGCAATGTGAATTACACAGCTGGCATTGTCTCGTTCAGTCTGGTACCTTGAAATATGTTGAATTAGAGTTTACCATAATAGCTGGGAAATAATGGTTTGGGGGGGGAATCAAGCTGACTTGACATAGTTTTACACTAATACTCGCTACCCAAATAAATTAGTTACGTTAGATAATTGGAAGATCTCATAGATTTCTCTTCAGGGAAATTAACTCAGAGGCCAAAACAGTTGTGCAGTTTTCTTGCTGAACTAAGATTTTTTTTATGTCATGGTTCTGAAGAAGAATAGAAGCATTTTGAATCCTCTATTTGTGATCTATTTCTTTGCCTCACTATGCTTCCATTTATGGCTCTTTGTTGTTTTTTGTCCTTTCTGCTTACCTAATCATCTGGTTTTGTGTACCTCCATCCACAAGCCAAAACTCTATATTGATCATAAAGGATGAAGGAAAGCAACAGGTTATACAACTATGTAAAGCCTTTTCTTTGAGCCTTCTCTGTGCTTCATTCCATTTCTTGCTGTTTTCAGACCAGAATCTGCTGCCCAGTTGGTCCTCATTATTCATTCCCTGAATAGATGCACAAGGCTGCTGCCAAATGCAAAACAATTTTCTTGCTTCTGACCACTGTTTTAATCAGAAATTTTCTTGAATTATGGATATAAGGCATCATTTTTCATTTTTGCATACCAAAACACTCCTTTTTTTCTGACTGCAGTAAGTGATGAGTGATTAGGATAAGTGATGATTACGGTTTTGCTAATGTTACTTTTTTTATATCTATAGTATGGCCGAATGAGAATAGACAGGCACATCAGTTATATTGAAGATTTCATTTACAGCATCATCACTGGCCAAAAGATTATACATACACATATATTTCCCCATCAAAGTTGAATTTTGGGTCAGATTGATTTTATTTTGCTTGTGGATACAAACCTGAGATGGATCTTTGATGAGTAATTTAACAAAAGTTGCTAAATAAATTAAATTAAACCCAATATTATATTATATAGCATTTCATATGCTACTTTGGAATGTTAGCAATAACACTTAGCAAGAGCAAGAGCACTTAGACTTATATACCGCTTCACAGTGCTTTACAGCCGTCCTCTAAGCAGTTCACAGTGTCAGCATTTTGCCCCCAACAATCTGGGTTGTCGCTTTACCGACCTCGGAAGGATGGAAGCCTGAGTAAGTCTTGAGTTGGTGAGACTAGAAATGCTGGCAGTCGGCAGTCAACAGAATTAACCTGCAATACTGCATTCTAATCACTGTGCCACAATGGCTCTTAGCATTTCATATACTTTAGTTTAACCTTATTATAACTCTTAAAAGAAGTTCAGTATCATCACTAGTATATTGTAAATGTGAAAGAGGCCTGGTACTAGTTATTTGCCTTTGACTACAGGTTGTTCTTAATTTACAGTTGTTTAATAACTGTTTGGAACTGTTACAGAAAAGGCCCATCAAGTACTTGGTCAGAATGGGACAATTTGGCACAGCACTCTGCTCACTGGCTCACTTGCCTGCCCACCTGGCTCTCCCTCCAGCTGCCCATGATGAGTTGTTCCCAAGGCAAATTGGCCATGTTGAGTTGTCCTGCAATGACTTGGCAGCATTGAGTTGACAGAGGCAACTTGGTGGAGGTGAGTGGCTGCATCAAGTTGTCCTAGATCTGCACTTGATATTCTCCAGGAGTGGTAGGTCAGCATTTCTGCTGTTGTAAAATGTGTGTGTTCCCCTCCTACAGTAACATGACCACATTTTGGGTGCTTTGCAACCCGTTCACATTTATGACTGGTTACAGCATCTCGCAGTCACATTACCATGATTTGCAATGTTTTTTGCCAGTTTCCAGCATTTTAAAATGCCCATTCAGGTGAAAGTATTCACACTTATAACCATGTGATTTACTTAACAACCATCATAAAAGTGGTTATAAAACTGTAGTGTATATTTTATACTAACTCTACTTGCTGAATTCATGATTGAAGCCAGAGATGAACTAGTCCCTATCTTGAATCTCACATCTGAATCTGGATTGCCAAATCCACCTTGCCCCATCCAGCCATTACATGACAATGATCCTTTGTAAAATTATCTCTAACTCTGTCCTGTTTTAGCTGAAATAGATTTTCAAACTGTGGCTATAAAGCTAGATATTAAAATGAAAGTTTAGTTCATCAGAGTCTTTTCAGATGAGAAACTGGTAGCTATGGAATTGAAGGAAGCAAAGTGATTATTTGAAAATTTAAAGTAAAAAGATATTGCTAACAGTGGTAGTTTTCTGGACTGTATATGGAATATTTAATTACAGGAAGAAAATTATATGTTCCACCTTGGAGAATAACTAGATCAATATCATTCACACTCAGCTCTAATTTACTTGTCTTACAAGTCATTAAGTTTGAGATATTATTGATTATTTTTCTCCCTCTGGTAGAAGGCTTAGGGGCTAAATAAGTACATTTTAATATCCGGGACCTTAGTTTAAATTTGTTAAATCTGTAACCTTCTTCAAATGAGTTTGGTGAGCTTATCCCTGAATTACATGAAATGAGAAGAGAAAGTCCCACACCATCAATGATGTGCAAGAAAAAAAAATCAGGCAGAAACAAGTTAGCTAAACCAATGCTGCTTTTGCCTTGAATTGAAGTCTTAAATGAAGAAGGAACTGAACTGTGAATTAATTTTAATTATGCTATTTAGTTATCTCTTTCCATTTACACTGGCTATGAATAATGCCACTGACCAAGAAGAAAATAATAAAGCAAACATTAAGCCTTATTTTATTGGATAATTTGCTGTCTGGAAAGAAACTTGGAGACAACTTCATAGCATAAAACATTAGTTATGCAATAGACCATTTTATTTCCCAAACATAGATGATCCATTTCCTTTGGTCATTAATCAAATTAAACAGACAAACATTCTTATTTCAAATCATACTAAATAGTAAATAGTACAGTTACATTAGAAATCCCAAAACCCCGAGTCTAGATAAAAAAAACTGATCACCAATTTGGCAAACCAAGAAGACAATAGTTCAGATGTCTCTGTAACTTCAGCATGGATTGGTTCCACTAATGAATGCAATCAATCATACTAATTCAGGGGCCCTTTAAGAATGTTAACCCTGCAATTTGCATAGCAGAATCATAGTTTCAGCCTTCTAAATTGTAGCTTTTCCAAATGTGCTTTTTGGTCTATTTTCTGATCTCAGATGGTAGAAGGCCAGAAAGAACATGCCTTTAAAAATATTGGAACAAATATCAGAGTAATTGCGAGATCATCAGGCAGAATGTGAAAGTTTAAAAAGACATATGGGGAGAGTGAACTAAAGGTAAGCTGACTTTCACTGGATATCAGAGGATGCAAAGCAATAACTACTCAAATAATTGGAACAAGTGATCACAGCCACCAGTCCCTTCAGCCATCAGTTCCACTGGTAACAAGGGAGAATAGAGAAGGCAGTGTATTATGTGCTGCACTGCCTGTTGACACTGTATCGCTCCTTTGTGGATGCTGGTAGCCAAGGTGACTTTGTCTCCTTCTATTCCTGTCTCATGCTACAAAACTAAATTATTGACAGCAGTGTATTTCTGTATCCTGCCAAACCTACAAAAAGATCTGATCCCAATTCACAATCTGAGTAATGATGCATGTCTATTGTTTTGCATCATTCCTGAAAAGAACCATCAGAAATTACACATTTGTAGAAATACTTTTATTATTATAAGCATCAGTGTTAGAACTTTATATGTCCTTTTATTTTTCATGAAAGCTTCTACTGACTCTCTTCATAATTTGCTTTGTAATATATTGTCCACCTAATTCTGGAGCTTTGTTAACCTGCCTTTCTTTTTTGTTGACTTACAAAAAGCAAGAGGAAAGATGAGACAATAACATGCAAAAGGCTTTTAGTTTTTATTACAACAGGCTTCCTCTGCCCTTAATTGTTTTCATCATGGATCTTACTATGAAATGTTATCCCCATGAGAATATGCAAACTGTGCCCCAGAGTTCCTCAGTCATCACAGATGTGGGAAAGGGATCCCTCAAATGACAAAGTCTTTGTTGTTGTTCCTTTTCCCATATATCACTTGAGAGTTGTCCCACTTTCATTACATATACACTTTACAGCACTGTGTCCTTGCTGATACCCTAATGTTTTGAAGGAAGAAGTATTAAAGCACATTTGTGATAGATTCATGCAGGTACTTACAGCTGAAAGAGATTTTTGAGTTTCCCATATTTGTCCTCAGTCAGATATAGAAAGGAAGAAAGTTTTAGAATAAAATGTTTCTTGTAAGGTGGGGCAGGATCTTTTGGGTTGCTTACATCAGGTGTCCCCAACCTGTGGACCGTGATGGAATTGCAACCAGGCTGCCACCATCCTTACTTGCACACGCACTCCATTTGTGTGAGTGACAGGCACATGTGCACGCCACTGGCACAATGGAGCTGCATGCGCATGTGCACATTTGTTGGCCGCTCTTGCAGAACTAGCCCCACTCCCCCCACCAGTCCGCAAAGTCAGAAACGTTGGGGAACTTTGGCTTAGATTATCAACATTACTGGGATGACCCGAGGCATGGCACGAAGGCAACACAGCCAGAGAACTGGTATGAGTCCATTTATTGGCACCATCTTTGCTCCAATGTCCCTTTTACTCTCCGGACTGGAGAAAAGCTCTCTGACAAACTTGCAGATACTCCAGTCGAAACGCTGTAAACAGAATGACTGCAATCAATCACTCCAGCAGGGCAAGATAATGAGTTCCAGTTGGGAAGAATAATTCCAGCAAGACAAGATAAGCACACAGTAGCATGGCAATAATTCAAACAGTCAGGAGGAATGCCAGGAATGCAGGAATGCACTCTCAACACCAGATGAATTCAGCATTTGTTTCCGACAAACGCCCCTCCCAACTGCCTCTCCTTTAAACTCCATCCCCAGGTGTGCCTTGTGAGGGAATTGGACCCTTTCCTTCCTCATAAGCCACACAGCCCACGTTGCTCTCTTCTGCGTTCTTCCCTGTGTGCTCTAGGATGAGGAGGGGGTAGACCTTGGTCTTCATCTGAACCCTCTCTCCCTTGTTCTACCTCTCCCCTGCTCTGCCCAGCCTGACTTTTCCCTTCCCCAGTTTCCTCCACAGCTAATGGAGTCACTCTCCTGCTCTCTGTCAGCTGTTCATCTTCCATCTCAGATTCAGACTCCAACATGACAATTACAATTGCTTGGGAAATGATTGGCTCATATCGTCCTTTTTCCATCAGCAGCATACTTTTGCAAAAACAAGAAAGGGGTATAAAATTAAGACTAATGAACTGGGACATTACAAAATGCCAACCATATAATAAACATACATGTACTAATTTTTAGATTTGAGTGCTGTTGTTTTCTAATTAGTGACTGACTTTTGCATTTTTAAGAGATTATCCTCTCTTTTTGACCCTGTTATATACATCCTCCTGACATGCTCATGCCACATATTATCATTTATAATGTCAATGAAGTCATTCTTCATCCTTCTTTGCTGACTATTCCTAAATATTTCCCTTCTAGACTTGGTACCCTCCAAGTCTAGAAGGGATGGATTTGATGGATCTGCTTGGAGAAAGTTAGTCTCATTGCATTAACATGTCAATAGCCATTTCACTACAATACTAAATTGAATTGAGACATCTGAATTTTATAAAAGCTTGGTTTGGAAGAAATGCAAGGGCTTTGGCATCAATCCTCTGCTATTCAATAAAAGAGTCCAGGTTATTTCTTTCAGACTTCCACAAGATACTGGAAAAAGTACTGCTAATTTAAAAATCATATTAATTTGGAAGAATGAATTAATTAAATCAGGCATTCATGTGAAACCTAAAGAAACTCCAAATATTGTAATGAAAACATATTTGCACACATGTCTCTCCCTCCCCCCCCACTTCCTGTCTCATTTATCTGGGATTGTTGATCAGAAATTGGTTCTTTGACATCTTGTAAAGTCTTTGGTCTTCAGGGATAGTATCTATTCACCTTCTTCACTTATTTTTGTTCCCCCCCCCAAAAATATCAGTATTTTTCTAATAGCACTTGTTTTTGTATATAATCGTTAAATCTTAGCTTCAATATTAGTGCTTCCAGTGAGCAAGTTGGTTTTTCTAAATTTAGGACTGACTTATTTGACCCTCTTGTGTTCCAAAGTATTCCCAATAATGTTCTCTAGCATTATAGTTTCAAATCATATTTTTACCTCT
Source organism: Diadophis punctatus similis (assembly GCA_023053685.1). NCBI lineage: Eukaryota > Metazoa > Chordata > Lepidosauria > Squamata > Dipsadidae > Diadophis > Diadophis punctatus. Next base: position 2,850,828 of record JALIGW010000007.1, on the reverse strand, counting down.
TTGATGCTCCAGCTTTCACAGTCATATCTTATGTTTAAGAAATTCATAGCCTTGACAATATATGTCTTTGTTGTCCATGTGATGTGTCTATATTTTAATGGTTTGTATAGATCTGTCAATCTTTCTTCCGACAGACATTTAATTACCATCCCTGTGAATTTTTCAGTCTGGAAAGATAAAGAACATTTACTATTTTAGACTAGACTAGACTAGACTAGACTAGACTAGACTAGACTAGACTAGACTAGAATAGAATAGAATAGAATAGAATAGAATAGAATAGAATAGAATAGAATAGCAGAGTTGGAAGGGATCTTGGGAATCTTCTAGTCCAAGGCCCTGTTCAGGCAGAAAAATGCACCACACTGCTAGCTCATATTTAAGTGATTGTTCACTAGGACTCCAAGATCCCTCTCATAGTTACTACTATGAGCAAGGTACCACCTATATCAGTGATGGCGAACCTATGGTACGGGTGCCACAGGTGGCACGCGGAGCCATATCTGCCGGCACGCGAGCCATTGCCCTAGCTCAGCTCCAGTGCGCATGTGCGTGCCCACCAGCTGATTTTTGGCTCGCATGGAGGCTCTGGGAGAGCGATTTCGGCCTCCGGGGTGGCGGGAGGGAGCGTTTTCACCCTCCCCAAGTTCCAAGAAAGCCTCTGGAGCCTGGGGAGGGCAAAAAACGGGCCTACTGGTCCCACTGGAAGTTGAAAAATGGGGGTGTGGGGGGGGGTCACGCAAGCATGCGCAGGGGGGTGGGGCAAGTGGGGGGCTTTGAATTATGGGTGTGGGCACGCATGCACATGTGATAGCTCATGCGCGCACTATTTCGGCACCCGAGGAAAAAAAGATTCGCCATCACTGATCTATATCATATCTGTGCATTTAGTTTTTCTTGCCTAAATGTAGAACCTTACTTTTTTCACCATTGAATTTCATTTTGTTATATAGGACCCAGTGTTCAAGTCTGTCAAGATCCTTCTGTATCTTAAGCCTATCTTGTGTTGGCTATTCCTGTTGGCTATTCCTGATAGCGTGGTGTCATCAGGGGTGGGTTGCTCCCAGTTCGGACCGGTTTGCCTGAACCGGTAGCGACCTGCTGGTGACGTCACGATGATGTCACCGAACCGAATTGGTCGGTGCCGGTCCGTGGACGCCATCTTTATTTTATTTTATTTTTTTTTAAATTTAAATTTTTGAATTTTTTTTCTTCTGAGCATGTGCAGAAGCCAAGTTTCCAGCACTTGTTTTTGGATTCCCTTTTTTTTTTAATTTTTTTGAATTTTATTTTTTTATTTTTTTTTCCTTCTGAGCATGTGCAGAAGCCGAGTGTCTGGCACTGTGCATGCGGTCGCCATCTTGTTTTCAGCTTTTTAAAAAAAAATTTATTTTTTTTAATTTTTTTTCTGAGCATGTGCAGAAGCAGAGTTCTGCAGCTGTGACTTACTTACATATTAAAATCAGCATCTTACTGATTGATTTGCCTTGTATTTAAATTAAGATTATTCTACCATGGGGGGGGGTTATATCTGAGCACTGATTTTGATACTCTTTTGTTAATAGTGATGGCTTCTTCACTTTTTTCTTTTGTTCTTGTCACAGTGGAAGATGTGATGCTCCTCTAACATGAAGTAACCCATTTCAGTCTTTTAGCTCACTGACTCCCAGAATATCAATGTTCAATCTTAAACATTTCTGTTCTGACAACATCAAGTTTATCTTAATTAATGGTTTTGATATCCCAGTACCAATGATTTATCTAACTTTCCATTACAGGATTTTTGTTTGTCCATATCAGCAGCTTTATGGCTTTTTTGCTTTAATCAGCTTTATTGTAAGCCCCAAGGCACTATCTTCTGATTTTAGGAAGCTCATTTTCCAGCATCATGTTGAAGGAGATACATATACATATACATACACATGTATGTATGTATGTATGTATGTATGTATGTATGTATGTATGTATGTATGAATGAATGCATGCAGCCGAGGTAGCCGAGGTGGCGCAGTGGTTAAAAGCAGCACTGCAACTTTCAGCTGATTGCTAGTTCAGCAGTTCAGCTGTTCAAATCTCACCAGGCTCAAGGTTGACTTAGCCTTCCATCCTTCCGAGATGGGTAAAATGAGGACCCAGATTGTTGGGGGCAATATGCTGAACTCTGTAAACCGCTTAGAGAGGGCTGTAAAGCACTATGAAGCGGTATATAAGTCTAAGTGCTATTGCTATTGCTATTGCTATTGCTATTGCTATTGCTATGTATGTATGTATGTATGTATGTATGTATGTATGTATGTATGTATGTATGTATGTATGTATGTATATTCTGTCCATTTATACACATTTGTTTGTGGCCATGGCAGTGAGAGAAGAATATTGGAAGAACTGGATATTGGAAAATGTTACAAAAGTTATGGAAAATAATTTGAATACTAAATGATATAAAAAAGAACATCCAACAGAGAGGACATTAAAACAGCATGGGTATAAACAAACAGAAACAACTAATCAACCATGGCCATTAACAGTGGCTAATCTATATATATATAAGCGAAAACCACTCACACATTAATCAAGAAATCTCCATAACCATAAAGCCTACAATCTTGAAATTTGCCATGTATGTTCCTCTTGGCTTCTAGGTGCTCACTAAGAAAGGATTTTCCAAAATGACCATCGGAGCATGAGTATTTCTTATATTATTATTAACAAGCTCTGATGCTAAGGAGTTCTACTTCCCCATCCGAACCTGAAAAGAAATCTGATCCAAATGCAAAACACAAGCAGAGGAGTTTCAGTTTCACTTTTGCTTTCACAGCAGCAAGCAGCTTTACTAAAAAACAGTTGAGCTAAGCCATGCACAGACTCCTTCCTGTCTCCTTCTTGCTCACACAGCAAATACTGTTTGAGTTTCCAAACACCCCTCAACTTTCTCACACACTAACAGAACGCTAGCCAGATGAATACCAATGGATGCTGGTAGGCAGAGACAGATTTCCCCCCCTTATTTTCCTCCTCAGTTCAGACGAATCTGTTCCTTCTACTGTAACACCAGTTAAAGGGAAAAGAGGCAAAAAAACGCAGGAAAAGATTTACAGATGTAATTAGGAAAACACAAGTAAGGGAAGCTGCCTGTTTCTCCCATGGCCAGTTCTATGTGGCATGTTCCAGAGTCAGTTCTCCTAACAGCCTGGTCATCCTCCAGCCAGCCAGAAAAACCAGGAATGTTGTTTACAAAAAGGGAACTTGGGTAAATACCTGAATCCCTGGTACACAGTTCATCCGAGTCTCTGGTTGCGGCCTGGAATCAGGCAGCAGCGAGGGCTTTGGATTGGATTGCGCCTTTGCGACCTCTCCGTGGAAGCGGATCCAGGAGGGCTCCTTGGTTTATCGAAGAACTCCGGGAGATGAAGCACCACAAGAGACGCCTAGAGCGACGATGGAGATCTAGTAAAGCTGAGTCTGACCGGACACTTTTAAGAACTTTCATTAAGTCTTACTTAGTGGCGATACGGGTGGCAAAATGTTCACATTTTTCCACCCTTATTGTATCCGCTGACTCCCGCCCAGCTGCCCTGTTTAGGGTGACCCGCGCCATTCTTGCTAAGGAGGGAGGCGAAGATCCCTTGCAGGGCAGAGCTGAGGATTTTTCTCGGTTTCTGGCGGATAAAGTCACTCAGATTCGGACAGACCTGGACTCCGATTGGGCAGTACAGGCCAAGATGACTGGGGCAGGCCTTAGTCCTGTTATATGGGATAGGTTTGAACCGGTGACTCCTGAGGATGTAGACAAGGCCATAGGAGCGATGAGCTCTGCCACTTGTTTATTGGACCCGTGTCCATCCTGGCTGGTTTCAGCCACCAGGGAGGTGTCACGCGGCTGGCTCCAGGCATTGGTCAACGCTTCTTTGAGAGAGGGGTCCGTCCCGCAGCCCTTAAAAGTTGCGGTGGTGAGGCCCCTCCTCAAGAAGCCTTCCCTGGACCCGGCGGATTTAAAGAATTTCCGTCCAGTCTCCAACCTTCCCTTCGTGGGGAAGGTTGTTGAGAAAGTGGTGGCGCTCCAGCTCCTACGGTTGTTGGATGACACTGATTTTCTGGATCCCTTTCAATCGGGTTTCAGGTGCGGCTACAGTACGGAAATGGCTTTGGTCACCCTGATGGATGATCTCTGGCGAGCCCAGGATGGGGGTTATTCCTCTATCCTGGTGCTACTTGACCTCTCAGCGGCTTTTGATACCATTGACCATGGTATCCTTCTGCGTCGTCTCGGAGAGGTGGGGGTGGGCGGCACTGTTTTGCAGTGGTTCTCCTCCTTCCTCTCTGACAGGACGCAGTCGGTGTTGACAGGGGGCAGAGGTCGAGCCCTAGACCCCTACTATGTGGGGTGCTGCAGGGCTCGGTCCTCTCGCCCATCCTGTTTAACATCTACATGAAACCACTGGGTGAGATCATCCGATGACACGGGGTGAGGTACCAGCAGTACGCTGATGACACCCAGTTGTACATCTCCACCCATCTCAATTCAGGGAAGCCATGGACGTAATGGGCCACTGCCTGGACAATGTTAGGGTCTGGATGGGGATGAACCGGCTAAAACTTAACCCTGACAAGACTGAGTGGCTGTGGATATTGCCTCCTAAGGATTTGACCAATTGTCCCTCCTTGGTTCTTGGGGGGGAGAAATTAGCTCCCTCAGAACGGGTCCGCAATTTGGGTGTCCTCCTAGACCCACAGCTAAAATTGGAGCAACATCTTTCAGCTGTGGCTAGGGGGACCTTTGCACAGGTACTTCTTGTGCACCAATTGCGACCCTATTGGAGAAGGAAGCACTTCTCACAGTCACTCATGCTCTCATCACCTCACGGCTGGATTACTGCAATGCGCTCTACATGGGGCTACCCTTGAAGAGTGTCCGGCAACTGCAATTGGTGCAAAATGCAGCTGCACGAGCTGTGGTGGGTGTACCTAGATACACCCACGTAACACCGATCCTCCACCAGCTGCATTGGCTGCCCATTAGTCTCCGGATCCAATTTAAGGTGTTGGTTTTAACCTTTAAAGCCCTACATGGCTCAGGGCCAGGTTACCTCCGGGACCGCATCCTGCCGCATACCTCCCTACGACCGGTTAGGGCCCACAGAGTTGGTCTCCTCCAGGTCCCATCGACCAAGCAATGTCGGTTGGCGGGGCTGAGGGAGAGAGCCTTCTCTGTGGGAGCTCTCTTCCTTTGGAACCAGCTTCCTCCGGAGATCAGGACTATCGCCACCCTGCTGGCCTTCCGTAAAGCAATAAAAACTTGGCTCTTCCGGCAGGCGGGGTGAAAGTGAGACCAACTAGACCAAATATGGGTCTCCCCCCTTGATTATGAATAATAGATACTCTTTTTAATATTTGTAGTTTTTAATTATTGTACTTTTTTATATTGTGGAATGGATTTTGACATGTTGTGAGCCGCCCAGAGTCCCCCGGGAGTTGGGCGGCATAGAAATCCATTTAAATAAATAAATAATAAGGTCCTGAGCAATTCATCTGAGGGACGAATTGAAAGTTTATGCTATGCAAATCATGTCTTCATCTGTAACAGAAACTTAGCTTACCATCTCTAATGAAACAATACAGTCCCTTTTTTAACTACTCATTAATTTTCAAGCTTTAAGTGTCAATTTATCAAGCCCCATCACATAGTTTCATAGCGAAGCATGGGTATCAGCTAATAAAATATATTGTCTTTTTACTATTGCCCTAATGGGTTATTTTAATCTAAGAGAAAGAATCTTTTTTCAGTAGTTGTCTGAGAAAGAAATAAACCTAAGAAGATAAAGAAAAGAGATACACACATAAACCTTGTCATTGTAAATTTAACAGCAAGCTTAGAAAAACACTGACTTTCTAGATATTGCTAAAGCTATAACTACAAGCAATTCCAACTTTCATGGCTCATCACAAGAGACATTGAGACTTCTATTCAACAACATCTGGGAGATTATAGATTCCCCATCTAACACCAAAACTTGTGACTTGGTTCATCTGTATTAACATATATAAATATTACCTATGTTAGAATCCCGACTTCCGATTGTACTTCCGGCGCTTTTGAAAGCCTGATCCGTGAGCTCCGCGGTCAGTTCCGAGCTCTCCTTGTGAGAGGGTCCAATCGGGACCATAGCCACTCTGGAGGGGTGGTGAAGCAAAGGGGGACCGCCTAGCAGGTAGAGGGGAGCCACATCTCCCTTCCCTGGCTAGGGAAGCCCCCTCCGCTGATGACAAGAAGCAGCGGCAGCAAACATGGCTGCCATGAAGCTGAAGATGACCAGAATACCTAAGACAGAGCTGGAGGAGAGAAAGTGAGTGGCTTGTGATCTGGGCAAAAGAAAACTTTTTGAAATTAACCCCAAGAAATATGAGGGGGAAGTATATGGGAGATATGTACTAGCAGCGGAACAAATACTTTTAAAAGGAAATTACAAAAAATTAAGAGGAGAACTGTTTAAAGGAAACAAAGAAAAAAACTTTGAACTCTCAAAACGAAGACGTGGCTTTGGAAAGGTATTAAATACCTTTTTAAATCCCTGAGTCCCTAGGGATTGGGTGGCATAAAAATCCATTAAATAAATTAAATAAATAAAATACTGGAATTTGAGCTGGAATTTGTTACTATTTTATTACTATTAAACTGATGATTATTTACTCACTCATATATTGGATTTACAATTTAAAATGATTAAATTTGGACTATTAACAAAATGAAGAGAAGCAATACTAAATTGAAGTAGGAGCGCCATCTGCTGCCAAGAGGAGAATTGTGCAACTTTGGGAATTTTTATTTTTGTTGGATAATATTGCTGAGCAAATAAAAAAAGATTGGAAAAGACATGGATAAGCACCTGGATTTTTATTTTAAAACTGGTTTTAAAATGGAAATAAGTGGAGTTAAAGATATGGAGCAAACATACCAAGACATTAAAAATATCATAAAAGAACAGTGCCAGGAGATGATGGAAGTATCTGGCTGTATGGATTGTATAGAGCAAAAATTGGAACATATAATACAAGGACTAACAAGTATAGATCAGAATTATGAAGGAAGAATGGAAGAACCTGAAAAAATGGAGGAGACAGCAAAACTGAAGATAATAATGAGAGGATAATAATAAAATTGATGGTTAAAAAGGGATTAGAGTAGAAGAGAAATATTTTAGAAGATATGAAAGAGAAATGGGAGAAACAGGAAGATAGTTGGGGAGAAAAGACAAGGGGAAAGAAAGTTAGAGATTATAGTCAAAATACAGACTTAAAAGCATATGAAATAAATGATTTGAAAGAAATATATGGGAGACAACAACAAAAAGAGAAGATTAAAAATTTGGATGAGGGTGAAAGATGTGGGATAAAGGGGAATGAAAAGAGAAGGAGTATGAAGCAAAATATTTTATGGCTTTTTAATAATGTGTATGAAGATTAGAATATTAGAATTGTATGAATTGTATAAGTTGAACAATTGTGGTGTAAGAGAGAAAAAATTACTTTTGAATATTTGTTAAGAATGTAGTAAAGGAATTTATATTATTACTAGAATTGTATAACTGGAAAAATGTACATAAAAATTGTGAGCAATAATGAAAAGCTAGAGAATAGATTATGATTGATATATGGAAAAATGAAAAAAGGAAAGATCACATCTTTGATTATTAGAATGATAGGAGAAGGGGAAAAATAGAGGGTTAAAATAGAGACAGAAATATGAGAGTAAAAAGAGTAAAAATGGATATTAAAATGATAGGAAGTGTGGTAAAATTATGAGAAGGAATAGAATTGAAAGATGATAACAGACATTATGTGTTAAAATCAGAAATGAAAATGTATTGTAATTATTAAGGATAATATTGTTATGATTATTTGTATTGATTTGTATGAAACCCGGAAAACAAACCATTCACGATATGAGATGTGTAAAAATTAAAAATTAAAAACTTTTTTTAAAAAAAGAATCCCCATTCATACAAAGCAAGCAAAGCATAAAATGAAAATAAAAAAATACAGTACTTAAAAATACCTATACCAGCAGATAAAGCAGTTAAAATAACAATCAGTCATTCTCCCATAAATATACCAGGTATAAATTATCTGCTTGAAATGCATATCAACATTGATTTTGGATTTTTAAAAAATCCGGGGTTTTCATTAAAACATAACATATATCCATATCAATATACTTCAAATAAACTAAATAAAAGAGCATGCACTGCTTTCTATTTCTATATAATGTTTATTTTATCACCTAATATTCCATAATGTCTTCTTGAAGGTCAAACGTGGTGACTAATTTCATGTTTTGGACTATCCAGAAAAAATTGAATTTAATCCTGTCCTACTGCTTATAGCTTAAGAATATAACCACATGAAACTATGCCAATGAAATGCATTCATGTGACATAAAGGTTGATATAATAGATATAACCAGTCCTTACACATAATGGAAGTGTATATTGCACTTTTGGGCTTGATTTCTATAGCCCTTTGATGTTGTGAATAAAAAATGAATAAACATTACTCTGCCATGTTATTCAATGTTTTCTGTCTTCTAAGATGGAACAAAAGGGCCATCTTAGGAAAGGCCGTTCAGTCCAAAACTCACTTTAAAAAGATTTCTAAAAATAGGAGAATATAAACTACCGGTAGAAGTTGGAAGTCAATAGCCCTTTGACATCACATTAAGTAAACACAAATCATCTGGAAACAATGTTTCCAATTTACTTACAATAGCAATTTATTGCAATTCCAACATATTACTGAATCAAAATCTGTTTTGCAGTATTTTGAACATTTTATACCACTATTAAAATGGTTTTTCCCAATACTTTCTTCTAGAGGTATTTGAGAACTTCTTCCATATTTCTCTAGACAGCTACTTTGAGCTTCCTTATTGCTAGAGGATTTTACCTGCACTTCTTTCTTTCTTTCTTTCTTTCTTTCTTTCTTTCTTTCTTTCTTTCTTTCTTTCTTTCTTTCTTTCTCTTTCTTTCTTTCTTTCTTTCTTTCCTTTTCTTCCTTCCTTCCTTCCTTCCTTCCTTCCTTCCTTCCTTCCTTCCTTCCTTCCTTCCTTCCTTCCTTTCTTTCTTTCTTCCTTTCCTTTCCTTTCCTTTCTTTTTGTTCTAAAGCTACCCTAGCTTCCTGACTTCCCAGTTTGGTGGGGGGGAGAGTTAACTTTATTCATAAGGTTTTCCCTTGGGATTTAACTGATTGTGGGAACCAAAGAATGGGAAAGATGATTGTGTAATGAAATTCTAGACCCCTTTGCTTCCTTGTAATTACACAAATGCCAAAAATCCAACCAGCAGAATTTCACTGAAATTTGTTCCTTCTTAGAAAGAAGACTCAAAAGCAAAGTGTATGTCAGTAGATTGCAGGAAAACAGGCAGGGCAAAATGCATTATTTTTCTGTGTAAAAAGTAAAGATAAAGGGGTCCCTATGGATTTTACTCCACTAATTGTTGCTTTCTATAGGAGGTGGTGCTCATCTTTCAAGGTCATTGAGCTAACACTGTCTGAAGACATTTCCATAATCATGTGGCCAGCATGATTCCATAGAGCACTGCTGCCTTCCCACCAAAGTCATACCTATTTATCTACTTGCATTTGTCTACTTCTAAGCTGCTACGTTAGCAGGAGCTGGGGCAAGGATGGGAACTCACCCCATTGCATGGAGCTCAGGTCTCAAACCTGGGCTGCCAGCTTTCCAACTGACAAGTCCAGTGTCTTAATCACTGAGCCACCACGCCACCCCAACTTTTCTGTGTGGTCTATTTAAAATAATTGAAATATTTCTAAATTTTAATCTTGCAGGAAGATGTAAATTCAGAAATAATTTGTATAATTTTAGGATAGCAGCATATTTTTTTCTAAACATACATATTTGATGCAATTTATAAAGTATGTTCTTTTTGATCATACATAAGAGACCAATGAATAATGTGTCTGAATATAAGAACAATCAATTCTTAATTTTTGACATCAGAGTACTGGGGCTTCAATCTTGTTCTCTGACTTTTAACTCTGTTTGAGAGAATGGTAAATAATTTCACTCAGAGAAACAGATTTCAGTATTTTTGTCATCAGATTTTGCAGCAGCATCAGTAAACCAAGTCAATTAATGTTCATCTTTCCCCAGTCAAAATCTATCAGAACATGCACTCATCTGAAAATAAGACTCTTCTGAGAATTTTGGCAGATTTTTATATAAATAAGGAGATTAACATTAGAAAAAATATACTGTAATACTATCTGTCAGGGGATGTTATATAACAAGGAATAAAAACAGATTTCTTTGCCATTTTCAAAAGCTTGCTTGACATTTTAACTGCTCCATACAAAGGACGGGAACAACTCCTATGTATGTCAGGAGATCCTGACAATATAAGCTGTTCTACTTTCTTGTTTATATTTTTTTTAAAGAACACTGGACTGGAAGATAATTTGTGCAATGTTGGCTGTGAATTTAATCTTTACTGACCCATATATTTCAGTCTTGGTTGAGAATCTGTGGTAAAGCGAAATATCTCTGCACATGTTCCAAATCACCTACCATAGTTTTTTATTTCATCTATTCAGACTTTGGCCTTCCTCTTAAATATCAAGTTAACAGAATAGCAGAGTTGGAACGGACCTTGGAGGTCTTCTAGTCAAATCACCTGCTCAGGCAGGAAACAAGTGGTGGGATTCAAATAATTTAACAACCGGTTCTCTGCCCTAATGACTGGCTGGGTGTAGGTTGTTATCAATATTTGCCAAAGAATGTGGAATGCCTGTCTTGGTAAATATTGACTGAGCATCCTACTTATTTACTCAGCTCTATGTCCTGTTTAAGGTAAAGATTATTTACTCAGCTCTCTGTTTATCTAAGGTAAAAGTTAATTAAACACTCTTCTGTTTGTCTAGGGTAAATGTTAATTAAACACTCTTCTGTTTAGTTAGCAATCACACCTTGATATGATCTGTTTGTATACTATATGTTATATATTAACCATTTATCCATTGTAACTAAATTAGTAAAGTTAATCTTTTGTACTTGTGTGCACAAGAAATTTGCTATAAAAAATAAATGCAGGGGCTGCTCAGCTCAGAGAAATTTCTTCCTAACTTGGACAAGCTTTGCTCAGAAATCATGTCTCCGTGTCTATGATTCCTACAGCTGGGTAGGCGTGGCTGGGTGGGCATGTGACTGGGTGGGCATGGCCAACTCAATATCACTCACATCAAGAGGCACCTCGCTTGGCCCCTCTCCTCACAGCCATTCCTTGTTATGTCTGGCCTCAACGTATCTATAGTTCTGTAAAAATGTTGTTCACCTTTTTTCGACTTTATTATCTGTATCTACATACTATAGATGTACTTTCATGGACCAATGAAAGGAGGAAATGGCTCACATGCTTTGGCCAAGAGTGTGATAGGCAGGTCACAAAACAGGCTTTTGAGGCTGCCACAAAGAAGGGGAGGCAATGTATTTTCCAAAGCAGCAGAAGGCAAAACAAGGAGCAATGGATAGAAACTGAACAAAGAGAGAAGCAAAATAAAAATAAGGAGAAACTTCCTGACAATGAGAACAATTAACCAGTGGAACTGCTTGTCTCCAGAAGTTCTGGGTGCTCGATCCCTGGAAGTTTTTAAGAAAAGATTGGACAGCCATTTCTCTGAAATGGTATAGGGTCCCCTCCAAAGTCCCTTCTAAGTGTTATTCTGTTATTCTGACACCTTTCCTAGGCCCTCCACTCAGATTTTGGCATTCTCAGTTTTCCTGCCTGAGCAGGGGGTTGGACTAGAAGACCTCCAAAGTCCCTTTCAACTCTGTTATTCTGTTATTCCTAAGCTAAATATGCTAAGGCCCTCATTGGGACCCTATCTGGAGTAATGAATTAAAAAGCTTTCTCTAGACATTCATTTTAATAAGATTTTTAGAAACCTGCAGTTGAAAGTTCTTCATGGCTCCTTACCCTGAAGACCCAATTTCATTTGGAATTTAATCCCAAGCTAATTGCCCTTTTAGCATTTCTTTTGACACTTCTCCAAAATGCACCCCCAAGAAGCCACATCTCTCTCTCCCTCCCTCCCTCCCTCCTTCCCTCCCCCCCTCTCTTACAAATGCACTCAATTTAAGCAAATTCCCTTGTGTTGGAGACTTTAGAATCATAGGCTAGAAGGTACCTTGGAGGTCTTCTAGTTCAAAGCAGACGACCTCCTACATACTTGCGGGTTCACAGACATCCCGGCTTTGGCTGCAAGAATTAAAGGCAGCCTTCCTGGCCACACACTTCCTCCTCCCGCCACCCCATGTGAGGCAGGAGGCCCGAGAGAAAGCGCCTGGTCTGGGAACACAGCCCTCCACGACAGAGCCCTTCCCGGGGAGCAAAGCCTGGCTTTGCTCCCCGGGAAATCCATCTTGAAGGTGAGCTTCAGAGTTTCCACACACCTGTGCCAGCCCAAGTGCCCTGCCCGGGCGCTGATCCCAACGGGGCCAGCACATGGCAGCAGCAGTGCTCTGGGCGGATGTCCCGGAGCTGCATGCATGCACCACAGAGGAGCAGCAGTCTCCCGGGAGGGGCACGTCCCCCCATCATGGCCTGAATGCAGAACCCCAGGTGGAGGAGAGGGTGGGTGGGCAGCATATGGGCAGAAGCCCCAGGGAAGGTGAGAGGCAGGAACTGGCACATTCCCCCAACCCAAGGCAGAAAGCAAGCAGGTGACATGTGGGCAGAGGCCCCAGGGAAGGCAAGAGGCAGGAACTGGTGTCCCCCCCGACCCAAGGCAGAGGGCGAGCAGGCAGCATGTGGGCGGAAGGATGGTGAGAGCCAGGCCCAAAAGGTGACTGAGCCTCGCCATGTCCACCCGGAGGCAGCCCTTCGGCCAGGCATCTTATCTTTGCGGACAGCTGCAGTGAGCAGAACAGGCAAAGTGTGGAGATCAGCTGGGTTGCGTAGACTGCGGCGAAGGCAGGCAAGCGGGAAAGGTGCAGAGATCAGCTGGGCCATGTTGCCAGCATGGTCTGGGCAAGCTAGAGAGCAAAGGAGCCAGAGAGCAGCTGGGCCACAGGCATGATTCTAGGCACCGGCCAAGGCAGGCGAGGCAAGAGAAGGAGTGTCTGGGAGAGGCAGGGAGGGCTGGAGTGGGGACAGCCAGTGGTGGGATCAGCTAGTTCTCCAATCTGCGCGAAAAGTTAACAACCAGTTCGCCCAAACTGGTGCGAACCAACTGAATCCCACCTCTGCAGGAAACCCTATACCCGTGATGGCGAACCTATGGCATGCGTGCCGAAAGTGGCATGTGGAACAATGTCGCCTGGCACACGCGGCATCGCCCTTTCCTCTTTCAAGTTTCTGGTGCACATGCACATGCCATGATCAGCTGGCCTTTGTGCATGCGGCCGTGCTGGAAACCTGAAGACCTGGTTTTCCGTTTTCCGGCATGAGCATGCATGCCGGCCAGCTGATTGGCACGTATGGCATGGCAGTAACTAAAAGACTTGTCAGCTGGCGCGCATGCACATGCTGGTAACCGAAAGTACATTTTCCGGAACGCGCATGGTCCTGGGCAACTCCTTTTCCTGGTCGCAGCCCAGACGTGCGTGAAGTGCTCCCTTTTCGGCATTCAGTGCCAAAAAGGTTCACCATCACTGCCCTATACCATTTCTGACAATGGTTGTCCAATCTCTTCTTAAAAATGTCCAGTTCTGGAGCATTCACAACTTTTAGAGGAAAGTCGTTCCCCTGATTAATTGTTCTAACTGTCAAGAAATGTCTTCTTAATTCTAGTTGCTTCTTTTCTTGATAAGTTTCTATCCATTGCTTCTTGCCTTCAGATGCTTTGGAGAATAGGTTGACTCCCTCTTCTTTATGGCAACCCCTTAGATATTGGTACACTGCTGTCACCCCTAGTCCTTCTTTTCATTAAACTAGAGATACCTAATTCCAGCAGTGTTCTGTGTTTTAGCCTACAGTTCTTTAATCATCTTTGTTGCTCTTTCTAGAGTCTCAACATCTTTTTTACATTGTGGTGACCAAAACTGGATGCAGCATTCCAAGAGTGGTCTTATCAAGGCATTATAAAGCAGTATTAACATTTCATGTGATCTTGATTTAATCCCTTTGTTAATGCATCCTAGGACAGCGTTAAGTTAACTCTGATTAGTTTAACCTTTCTACCTATAAAGCCACTTGCATTTCTACATCTGTATATTTAAGTGAATTACAGAGACAATATGTTGATCATTCATAGCCAGAAAATAAAATATGACTTCCTGATTAAGTGACTATTTATAATAGCTAATCATCCATCAGCCAAAACTCTTCTTAAGCACCAGACAAAATTCATTTTATGCTTCATTTTGAGCCTACTCATCTAGGATGTTATTCTCATTCAAAATGGAGATAAACAGAGCAGCCTCAGAATTTGCAGCAGCCCCCAACACTAGGAAATGTAATTCTTTGTTGTCCGTTATTTTTTGATCATCAGTTACGATAGATGAGTAACCCAATCACTTCCTCTCTGGATTTCAAAGTTTTGAACAAACAGAAATATCAAACATACAAGAAACTCTGAACAGTGAATGTGTGTTTATGGTGTGAATAAGAATAAGAAAAGATTTTGATAAGAAGCGGGAGAAAGGGAAAAAACCAAGATACCAAAATAGGTCTGATAAAATCAAGTATTAATCCCTACAGCTTTCAAAAAGCATCCTTTTTATGTTCCCACAAAAAGGATGTGGCCTGTGTCACAACTGCCTATATCTGCCCCAAGCAGCTAATAAACTGTTCTTTTACAAAGAAAGATGCAATAATGCATTAATATTAAGTACAAATCTGCGTAAAGGAAAGATGGAAGGATTACTTATATTGTTATTGTTGCTGTTGTTAGGTTATGTTTCAAGGACATGCATGTTAAGCCTTTTATGAATAAGTGCCCCTTGGACCCAATCCATGCTGTGATGATTAAAATAGAGATATAAACCAACCAAGATGACATTCAAAATTAATTTGATTTAAAAAAGAGAACTGAGCCAAAACTATAATTCTAATAGACAAATCATTTTGAATTGTCTGTATTTATCTTGCAATTGTACTTGACATTCCATTCATTCTAGAGGCATGTGTACACATAAGCCATGACCAAGAAGAGATGACAAAACATATATTATTAGGTCACAATGCAAACTCTATGATAAGTATTTCTGCTGAAAGCCAGGATGAAAGTGTGCAAGGGCAAGCTGTGTGTTGTAATGTCACAATGCACGTTTTGACCTTTTATTTTTCATCATCACACATGGTAGCAGATGCCTATGTCTGCATGGAAACCAAATGCTTTGCTTCCCTGCTATGGTCTCATTCCCTTTGCCTTTCAAATGTCACTAAAGATGCTTGTACATAAGGAATGTTCTCTGCAATTGCCATTCTTTGTTCAGTCACTTTTTACATGGTATTTCTATAATGTTGTTTTTGAATCCCACCCCCTAATATTTATCCCATGTAGGAAAGGCTGCTTGTGAGCGTGCCAGAGCCTTCACACACCACTCTCCCATACATGTATGATCTTATCTAGCACATAATAAAATGTTTTCAAGGAAAAGAAGTTCAAAGAATACAAATATAATTCTGCAAGTATCTTTTTTTATCCAAAGTGTACCACCTCCCTATCCCTAGATCATTACAGTGGTTTCATATAGTAAGGAAATCAACTGCATCTCCAGAGCTGGGTGCTCCTCCTTAATCATATCTTTATGCATTAAATTATTCAAATCTGGAGACTTTGTGTGATCTTCTTGTTCCTTTCCTTGAAGTAAGGTCTAGTAAACTATGGTGAGGGAGCTACTCTGTAAATATTGAATAGATTCCACAGTAAAGTAGTTAAACATTCCAATTAGGACCCCAAAACTGAAAGAAAGCACACTATACAATGTCTCAGCAAGGCATATTGGGGTCAAAACCACTAATAAAGCACTAAGCTTGATAAACATCATGTTCCCTTTAGCTAGGTAACATTTGCTGTGCAAATCAAAAGTTGTTAGAGCCGAAGGTCCAAGGCTTCTGAAGTTTTTTAGCTATTTCTCTGGCTCACCTGAAACTATTAGGGATTCATATAAGGCAGGGGTCCCCAAACTTGGCAACTTTAAGACTTGTGGACTTCAACTCCCAGAATTCTCCAGCCAGCTATGCTGGCTGGAGAATTCTGGGAGTTGAAGTCCACAAGTCTTAAAGTTGCTAAGTTTGAAGACCTCCGATATAAGGCATAATGAATGGCTTGATAGGATATTTTGTTAAACTGTTTGATATCCCTCTACACGTGTACTCCCTCATTTACTTGCTTACAAAGATTATATTTCTAATGCTTTCTGCTGGTATATCAACAGAGAAAAGGCTGAACAGAAAACAAGCTGGTGCCTTTTGAAGTCAGTGATATTTAAAAACATGTAATTATGAACTAGCAGTATTAGGGATGTACAAAATTCATTTTAGCATCATGTTCCTGGAGTTGCTTTTCGTTTAAGTCCTACAGAACCTTAGCTTAACTGTCACATTTCATTGTACTCTAGTTCCCTGAATGCTCTAAATTTGCTATCTTCCATTGCAAATGTTCCTTGATCTTGTTACAAAAAAATTGCATTCAAGAAAAAGTTATTTGCTTCCAAGAATACACTGATGAGCTTTAAGAAAGGAATGTTTCACTACTTTCATTTAAGAAAGACATATGCAATCCTTTCAAATATATAAGAAACCAGAAATACTCCCAGGGAATGCTTCTGATTAAGAAATGAAATATAATCAGAGGGCGTGACTAGCATCGCGGTGAGACGACATGTCTGTTGGGAGTTCCGAGGGGAAGCACCGAATCCACATTGTCGGAACGGTCCGTTGTATTATTATTATATTATTATTTTTCCTTTAAAGTCCAAACTGGAAAGAGAGAAAGGATAGGAGAAAGAGAGAGAAGCAGAGTCAGAGGGCCATCTACTGGCAGAAGGTAGAAGTGGAAGCTGGGAACAGTAGATTTAGCCTTGAGAAATTCTGTAAACAAAGATATGAATTGACTGATAGAGTATCTTTGTTAATATAAGTTGGTTAGACTGAAAATTGAAAACTGGGATAGAGAGCATAAGACTGAGACTGTTTAAAGTCTTATTTTTAAACAGCTTAGCTCTTGAAACTCAAAGAGAAATATAAGCAAGGCTTTTATGCTGTTTTTTTCTCTTTTCTTTCTTTCTTTTTCTTTTTTTCTCTGGCTCTGTGAATTCTGTGAACTCTCCCTTAAAGATTATAAAACAACTGGGTTTGGTGGGCCTATGTGGATTACAATTTATTGATACATTATCCCTTTTTGTGGGATACTAAAGGATTAAGGTTGGAAGAACCTGAAGAAAGTAATAACAAGAAGACAGAGGTTAAAAGATTGAAAATTTTCAGGTTTTATTCTTTTGGATTTTTGGATTATAAGTTATTTTTTATTTCTTTTTTGGTTTTTTGGCTTTCTTTCATTGCTTCTTCTTCTCTTTTTTTCTTCTTTTTTCATCCTTGGATTGTAATTGATTACTACTTTTTCCTTTTCTTGTGGATTACAAATATTAAAAAGATTTAAGATGAGGAAAACAATGTCAGCACCGATGTCAGCATCTTCTTCAGTTGCTTTGAATCCCTCTGGGCAGAGGACATTGGATGCTTTATTACAACCAGAAAAAACGAACGCTATGCAGGCTATGCATGCAGATCTGAAAGGAATGATGCAAGCATTGCATGAGGAGTTAAAAGAGGTAAAGGGAAAATAGGGAAAGTAGAAGATAAATTAGAGAAAGTAGAAGACAAACTGAAGAATTAACAAAAAATGAACAACATATGTAGAAAGTAGAAGAAAAAGTAGAACAAACAGAGAAAAAGGTGGATGAAGTTGATAGTAGACTCATTCTGGCAGACAAAAATAAAGAAAGAATAATAATTTCTTTAGAAATTGACATGGCTGACTATTATCTATGGTTTCAGAATATCAAGGAAGAAAAAGGAGAAAATTTAGCAGAAATAATGGCAGAGTTATTGGCGGATGCCCTACAAATGGATAAAGAAATTTTTTTGGCAGACATTGACAAAATATTTAGAGTCAACACCAGATATGCGGCAAGACATAAACTCCCTAGAGAGGTCCATGTGAGATTTACAAAAAAAGCAATGAAGGCAGAAATTTTACAAAGAGCGAGAGATGAGCCTTTAAAATATAAGGAGAAGGAAATCATAGTACTAAAACAGGTTCCGAGGAGAGTAAGAGATATAAGAAGAGAGTACCAGTTTTTAACAAAACAACTAATGAAGCATGAAGTAAACTTTAGATGGCTGATCCCAGAGGGAATATTGGTGACCTGGATGGAGCAAAGACACAGATTGGATTCTATAGAAAAAGCAGAACAATTCTACGAGCAATATTTTGGACTGCCAGAGGAAAGGAGTATAAGTTACAAAGGAGAGGCAAGACGAGGCAAGAAATGATAAAAGAGAGGTGTGCGCAACAAGAGGAAGATAAGAGATCGAGAGGAAATAGTGATAAGAGAGCGGGCAAAGATGAAAGAACCAAGAGAGATAAGAACGATTAGAGAACAGCAAATCCCATCTACAAATAATAATGGAAGAAGAAGTTAAATTAATATCAATTAACATAAATGGACTGAATTCGGCAATAAAAAGAAAATGGACTTTTCATAGACTAGAAAAATTAAAATTAGATATAATTTGTCAGCAAGAAGTTCACATAAAAAACAACATTTGAAGGTATTGGAATATCCTAAACTTGGGAAGATATACACTTCTTTATCATTACAAAATAAAAGGGGGATAGCCCTATATATAAATGAGACAATAGATGCTAAACAAATTTTTATGGATGAGGAAGGGAGAATTTTGATGGTGGAAATAATGATGAATAATCAACCGATACTTTTGGTAGCAACATATGCACCAAATGTTAATCAAGAGGATTTCTATGGGAAACTTCACAAAAAAATAACAAAATTGGAGTATGATAATATATGTATTTTAGGAGATTTTAATGCAATTGTAGATGCGGAAATGGACTATAAAACCAGAAAGCTGAGACTTCCGGTTTGGCTCCGACGGCGTCACTGGCGCTCCTTTCTGGGCGCCTTTCCTTTTTCCTGTAAAAGCCGCCAGAACAGCTGTCTGGCGGCTTGAAAACCTCTTCCCCGGGCAAAGGGGAGAGATGAGAGTGAGACAGGTGGGGTAGAGCCCCCCTAGTGCCCTAGGAGCCAACTTAGGGCGCGAAGGGTGAGGGCTTCCCAGGCAGCCTGTCTGTTCCTCCGGGAAGCTGGAAACCTCCGCTTATAAAGCGGAGCAAGATGCCGCGACCACCGCTGCTTCAACAATGGAAGGTATAATTACTTTAACTTCAAAGAAAGCAGCCAGAGAAAGGCAGGAGTTCTGAAGGGCAAGTATCGAATTTCTGTCTTTAATTCCACCGCTGGCTTTCACTTCGGAAAGTAACAAAGTAGCTTAACAAGCAATTAGCAACAATATGGCGATCAGAGATCTGGGCGTGGAAGTGAAAGTTATTTTTGTTTTGCTACCAGCTTCTTTTTCCTATGGAAACTTCTGATCCTGAGAATTGGTTTTCTTCTCTTTGTTCTCTGATTTTGAATTAAAATAACAACTTACATCTTTACAAAAAATAAAAGACTAACTGGTTTTGGAAAGAACTTTGTCAATTAGAGATTTGGCTTTCTCTTTGTACTCTTCTGGAAATATTGAAATGGCTTCTAAACCTGGAAGGACTGTCTTGAATAAAAGAACTGAGAATTCTTCTGGTCATACTTTAAAAATGCAACTTACGTCTGATCTAACACCCTCACAATCTTTAACACCTGAAGATTTACTGAACACTTTAAAAATTATGAAAAATGATTTGGTTATGGAGTTTAACTTAAAAATTAACGAAATAGATAAACAAAAACAGGCTGCTTTAAAGAAGATGGACCAACAAGTGAGGAAGGATGTACTTGAGGTGTGTAAAGCACTAGCAGTAAATACTGAAGTTTTGGAGAATGACTTGGAAAAAATAATCAAGTTTTGATAACTTCGAAGGAATATATAGACAAAATTAAAAATGATTTGGCAAACTTTGAAACAGAGGTGTTAATGGCCCAATTCAGAAGTATGGAATTTGCAATAAGGGTCAGAGGGCTGAAAGAAGGAAAGTATGATGATTTTAAAGGAAGGATGGTCGAGGCCCTGGAGCAGGTGTCTGGATTGTCTAAAGAGGAACTGTTTATGCAAATTGATAAGATATATAGAGTTGATTCTTGGTTTGCAAAGCAAAAACATCTGCCAAGGGACATTATAATATATTTTGCTACAAGGGCTTTAAGAAATAAAATTATACAGGCGACATTCAAGAATAACCTTCAGGTAAACGGCCAGGAAATAATGATATGGAAAGAAATTCCTTCTAAAATGCTTAAAGCCAGAAAAGATTATACTTTCTTGGTTGATGAATTTAAAAGAAGAAATCTACAATACAAATGGGATGTACCAACAGGAGTTGTGGTGAAATTTATGGGAAGGAGATACCGGCTTAATACGATAAAGAAAGCTATTGATTTTTATGTCAACATTTTAAAGGCTGATGCATCTAAAATTCCAGAGGAAAGAAGCATGAAAGAAATAGAGGAGGAGAAGGAAAAGCCATTTACTTTTGTTCAAACCGAAACAGCTTCAGAGATCCAAAGTGATTGGCAGAGCCAGATAGATTTTTACAACGTGGAAAAGGAAACGGAGGATTGGGGTCAGACGGGAGGCGAACCGACAAATCCAAAATCATCAAGCAACAGAAGGAGGCAGTGCTGAAATTTATAGGATGGATGGAAAGACTAATAGGATTGTACTATTTTTTATATATATATATATTCTTTATTATTATTATTATTATTATTATTATTATTATTATTATTATTATTATTATTATTATTATTATTATTATTATTATTATTATTATTATTATTATTAATAATAATAATAATAATAATAATAATAATAATAATAATAATAATAATAATAATAATAATAATAATAATAATAATAATAATAATAATAATAATAATAATAATAATAATAATAATTTTTGATGGTAGTTCTTTTTTTGATTATTTTTTACTTTTATTATTAATATATATATATTATATATTCTGAAGCCAATAATTTGATATATCGTAATATTACGTTATTAATATGTTGTTGGAATTTAGGTTCAAGTCTAAGGTCTTTGAGGTATAAGGGGTTAGTTTTTATTCTTTTTTTATCATTATTAATATATATATATATATTATACATTTTGAAGTTAACACCTCGACATACTGTAATATTATGTTATTAATATTGTGTTTGATTTTATGATCAAGTTTAAGATTTTTGAGGTATAAGGGGTTAGTTTTTAAAATACGGGAATGAACAATTTGACAGAATGTTTTAAACATTTAAGTATTCTGATTAGGTATAAATATTTAATGCTTAGTTATTGTTTATGTAATATTTACTTAAGTTTTATTTTGTTTTGAAGAAATGTTGTGCGTTGTAACTGATTGAAAGGGGGAGGAAAGGTTCACCTTTGCTTCTCTTTTATTTTTATTTTCTCTTTCTCTTTCTTTTTTCTTTTTTATAATTATTAGTTTATATATAGATTATATAAAAGATAGAGGTTTAGAGATGTAAATTATAGTATGAGATGTTTATGATATCTTTTTACTTGTTTATCTTTCTTTTTAATTTCTTATTTTCTTTATTTTCTATTATTTTTATCCTTCTGATTACGTTTTGAACAGTTTTGAAAAATTCGGAGTTAAAGATTTCAAAAAATGGGGAAATTAAGAATTTGTTTTAACTCAATTTAAATTTATTTTAGTGAATATTATGCCCTGTACTTTCTCTGGGAAGTTTGGGGGGGGAGGGGGGGAAGGGAAGGGAGTGGGTTGGGGTTAGGGGGGAAGGGGGGGGAGAAAAATGGAAAATGTTCGTACCTTGTACTTATAAAACTTTTTGAATTAAAAAAAAAACCAGAAAGCTAAGCAAAAATGTAAGGAAAATACTCCCTAAGACCTTTTTAAGAATAGTGGAAGAACTAGCCACCCAAGACATTTGGCGAGAAATGCATCCCAATGAAAATCAATATTCATTTTATTCAAATAGACATATGTCCTGGTCAAGAATAGATATGATATGGATGATGGCGGAACTGAAAGCTAATGTTCAAGAAATAAGTAACTGGGTGGATCACAACCACGGCTGAAATCCAGCAGGTTCTGACAGGTACTGGAGAACCGGTAGCAGAAATTTGGAGTAGTTTGGAGAACCGGCAAATACCACCTCTGGCTGGCCCCAGAGTGGGGTGGGAATGGAGATTTTGCAATATCCTTCCCCCTGGAGTGGGGTGGGAATGGAGATTTTGCAGTATCCTCCCCCTGCCACGCCTACAAAGCCATGACCACCAAGCCACACCACGCCCACCAAGCCACGCCCACAGAACCGGTAGTAAAAAAATTGGATTTCACCACTGATCACAACCCAATAAGTTACATGGAAAGGATAAAAGAGACTACCGAGATGGACATTGAATCAAGAAATATTAAAAGGGAAAAAAAGGAAACTGTATAATTATTTACTTCAAAACGTGCACTTCCATCGCAATGCGAACCAGTGGGGAAGGTAAGTAGAACCCACCCCTGGTTTAGTTCTATTTTAGCTGATAACATGATCTGTAGAAGAGGAGCTAATACCTGACCCAAGCTTTCTCACAGATTTAAACAGAGAGATTGAGGGAAGAAAACAATAAATTCTAGACACTGTTCATTATAGAAGATTTTTTGGTTCCACAGAACATTGGGGCAAGACTCCTTAAGCAAAATTGAGTTTGTCTTAAGACCATCAGATTAAGATGGTGAGCAACAAGAAACATGTTTATTGATACAGATGGCTTTCAGGTGAAGCTGAAGGCAGAAAAACAATATTTATTTGTTTGGCAGTTTTTCTATGCCGCCCTACTCCCTCAGGACTCAGGGCGGCATACAACATTTTATGAAAACTCCAAACAAATAATTAAAAAAGCAATTTTTAAAAAACAGTTTAAAAAACATATAAACAACATATATACATGGGGGAGACATCAGATATAAAATCATCTCAAACTCACCCCGCCTGCCATGTCTTAATGGCTTTTCGGAAGGCCAGCAAGGTGGGGATAATTCGGATCTCTGGGGGAAGTTGGTTCCAGAGAGCAGGGGCCCCTACAGAGAAAGCCCTCCCCCTAGGCCCCGCCAGTCGGCACTGTTTGGCTGACGGGACCTGGAGGAGACCCACTCTGTGAGACCTGACCGGTCGAAGGAAAGAATGAGGTAGAATGCGGTCCCGGAGATAGCCTGGTCCTAAGCCATGTAGGGCTTTAAAGATGAAGATATGACCACATCAGGTTTGCCAGCCAGTGTAATTAATGTCTTTACTTAACTATAAATAGGGCTAAGTGTTAATCTAGCAATTCTTGACTAGGCATATAAATCAAGAATTTGGCTTATATGCCTAGTCAAATACATAACCATATAAACAGTAGATTATTGCTTATCACTAGGATTGCAGGAAGACAGAACAATGGGAAAGAGTCCATCAGAAACATTTATTTTAGGTAAGTGCTGCTTGACATTAAAGGATCTGTGTTACTGAAAGAAATGCTTCTCATCTTGTTCTTACTCAAATAAAAGGAAAATCAATAAGAATGATCTTTTGTGTGCTGTGTTGGATCATTTACTGTGAAGTCCAGACACCCTTTTAACAGTTAGCTACAAAGCTTTGAAGATAATAGGAATGGCATCCTCAGACCTCAGAAGAAAAGAGAGAGAGAGAGGGAAAAAAACAGAAACCAAACGCTGAAAATAATTTTGTCTCTAACATTAGATCCATGAACCTTTAAATACACAATACTGAAATTTTCCCTGAGTGTGATACTAAAAATAAGAACTACCAAAAATCAACCTAGAACTAAGGAGAAATTTTCTGACTGTTAGAACTATTTATCAATGGAACAGCTTGCATCCAGAAGTTATGGGTACTCTAACACTGGATATTTTAAAGAAGAGATTGGACAACCATTTGTCTGAAATGATGTAGGGTTCCTGAGCAGCATGTTGGACAAGAAGACGTCCAAGTTCCCTTCCCACTCTATTATTCTGTTAAAATGCCTGTACCGACTGCCTTTTTGGGAAGAGTTGCCAAAATCAGAACAATTTCATTTCTCCTGGATTCACAATAAGTTTCAGATGTAGCAAGAGCTTTTGGGTCTGCATAAAGAAAACAGAAAGCAAGTGCATATTTCTGAAGATTTTTTTTTCTCCAGTTCAGTGTGCCATTACAATAATTTTATAGCTCTCTGATTTTTCCTCAGCTTTTATAATAGGAAGTTATAATTGCAATCTTTGTTCCCATTTTATCCTTCATTTCCTGCAAAATTTAATTCAGAGGGAGTTTTAATAGATCCCATTTCTTTTTCACCAGGACAGCTTGCTCCCTGGAAAACTCCTTTTCAGGTGGCCTTAAGAAAAGCAGTCTGATGGTTTATAATATTAGAGGTCAATTTAACTTCTCTGCAGCTCTGCTTTCCAGCAAGCACACTTAAAATCTAGACAACTTTACAAGAGTTGGCTACTATGATTGGCAGTAAATGCAGTGAGTCCTTTCCCTGAGGAGTCTTATGTAAACACCCTCCCAGCATTAAAAAAGAAAGATATTAAAAAGATATCACTAAGCTATCAAAAAGAAAAAGGGAAATAAGTCAAAGCATGTGCTCTCTAACCTTTATACATAATATTACACCCATTATTTCCTTGCATTTGTAAAATATTCCAAGGTTCCATATTAGACCCTTCCCTACATCATAGGACCGTGATGGCGAACCTATGGCACGCGTGCCACAAGTGGCACGTGGAGCCATATTGGTGGGCACGCGAGCTCAGGTCCGGCATGCATGTCAGCATGGGCCAGCTGATTTAACAACCAGCTGATTTATAAGGCAAACCAAATACAAATGGTCCTCGCTTAATGGCCGGTTGCTTAGCAACTCTTCTAATTTACGACTGATCTTCCCAATGCTACTTGATCTGTTTTTGGAGTTTTGACAGCCATGCACACACACACACACAAGCACACACACACACACACACACACACACACACACACACACACACACACACACACACACACACACACACTTATGACCAGTTACAACATTCCACACAGTCATATGACTGAGGTTTTCTATGTTTTTTGCCAGTTTCCAACAATTCCTTCTGGTTTCGGGTTAAAAATGCCCATTGGGGAAATGGACTTGTTTAACAACCAGTGTTTGCTTAATGGCCACAAGGTTCACTTAACGACCATGGAGTTTGCCTAACCCAGGGGTCTACAGCTTTAAACACGCAAAGAGCCGTTTTTCTATTTTCTTTTAAACAGATCTCTCTCTCTCTCTCTCTCTCTCTCTCTCTCTCTCTCTCTCTCTCTCTCTCTCTCTCTCTCTCTCTCTCTCTCTCTCTCCCTTTCTCTTTCTTTCTCCCTATCTCTCTCTCTTTTTCCTCTCTTTCCCCCCATCTTTCTCTCTCTCCTCTCCTCTCACTCCTCTCTTTCATCTCTCTCTCTTCTTTCTCCCCCCTCTCTTTCTCATCTATCTCCCTCTCTCATTTCTTTCTTCCTCTTTCTCTCTCTCATGTTTCTCGTTTCTTTCTCTTTCTCTCTTTTCCTCCACTTTCCTCTCTCTCATCTCTTTCACTCGTGCACACATACACACAAGCGGATACCCTCCTGTGCTGGGATCACGGCGGGGGGCAGGGACGGCGGTGACTCCTCTCGCTGCTGTCACTGCGCAGTGAGGTGAGTAGCCAGCTGTGCTGTGCAGGAGAGGTGGAGCTCTTCCCTCTGCATCTGGCAGCTACGGTGGCTGCTCCTCCCCATTCCCCTCCTTCCTAAGCTGACACGAAGGGGTGTCAGCTGGCGCCGAGCTGCCCACGAAGGAGGCAGAATCACAAAAAGCAGCCAGTTGCTCCAGTGCAATAAGATACCATCGTCACGCCTCTCACAGGCAGTTCAGCGCAGCAGGGCTCTCTGCCCACTCAGCCAGCTGTCAATCATTCTCCCTTCCCAGCCACTCACCCACCCATCCACCTCGCGGCAGGGCAGGTGGGCGGGCTGGAACTCCCGCGCACTTGCAGGTCCAACTCCAGGAACCTGGTGATGTGCATCCTGGCGTTCCCTTTTGGACAGCTGCTTGTCGCCCAGCACCATGCGCTACTTGGACACTTTCCCGAGCCCTCTCTCTGCCTTCCCACCCCGGGCACGGAGTCGTCCCAAAGAAGAAGCTCCGCTTGTTCTTCCTCGCTCCGCTGATTGCAGGATATTCTCGCATGCAATCGCGCACATGCTCGTGTATACACACACACACAGAGGAGAGAGAGAGAGAGAGAGAGAGAGAGAGAGAGAGAGAGAGAGAGAGAGAGAGAGAGAGAGAGAGAGAGAGAGAGAGAGAGAGAGAGAGAGAGAGAGAGAGAGAGAGAGAGAGAGAGAGAGAACACACACAAATCTCTTTCATGCATGCACAGGCCCCTCCTCTACTTCATCACCAAACCCCTCTTTCTTCAGAGAAAGCAGCAACAGCCGCCCAAGCGGGCGAGCAGGGATGGCGGGCAATGGACTGAGCTGCCCTCTTCTTCCTCCTCCTCCCCTCCCCTCCCTTTGCCTTTCCTTTCCTGGCACAGCCCCACTTTGCTAGCCTCTAACCCCGCATCCATCCTCCTGTCTGAGAGCTCCCAGCCCAGACCTGCCGCCCCTCCTCTCCAAGTGATCCCAGATTGGGACCGCTTGCCACCATCATGCACACTTTTTCACGCTCTGCGCATGTGCAGAAGGCTTTGTGCATGCACAGAGGGTTAAAAACAAAAAAATGGTGACGTCCGGGCGGGTGGGCGGAGCATTGCGCTGCCACTGCTACCGGTTCTCCGAACCACTGGTGGCCGCCACCACCGGTACACCCGAACCGGGCCGAACCGGTAGCATTTCACCCCTGGTATAGGTACACCTCACCTTACAACCATAGTAAGGACTAGAACTAAATGATGTGGTTGTTAAGTGAGTTATCTTCAAGCATTGTGGATTTCAGATGTTAATGTGTGTACATGCTTTTTATCATTAAAGTTCTCATTTAGCTAACCCAATTGGGACTGGCAACTTGGTTGTTAAACAAAGCTAAGTGAAACAGTGACTGAGTTTGTGATCTTAACTTCAGTTTTCCTTTGCCTTGCAGACCGAAAAGGTTTATAAATGGTAGGATTTATTTCAAAGTTACTTTTTCAACACTACCTTAACTGCAAATGGTCAGTGTATAAAGCAGTTGCTAACACAGGACTACCTGTAATGGTTAATTTGCTATATTACAAGGGGGGAAAGTTTCTAAAAAAATCATGCAACACATTGAGGACATAAAATACTGTAGCATTACAAAGGTGGCCCACTTTTTTCACAACATATTAAACCTTTTGCTCAGCAAATGAACAACAATAAATTTGATATTTGTGTGTGAGAGAAAAATATTTCAGGATATCAGAAAGTGATAGGAAACATTAATTCAAGCTGACTGCTTGTAGTAGAATAATAAGAAAATGACTGATTCTCTCAGGGTAAAATTTCTCTAAGGTTTTCAGGGTATATTTTTAGCACTGGAAGCAATGCACTTCCTTTCTTTTTCTTCTCCTTCCCTGCCATGCAAATGAAAGCCACAGCTGTATCAGCACTGGGACTACTATTTTGATACCAAATGTCTTAGCTTTCCTGTCATGCCAGGATACTGTAAAAATAAAATCGCTCTTGCAACAACAACAAAGGAGAATACAATCATTTTTAAAGAGTGGTAAAAATAGAAAATTTAATTATCTCAACATATCATCGCTAGTTACCAGCAGATATGATGATATTGTGGGAAGAAATATCCCTCTCGTTCAGTTCCAAGCTGGGAGAAAGACACTGGAAACATGGAGGCTGATTGGAAAGATGGCTTATTGATGAAGCAGAACCACATCGGTTTGTGGTTCTGGGCAGCTAACAAAATGGAGTTGAGAGCGGGTGGATTTTATACCTTATTTTGGGCTTTGTATTTGAGCTTCCTGTTCCTGTGCAAAAACATGTCCTTTAATATTCTATTGACTGTTGTCAGATTCCAATGGGGTCATGTAGGAGTTATGTAGGGGTCATAGCTGGCTATAAAGGCAAAAGTGGAAATGCAAATCCTAGGTGCTTGTCTGAACTAATCTGGTCAACCTCTGGCTTATTGTTTATCTGAGCTCCCAGGTGGACTGCTCTGGCATCATGCAATGAAGGGGCTTGTGTTCTGAAAAGGAGTTGGGCAATTCCTATTGTGGCTTAATAGCTTTCATCCTGTCTTAGATCTTGGGTGAGGGTCTGCTTCTAATCCTATCATTCTGCCTTTGTTCAGACTTGGCTGCAGGGAGTTTCAAAATATCCTGCCTTGAATGGATTTCTGCCTGCAGTATTTGCTTTGCCTATAAATAGAGCTATCTAGATACTTGTCTTCCTCTTTCAATAAGCTCTTTATCTCTTAAGCGCTGACAATAGCTGTGGGCTATTAAGAAAAGTGGGGGATGTTTTCTGCCTCTAAAAACATGTTTCTCCATTTCTCATTTAGGGAAATATAATATTCTGCCTTTTTAATATTTCTCAAAATATTTCATTCTTCTAGGGGGTGGATGCTGACTTTCTACAAGATGATGATGATGATGATGATGATGATGATGATGATGATGATGATGATGATGATTTTTTTCCTTGCAGTGTATCACTACTTACCTCTTGTTCATAGGCCAGGTCAAAATAAAGCTGATACAAGAAGACCTTTTCTGGATTTCAACTTTTTCTTTCTCTTTGCCCATAGAGACAGTTAGAGATTATGTATTGGAAACACGGCTTTCCTGCATATTCTGGGGAACAAGCACCAAGTACTTTCCAATCTGTGGGCATGGCAGATTTACCACTTTTTTTCCTAGCTGGGCTAGAAAGGGAGAGTTGGAAGAACACTTGTCAATTTCATTCAGTTAAAAAGAAAAGTACTTAGCTTTTCAAGCTGCCTGTCATAGATAACAGAGAAATAGCAATTCTGGAAGGAGTTAGCTTAGCCGATGGACTTTATAGAGTAGTATAGGGATAAAAAGAAGGATAAAAATGTAAAATGATGTCAACAAATTTTAGACAACATTTGATAAAAGCATGGGAAATAGGAGGAGGAAGTTGTGTTGAATATGCTGTTCACCTTAAGGTATACATATGCATATCCATATGCATATGCATACGCATACGCATACACACACACACACACACACACACACACACACACACACACACACACACACACACAAACACACACCATTATAACCTAAAGGAAAATTTATACAAATGTTTTACGAATGGTATAGAACTGCATCAATAATATCTAAAATAGAGAAATTATGCAGTAATAATTGTTGGAAAATACCATGATGAAGAAGAAGGAATATTTTACACATATAATGGTCATGTAAAAAAAATTCAAAGTATTGAAAAGATATACACAGTACAATGCAGATTATTTTGGAATTTAAGTTTGAAATAAAACTACAATTTTTATTAAGTATAATCTCAGAAAAAGACATCATAATTTACATACTTAGAGCAGCATTTTGCTCACCACTGGAAGAAAAGTGCAATTCTAGCAATATTGGAATAGAAACTTAAACTTGGAAAAAATGGAGCAATAGAAAATTAACAGTATATATACACAACAGAAATTTTAAGCAAGAATGGTTCCCATAAAGGCAATATTTCACACATCATAGCTAATATTATCCCTTACAATCTGACTTCTAAGGGGGCTTAAATATCTACAATATAGTACTGTAAATCATCAGATGTACAAAAAGAGAGAAGTCAGAAGCCCAATGGTTCCTTTTTTCTTTTTTTAAATTATATTTATTTATTTATTTGTTTGTTTGTTTGTAATACATTTATAAATAATGTATTTACAATATATCATCCATTCCTTTCTTATATCAATTTAAAATACTTTTGAGGAAAGGAGAACCCACATCAAAATCTCCCTGGCATGCTTATTTTCTTTACATATGGAGACTTTGCTAAAGGACTATTTCCAAACTAGCAGTTTTTCATGTACGCATCAAGATATGGATGTCCTTTTTGCCCATTACATTTGCCCATCAATCCTTTGTGAACATTTCTCAATATAGCTTACAGTGTATGAAGCTAAAATTAAAAGAACTGCTAAAGTAAAATAAAACATACACTTAGTCCTGGGCTGTATTCTTTAGGAAAGAAAGTTGATGCGCTACACCTACATATCTCCCAACAATATCTATTTAATTCATTTTTATTGGTTTAAAAACTGATCCATTACTTTTGCAGTGGGTAGACAGCAGAGAAGCAAAACATGGAAAGCTCATATCTTACATTTCAACGTTCAATAGCTGTCAAAGTCATGAACTTTTGACAGGGTTTTAAGAAAAAGCTGTATTTTTGCCATGTTATTTTTTTGAAAAAAAAAGTGGACATATTGATAGAATAGGCAGATAAAGATGTCATTCAGGCAATCCGCAGAGGGGTATTTATGTGTATGTCCTTTCCTCCCTGATTCCCTGGCTTTGGATAGGAATAGAAATGAATGATTAATGACATTTTGGCCAAATAAAGCCTTATCCTTCTAGGGTTACAATTGTTTAACTTCTCCAAAAGAGAGAATGAAAAGATCAATGGAAAACAGCTTTGATACTGTCATTTTATTGATAGACAATTTTGCTAGGAGGTTTCCTTTTCTGACGGATGAGACACCCAGCTTTTGTGTCTTCTGCACAGTGATGTAAATTGGGAGACAATACCAATTCATACCTTTTTTTATTTAAAAAGAAAGGAAAAGTAGCTTTATGGGTTTAACAGGAAGGGAAAGAAGAGATGGTATTGTTTTATAATTGAATCAGAGAAAGCCAAATTCCAGTCCACTCTCAATCATAGAAGCTGACAGTGATTTGGAGCTCATTTTTAGTGTAAGGTACTTTATAGACTGTTGTTTGAGATAGAACTTGGAGGACAAAATACTGTTATCATCATCTTAAGCTCATGAAAGAAACACAAGGTATAAATCTACCAAACCAACAAATACAAAAGAAGTTAGCAAAGTTTGCAGGGCATGGCTTTTGGAATTCTTTCCATCCATTCACCAGCATGGCCTTAGAAGCCCTCGCTGTTTTCTTCAGCATAACCAAGTAAGATGTTTTATGCTCATTTGTATGTGTGGATGTACAGTATGTTCATGTGTATGTCATTATCCTGTTTTTTAATACCCTGTGTTTATGATAAGCTACATACACTCCTTCCTGGGTCACATGACAAGCAGCAAGTGGGTGGAGCTTAGACTGGAGCAGTTTGGAACATTCCAAATAATTGTTCAACTGTTTCGTCCAAAGGATGGATATGTTTCAATGCTTTTATCCAGTGATGGACTCCAAATTTTTAAACAACCAATTCTCTATCCTAATGACTGGCTGGGTGGGCGTGGCTGGGTGGGTCATGTGACTGAGTGGGCATGGCCAACTCTACGTCACGTGTGGGTGGTACCTGTATGGGCCAGGCAGGGTTGGGGAGGGAATCCAGGGGTCTCTGGTGGGGGAGGGGGGAGGAAAGAAATATCCAACCTGTTTGTGTGTGTGTGTGTGTGTGTGTGTGTGTGTGTGTGTGTGTGTGTGAGAGAGAGAGAGAGAGAGAGAGAGAGAGAGAGAGAGAGAGAGAGAGAGAGAGACTGCATCAAGATAGACTAGGAAAGCTGGCTGCGAGAGAAAGAGAAGCTGGATAAGCTGGACCCAGATGCTTCCCAAGTCCCCTCATCCCAGAAGCAGCAACCTCGCATTCTCCCCTCTCTGCTAGCCCCCTTCTCTGCATGGGAATTGCCTAGCAGTGTAGACAGAGAGTGAGAAGGGGGCAGCGATGGCCACTAGCATTGAGGGAAGAGTGCCACACAGAAACGGGAGCACACAGAAACGCTGCCCCCTTCGCCAATTCCATGTGAAGAAGGGGGCTAGCAGAGAGGGGAAGAATGTGATGTTGCTGCTTCTGGGATGAGGAGACCTGGGAAACGTCTGGGTCCTGCTCACCCGGCTTCTCTTCCTCTTGTAGCCAGCTTTTCTGAGCTGTTTTCAGGCCATTTTTGAGCCGATTTTGGCCCAAAAAACGACCTGAAAACGGCCCGAAAAATGGCCTGTTTGGGGGGCATTTTGGGGTCATTTTCAGGCCATTTTGTGCTGATTTTGGCCAGAAAGACAGCCTGAAAATGGCCTGGAAATGGCCTGGAAAATGGGTGGGGGCGGGGCCAGCCGGTGTTTCGATTTGCTGATTTTCCGAACCGCGTAAAATCGGAACAACCGGTTCTAGCGAACTGGTCCGAACCAGCAGCAGCCCACCTCTGCTTTTATCTGCAGCACCAAATCCATCCATTTTCATATTTAATCTTTCTTTTTCAATCCCATTTGCATATTTACATTCTAACATTCACTTGAATTGGAAAAAATAAAAAGCAAAGAAATGGAGATGGGAGACTGAATTCCTCCTCAGTCCAGTCATGGCAGCTACTAGATTTCAATCTTTAACTGCGTGGCTCTTTGAACGGTGTTGGAATGGTTCAGAAATAAAGCTGTATTTGCTTGGCAATACCATGTTATTTTGATTAATGCTGCTAGAATCATAACTTTGGCAGGGGCCATTTAGGCCTTCAAGTCTACCAGCATCTTGATTTTTGTAGGAATCCAAATTAAAGCATGGCGAATGGCTACCTAGCCTTTGCTAGTGTAAGAAAACTCACTATCCTATTGGGCAAATAATGCTGTTGTAAATGTACTCTTATTGTTTAGAAAGAAGAATTGGCCTTCTGCGGTATATCTTACATCCATTATTCCAGTGTTTCTCAACCTTGGCAGTTTGAAGATGTGTGGACTTCAACTTCCAGAATTCCCCAGCCAGCAACGCTGGCTGGGGAATTCTGGGAGTTGAAGTCCACACATCTTCAAACTGCCAAGGTTGAGAAACACTGCATTATTCTGTGCCCAGCTTTGGGGAACGACACAAAACAGGTTTTATTTTTCTTCTGTGTGCGAGGTATCTGAAGGTGGCCTTGCAGTTAATAATGTGAGTTGAACTTTTAAATTTTGAAATCCTTCCATTGAATGTTTCCATTTATTTGTTGCTCAGACAGGATATATATTCTGTCTTTAAGGTTGAAAAACTTCTCAGATTAAATATATTGTTTAAGAAGTTACTATATCCTCAATATTGCATTTATACAACTAATAATACAAATAATGTTCAGATGAATATGAGTAGCCAGCAAACAAGTGTATCTCACTAACAGTCCTAGAAATCCTTTCTGACATGTCAAAGAACCCTCAAGGGCAGCTATTTTTCTCATGTCCACCTGGCCAATGATTTTCGTTGGTGGCTTGAAAGCACGGCCAAGGCAAATCTTTACGGTAATTAACATACAGGTTGCTTTTTGGCTAGAAAGAGACCAAAACTAACAAGGAAACTAAAAAGAAAAGAAAATCTCATGGGTGAAATTTAACTCTAGTATGATATATATATACATTATATTTATTTATATAATATATTGAATTCTATGCTAATCATTTTATTAGTCCTTACTTTGTCCTTCCTTTTTTCCCCTGTAAGATAATTGCACCCAGCCTGTTTTGGACAAATAGATATTTTTGGATAGTTTTCAAATGAAAGTCTATATTTTGTAATGAAGGTTGGCTGAGTATAAATAGATGTTGCAGTCTATCTATTCCCAGTTGGCATCTCACTTTCCGCTTAAAAGCCTTTCCAAGTTACTTAATAACAATAGCAGGTCCAAAGACCAGGTAAATTTCTACTCTTTTAGGATAGGGGTAAACAACCTTTGTACTGCAAAGACCTAAGTAACCTACAGCAGTCTATTTACATATTTGCATCACAGTCATTCAAAGGCAAAATTGCTAAATTTCAACAACACAATTTTAGATTGATGTAGCAGAATGGAATCAAGAATACAATTAATAGTGGTTTGCTCTACCATGATTCAAGAGGACATTGTGAATAAGGACACTTGGTATCCTACTTTATTGAGAGATTTTAAAAAATGAAAATTGTTCATACGCTTAAAAGAAACTGACAGGTTTATAGTGCAGGTTCGCATTATCATGTCAGAAATTAAATCAAAATCAAACCCATTCCACAAAATAATAAAAAGGACAATGTAGCATTATCTTCACTCTAGCCACAGTCCAACTTCCTTTGAGGATACCTCACTAAATGTATCCTTATTAGAAGCAAAAGGTAGCTTTTGTCAATCAAATCACTTGCTGAGGTTCCTATTGCTCTGGCTTTCATACCACTTCATTCCCTCCTTGCCTTTCTAAAAATGGCATCTAGTGAAATACTATCCAATATGGCCAAGTTGCATCCCTGCATTGTCTCAGCTGCGTCCCCTTGAGGTATCCCCTACTCTTGACCTTATTGACTTGGCATAATGTGAGTTGTAGTCCAATGCATCTCAAGGCCAGGAAATTGGTTAATGCAAATATTAAGCATCAGTATTCTACAAGTGGCAATACCATTGGCTGTAAATTCTTATGTTTGGGTTTGGGAGGAATTGGTGAGTGATGCCATATTCCTCTTGTATTTGAATCCTTATGCTGCACTTTACTGATGATAAATGTTCCACTTCTGATGTCTCATTTAGTGATGAGTCTTTCAGCATGCTTACATTTTCTATCAAAGACAAAACAGGGCAAAGAAAGAGAAGAAACAGCTGTTACTTGAACACAAGTGGGATTCATTTGCAACACTATGTTTGATTTATGTTGTGCAATGTTCCACTGCTGCATATGCATAAAGCAAGGTCCCATTTCCAAAACAACTGGATGCCTGAGTAATTTGATAACATTTCCAGTAGCACAGCTGCTGGGAGAAGGTAGGGTGTATTAACAATACTCCAAGCAACTCCTCCTTTCCTCCTTTCTTTAAATAATATTGTCATTCCTGACAAGGCATTCCTTTCTGCCTGTTTGTCCTCAAGGTTAAGGCAGCTGAGACCAGGTATGTAGTTTTCCTGTGACTTCAGGCCAGCTGTCACACAGGAAACAGTTCTAATGAAATATTCATTTATGTCAAATCACGGCAGCATTTTACCAAAAAGCTGACAGCATCAACATTCCACTGATCAAACTCGTCAGCAGGAGGCTTAACTCACTGATCTGCAAAAGTAACAGGGTTAGAATCTTCATGCATAACCTCAGCATATATTCTCAATGAAAAAAAGAAAAGAAAATACCCAGGTGCACAAAAAGAGGAGCTAGTGGCTCACAATTGTTCCTATAGTAACCTTGCAAGGACAAGGAGAAAAATGCAGCTTTTTACTATCTTTTGATCATTCCTGCACCACATAATTTATACCTGCAGTGCTCTGTGAGGAAAATTATGGCATTCTCTGCAAGCACATGAGAAAGATGAAATTAATCTTGACTCCACAAAAAGCCAACTTATGAAGTCAATACTCTGTGGCTTCAATTCATCAGCAATCTTCTGCAATATTACGCAGGCCTGTCGGAGAGTAAAATCTGACTGATTCAATATAAATAGTCCCTGATTTACAACCAGTGATGTCATTACAACAACACTGAAAAAAGTGACTTGTTCTCACAATTATGACAATTGCAGTATCCCCACAATTATGTCATTAAAATTTGGGGATTTTGCAGCCAATAAATTTACAATCATTGCAGTGTTCCAGGATCATGTGATTGTCATTTGTGACCTCCCCAGATGGTTTCTGACAGACATAGTCAATGGGAGAAGCTGGGTTCACTTTAAGAACTATGTGATTCATTTAACTGCAGTGATTCACTTAATAACCATGGCAAAAGTGGTCTTAAAATTGGACACAACTCAATATAATAACCCCTTTGAAATTCTGGTTCCAATTGTAGTTGTAAGTCAAGACTATCTGTACAGTCATTTGCTTTTATATAATGTAAGCTGCTTTTCAGAATCGTTTGATCTTTCTAAGTGGTTGTATTATGTTAATTTTAATTACAAAGAAGTTCTCTTTTATAATATTTCTGAATTTAGTTGGAAGATCATTCATGGCTGACCTAAGATACTTTGTTGTGTGAGGCAGAACACATTCCAAGTACAGAGTGCCATAGTTGACATGCCATTTTGATATAGGAGGCACAGCATGCTGTCAAAGCTTATCATCTTCTTTACTACTACTACTATTAATGCTACTACTACATTCTTGCTGCTCTTTCATATCTTTCATTTTTTTTCTTTCCTTCTTTCTGTCTGAGTATATACCTATGATTGGAATGTCATTAAGCAAGTACCAATATAAATCTGAACATGATATCTAATGAATATAGCAATTAACTTGGCCACTAGAAACCCTCTTCAGTTCATAAGCAACACCAAATCTATTATTAGGCAAGGAAGATAGCAACTTTAGGTAGCAGACAATCAAGAGGTATGGGACAGGCAGATTGTGGGTGTAGCATCCAGCTTGCTCTATAATCCTTACAGGAGCCTGTTGTCTTCCGGAGTAGTGAAAGATGCTGCCTTGCCATATATTGATATTTGTTGCTTCTGTACATATAAGAATAACAGGTAAACTTGTTCTGTACCTCATGCCACAAAATATTTGGGGTTATTCTGTTCCCTGCAACTGTCAACAAGCAATCCACAACCCTCAAAAGTCATTTGGTAAAGAAGGTCTGTAACCATGGGACCACATGTAATCGTCTGTTTAGTTTCATACAATCCTCAGTAAAATCCAACTCTGGCAACTTTGCACTTTCCCTGTCAGCAAGTACAAAAATTGACTCTGATCTGATTCAATTCAACTTTATAATTCGATAATATAATTCCTTTTGGAGAGCCAATCTAACTGGCTTGGAATCAATTATTCAGATCAAAACTGTGTAGTCCTAGTATAAGGAAGCAGAAAAAGAAACTGTTAAAAGTAAAGATCCTTCTCCATTTGCTTCAACCTTGGCATGGGAAAGGGGCAGTGGGTTATTCCCAAAGAATGAGATCATCAACAGGAAAAAAAATTAATTTCAAGTTTCAAGTTAATGGAGAATTAAAGACTCCATAATGGAGAAATATTGCCTGTAATTGCCAACAATACTGGGCAAGATAAACCAATAGTCAGTATTAAGGAAGGCAATTTCTTTTCTTTCTGTGACTGAAAAATTGGCATACAAAAAAAACGCCCCCTTTGGTTCTTAATCTTGAAAATAACTTGCTTACCCCTGGTCTAAACACATCTTAGATAATAATAATAATAATAATAATAATAATAATAATAATAATAATAATAATAATAATAATAATAATAATAATAATAATAATAATAATAATAATAATAATAATAATAATAACAATAACAACAACAACAACAACAACAACAACAACAACAACAACAGAGTTGGAAGGGACCTTGGAGGTCTTCTAGTCCAACCCCCTGCTTAGGCAGGAAACCTTACACTACTTCAGACAAATGGTTATCCAACATCTTCTTAAAAACGTCCAGTGTTGGAGCATTCACAACTTCTGGAGGCAAGCTTCTGGAGGCAAGATATCGGATAGATTTTCCCCCCCTCCTGTTTGCCATTTGTTAAATTAAAAATGGTTTGTTAGGGAAGTATGCAGACCATTCATAGGCACAATTTTTAAAATTCAAAATAGTGAATTTTGAAAAAATATTTTTCAAAATTCTTTTGGAAAAAAACGATTGAAGCCCTCTTTTCATGTGTATCTCAAATGTGTGACACACATAAAAAAGGGAGGGGATTTAATTGTTCAGGTGTGGGCATCATCTAGGATGCTCCTGAAAAGGTGGGCTTGGTTTATATTTATATTGTTGCATGTAATGTTGCAATTATATTCTTCTACCTACTAAGCATTTTTTGTGGAGATACAGAATTGCAGTTTTTAAAATTCCATTCCATTTAATTCTGTTACAACTTAAGAAGAGATATCTGCAAAACATTTAAACTAAAAGTTTAATATAAACTAAAGTTTACTTAGCAGGTTGATACTAAACTATGTGTTGTAATATATGAGTATGTATTGAGTATATGTTGTAATATATGACAGGCCTCAATCTTAGCAAGATATTTATCACAGGTTGCAGAAATTCTATTGTCACTAAATACAAATACTACTCCAAACAGAACCATGATGCTTGTGTTTATGACTGCAGGTAATAGTGTTGTAATATATGACATAGAATATATTTGTAATAACATATGAAAGAGAGAGAGAAAAACTAAATACAGTCAGAAAACACACTCTCTCTCCTATTTACCAGCACAATATACAGATA
This sequence comes from Diadophis punctatus similis, assembly GCA_023053685.1. NCBI lineage: Eukaryota > Metazoa > Chordata > Lepidosauria > Squamata > Dipsadidae > Diadophis > Diadophis punctatus. The sequence continues at coordinate 2,812,305 of JALIGW010000007.1, read as the reverse complement.
ACTTCCAAGAATGATAATGACATAATGTAACATGGGCTGGGGAGGGGTAATTTAAGAGTGACATAGCGAACAACCCAGTGATGGGTTCCTACCGGTGCGGTCCAGTGCACCGTTCCGGTAGTGACCCGCCGATTGCGCAATTTGCGTGTGATGGCTATGGTGCAAGCACAGGAAACAAAATCGCGCGAGCGGATGATGCACGTGCAGCACACTGGTACGCAGGTAAGAGGAACCTGCCCCTGGAACAACCTCATATAACATTTTTGTTCATTATAATATGTCTGTCATTTACTTCTTCCAATACAGAAGAGAAACCCATACCTGAAGAATGGGAGTTCCCCACATTCCTTTTCAATAGTCAATCTTGACTTTATCCACCTTGAGAAATGCAGACTAAGGGAAATTCCCTGAAATCACAAAACTGGGGGTGCGGAGGATGAGGGGCAGTCTTTTCCTAAATAGATAAGTATGTGGATCCAGGCGAAGGATGTAAGAACAAAAAAGTGAAGGATTTTGTGTTAACTAAGACAATCTTAGCAAGATATTTATCACACATTGCAGGAATTCTTTTGTCATTAGCTACAAATACAACACCAAACAAAACCATGATGCTTGTGTTTATGATTGCAGATAATAAATGCCTAAATTTTTCTACTCAGAATTGTCAAAAATTGTATTATTTCTGCATATTTCATAGCTAAAAATACCACCAGAAAGAAGTCAGACTTTTCTTAAAGTTATGGCTGTGTCTCATCCTTGAAATGGTCAGTTATCATTCAACTGTGTTGTGAAAGTTTATAACAAAGTCAAAACTATTTTGATTTTTTGTATTCTCCTTACTGTAATGATCACCTGTTAAAGTTGATAAATCCTATTCTATCTGTTGCTACAAGTTAATATTTCTGTATATTTAATAGATGCTTAGCAACAAAAGCCCTGGTGGCACAGTAGTTAGAATGCAGTATTGCAGGCTAACTCTGCCCATTGTCAGCAGTTCGAGCCTGACGGGCTCAAGGTTGACTCAGCCTTCCATCCTTCTGAGGTTAATAAAATGAGTACCTAGATTGTTGGGGGAAATATTACTGACATTTTAAACTGTCCAGAGAGTGCTGTAAACCATTATGTAGCAGTATATAAGTCTAAGTGCTATTGCTATTGCTACAAAAAGAGAGACTGGAATAATTTTATAGTCTCTACTTTTTCTTCTGTTCCTGATGACAGGAATTGAGAGAGAAGCATGGGTTCAAGAAAGAAATGGCAATCATCAGCATTTGATGTTTCCCCAAAGGATAGATTTTGCTTTCTCCTGTAATGAAATAGGATGGGATTGGGCATTTCACCCACAAAGCTCTTCACAACAAAATGAGATATTAAATATAGTATGCCTGGCAAATTAGTAAGGGCCAAATTAAAAGTGATATTAAATGTACAGTTGTATTAGCTTTTTTTCTTTTAAAATAGCTGTGGATTGTTGCCCCATGCAGATACTTTCAACTGGCAGGTTATTGTATGGGCATATTCCTTCTTCTCCTCATGAACCCAATGAAAATTAGCATTAGAGGGAAGTAAAAGTTATTCTTCAATGACATCTCATCTCATGTTAAACCATAAAGTTTGTTTAGATTAGCATGTTCTTCAAATCCAACTGTTGTGATTGATAAAACTTGGGTTACAGCTTTGCATTATGTGTGAATTCAGGCAAATATGGCCTTTAACTATTAAGAAATAGTTAATTTAATAGTCAATAATTAACAGAAACTAATAAGATTATTTTTGATTTGCTGTGATGGGAATTTTTTTTAATAAATAAATAAAATCCTGTCACTTTTGCTCCCATTCTGATTTTCTTTCTCTATCCTTATTTAGAAGAAAACAAAAACCCTGATCACTAGGTTCACACAGCATATTTATGGTTATCTTTATTTAGACTGGCCAACTTTACTTCTTTTCAGTGGTGGGTTGCTACCGGTTTGACCCATTACAGCGAACTGGTAGCGGCGGTGGCGGCAGGAGGCTCCGCCCATCTGCCCAGATGTCATCAAAAACACTCTGTGCATGTGCAGAAGCTTCTGTGCATGTGCAGAAGTGTTGCACATGCAAAGCGCATGCACTCCCGCGCGCTCCTGTTTCCTAATTGGTAGCAAAGGTAAGTAGAACCCACTACTGCTTCTTTTCCACACTTTCCTTCCAATGCTGACTTCCTTATTTCTTGGAGCTTGTCTCAATCTAAAATCTTGGGTCAAAAATATATCCATCAGCTGTAAAAAAAAAGTCAGCTTTTAACTATCTACACTTGACTTGACAGAGATTATACAAAATACATCTGGATGTTTTTTCATCATAATCTTCTTTTGACCATTGCAGAAAAATGGATGGATCAGATATACAGAATGGAACAAACTTTGTTCAATATATGGTCAGCAATCTGTGTAATAGCTAAATCTAACCTAAAAGTGCCAGGATGGCTAAAAAGCCTCCAGGCACGTCCACCCCCAGCACATAAATCATTTGAAGTTATAGAAATGTCAATTCTATAAGAAGGCTGCATAGAGTACATGGCTATAGAAGAACATGGTCATTAATATTTTGCCTTCTTGATTGTGCTATTAGCAACTTCATATTATTAAACAGGATAGAACTGTGACCGATAATGAATTAAACCAGATAAGAAAAATATGGGGACCTCCAGATGTTGCTAAACTATTCCCAATCCCCACACTGTTGACAAACTATTGGGTGGAACCATTGACTCTCTATTCCACACTGGCTATCTTAATCTGCCTTTGTTTTTCTTTCACACACTTCCACTGTATGCACCAATCATCTTCTTGAGGAAGTCGGCTTCACAGGTGGCCCTCCAGACATTGGGCTATATGTTTTAGCTGCAGGAGCTTCTTAAGTGCTAGAAGTTGAATTTCTAGAAGGTTATATATTTCTCCTAGGTTTAAAAAAAGGTCCACAAAATTTTTTTATCACTTTTTTTTTAAATCAACAAATTGTTTCAGACAAAGAAGAGGCTTCATGAAGTTAGCCATTTAGCTCACAAGACTATGGAGACAGCTAAACTATGCTTCATTTTTGCTGCAACCAAAACAGTTTTCTTCTGGAGCTGTTTCGATAAAAAGGATAGTATTTCAAGAAGAGAATGAATATATATCTTTTCTACTCTCAGTGGAGTATTGTTACATAGCTTCTGTTTCATCAATTTTGCTGAACAAAAGAGTAGTGATTGCTCTGAACATTATACAGACAATTGTCATCAAAAAGATTGTGAATGTCCGTACATCTTGACTTCAACAGGTAATTCCAATTATTCAGTTAATATTTACTCAGCCATCTAAAATATTAGCAACCCATGGGATATGCCTACCTGTTCTTTGAAGAAACATAAGATAAAGAGCATCAGTATGAACATTTTGTAAATTGGGAAGCATAGGTCGCCACTGGAAACTTAAATAAATATCTGAGAACTAAGAAACTACACAAAGACACTTTGCCAGAGGCAAATATAGTGCTCTCAGGGGTAGGTTGCTACTTAGTGTTGTTTCAGTTTTGAGACCTGCTTCAAGTGTGACATTCCTCTGGCAGGAAAAGCACACATTCATATCCATATCCATAGACAAAATCAGTGCTGGCTACTCAGACAGGAATGGAACTTCACAGACCTTACAAATGGTCATATAACAAAAAAGTTGATAATTTCTATCTGGGTGCATTTTGAGAATAATCAGTAACTCTTCTTCACCCAATCGGATTTTATCTGATCATAAAACAAAGCTACTAGATAACCATGACACCATGTATCCAAATTGAAGACACTTTTAATTTGGCAGGCATTTGTGCCAGCTTAGGAGATGGCGGGCATTAAGTCTTTTTTACTGATCAATAGCTTTTTCCACTGCCTGCTGTACTGAAATGCTAAAAGAATTAATCCCAGCAAGCCTACAAGAATAACATCATTTACTGGCAGGCCAAAGTAAAGAGTAACAGTAATAGATCATGGGTATGCTTAATCAATCACTGATAATAATAATCTAATGCACTACAAAGAATCCTGGTTTAGATTATTAGGTGTAAGAGCATCTCTCTTTTGCACTGAAAGAAAAAGATCAGCAAATGCAGCTGAAACAGATTAGGAAAGTCTTTAGCATGTCTTCTCATGGAAGAATAAGTATGGTGTAATGATTTTTGCTGGGGAGAACTCAGTTCGAGTCCCCATTTGATTTGGAGCTCACTCCTTCTCAGCCCAAATTACATTGTGTCCTTTTGTGAGGAGAAAATGGGAAAAGTCCTCTGAATTCTCATAGAAAAAGTTGTGTATAAATACAGAAATGTAGATCCCCCTCATTACTTGTATAAGGATTATTCTCTATACTATTCATGTTGTCTTGTATTTTCTGTTATAGACTGCACCAATAGAGGCTAAAGTTAAACCAATTTCGTTGTATACATGATGTACAATGACAATAAAGGCAATAATAATAATAATAATAATAATAATAATAATAATAATAATAATAATAATAATAATAATAATAATAATAATAATAATAATAATAATAATAATAATAATAATAATAATAATAATAATAATAATAATAATAATAAACAATTATTATTATTATTATTATTATTATTATTATTATTATTATTATTATTATTATTATTATTATTATTATTATTATTATTATTATTATTATTATTATTATTATTTACACAAAAAACAGTAACACACAGCAAACGAGATTTATATGCTGGATTTCATATCACTATATCACGTCGAACACTTCCCAAGCGTCTAGGACTGTGTGATGTATTTTCGTATGATGCGCGCAGATCCAAGTACGGTGGCCTTTTGCAACTGACAGATCGTGATTTTGTCAATGTTTATTGTTTTCAAGTGCTGGCTAAGATCTTTTGGCACAGCACCCAGTGTGCCGATTACCACTGGGTCCACCTGTACTGGTTTATGCCAGAGTTGTTGTAATTCGATTTTAAGATCCTGATATCGGTTAAGTTTTTCTTGTTGTTTTTCATCAATTCGGCTGTCACCTGGTATGGCGACATCAATGACCCACACTTTTTTCTTCAATCGTGAGGTCCGGTGTATTATGTTCCAAAACCTTGCCAGTCTGAATTCGAAAGTCCCAAAGTATTTTGGCATGTTTGTTTTCAACTACTTTCTCAGGTTTATGATCCCACCAGTTCTTTACCACTGGTAGGTAATAGTTGTGGCAAAGGTTCCAATGAAGCATCTGGGCCATGTAGTTGTGCCTCTGTTTGTAGTCCGTCTGTGCGATTTTCTTGCAGCCGCTGAGGATGTGATCAATTGTTTCATCAACTTCCTTGCAAAGTCTGCATTTTGGGTCATAAGCTGATTTTTCGATCTTGGTTATTATTATTATTATTATTATTATTATTATTATTATTATTATTATTATTATTATTATTATTATTATTATTATTATTATTATTATTATTATTATTATTATTATTATTATTACTACTATTATTATTATTATTATTATTATTAATTATTTCTGTGACTTCGCAGAGAAAAATCAGAATAAAGTCTAATAAACACCTACCACATAAAATTAACCTTGTTGTTAAACTGAATTTGCAATTCGTGTTTCAGAAATGGAACTAGTAGATATGGGATGATGCGTTCTAACATTTGGAGAAACGAGGAACACAGCAAAACAGAATTATTCAAAAGCTCATTTGTGTAGAACTAAAAATTCAAGCTAATAATAGCAAACCACCATTCACTGTTGCATCTAAACATATTCAGAATCATTCTGACTGTTTGCTTCAGGTCTAGAATGGTCAATAATATTTTTGTTTTCAGTAAAAAGTCTCCTCAAATTTCGTCACCCTAAATGACCCAGCAGACCATGGGGCACAGCATAGAAAAGGAGAAAATATGAATTATGCCAATCAGTTCATGTACATATGTGCACATACAATGGGATTAAGCACATACCTATGTGCTTGGAGAGGTAACTCTCCAAGAAAAATGCATGCAAACTCCTCCTTTTGAGAATGATTCTTAAAACTCACAGACAGATATCTCCTCAACACACACATACACATACACACACACACACACACACACACACACACACACACACACACACACACTTTATTTGTATACCATTTTTATTTTTACAAAAAACTGAAGGTGGCAAACATATTGAGCACATCTTCCTCCTCCTATTTTCCTCACAACCACCACATTGTTTGGTGGATTGGACTGAGAAAAGTAACAGGCCCAAAGTCACCCAACTGGCTTTCATGGCTACAGTGGGATTTGAATTCATGGTCTCCCATTTTCTAGCTTGATACCTTAACCACTAGATCAAATTGGCTCTCTTTAAAATAAATTTGAGGCTTTTAAACCTCATATTCATAGCATAAATCAGTCTTAACTGCTGGTATTTTTTAGTTTTAGCATTCATTTGGTTCCTGTCTTGTTGTCAAGCTGTCTCTCATTTCAGTTTATTTTTGACACATTAATTAAAACCATTGCAGTATGAGAAATCAAAAAAAATTTCTTTTAAAAAATCTGCAGGCACATTCAAATCTGCTATGACATGCATGGCCATAACCATTTTTAGAATCTGTACTATACAAAGGATGAGCTAATAAAATACTTGTTATAAAATCAGTATGTTCAACTTGATTAGTTAGATCCAATTCATTTTGGAAATATTCTAAGATTTACTGTATAGAACCACAGAGTTTCACATCCTATATCTTTTCTCCTTTTCTCTTCTCATATTCCTTCCTCCTTGAAAAATGCCTTCTATAATATTTTTTCTTAAGCCATGCTGTCTGCCATTGTAAAATGCAGCATGGCTAGTAATGATCTATATGGAGAATGAATTAGTGTTAAAAGGAAGTAGAAATTAATATCATTCCCTTTTTACAACTGCTTTTCAACATGTAAAGCAAATTTGTGTATATTCATGATACACAAGACTAATACGTTTTTTATTTATGCTTGTTATTTTCATCTATTCTGAAATGAGACAAAAATTATTCTGTTATTTTATAAAAGGTCAAAACTAATTTTATGCAGCAAACCATAAGGAGGAACATCAAAGTGATTTTTCTTTAAATAAGATGCACCAGTTATACTAATGAAATAGAAGCCCAACACAGCAGAAGAGCAAAAACTGGGAACTGAGTGTAGTGAGTGATTTAAAGCATCTTTTTTTGCTCTTGCAAAGCCAGTAGACCTGGTTCCCAGCCAATTCCTGAGAAAAATGGAAATAGCTATACAGATTTTCAACTGTAATGAGTTCTACATACTATTCATTGCATTTCATTAGACTGGTTTTAAGGAAGCTCTCAGCTAGTTTGATATAGTGGTTAAGGCACTGACCAGAAACTAGGAGATGGTAATTTTTAGTCCTGCCTTAGGCACAAAGCAGTTGGGTGACTTTGGGGCAATCACACTGAGAAGCAGGCAATGACAAATCACTTATTGAATTTTGCCAAGACAACTGCAGGGGGTCATCCAGGCAGTTTCCAGGAGCCAATAGAGACTCCAAGGTGTGCGCGTGCACACACACACACACACACACACACACACTCAAACACAAACACAATTACCAAGTTAACCACAGTGGGAATTTTCCCCTTTCTCCTAATACTGACAGAAAAGGTTACCCCTTGTACTTGATTCACTATTTTATACCTTAGATCTTTGGTATAAATCCATTTTATACCTTGACCCAACCAAGTTTATCTTATGTTCTTATACTCAATCCCAACTAGATTTATCTGGAAATAAATTTCACATGGATCAATTAGGCCTTGTGACAGCTAGTTTGATATAGTACCTAAGACATCAGGTTAAAAACCATGAGTTCTAATCCTACTTAAAATTGTCCTAGCCATCTCAGTCCTAAAAAACAAGCAATGACAAACCACTTCTGAAATTGTTTCAAGAAAACTGCAGGAACTGGTCCAGGCAGTTGCCAGGAATCAAGATTGGTTGGTCCAAAACAAACAAACAAACAAACAAAACAAAAAAAGGATACTATCTAAGATTTTCATAATATATTTTAAATAGCTAGATTATAGTAATCCATTGGTGTAGTTGTCTTCTCAAATTACTTCAATTTCACTGGATTCTTGGCTCTCACCCTCACTATCACTCCACTAACCTGCCCTTTAAACCGACAATCCATCTGGAGAGCAGCAATAGTACTTTGAATGGATGTTGGACCAAGTAGTCAGTTCCCCTTGCAAATGTCACTGTCATCTAGTCTTCTTGGCTGGTGATGTTGAATAGGATGCAGCAGATGGCTGCCAGTGGAGTAACACCAAATCAACACGTGAGATCAATGTTAGTGCACTTCAGGTCCTGTTGAGATGGATTCTTAAATTACTTTTGATCTAGATAGTCTTTCAAAAAAATAATTGTCCCTGATAGTAATTTAAAAAGAAAAATGTTTCCATATGGCCCAGTCTATTTTAATATCTATTTTTCTTACATGCATCTGTTTTTACTTGTCTACCTAACTTAAATGAGAATGGCTAATAAAATACAAAATAAAATCTTATTCTCAGATCTTTTGAACTACAAGAGCAATAGATCACAACAATATACTATGAAGGAGAAAATCCACCATAAGCAGGTATCATATATACCACATCTGCATACAGTGGAAAGATTGCAGTTTAAATTTAGGAGAGTGGAGGGAAGAGGGTTGGAAAAAAGAAAAACACAACATTTCCTTTCTGTGTACCATTGGCAATGTGTGGAAAACTTCTCAAGATATCAAACCTTTAATTCTAGGTAGGATCCTAAAGTTTAGGACTGGTAGAAGCCTTAGGAGCATAAAAGAAGATAAAGACATCTTGAAAGAGTTTACTAAATTTTGATCTCCTGAACAAACTTGTCTGCCATTCTACATGTTAAAGTTACCCTCTTGTTCTTGAAAGGCAACCAGAGAGCAGCAGCTGTTATGCCGTGGCCAAGGCCGGCGAGGCAAGGAGTGACTGGGAGGGGAGGGACAGGCGAGGTGGGCGGGGCCAGCCAGTGGTGCGATTAGCCGATTCTCCAAACTGTGCAAAAAGTTAACAACCGGTTCACCCGAACCGGTCCAACCGGCTGAAGCCCACCTCTGTACAAACCTGATCAACTGGATTAGTTGAATAATCTATGATCTATGATCAAATTAACCATGGATACACATGTCATGCAAACACAGTATTATGGTAGATGCAATAAAGTATAGTATAACGCAGATGTGATGTGATATTGGGGGCACACATAGCTTATTGTTACTGCTCATGTGGGTGCATTAAATTGTATTTGCAAAATTTGAATAAGGCAATTGAAAGAACTGTCTGGATCTCAATCAATTTATATGATGGCCTTTCGCTGTTACTTTTTGATGATGCATATCTTCTTATAGGATGCAGAGAATATTAAATGACTATTCTAGCTAGCTGTTAAAAGACAACAGAGTAGAGTCAGAGAAGTCCAGATTAAGGTATACTGTGGAAAATATGCTGAGCTTAAATCTAGGTCAACCATTAGGACAATGTTCCAAAGTCAGAATTAATTGTCTGAGCTAAATAATCAATAATGAAGCAAAGAGTTAATTGACTCACTTGATAGTCAATTGACTGAACTATTCTACTACTAGTATTGTGCCTAGACTCTAGATTATATCTCTGATGTATGTTCCTGCCCAGAAAATTAGGCAGATCCTTCCTACAAAGGTAGCACTCTGTACATTTTATTCTGCTAGCAATCAGAAGGAGTCATTGGTGAGTAAAGGAAGTACAAGCGGCATTTACTCTAAATTGCCAGTATAATCACTTAAAGCCCTTCTACTGACAACTTTCTATTTCTTTTATTTCTTCTTTCAGGTTTGCCAGAATGATACCTCAATAGCTGAACTATTCCATATTGGCAGGCTTGACCTAAAGTTTCTAGTCACATAGCAACATTTTAATATGCATTATAGAATCATAAAGGTACTTTTTCAACTGGTCTTTCTTGTTTTCTTTGAAGATGTTTTGCTTCTCATGCAAGAAGCTTCTTCACTTCTTCAAAGCAAAATGTCTTCAAAGAAAACCAGAAAGTGCAGTTGCCTCTTGAAAAAGCACCTTTGGGACAATCATGGCCTGGGTGATTGAGAATCTCCATAGATATTTGCTTTGTAAAATTTTCTACATGATAAAATATTATTAAAACTCCCTTCTGATGTGATTGCATTTGTTTTTCATTTTTAGTTAACATAACCTTACAGCTTTGAGAATGCAAAATGACATTATTACAAAAAATAAAAAATAAACCTTGATCTATCCCCAAATAATCCATCCATAGTTAATTATTTTTGCATCACCAGTGCCAATTTTTCTACTTGAAAAAGAATAGTCTTTTTATTGACCATTGTAAAGTCTTAGAAAGGTCTTCTAACTTCCCCCCTAGAACAAAATACTTTATTATATCTTTCTGTTCAAACCTTGATAAACAAAGGATTACACATTTCTAATGAGATGATTAAAACATTACAGAATCCAAAAAATACTTTTGTAAATTAAAATTGTATTAATCGCTAGCTTAGTACTTTAATATAAGTTTTATCATTTTCCAGGAGATCTGTATGTGGAAAGGCTTATGCCTGATTTTGCTCTACTTCAAAAGAGTCTCTATATTTATTTTAATTTTATTCATGCATGCTTGTAAAGACTATCCTTATAATCTTTTTCCTTCTCCAAACTTACCCAAATTCCTAAAAAAAAGGAACACACAAGTGCATTCAAAACAGTTGCTTCAAAAATGTATTAGTGCAAAATAAAAGTGCTCCCTTTCTCTGAACTATTGAAGTAACTACATCCTTTGCAGTTGTTTTGAAAACTGTCACCAGTTATCTGCAGGAGTGCTTGTGTGCATTTACAGATAATATTTCCACTGAAAGGAAAACAAAGATGGTTGAATATACTGTAAACATATTTAAAGATACAGCCAGGGACAGACACATACACAAGCCTTGCAAAGGACATGGCTGCTTTAATATTTGTTCTTACTGTTTTAAAGGTTCTTATCATTTTATATTATGTTTTTATATTGTTATAAACTGTCCAGAGCTTGAAAGTGATACAGGCAACATATACATTTAATAAATAAATAAATAAATACTTCATAGACAAGGGGTGTTTGCTAGTGCAAATGAACTTTGCAAAGCTCTCTTTCAAATGCTTAATATAATCATAATAATTTAATTTAATTTAATTTAATTTAATTTAATTTAATTTAATTTAATTTAATTTAATTTAATTTAATTTAATTTAATTTAATTTAATTTAATTTAATTTAATTATTTAATAGATTTGTATGCCGCCCAACTCCCGAGGGACTCATGTACATGTAGTCCTTGATTTACAACCATTCAAAGGTACAATGGCACTGAAAAAAGTGACTAATGGTTGTTTTTCATACTTACAACCATTGTAGCATTCCCATGGTCAGATGATCAAAATTTAGACAATTGGCTTGGTATGTATTTATGTCGGTTGCAGTGTTCCCAGGATCATGTGATCACCTTTTGCAATTTTCTGATAAGTAAAGTCAATAGGAAATAACCATGTTACTAACTTAACAACTCCAATGATTCACTTAACACATGTGACAAGAAAGATTGTAAAATGGAGCAAATTTCACTTTCTGTTGCTTAGCAGTGGAAATTTAGGTTTCAGTTTTGGTTACAAGTCAAGGATTACCTGTAACAACTATTTTCTTGCTACTTACTCAGGAAGGTCACCATTTTGGACACATGCCTGGAAAGGGGAAAAATTCCTCTGTGATGACTCCTGTGGACACTTCCCCAGGTACCTCTCTAGATGTCAGCTTGGAGGAAGATGAACTAGTTCCTGGCACATCAGATTGATAGCTTCGAGCAGCTGCAGCAGTACAGTCCTGAGGCTCCAGGTGTGGAAAGCATGCAACTGCAGCCCGTCAGTAATGAGGAATCAGCCTTCTGCACCTGATCCATGAACATGTAGGGCAAAAAAGGCAGGAGTAGAGATCAGCCAGCTTACTTGTGAGGAGAAAGCATCGCCCTTCTTGATGGGCTGCACTGGAAGCTGGCTATTTAGCACAGCAGACAGAGGCAATGTCAGGAACAATGTGACTGTTTCCTAGCTGTGTATTTTCTGGTTGTTGTGATTCCTGCCTTGTTTTGAATTGACACAGTGCCTTGACTTGGATCATGCTTTGGAAACTCTGGACTTTTCTTGCTTCTTGAACCTCCTTGTGTTGTGGATTTAAGTTTACCCAAAATACCAATTTATTTTGATTAAAAAACTTTTAAGTGCCTTGTGGACTCTTTGACCATTGCTCTGTGGACTAGCATTGGTTTGTGTTGTGATTGGACTTAATCAGGACAGTTTTGCATTTTTGGTGAAGGGAATTGCTGGGGAATATTAATAAACTCATTAAGCCACAGTTATGTACATGAGTGAATGGGAATTGAAGTGTGCAAATTTTATGCACACTTAACCTGAGAGCAGTATTGGGCAATTCCAAGAGGTTCAATTTTGGTCATTTTCTCCTTTTTATAATCTTAAGTTCATGCAGTCCTATTTCTATATCAGTTTAGAAGTATGTGTGTATGTATGTGTGTGTGTATATGGTTATGAATAGTGGCAAATATCTGTAGCTTGGCTGTAGGATGAGGGTGGAGGTTCCTTCTCCAAGTTTGTGGGTTGGTTTCCGAATTTTTCATTACCAAGCTAGGTTACATCTTCAGTGGAATTTAGAGAATGTCAATGTTGGGGCTTATTGGGGCTTTGTATGGGTAGTAGGTCTTGTGATGGAAGGGTCATGTCAGGGGAGGGTCACATCAGGTGGGGTCAGGTGATGGGTCAGGTGTGGGTCACTTGTATATGTGTACATACCACACAAACACACACATTTCAATAATATTTTAGATTACATATATAGAATTGTAGATGTTTGCTGTTGTGACATTTTATACTTATACATAGAAATCACTGGCAAAATTACTAGCAAATAGAAAGCTTTTCCTATTAGTCCCTTCTCACAAAAGTTATACCCAAATCTTTGTGAGGGCCTGTATCTAGCCTGAATGCCTGTTTTGAACTTTCATCTTCCTAAAAGTTAGAGCAATAATTTGAGAGATCTTCAATATCATCATTTCTATTTTCTTTCCTCCATACTGAAGTATAACCAATCAAGAATATCAGAGATGCCAGGATCTAGTCAAAATAATACTTTTGGTCCAACAGTGAAATGATTAATCTGCACCCATGCCTCAAAACAAGCCTTCTCTGATCAAATATAAAGGCATGTTAGGAACATTTCAAGGGTTACAAAATGTAATTCTTAAAAATGTTTATTTTACGACTTGCTGCAGAAAGAAATCTTTACAACTACAGACTTGGGAGCCATACCATTTCAGACTACTTTTCTTTGCTTTAAAAATATTAATGGCAATATAATTATTCCATTAATCATGGCAAGATGGGTGACAAATAAATAAATTGATATCTAAGTTAGGAAAGCCCTGAAATTTCTATTGGCCTTAGTTTCAATAAATTAGTAAGCAGAATGCTTTCAGATAAAACTAAAAGATACGCATTCACCCATGCAAAACCATCTTATCCAATCATTAGAAAAAAGAGTGATTATCTAATGAATTTTTAAAAAGCATGTTTCATTAAGTATAGATAACATTTCTGACTACAGTAGCAAGTTTTTCTCAGTACTTGACTTCCTTGAAGCTTCTCTTGTTTCTGAAGATGCCCAGAGTAAAAAGGTGATTGAAAAATGTTTCTCTGATTTACACTCAAAGCTTCCAAATCTTCACTAAATCTCAGACATTATTTAGTTTGGCTAAGACTCCCCTCACAAAGGCAAACACTGCTTGAGTTTCATTTAGCTGCACTGATTATTTAGATATTTTCTTGATTGAAGCTTAGGAAAAGACTGCTCCCTTACTATCAAATATTGTTTCAATCCCATATATTATCTTGCCTTCAGGACTAGAGAAATAAAATGTGGGCAGTGGAAGAAGGAAGAGCATCAGGAACAAGGAAGGAAGGAAGGAAGGAAGGAAGGAAGGAAGGAAGGAAGGAAGGAAGGAAGGAAGGAAGGAAGGAAGGAAGGAAGGAAGGAAAGGAAAGGAAGGCACAGTAATTACAATAGGTACTGCAAATTGATGGGTGGATACATGATAGTTACACTTGCCCATTGAACTACGGTATATGCAGCATGTTGAATGACCATGACCCTTTTCAAATTTTGACACATTGGGAGGCATGTTATATCCCCCTTTGTTCAAAGCATATGAATTGACTAAGTCTGTGTGAGATTTCTATCCCACTGAGGGTCTTTTTAAGATGCTGAGAAACATACTTCCAACTTTCCTGGATCCTGTATTAGTTGTTTCCAACTCTTCATCACCTAACACATATCATTTTGCTAAGTTTATCTTTTAATAACTGCTTCTCTGACTTCTTATAAACTCATAACTTGTGTCATTAGTGATAGTATCTAGCCAATATATTTTTTGTTCTTTGTTTTTTTTTTTAGAATCATATTTTTCACTCAAGGCAGTAAAACAAGTAAGTTGCAATTTTATTTATTTATTTATTTATTTATTTATTTATTTATTTATTTATTTATTTATTTATTTATTTATTCGAAGTTCTTCTATGCCGCCCTACTCCCTCAGGACTCAGGGCGGCGTACAACATTTTAGGGAACATCAAATAAATTGTTAAAAACAATTTAAAACATTTTTTTAAAAAAACATACACATCATATATACATGGGGGAGACGTCAGATGGAAGGTCGTCTCAAAATCACCCCGCCTGCAGGAAGAGCCATGTCTTAATGGCTTTTCGGAAGGCCAGCAGGGTGGGGATAATTCAGATCTCCGGGGGGAGTTGGTTCCAGAGAGCAGGGACCCCTACAGAGAAGGCCCTCCCCCTAGGCCCCGCCAGTCGGCACTGTTTGGCTGACGGGACCTGGAGGACACCCACTCTGTGGGACCTGACCGGTTGAAGGGAAGTATGAGGTAGAATGCGGTCCCGAAGATAGCCTGGTCCTAAGCCATGTAGGGCTTTAAAGATGATGATCAGCACCTTGAATTGTACCTGGAGACCAATGGGCAGCCAATTGAGCTGGCGGAGTATAGGTGTTACATGGGTGTACCTTGAAACACCCACCACAGCATGCGCAGCTGCGTTTTGCACCAGTTGAAGTCTCCGAATACTCTTCAAGGGCAGCCCCATGTAGAGCACATTGCAGTAGTCCAGTTGAGAGGTGACAAGGGCTTGAGTGACCGTGAGTAGAGCCTCCTTCTCCAAGTATGGTCGCAATTGGTGCACCAGGTGAACCTGTGCAAAAGCCCCCCTAGCCACAGCTGCAAGGTGTTGATCTAATTTTAGCTGTGGATTTAGGAGGACTCCCAAATTGCGAACCTGTTCTGAGGGAGTTAATTTTTCTCCCTCAAGAACCAAGGAGGGACAGTCGATATAGTCCTTCGGAGGCAATATCCAGAGCCACTCAGTCTTGTCGGGGTTGAGTCTGAGTCTGTTCCTCCCCATCCAGATCCTAACGTCGTCCAGGCACTGGCACATCACATCAACCGCCTCCCTGAATTTAGACGGGGTGGTGATGTACAGCTGGGTGTCGTCAGCGTACTGTTGGAAACTCACCCCATGTCTACGGATGATCTCCCCCAGCAGTTTCATGTAAATGTTAAACAGGATGGGTGAGAGGACCAAACCCTGAGGCACCCCATAGGTCAGGGGCCTAGGAGACGACCTCTGCCCACCTGCCAACACCGACTGCATCCTGTCAGCGAGATAAGAGGAGAACCACCGCAAAATGGTGCCTCCCACTCCCAACTCGCCGAGACGATAAAGAAGGATACCATGGTCGATGGTATTGAAAGCCTCTGAGAGGTCAAGTAGCACCAGGATTGAGGAATTACCCCCATCCCAGGCTCGCAAGAGATCATCCATCAGGGCGACCAAGGCGGTTTCTGTGCTGTTACCGTGCCTGAAACCCGACTGATAGGAATCTAGATGATCAGTTTCCTCCAATAACTGAAGGAGTTGAGAAGCTACCACCTTCTCCACAACTTTACCTATAAAAGGCAAGTTGGAGACCGGACGAAAGTTCTTCAAATCTGCTGGATCCAGGGAAGGCTTCTTGAGGAGGGGTCTCACCACCGCAACTTTTAACGGTTGCGGTACGGAACCCTCCCTCAAAGAAGCGTTGACAACCGCCTGGATCCAGCCGCGTGCCACATCTCTGCTGGCCGAGACCAACCAGGAGTGGCACGGGTCCAATAAACAGGTGGCAGAACTCATAGCCCCCACAGCCTTGTCCACATCATCAGGAGCAATTCAATGGAACCTTCTCTTGCAGGGAGGGGATTGGCCTTAGGGCATTGGAAGCCGATGGGAGCAATTTCCAGGTCTTCTCACTTAAGGGAATTCTGTCTGAATTAACGTTCCATATATAAAACGACTATCAAATTATCATTTGAAACATTAACACTAATACTGTACACAATTCATATAAAACCAACCCTACATGAACCTGAGATCAGAATGAATCAGTTTTTACTTTTATTTTTGACTTAATGGAGGTGCAGTTAAAGCTGTAAAATGCTAAGATGATTATCAATTCAGGTATGAGTCTGAAATATTTGGAAGAGAATGTCTTCTCCTTTATTACATAATAAAATTTTGAAATTCCATTGATCAAGTTCATTTAATAAACATGAAGATTTTAAAATGTCCATGGTGGTGCAGTGGTTAGAAAGCAGTATTGCAGGCTAATTCTGTTAACTGCCAACTGCCAGCAGTTCAGTAGTTAAAGTCTCACCAGCTCAAGGTTGACTCAGCCTTCCATCCTTCCAAGGTTGGTAAAGTGAGGACCCAGATTGTTGTGGGGAATATGCTGACACTGTAAACCACCTAGAAAGGACTGTAAAGCACTGTGAAGTATATAAGTCTAAGTGCTAGTGCTATTTTAGAAGAAAAATAATCTTATTCTTACTGTGCATTTGCTTGATTTTTGTCGATCCAGGAGAATTTGTGAGGAATTAAAATAGGATTACAGGATTCAGGTAACAACATAGACCTGAATGCCACTGAAACATAAATTATGTCACTTCACGTCCCACAATTAGTAATAACTGAAAACAGATGGTATTTGTAAGATCCATAGTAAGACACCATTATTCAAAAATTACAGCCCACATCATAATATAATAAGTTCCCTTCTATGTACTTGCATTCTGATATTGGTATATAACTCACAGCATTAGGACATAAATATATCTTGATGCATATTATCTCCACCCTGTAGAGAAATCTATGGATAATATTAGAATAGGAATATGCTTTTCTTTAGAACACACTGGAACATAAATCTTCATTCCAAAGAAATGGGTAAAGCCAGACAAAAATACATTGAATTTAATGTTGTTGTTTTTTTAAAAAAACCAAATCAAATAGAGTTCATAATCGTACCTCTTGCAGTTAACTGTTTTGTTTTCTCATTGCATTAATGCATTAATGACAACTTTTAAATACGCTCTAGGATCCATGTTCAAGGCTTTCAGGGATGGCACATAGATCCTGTTTTCATATTCCTATGATCAATTGTGATAGATGCTGTCGATCTCTTTCCTGATACTTTTAGTGATGAAGTAGTCATCTTAGATTTGGACTTAGTGATCTGGCCCCTTCTTTTTAAAACTTTAATGCACATAATTAATTTATCTCTTCCCTCCACCTTCCTGTTTTGCAACTGTTATGTGTTCTTGATTCACAGCCAAGGCTTGGCTGTCAAGTAGTCACTCTTTCACTCCTAAATATGAAGCCCTCAGCAGAAAAAAAGGTTGTGCAATCCTACATTAAAGAATATTTAGAATATATTAGCAAAAGAACTATTTTGATTACATATAATTTTGTCTTCTATAATTTTAGTGCCATGAATAAGAGCAATTTATATCGCCTCCACATCAAAGACATTGAGGTAGTAATAAGTGTTTTAAAAAAGAGAAACTCAGCTTTTGACTGCAGTACAAATCTACCGAATGCTGCCTCATGGGTGGGCCTTTAATTCTTTGAAGTAGAAATCTGAAAAATAAAGAAGTAGGACTGGTAAATAACCAACAAAATTAAATTCCACCTTTGCTCGTGAGCATTTGAACCTTTGACTTGTTGAAGGCATAGTGAGCAAAGGGAGGGGGCATTTTAAGGCTGTTTCTTATTCCCCATTTCTTTTAATCCTAGCAGGGGTGGGTTCCAAAATTTTTTGCTGCCACTCTGTGGGCGTGGCTTAATTTTGTGGGAGTGGCTTGGCAGTCATGTGACTGTGTGGGAGTGGCTTGGCAGTCATGTGATTGGGTGGGAGTAGCTTCGCAGTCATGTGACCGGGTAGGAGTGGCTTCATGGTCATGTGATTGGGTGGGTGTGGCCAACTCAATGTCACTCACGTCAAGGGTAAGGTGACCAGACGTCCCGATTTTGGCGGGACAGACCCGCTTTTTAATGGTTTGTCCCGCGTCCCGCCCGCCCTCTTAAAAAGTCCCGATTTTTTGAAAGGGGCGAGGGAGGGCTGGGGGGCGGGCTCTCCCCTGCAGGGACGGCCGGCCGCGGCTCATGGGGGGCGAAAGACAAATACAATTTTCGGCGGGCACGGCTTTGCAAGGGCTCTTCACAAGTTTGGCAAGTTTCACAAGAGCCGTTCGCGTGCAGGGCAGTTTATAAATAGCGGCCGCCAGGTAGGGAGCCGGCCGGGGTTGCACAGGGCTGGGGGAGGCTCGCTAGCCCGGCAGCTCCGGCCGCAGGAAAGAGCGGGGGGGTGCCGTACTGGGAAGGGCCAGCAGTCGCCGCCGCCTGAGGGGGCCACCCCCCCCGCCCGCCCGCCCGCTTCGCTGCAGGGGACGCTGCACCGGATCCCGAGTCGCGCCGGCTCTCCCGCGGCCACGATGCCCGCCGACCTGATGGAGAAGAGCTCCTCCTCGCCCGCGGCGGCCATCCCGGCCAGCGCCGGAGGAGTCAACGCAGGACGCCCGCCCGCCGCCCACAGCTGAGAGGCCTGCTGCTGCTGCTGCTGCAGCTGGGCCCCCAGTGCCGGCGGCGGGAAGGCTGCGGCGGCGGCCCCAGCCTGCTGAGCCAGCGCCGGCCCAGAGGGTCATGGATGCGACTCCTTCGCTCGAGCCGCCCCTGGAAGGTGGAGAGGCGCCTGATGCAGCCCCGCCCTCTCGAAAAGGCCGGCGTCGCGGTGGGCGGGGCGGCCCGAGCGAAGGAGTCGCATCCATGACCCTCGGGCCGGCGCTGGCTCAGCAGGCTGGGGCCGCCGCCGCAGCCTTCCCGCCGCCGGGACTGAGGGCCCAGCCGCAGCAGCAGCAGGCCTCTCAGCTGTGGGCGGCAGGCGGGCATCCTGCGTTGACTCCTCCGGCGCTGGCCGGGATGGCCACCGCAGGCGAGGAGGAGCTCTTCTCCATCAGGTCGGCGGGCATCGTGGCCGCGGGAGAGCTGGCGCGACTCGGGATCCGGTGCAGCGTCCCCTGCAGCGAAGCGGGCGGGCGGGTGGGGGGGGTGGCCCCCTCAGGCGGCGGCGACTGCTGGCCCTTCCCAGTACGGCACCCTCCCCCCGCTCTTTCCTGCGGCCGGAGCTGCCGGGCTAGCGAGCCTCCCCCAGCCCTGCGCAACCCCGGCCGGCTCCCTACCTGGCGGCCGCTATTTATAAACTGCCCTGCACGCGAACGGCTCTTGTGAAACGACATTAGCGGTCTTTTACCCTCTGCGCATGCACAGCGTTCTGCGCATGCGCAGAGGGCAAAACCCGGCGTCCAGGCGGCCCCGCCCCCTTCGGTGTCCCGCTTAAAAAAAAAAATCTGGTCACTTTAGTCAAGGGGTGCCTCATCTGGCCCCTCCCCGCCCAGTCATTCCTTGTCACACCCAGCCTCAAGGTATCTATAGATCTGTAAAAATGTTGTTCACCTTTTTTCAACTTTATTATCTACATACTATAGATGTACTTTAATGGACCACTGAAAGGAGGAAATGGCTCACACGCTTTGCCCAAGAGTGTGATAGACAAGGGATCTCCAACCTTTCAGACCTCAGGGACCACCAAATTCATAATTTTAAATCATGCGGACCACTGATGGGGGGAGGAGCTCAGCCGCCTTTCAGGCCTACCTTTCTGCTTCTGCGAGGCCTCCGGGTGGGAGGTCCAAGAGAAAGTGCCTGGTCCAGGCACACAGCCTGGAAACCTCTTTGTGGTCCTTCTCTCAAGAAGCTTGGTCAATCTGAGTGAAGGAAAATGAAGATGGGCAGACTGACAGTGGCTTGCTGATGTTGGTGGGAAAGTCAGTCCCATATTTCAGAGCTGTAGCTGTAGTCCCTCCCCTCCCCCTTTTCTTTCCTTCTTTCCTTTCCTTTCCTTTCTTTTCCCATTCCATTCTTGCATGCGCAGAAGCAAAAACCATCAAAAAATAGGGGGGAGCCGAAAACAACATGGTGATGCATGTGCAGTGCCGGAAACTTGGCTTCTGTGCATGCACAGAAGGGGAAAAAACAGAAAAAATTCAAAAAAATTCAAATTTTTAAAAAGATGGCGGCACGCACGGACTGGCACCGACCAATCTGGTTCGGTGACATCATCGTGATGTCACCAGCGGGTTGCTACCGGTTCGGGCAAACTGGTCCAAACTGGGAGGAACCCACCCCTGATTCCTAGGCTATGTCAGAAGTGCATCTACCAGCTATTTTACTGTGCTACGCAAATAGGCAGGAGTTGGAGAGAATTTGAAAGTTTCTACTTTCAGTGCCTTGAAGGAGTAGCTGCCACTGAGCCAGTGAATCTACTTGTACAGTTCAAGGTGGGGAAGAACCTTCATTCCTTAACTTGTATTATTCCTCACTACTTGTATCTTTACATATGTATGCATATACACAAACACACACACACAGCTTGGTATAACATCTTATGGTCAAGTCACTTGTAGACCTTGCATGCAAACCTGGACTTTAGGCAAATCCATAAAAGGATAGAAGATTAATTATAGAATGTCTTCACCTAGTTTTGCCATGTCTTCCAAATCTAGTGCTATATATTGACTTCAAGATAATCCTTTGTTTTCGTTTCCAGCACAGAAAAAAAAACATGGAATGGACCCTTGAAGCACGTGAATGGATTAAAATAGCCATGCCATAACACACTAGGGCACTTCATAGTTTAGCATGTTATTCTCAGAGTACTCAACAAGTTACGGTACCTTTGGGTCTCTTGAAAGCAAGAAATTGAGATAAACTTCTCTCTCCCACCACTTTTTTTCCTCATTCAATCAGTCTAATTCTCAGAGATTGCAGCTTTATTAGCAAGATTTTTCAGAAGCAGCAGGGATTTGCCTCATTCCCAGGGATAAGGGAAAATTCCTGGCCCAAGGTCATCCAGCTGGCTCTGTGCCTAAGGTGGGATTGGAACTCATAGTCCTTCAGTTTTAATTTGTGCCTTAACCCACACTGTCTTTGCAGTAGAATACTGGAATACCAATGTTCCTACACAACTAGTATTGGGAGCCATGGTGCATATTGAAACTTCAAAATCAATAGCTCTTGATAGGCCTCTCCTTCACATATTTATTCAGTCATCTTTTAATGCCACCAATGTTAGGAGCCAATATCATGTCATGTGGTAATAAATTACACAGATTAAGTGTGTGCTGCACAAAGTATTGCTTTCTTTCATTTGTTCTAAATCTCTTTCCAATTAGCTTTATGAGATAACCCTTTTTCTCATATTATGAGAGAAAAAAACCTGTCTGCTTTCTCCACATTGTGCATGATTTAAACACCTTAATAACAACTTCAAATTTTACTCTTTTTTTAAACCTAAAAAATTCCAACAAGTCTAGCTCTTTTTTTTTTTTGAGGAAATTTCAAAACCCTAATTGTTTTTGTCATCTTCTGCTCTCTTTTCCAAATCTATTATAGTCTTTTTCAAAAGCAGCATGCAAAACTACGCAGTACATAGTACTTCAGATGCATGCATAGCATGGATTTATATGACAACAGTTTGACAGTTTTATTTTCAGTCTCTTTCCTAATAGCATGAAGTTCACCTTTTTCCCTTTTTATTTTTTTTAATAGCTGCCACACTCAACATCTTCACTGAATAATCCACATTATTAACTTTTTTTCCAGTGAATCATTGACAACTCATTATTACATTTGTAAAATTAACAGATTTTGGTCTGTGTCTATGGAGATTCTTAGTCATCCAGGTCATGGTTGTCCCAAAGGTGTTTTTTTCAAGAGGCAACTGGACTTTCCTGTTTTTCTTTGAAGACGTTTCACTTCTCATCCAAGAAGCTTCTTGCATGTCCAGTTGCCTCTTGAAAAAAGTACCTTTGGGAGATTTTGGTCTTGTGTTCATCATTTATGTGAATTGAACTACAATTGCCATTTGGTTGTCTATTCATTGAATTTAAATATGAAGCTTCAGGGGTTTCTTCAAAAAACATTTTTAACCACTCTGAATTATTTAGTATCATCTATAGATTTAGCTAGATCCTTTCACACTTTTCTCTACTGTGAAAATAGCCCATTTATTCCTACTCTAAACTTTGTTAGCAATCCATAAAAGAATAAGTCCTTTATCTCATGACTATTAAGTTTACTTAGGAGTATTTGAAGATGAACTTTGTCAAAAGCTTTTTGAAAAATGAAGGGACCTATTCACATTCTATTCATATCTTTCCCCATTGTCTAAACATCTCCTGCTCAATACTCTTGGTTTCAGGTTTGCTCTGTCAGAGTCAAGAGCTCACAATCCCACTGTACAGTGTACCAATTACAAAACCACCATTTATACCTAGTGGCCAGATTCTTATACAATTAGTGTTCTATGCATTAAGCTGAGAAATGCTGTCCTTTCTGCTGACTTTCTCTTTCCATATTAGCTACTGTTCAGAATTGCTCAGAACAGTTTTTTAGGTACATTTCAACTAAAAAGTTAGCCCCTGTGATAGAATGTTACACAATAGATCAAAATCTATATTGTGCTGTACTCACTTCCATGCACGGTTGCTAAATGTATTCTTCTCATTGCTTAGTTTCTGGAAATGGGCAATTATCATGTTCACGAATGAAGGCAAATATACATGTCCCAGGATAATGTTTCAGGATCCAATCTGGGTTGGTCACTGGGACCAGAGGTTTAGCTTTTTGAGCTTTCGTGCTGGAACCCATCATCAGCCCATCATTAAGAAACTTCTCTCTAACGGAATGTGTGTTTTGGGCTAGTCCGTGCATAGTATTTACAGAGTTGTGGTAATTAGAATGCAGTATTGCAGGCTAATTCTGTTGACTGGCAACTGCCAGCAGTTCAGCAGTTCAAGTCTCACCAGCTCAACGTGACTCAGCCTTCCAAGGTCGGTAAAATCAGGACCCAGATTATTGGGGGCAATATGCTGACTCTGTAAACAATTTAAAGAGACTATAAAGCACTGTGAAGAGGTATATAAGTCTAAGTGCTATTGGTATTTATGTGGTAACTGGTTGTATGTGACTTCTTATTGGTTGATTGGGGTGCTGATGGCCAGCTATTAAGTTGTTGGCTGTTGTTTCCTTGTGTTGCCAAATTCTTGGCTCCTAAGGACCTGATAAGTTGGTAGTAAATCAGCACTCCTGATTTACTGGCTGTTGTCCCTTGTCAGTACAATAGCCCAAATAGAATAGCACAAAGAACATATTCTGTTTGAGAGGAGTTCCCTGAGGATGGGCTCCAGCACAAATCCGAAAGCTTGGAAGACTAAAACTCTGGTCCCAGTGACGGACCCAGATTGGATCCTGCAATTATCATGCTATTCCTCCTGCTGCCCTCCCTGCTAAATTCCCTTCCAACTTTCCTGTTCCTGTTTGCCTACCTGATTAAGAAGTTTCAACTGCCTATCCTCTTTCAAAGGGTGCTGACTGGGTTATCTATTCATGCCATTCTTACTTATAGGTTTGTTTGTTTTTTTGATTGATTATATACCAATTTTCTAAGAGCTGAAAATGGCTTACATGGATATCTTCCTTCATTTTATCCCCTCATCAGCAATGAGGTGCAGTAGGCTGGGCTAAGCTTCCATGGCTAAGATTGGACCTGACTCTCAGTTACAATGACTTTAATCCCTGCACACTAGCATTGTCGATAATACTGAAAAGCAGATATTTTTATAAGCTCTTATCTGGAGCTGAACAACAAATACATTGTATCTCAATTTAAATTAGAGTCATTATTTCCAATTTGCATCCATACACTTAAATTAGCATAGCCTTCCTCAGTCCAGGGGCTTTCTTGATATGTTGATATGTTGACTTCAACTCCCTGAATTCTCAGCTGGTTAGGAAATTCTGAAAACTCTGTCCATACATCTAAAGCCCCAACACTGGGTAAAATTGAATTGAGATATATGTTTAAACAATGGTTGTGAAAGTACAGGTTTTAATATATATGAAGGCATATGAAGATGGGTACTCTACATTTTTGTGTTATCAGTTTTCTGGCAGGGGAGGTGGGGTAGAAAAATACCTGTCTTCGAAGCATTCTTACCTTAGGATATTTAGCTGAGGTGGCGCAGTGGTTAAATGCAGCACTGCAGGCTACTGCTAGTTCAGCAGTTCAGCTGTTCAAATCTCACCGGCTCAAGGTTGACTCAGCCTTCCATCCTTCCGAGGTGGGTAAAATGAGGACCCAGATTGTTGGGGGCAATATGCTGAACTCTGTAAACCGCTTAGAGAGGGCTGTAAAGCACTATGAAGCGGTATATAAGTCTAAGTGCTATTGCTATTGCTATTGCTATTATGTGCACAGGTATTGGATTTTCTATGCTCTTTCTCACTTTTCACTAAGGATTTCACAAACCAGTTCATTCAGAAACATCTGTATTTGTTACTCTATTTTCAGCCTACCATGGATTTAAATTGATTTTTTAATAGTCAATTTTATTTTCCATTAAACTCAGGCCTATATATTTTTACTTTGAGAGGCTGTCTAAAACACTTTTACATGCAAGCATAATAAACTAATTATCTTATAAGAATTGAATTCTAGCCTCAGTAGTTTCTAGCCTTGAATGTCTCCAATAGTTTGTGTTATTTTGGTAATTTTCCTAACATTTGAATTTCTACAAATGACAAAATTGAATTATACCTTAGTAGAAATACCTATCTTCAGCAAGATTAACATGAAGTACTAACTCTACTGAATATAAGATGGTAGACTAACATAAAAGAAGTGGGTAAAGCATCCAGCTAGAAACTGGGAAACGGTGAGGGCTGGTCAGTCTCTTTCAGCCCTAGGTAGCAGACAATGGCAAATCAATTCAGAAAAACCTTGCCAAGAAAATTGTAGGGACTTGTCCAGGCAGCCACCAGGAGTCACAAACAGATTTGAAGGTACAAAACAACAAGACTGACATAAAATCAAATACAGAACAGTGAATATTTTATCTCTATACATTTAACACAAGATAATCTCATAATGAGTTGGCTTCTTGTACATGAATTTGTAAATTAACAACTCTACTGCTAATACATCTAATAATACTTATTTAGCAAATAATTACTATATACAGTTAAATAGTAATTTTGTCTGTTGCAAACACTCCATTTTTAAACTTTTACTACCATATTTATCTAGTGTTTAATTTTCCTTTTGCTTCCTTGTGCATCTATTTGTTTTCCTATTATTTTATTTTGCTTTACAGTTTACCTTGCTAAATGTGTTTTCTGCCTGTTTATGTAGCAATCTGTTAAATGAGAATTTGTTATATATATCAAAAATATCATATCTGAAACCAGTTTCTTCAAGCTAGAAATAAAGAAGAGACAATTATTTTCATTTTGAAATGAGGTCTGAAGAAAATGCTCAAATGACTTTCCAGCGACCATGAATATTCTGCCAAAGTTTATGAATATACGAGGGTGAGTCAAAACATAATGCCATTTTCTTTAGGACAGGTATAATTACCAACACAGGAACATATAGCATACATCAAAATGAAGCTGGTCCTCTGTGGATCACATCCCTTCTTCTCAACATAGTCACCGTTTCTCTCAATAGCAATGCTCCACCTTCGAATGAGAGCATGTATCCCTGTCTCGTAAAATTTTGTTGACTGTTCTTTGAGCCACTTCTTCACTGCAGTTTTCACTTCCTCGTCACTGGAATAATGTTTGCCTCTCAAACCCTCTTTCATGGGGCCGAAGAGATGATAGTCTGAAGGCGCTAAATCTGGTGAGTATGGAGGATTATTATTCCAGTGACGAGGAAGTGAAAACTGCAGTGAAGAAGTGGCTCAAAGAGCAGTCAACAAAATTTTATGAGACAGGGATACATGCTCTCATTCGAAGGTGGAGCATTGCTATTGAGAGAAACGGTGACTATGTTGAGAAGAAGGGATGTGATCCACAGAGGACCAGCTTCATTTTGATGTATGCTATATGTTCCTGTGTTGGTAATTATACCTGTCCTAAAGAAAATGGCATTATGTTTTGACTCACCCTCGTATAAGCATAACCCATTATTACATCATATATGTTTTATATCAGCTATTAGACATGGCAGATTTGCTAACAATAATACACAAAATCATTAAGCCACATTGTTTAAAATGAGCTTATACTTCATCAATAGCATTCTAATTACTATCTTAGTATGTTGATTTGATTTCACTTTATTAGTTGCACTCTTGGTAAGAACATCCAAAGCCTCTTCTGACTCAGTTAAGGCAATTTGGAACATATAAAGATGCCATGGCAGGTCTAATTGAATATTGTCTACTCTGATTGGCAACCTCTGTTTCCATGTCCTATTCCTATCTTTGGCCTGGACATTCATACCATAGACCAGAGGTGTCCAACTCAAGGCCCGTGGGCTAGATCTGGCCTGTGGGGTACTTAAATTTGGCCCACAGGGCTGGTCTGGAAATATCAAAGGACCGGCCTGCGGTGCCTCTGCCAGCCAAAACAGGCCATGGAGGGGCCATGCGCGGCCCCCGTGTGGTCCATTTGCAGTCTGCAGGCCAAAATGGGCCATGTGAGGCATGGCCTGTTTTTGGCCAGCAGAGTGCTGCTGAAGGCCGGGGTGGCCGAAAACGGGCCGCCTGGGGGCCAGGCGGGGCTTCTGCGCAACCCATTTTTGACCAGCAGAGTGCTACAGGAGGACTGGATTGGACTGGATTACAATTATGTGGCTTCAAGTACAGTAAGTGCCTGATCTGGATAGAAAACAAGCAACATCCTATGTTAATACTGCAGTTTAATGCCAGATTTTACATACGGTAGGTCCATTTAATCTACAATCAACAATCTATAATTGACAGACATTTCTATTTAGTATTCTGGAAATTTACCTCTGCTGTTAGATCTTGTATTATCATGTTATTTATGCTATTGTATTTTTATTATTAGTTGAATAATAAAAATACAATAGTATAAATAGCTTTTCTGCCTGAAAAAGCAATTTACTATTAAACAATAGGGCATAAGAAGAAGCCTGAAGAAGCCTTCCCTGGATCCAGCTGACTTGAAGAACTATCGTCCGGTCTCCAACTTACCTTTTTTAGGGAAAGTTGTGGAGAAGGTGGTGGTTACTCAACTTCTGCAGCTCCTGGATGAAACAGATCATCTAGACCCTTACCAGTCGGGTTTCAGGCGCGGCTACAGTACAGAAACTGCCTTGGTCGCTCTGATGGATGATCTCTGGCGGGCCCGGGATGGGGGAAATTCCTCCATCCTGGTGCTACTTGACCTCTCAGCGGCTTTCGATACCATCGACCATGGTATCCTTCTGCATCGTCTCGGCGAGTTGGGAGTGGGAGGCACCGTTCTGCGGTGGTTCTCCTCTTATCTCGCTGATAGGATGCAGTCGGTGCTGGCAGGGGGGCAGAGATCGTCCCCTAGGCCCCTATTATGTGGGGTGCCTCAGGGGTCGGTTCTCTCGCCCATCCTGTTCAACATCTACATGAAACCGCTGGGGGAGATCATTCGCAGACATGGGGTGTGTTTCCATCAGTACGCTGATGACACCCAGCTGTACATCACCACCCCGTCTGACTTCAGTGAGGCAGTTGATGTAATGTGCCGGTGCCTGGACGACGTCAGGATCTGGATGGGGAGGAACAGACTCAGACTTAATCCCGACAAGACTGAGTGGCTGTGGATATTGCCTCCTAAGGACTACGACAACTGTCCCTCCGTGGTCCTTGAGGGAGCGAAACTGACTCCCTCGGACCAGGTCCGCAACTTGGGGGTCCTTCTAGATCCACAGCTAAAATTGGACCATCATCTTTCAGCTGTGGCTAGAGGGGCCTTTGCACAGGTTCGCCTGGTGCACCAGTTGCGGCCATATTTGGAGAAGGAGGCTCTACTCACGGTCACTCATGCCCTTGTCACCTCTCGCTTGGACTACTGCAATGCGCTCTACATGGGGCTACCCTTGAAGAGTATCCGGAGACTTCAGTTGGTGCAAAATGTGGCTGCGCGTGCTGTGGTGGGTGTGCCAAGGTACACCCACGTGACATCGATACTCCGCCAGCTGCATTGGTTGCCCATCGGTCTCCGGGTCCAATTCAAGGTGTTGATCACCATCTTTAAAGCCCTTCATGGCTTGGGACCAGGTTATCTACGGGACCGCATTCTGCCTCATACTTCCCTTCGACAGGTTAGGGCCCACAGAGTGGGCCTCCTCCAGGTCCCGTCGGCCAAACAATGCCGGCTGGCGGGCCCAAGGGGGAGAGCCTTCTCTGTGGCTGGCCCTGTGCTCTGGAACCAACTTCCACCAGAGACCCGAACTATCCCCACTCTGCTGGCCTTCCGGAAAGCTGTTAAGACATGGCTTTTCCTGCAGGCAGGGGGTAGAGCTTAATTCATTCGAGCCCACCCCCCAAGTATGTATGATGTTGAATGGTTGGTGATGATTCTTTTTATAGTGTGTTTTAATTTTTATATTTGCTTTTAATTAACTTTTTAGATTTTGGTTATTCTTGTATTTTCTCACTGTTGTACGCCGCCCTGAGTCCTTAGGGAGTTGGGCGGCATATAAGAATTCCAAAATAAATAAATAAATAAATATAAATTTAGAAATAAAAAGTTTAGTGGAGTATGAAGAATAAGTAATAAATTTTTGCCAGTAATATCTGGTAGAAGAGATAGGAATATGGTTATAGTAAAGAACTGTGGAAAGAAAGAAGAGAAGGGAAAAATGCATCTTGAGCCTGTGTCAAATGCCCACCATGGCCACACCTACCATGGCCACACATCCCATGGCCACACATCCCATCCCCTGCCCTCCGAGGTCAAACACAACCCTGATGCGGCCCTCAATGAAATCGAATTTGACACCCCTGCCATAGACCAACTTAAGATTGCTAGATATAGGCCAAAAAAATGGATGCCCACTAGGAGGCAGCAAAGAGATAAAGAAAACATGTCTTTTTGCTGCCCAGTACAATAACCCCTTGATGATTCTGTACTCAGAACAAAGTGAATCACAACCACATGTCCACAGAACAGTGGTGGGTTGCTGCCGGTTCGGACCGGTTCGCCTGAACCGGTGACAGTAATTTGCCCACTCTCGCCAAACCGGCAGCGATGGCCGGCTGGTCACACCACCGAACTGGTCCTCCGTTTGCTGCTTCCTGAAAGTGGATGGCAAAGAACCCTCTGTGCATGCGCAGAGGCTTCTGTACATGCACAGAGGGTTCTGCGCATGCACAGAGGGGCATTTGCACGACGTGATGCGATGCAAACTGGTAGGGAAGGTAAATAGAACCCACCTCGCCACAGAATAGGCCAACAAAGCCAAAGTACAATCTGCTCCCATTGTTATTATCCCAGCTCAACCTAGCTATGAAGAAGTGTTGTTCCACACTTGAGCAGTAAGCTGACAGACCTCAGGCTAGAGTCCTGTTTTGGCTTGAGGAAGTGCAATGATGATGGTATAGAGGTATGTTTCATATTTTTGCACAGCAGAGTGGAAGAAAATTCTGAAGATGACATATTGATAATACCATCCACAGAGCCCCACTTCCACAATATAATACACCATTCCAACTATGAGAGGATTCCCAGCAAGGCTCAGCATATTTTTATAATGTTCTGTAGGAAGTTAGCACCCATCCCCTCCTAGAAAAATGAAATATTCTAGAAATATTAAAAAGGCAGAATATTTCTCCTAAAAAAGAAATAGAAACCTTAAGACAGAAACTCAGCCCCAGCTCCCTGCCCCAGTAGATATTTTGGTGCCAACCTATCTACAAAACAAAGGCTGGGCCAGCTTATCTACAAAACAAAAGACATGGCCCACAGGACATGATAGGATTAGCCCTCCTCAAGATCCAAACCAGGACAAAGCCATTAAGCCATAATAGGAATTGCCCAAAGCCCCTTCATTACATCATCACCCAGCAAGATTCAACCAGGCCTGGGATTCAAGTTACCCCTGCATAGCTCCATGGGAGTCTGACAACCAATCAGAATACATTTCTTGCCACAGGAACAGGAAGCATGTTCAAAGCCCAACAGAGAGTATAAATCTCTCTCCCTCTCTCACCCATGTGCTCTTTTTGCCCAGGACCTCAAATCATGTGGTCCTGTCCACCATTAAAACATCTTTCCAAGCAGTCTCCATGTTTCCAGTGTCTTTCTTCCCACTTGGAACTGAACCCAGATGGACATTTCTTCCAATAGCTCAAAGTCACATGAATCTACAATCCAATATGGAGCAACAATGAGTAGAGGTGCCAATGGTCACATCCTGTTTATTTCACAAATGTACATCATGATGTAACTGTAGGAGCAGTGGACGGCCCTCCTGAGCTCCGTTTCTGCTGGCAGATGGTTGCAGGAAGCCGTCGCAGCTGAAAATGGAGCTCGGGAGCCTGTTTTTGCTGGCAGAGCACACGGGTTACCACAGACACTGCTGACACAAGTGACATTTAGCTGACCACACCTACCCTCATCATGCCCACCATGGCCCCCCGAGATAAAACACAACCCTGATGCGGCCCTCAATGAAATCAAGTTTGACACCCCTGTGCTTCGGCATACAATAAACCTATATTCATTTGAACTGCCAGGACTCCTAATTTCCTGTGCTTGACAAAAACTTTTGTAAGAAAGACTTTCAAACAATCATTTATTGTATGGAATTATGAACATTTCATGGAAAAAAATAGTTAAAAAGATGAAAACAGAAACTCCATTTCAAAACCCAAAATAGTGTTATTGAGTTGCCTGAATGGAAATGCTTACCCAGAGTTACTTTCTTTGGAAGATCTCTAGAAACTCTAAGTATTTTTTGCAAAATTAGGTCTTATTTAATTATAGGGAAGTGGGACAAAATATGGTTTGTAGTATCCTAGCAAAGACTTATTCCTCATGAAACCCACAGGGTACAGATTCTGTGTTCTTCCCACTAAATCCAAAATGCAATGATTTTTTTCACCTATTTCCCCTGATTCTTGGGAAGAAGAAAGTTAAATTATCTCATCCATCACTTATCACATCCATTATTAGAGTATTTCTTGCCTTCAGCCATTGAAATATAATCACAGTCATCAATTGCCCATTAAGCATTGCCACAGAGTATCCATTCTCACAGCTAAAGTCAAGAAATATTTCATGTTCAAGAATTAGAGTAGGAAAGAATATTTGAGATTAAAATAGCAAAGTCTCTGTTGAGCTTAACTCCCAGCCATGAAGTTCCTTAGCAACAATATAAACACATTTGTCATTTACTTCTATCAGAATTTTTTTTTAAAAAAAAAACCTTCCCACTCATATGACTTCCAGCAACAAGCTGGATAAATCTCTGCAATTTTCTTGGCAAAGTTTTGGGAAATGGTAAGAGCTAAGGTGGCGCAGTGATTAGAGGCAGTACTGCAGGCCACTTTAGCTGACTGTGATCCGCAGGTCAGCGGTTCAAATCTCACTGGCTCAAGATTGACTCAGCCTTCCATCCTTCCAAAGTAGGTAAAATGAGGACCCAGATCTTTGTGGGCAATATAAATATACATTGCTTACTGGTGTAAACCACTTAAAGAGTGCTTGCACTGTGAAGCGGTATATAAATCTCACAAATAAATAAATAAATAAATAAATTTCTGGCTTCCTAAGCTGTGACTGATCCAAGGGCATCCAGCTGGCTTTGGGCCAAGTTCATCACACTTCTGTGCCCTTGCTACACCTGTGAATATACTCTGGATTCATCAGCACAACCTACTAACTACAACACAAACAAGTCCTAGTATTTTTTTTCTGCTACACCCTTATGCTGTTAGTTTTGTCTCATCCCCAGTCTGTAGCTAGGATTTTCCCTTTTCTTTTGGCTTTTCCTCCCTTGTATATACAATCTTGCAAGCTTTATCTACAATGTAATTGCTGACATGATTATGGGTGGGTTCTTCTGATTACTTAGGTAGCTTCAGGCATAGCCCATCCCCTGACACATACAGAGACACCTGACCTTGTTGGCTTGAGCTATAAGAGAGATCAGACACCTGAATTATTCAGAGGCATTTATTTGACACGTCCTTCCTTGAAGCATTTGTCTATTCTTCCTTGGATACCTTATAATTATAGGTTAAATACTCTTTAAGCAAGCACTTGTCCTGTTAGGAATAGAAGGGCAACTTAAACTGGAAAGAGTTCTGCGT
Source organism: Diadophis punctatus similis (assembly GCA_023053685.1). Classification (NCBI taxonomy): domain Eukaryota; kingdom Metazoa; phylum Chordata; class Lepidosauria; order Squamata; family Dipsadidae; genus Diadophis; species Diadophis punctatus. Next base: position 2,779,566 of record JALIGW010000007.1, on the reverse strand, counting down.
TGCTGAGTTGTGTGTTGCTGAGTCATGTAATAGTTGGATGGATTACTGATTTTAGATGATTCCTGCTAAGAATGGATTTCACATGGCCACAAAACCGTGTGTATGGTGAGAAAAATGGAATAGGACTCTAAGTTTATTGAAGCAACGGTTGTTGCCAATAAGCTACGAAAAAAGAAATAGAGAATAAAGAACACTAAGATCTTTTATAAGAATTTTGAACTGTAGAGCAGGAAATTTTAAGGTTACAATTTGCTATCGCTATCTTGGGACTATTATATAAATGCAGACAAGTTTTGATTGTATACGGTGAATTGCTTTATTGTTAAAAACAGTGTATGAAATGCATCCTTGATAATGAGTGGTAGAATATTGATGAAATTATGCTCATGTTTCAAATTTTTGTAGGGAAGTTTTATGATTTTTGCCAAGTTACTTTGTGGATCTTTCCCATCTTACTGCAGGTCTCCCTTAAATAATTGCATGGAACTGTATCTCCACTGCTTTTAATTAGTTTCATTCTGCTTTTATTTAGGAAAATAAAATATTTTATGTAAATAAGGACTGGGACTTGGTTCTCATCACAGAAGTAATGGAACCATCCTAAAAATAAACTCTCATCTTATTTCAGACATTATACTTTTACTACTTTTATTATCTTGGAGGCAGTAGGGCCATTTTGCTTACCAAATTCCATCTTTACAGCTATTCATAAACTACTTCTAGGTGCTAATGACCATAAAGACAGAACATGTCTCACTGCCAGTAGTCACAATCTTATAGCGCAAGACAGCTGCCAATGGTCAGAAAAAAGAGAACTGAGCCTGGGTCAAGAAAATAACTTGAGTAAATGTCTCACTGAAACTCCTCTTCAATTCAAATGTAGATAGTGGGGTGGAGGACATCTTGACATGCAAGATCCTGTTAGTATAGTTTTACAACTACATGGATTGATTTCCTAGGCTGGTGTATCTGGAAGAGTTAGCAAGGATAAAGCTTGCTCTTTCTTGTTATACTTCTCTCCTTCTGCAGAACAAAAAGACATGTGTGAAACTTGTCTTTACAAATCACTTGACATAGATCATAGAGACAAAGCAATAATGAGCAAAATCTGTCCTTGACTAGTGCTGCAGGAATATATCAGTGCAGTAAGTAACCAAGGACTTGAATCCTGACCTCAGAGCTTCTAGAAGCTGGAAGAATCAGGGAAAATTTGCAGCTGTGACATGTAATACAGCACTCTCAGCTGGTGCCTGGTGCTATCAAAACCTAAATGAAATTAGAAAAATATTACAACCCTATTTAAAAGAATCATAAATAACCATGATATGTTGCATAAACAGTCTGATAATAGTGTCAGGAGTATTAACCATTCTTAGGGACAATTGTAGTGTTCATGCATACATACAAGTAGATGTAGTCATCTTTTAACAACAGTAACTGGGATTGGCAACCCTATTGTTGGAAGAAATATCCATCTGGTTCAGGTCCAAGCTGGGAGGAAGACACTGGAAATATGGAGGCTGGTTGGAAAGATGGTTTAATGATGAAGCAGAACCACCAAGCATGTGTGATTCTGGGTAGCTGACCACATGGAGTTGAGAGTGAGGGGTATATATACCTTCTATTGGGCTTTGAACTTAACTTCCTGTTCAAGAACATGTATTCTATTGGCTGTTGTCAGATTCCCATGAGGCCATGTTTGGGTCATGTTTGTCTGAGTCAAGTTTGGTTGAAGTTTGCTGATGGAATGTCCTTAGGAGATTGTACAATGTAGTGAGTTCTGCTGCTAGTGGAGTAATCCTATTATGTCTTGGAGGGTCATGTCTTAATCCCATCACCCTGAAGCTGAAGGTCTTTTGTTTTGTAGATAGGCTGGCCCAGTCTTTAATGGGTACAAAATATCTGCTGGGGGGAGGGAGCTGGGGCTCTGAGTTTCTGTCTCCCTTAAGATTTTTATTTCTCTTTTAGGGGAAATATTTTAGCCTGCCTTTTTTAATATTTCTCAAAATATTTCATTCTTCTAGCTTCCCACACTATCATCAAGCAACATGATCATAAAATGTGATGTCACATAACTGCAAATTTTCTACAGCATTTGCAGTAGTTCCAGTTGCCATCGTTAAGTGAATCTCGTGATTATTAAGCACAATGTCACATCCTGCTGGCTTTCCCATTGAGTTCGCCTATCAGAGGCTGGCAATGAAGGTCACAAATTGTGATCAGGTGATTGCAGGACTCTGCAAGCTGGTTGCTGACTGCCCAGTTGTATTGAGGGGATTGTGAGGATGTTGCAACAGCCATAACTACAAGGCTCAATTGTCACTGTCCTTGTTCAGCACTGTAATAACTTAATGATCACTGAGGTAATGGTCAATAAATGAGGATCTGCAGTGAAAACAGAAAAAAGATGGAGAGAGAGAGAGAGAGAGAGAGAGAGAGAGAGAGAGAGAGAGAGAGAGAGTGAGAGAGACAGAGAGACAGAGAGTGAGAGACAGAGTGAGAGACAGAGAGTGAGAGAGAGAGACAGAGAGAGAGAGAGACAGAGAGACAGAGAGACAGAGAGACAGAGACAGAGACAGACAGACAGATCAAGAGAGACACAGAGAGAGAGAGACCAAGAGAGAGAGAGAGAGAGAGAGAGAGAGACCAAGAGAGAGAGAGAGACCGAGAGAGAGAGAAAGAGAGAGAGTGTGTGTGTGTGTGTATGAGAGAGAGAGACAGAGAGAGAGAAAGTGAGAGAGAGTGAGAGAGAGAGAGACAGAGAGTGAGAGACAGAGAGTGAGAGAGAGAGACAGACAGACAAACAGACAGACCAAGAGAGAGAGAGACCAAGAGAGAGAAAGAAAGAGAAAGAAAAAAGAGAGAGAGAGACCAAGAGAGAGAGAGAGAGAGAGAAAGAGACAGAGAGACAGAGACAGAAAGAGAGAAAGAGGGAGAGAAAGAGGGAGGGAGAGAAAGAGAGAGAAGATACACACGGAGAGACGTTGATTGTAAGCTCCTTGGTACTGAGAAAAATTGCTGCAAAACTGGGTTTCCTGAAGTGGACCACTAGACTCCTAAACAGCTGAAAAAATGATCTAGTAAAAAGAAAAGTCAACCAAAAGAGCAACATGCAAACAAAAGCAAAAAAAAAAAAAAAAAAAACCCAAGAGCAAAACAAATTAAAGTTTAATTTGTGTGCATTGTTTAATGACTGTTAAATTGGGCACGCCCACCCAGTCACACCCACCCAGTCATATGCCCACCAAGCCACACAGTCACCTGACCATACAGTCACCTGACCACCAAGCCACACCCACCCAGTCACATTACCACCAAGCCACGCCCTCAGAACAGGTAGTAAAAAAAATTTGAATCCTACCACTGGCATGTGATATCTTTTGTCAGCAGAAGAAAAGAAGTCCTACAATGTACCTAATGGTGACAGAACTTGCAACAAAAAGTTGAAAGAACCCTACTCTTTCTCTCAGTTTAAATTGATGTTGCAGTGCACACAACCAGCACTCATTCAAAATACATGTTTAACAAAGCGATATCCCTGACGAAAGCAGTGTAATCAAAAAAATCTTGGAATGTGCTGAAGCAGACAAATTAACAATGGAGTTAAAAGGAAAGGAGGACTCCGATTATTATGAAATCTGGAACACATTTTACAACTGGTATGAAAAACGAAAAGAAACACGATTAATACAATTGTGTATTTTTTTTCAAAATACATGTTTAAACACATGTTTAAAGAATAGTTCTAACATTCTTATCATTGGGAGCAAAAGCTATGTTTAGAAACGTTTATATAATACTATAAGAACTGATAAACTCCATAAGAAGCAACAATCAGACATGATCTGGACAGGGGTCTTGATACAAGCAAATGTCCAGTTTCTTCTGCAACCAAAGGCATGCCCCAGTGATGTGTGTGTGTGTGTGTGTGTGTGTGTGTGTGTGTGTGTGTGTGTGTGTGTGTGTGTGTGTGTGCGCGCGCACATGCATGTGCAGCACATACACATAGCCTGCAGAAACCTAAAGTGACCAATAAGACCTGGGCAAACCCCACTCCCGACACAATCATCGAATCATCAGTGCCAGATCATACTCATGACAAAGATCATGTCAGGAGAAGACAGAAAACACAATTTTAAAATTGGAACATCTAGGGGCAGCTGTAGATAATTTAGGTGTGGGCTACAAATGAGACAAAATCTGGGACATATTCATACCGTGTTCAGAGGTAAGTGTGGAACAGCTTGTTGTGTCAGTACTGAAGCCATTTTGGGAGCATCTTCAGGGCTGCCACAACAAGGCTGATTGGAGCTGTGGGAACGTGAGGGGGTAGCTAGAGATAGCTGGGGGGCTGTGTAGCCAAAATAACATTATTTCCCGTGGGAGCCAAAGATGCTTTACCAGGTGTTGGAGGGGCATGGACAAGAGTCAGCCAGAGCTGGGACTGCAACCTGATTGGGCCATGTGATGGACTTGTGACCTGGGGGCAAGAACTTGGGTTTTGATTTGGGTGGGGAAAACTCCAGGTCCCTTAGAGTTGGGTTTTCACCAGCTGTGTCAATATGACATTCTTAATAAATTCATACTTTGAGGAAACTCTAGGCCTCAGGGTTTTGATTGCTTTGGGTCTGTTACTTGGAACCTGACATGTTGTTCTGTTCTTTTCTGGAGAAAACCCTTGCCTTGCTTCCTACAAATGCATTATCTAAGATTTCTACAATAACCAACACCCATCATGTAATCAAAAACAAAATTAAATTTAGTGCTTTATTGACAACACATTTTTCTGAATCAGATTTAGTTGACTCTAAGGAGAAGCAATTTTCCTGACTTCTCTTGTTCTATAGCATATGTCTATAATGAATTGAAACTATTGTTTACATTACTGTTAATTTTCTGTCTTTTTGCTTAGAAAGTTGTATTTTCATGAGAGCTGGAAAAGGCTTTTCATGAGTATAGCTTGCAATGCATCCTTAAAATTACAGTATATTACAAAATAGGCATTTGCAACATCCCATAATATAATATAGAGAATCTCTATTCACAGAGGTTAAATAGAGATGCAAGTAGTTCAAGTTTTAAATAGAAGAATAATAGTATAATGAACATGACAAATTTGTTAAAACATTTTAAATATTTGATAGTAAAAAATAACTTTTTGAAAATGTTTTCCTTCACTAAAATGAATTCTTGAATGCAGCCTGTAAGTACCCTTTACTAGCCTTCATTAAAAGCAATAGAATTAGTTACATTTTGCCCGTTCAGCTGCACAAGATCTCTCAACCAGGCATCCCAAAAATTGTGTCCCTTGAGCACAATTAAATGAAAATAGGCAGCAATCTGGAAAAATCAGAGTCATAATTTTACAGTGGAGCTGAGCAGAGCTGTCTCTCTTGGATGATCTTAATATACAGTACTGATGCTTTTATTTCTTATCAGTATTGAGGCATGTGACAAAATGCCTTCTGGTTAGAGTAGTATTATTAAAATGCCTTTGCACAAAAGGAAGGAATTCTAAGTATTAAACAAAAGACACAAAACAACTTTCCAATTAGCAACAAGCATCACCGTTTCTCTATAGAATTACTACAACAATATACAAATGAAGTTCTCCAGACAAAAGAAGAAAATGTGGTATCTACACATGAAACATCTGTGATTGTCTAATTTCTTAGAAAGTTGTTGAAATGCTAACTATTCTGAGAAATAGATGTTTCTTAGAAGCACGATACAGAGTTGCTTGTGAATAATTTAAGTTTATAATATGCATGCATGTCTTCCTTTTATCTTAGTTTTTATTGTAGTTGTTATCCAGACATTCGCTTCTGCAACATGTAGCCATTCCAAGACACTTCATGTGATCATGTTTGCTTAAATGAACATTTTAAGAAAAACTTTTTAAAAATCCATTCCTATTCTATTGCATTTTAAAAACACGATTACATCTCTCTCTCTCTCTCTCTCTCTCTCTCTCTCTCTCTCTCTCTCTCTCTCTCTCTCTCTCTCTCTCTCTCTCTCTCTCTCTCTGTGTGTGTGTGTGTGTGTTTTAATGCTACGTTTTAGTTGTCTTTGTTTTCCTCATGTTTTTTATTTGTAATCGTGTTTTAAAATGCAATAAAATAGGAAAGGATATTTGTATATATTACACATTGTGCAGAAATCACTGATTTACACAAATCACTTTATAATACTGAATCATTATCATATGGAGAGAGAAAAATAACCTGATAAGATTATTTTATTGTTATGAAATATCACAAAATCTATATGAAGAAAATATTTTCTACTTAGTAGAAACAGTTGCCATTTCAAATACATATAAATTATACACTTGTTACTTTTCCAATTTCTCAAAATAATTCTTTTGGCAACTGCCTATGCCCATGTTTTAGGATGTACAGTAATTCAACATAACATTAACATCTTTAATATTCCTCCATAAATCTATTTATTACATTAAAACATTATTTATAAAGATGCAAGTAATTCACAAGATCAGATCATACAGGTCAGTAAACTCTCAAAATGTTTACATCACCAGTAAAGAAAAGCAAATGTCCATCCTTTCAAATAAATTCTGTGGGCTTATTAGTCATAAGTATGTGGAAAGAAAATGTGTTATAGTATCATTCTCCATGAGTCATGCTGGAAAATTATTTTGTATCTCCACTGCGGTCATGACAAGTTCTTGAATCAACATATAGTAGAAAAGGTGTTTTATTTCCAGGAATGTGTGCCATGAGAAATCTTTGGGCTCCATTGGGGCCTAAATTGGATTTTGATCTTGAGACTCATGAGTTTTTACCTCTTTGGAAGATTTCTTTTTTAAATATAGGCAGTAAAATATTTTATTGAAAAGGATGCACAAAACCAATTAATAGGTAGTTATTTCAAATAGCAGTCAGGAGGTCCTTAAATTGAATTTGGTCTCCCAATTCACAGAAGTATCTTCAACTGAAGCATGCTTTCACAGCTCACTATGAGTTATATGCTTTGGTCACTTCAAAGATAGCTAAGGTGTTTTCTTATCTGATGGAATCAATGACTAAATTTAAACCTATAAATTATGTTTAACAAAAGTTTTTTAAAATTAACTGAATGCATTCGGATTTATGAAATAAGGACCCAAGAACAGGAATATTCAATAATGCCACATTATTGGGTGTCAGTTCTTAAGAACATTAAATGGATATCAGCAAACCTGGGATTAAAATTGATCCATCAAAAATTGTAATTAGAGTTTATTGAACTTCTATCCCAAATAAATGAGCATTTCAGAAAGAGATATTTAATGTCAGCTGGTCATAAGTGATTTAGGAATGTAATTATTAGGTTAGTTGTTTGTTTCTGCTGCATTCCATTCTAAAACAGCTCTGAGACACCAGTGCACACATCATATACATCACATTAGTGTCTCTGAGGCTAACACCTTATAATTAGCTTTTTTCAGATTGTTCACTATGTTCATTGATTGTGCTTAGACTTGTAAGACATTTTGACTCATAATTTGCTGCCTAGAAAAATCAATCTTCTTGACTGATGAATGCTTAAGCCCCAGTGAGCTTTTAAGGTCAGGTTGCATTTCTACACATTCTGATTTAGAGTAATTTAAAGTTACTTTCAAATTAACACTAGAGAAATGAAATGAATATATTTTTCTAAGTGTCATCAAGATTAGACTGGCTGTTTTAGGTATTTAAACTGTCAAATAGAGTGGCCATTATACAATAAATATAAGCAATATTTATTTCATTGTCCTTTGATTGAACAATGTATCACCCACTTATGTGAAATTCTCCAGAACTATCTAATTAGACAAATAGATTACAAACATTTTTAAGAACAAAAAAGAAAGTGGTTTATCTTTGTCCAAAAGTCTTTGCCTTAGATCAATTTAGTGCAGATTATTATTATTTGTCAGATATTTCATATAACAAAACATGGTTTTATAATTTCATTGTGAATGAAAATATCTTTGATTTCATGCTGTTAGTCATATATTCTTTCATATACTGCACAATGATTCAAGGCTATAGTGTTGTAAATGAGCTATTAAAGGAGATACACAGAGACAACAGTTAGTTGAAAATACAGAAGATTTAGAAGAATCATTATAAAAATAAACACGGAAAGTGAAAACTCTGAGTTAATATTACAAGTTAATGGAAATATCAACCAGTTTATTTCATAAATACACAACTGATGGCAAAGAAGTAAAGGTGGCAGACAGCTTTATTTTCTTTGGCCAAGAAATAAATAAAAATGGACAGTGATCTAGAGAAGAAATTAATCTTTGAGAGGAAGGCAATGACAAATTTGGACAAGATCATGAAGGATAAGAGAAAGCAATCATGTTTTCCAGAGGTAATGTATGACTCGGAACACTGGAGACTGGCAAAGAAAATTGATGCCTTCAAATTAGGGATTTGAAGATAGTTTCTAAGAATATTATGGGCTGCAAGAAAATCCAATAAATCAGTGCTGATGAAATAAAAACTGATTGATTTCTTAAAGTGATAATTAGCAAAGATTATGTTTATGTTTATGTTTATATATACAGTATATATACAGTATATATACTGTATGTGTATGTGTATGTATGTGTATGTGTATATAGATGTGTGTGTGTGTGTGTGTGTGTGTGTGTGTAACATTTTTTGCTGATAAATGAAAATAAAGGGAGACTATTATAGATCTATTTCAAGCTATTTTGCTCTCGTCAGATAGCCATACCCGTAGTGGGAATTGAACCTGGGCAGTCTGCTTGAAAGTCAGAAGATTAACCTCTAGGCCACAAGGTTCTATTCCCAATCAGCTCTTCACCAGGAAAGGGTTAGATATGTTTATTCTGTCGAGTCATCCTGGTGTATGGAAGGATAGATAGATAGATAGATAGATAGATAGATAGATAGATAGATAGAGAGAGAGAGAGAGAGAGAGAGAGAGAGAGAGAGAGAGAGAGAGAGAGAGAGAGAGAGAGAGAGTGATAGAGAGAGAGAGAGAGAGAGAGAGAGAGAGAGAGAGAGAGAGAGAGAGAGAGAGAGAGAGAGAGAGAGAGAGAAGCAAGCAGATGATAGACTTAAAAAAATACTATTCCTATAAGAAAGCAGGAGGAGGAGGACGAGAAGGAGGAGGTGGGGAAGGAATCAAGTTGTTATCAACTGTTAGGAACCACATGGATAGATTTTCTCCACAACAATCTATTTCTACCCTAGTCCTTCAACTATTCCAAGAGTGCACTCATCAATATTGTAATAGAGTCTATATACATTGCTGGTGGTCTTCCTCTTCACTACAGCCTTCTCCAGAGACCTATGTCTTCACATAATTTATAATTATAATTATCACAAAATAGGACAATTTGAGTCTGATCATTTGTACCTCAAGTGAGAACTTTGAGTTGATTAGTTCAATGATCCATTTATTTGTTTTCTTGGCTGTACATAGTATTCTCAGGAATATTTTTTAAGATTTCGCTAAGCCCGAGAAAAACACAGAACATTCCACCCAGAGTTCAGTTCTTTATTTGCTTACAGACAATAGATAGAATCTTGACAGAGTAACGCTTATTACCAGTCGTGAAATCCAATTTTTTTTACTACCGGTTCTGTGGGCATGGTTTGGTGGGTGTGGTGTGGTTTGGTGGGTGTGGCTTGGTGGGTGTGGCAGGGGAAGGATACTGCAAAATCTCCATTCCCACCCCACTCCAGGGGAAGGATACTGCAAAATCCCCATTCCCTCCCCTCTCCTGGGGGAAGGATATTGCAAAATCTCCATTCCCACCCCACTCAGCCATAGGTGGTATTTGCTGGTTCTCCGAACTACTCAAAATTTCTGCTACCGGTTCTCTGGACTACTCAAAATTTCTGCTACCGGTTCTCCAGAACCTGTTAGAACCTGCTGGATTTCACCCTTGCTTACTCTCACCCTAATGCACAGGTGTCAAACTTGATCGCATCATGTGATGTATCGGCATGTATCGTAACGTTTTTTGCCTTTGCGGAGGCAGGGTGGGTATGGCCTGCATGGCCTGCCAGTTTGACAGGCTAACCCTAATGATATACCCTGGGAGATTCTAGGGAGTGGCTATTTTAATTTTCTTCCTCTGCCTCCTATCCTGCTGTCTCTTGCCCCCTCCCCACACTGTCTTTCTAGAATGTGCTCTCTCCTCCCTGGGAAAATGCCCCTTCATTGTGGTTCATTACCCCAACTCCCTCTCTGTAGGTTCCATCTCTCACCTAAGGATAAAGTATTTACCCTTGTCTCACTCTACGGGAAGCTTCCTGATGTGGAGCTACATTTTTCATAAAGATAATGAGATATTCTGGGGTTCCTGTTTTGTGAACATAATCCAGAGCTTAATGTGATTGACACAATCAAAAGCCTTTCTATAACCAATAAAGTACATATTAATAGTAATAGCAATAGCACATAACAATAGGACATATTGACTTTTTTTTTCATATTCTTTGACTTTCTCAGTTACCCAATGCACATCAGCAGTAAAGTCTTATGTTTCTTTGTCTTTTCTAAAGCCAGCTTGTATGTTTACATGTCTCTTTTCATGCAGGATTCTAATCTGTATTGGATGATCCTAAGCATTATTTTGACAGCATGTGAAATTAAGGATATTGTATGATAGTTTCCATAGTCTATTTGTTAAGTTTCTTTTATTTTATTTTTTGGTATTGATATATAAATTGACCTCTCCCATTCTATTGGTTATTGTACTGTTCCCAAGCTTTGCTGGCATAGGTTGGTTAGAACCTTGGTTGATTCTTCATTGTTGCTTCCCATATTTATTTCATCAGTTAATAAGAGAGCAAGCAGTAATAATGACCTGTTTATAAAGTATGTACAGTTTTGGAAAATATGTAGTGTTTTGATCACTATGTACTGTTTTGATCACTATGTACTGTTTTTGTCACCTTTCTAATTATACAATTAGAAAGAGGGCAATCAACATTATCAGAAGGAAAGAAAAAGAGACTGCTTTTTTCATTTATGGATTAAAAGATGATTAAGGACATGTTGATGTGAAAGACTTACAAAATAAAATGAGATTTTACCATTGTAGAAAAACTAAGGACAGTTGAATTTTTTTATTTCCAAATTGAATTCAACTCCATTTAATATACCGTATTTTTTGGAGTATAGGATGCACCTTTTTCCTCCCAAAAAGAGGCTGAAAATTTGGGTGCGTCTTATACTTCGAATGTAGCTTTTTCGAAGCTTCTTTTTCCAGCCCTAACGAGGTGCTAACAATCTTCCCGGCTTCCTATTCCCTCCAAAGAAGGTTTTTTCCAGCCCTAAGTCTTTGCAGGCTTGTTTTCATTCCTATTCCCTCTGAAAAAGCGGTGCTTTTCAGCCCTAATGCAGTGCTAACGATCTTCCTGGCTTGCTGCATTTATTTTTATTCCTACTCCCTCCGAAGCAATTTTTCCTGCCCTAAGTCTTTGCAGGCTTGCTTTCATTCCTACTCCTTCTGAAAAAGGCTTTTTCAGCCCTAACCAGAGGGTAAAATAATGTGCTGAAGCTGACCAGACTAAGGACGCTAGCCAGATGAATACCTGATAGGTAGATTCCCCCCCCCCCTATTTTCCTGCCCCAAAACTAAGGTGCATCTTATACTCCGAAAAATACTGTAAGCTGATTCAATAAAATATGTCAGATAAGGACCTCAAATGAAAACACTTGTTCACAGTTTATAATAATTCTTTAGATGGCTACTATATATTAACTTCAAGTTATTTTTTTTTACTCCTAGTGCCTGCCTGGACTAGTTCCTGCAGAGTTTTTTTGGCAAGGATTTTTGCCGCTGCCTGCTTCCTTTGTTGAGAAAGAGAGAGTAGCTGGCCTGATGACTTTGTGCCTAATGCTGGACTGAATCTTGCAATTTCCTGGGTTCTAATATGATGCCTTAACCATTACACCAAACTGGCTCTTAGCGCAATAATCAACTTTACTGAAAAATAGGACCTATATACACTATATAGTATACGTACACTGAGGTTTTTGAGAAGTTCTGTAAGCATTTGGTAAAATGTTTTAGAGAATTTGGATATGGATGCGTCCATTATTAAGGTTGAAGACATACTAAAGAATCTCTTGGGCCAGTTGTGCTGGTATTCTTTCTTTAGAATAAAGCGGTGGGTTTTTTATTTTTTGGCACTGTGTATGCGCATGAGCGTAAAGTGCGTGTGCCAGAGGTGGGTTCCTGCCAGAGCTGTCCGGTACGCAGCTCCGGTAGGGAGCGGCCGATTGCACAATTTTCACGCGACCGCTCCGGAGCCCTCTCTGCCGGTCCGTCGGGCACATCGCCATCTTTTTTTGTGAATTTTTGGACGATTTTGCTTCTGCGCATGCGCGGATGCAAAATTGCGCCAAAATCTCACAAGGGGACACGAGAGAGAAAGAGATTTTGGCAAGATTTTGCTTCTGCGCATGCACGGAAGCAAAATCATGCCGAAATCTCGTACACGCGCACGTCCCCTCACGAGATTTTGGTGCATTTTTGCTTCCGCACATGCGCAAAAGCAAAATTGCGTGAGGGGCCGCGCGCGCTTAGCGAGCACGTGCGCACTTGAAATGTGGAGATGCGCGTGCAGCGCACCGGCACCGGTAAGGAAGCAACCCACCACTGGCATGCGCACCCATGAGGCACGACCATGCGGCATGGGAGGAAGCGAACCGGCAGCAAGGTAAGTTAGAACCCACCCGTGGACTGAATGTTTAACTATTAATATTTGTATTTTTTTAGCTTATTAGTAAATTGCTCTTCTAGGGTCAATAATTTATTTTCAGCATTTAGTCTTCCAGATCTTTCACTTGTAAATGTGGAGGAGGAGGAGGAGGAGGGGGGAAGAAGGAGGGGGGTGGAGGGGGGAGAAGGAGGAGGAGGAGGACCACGACTTACAGTAATTTCTATTAGGAGGGATAAGAATGAGAAAAACTAGTCTTTAAAATTCTAGTAGAAAGAAAGAAGTTGCTCTACATGTGAGTTTGTTGCTGGCAGTTTAAGGGAAAAGAACCCCTGCTGTGCTTCAACTCTGATTTCATTAGCATTTACTAGCAGCACTAAAATCAGAATTAAAATGGGCCTCATGGATAATTCAACCCCAAAACAATGAGGACAGCATACAGCCTTATATTAGCAGAGCTTATTATTTAGCAGCTATATTCTAACATTCTGCTATAGTATTATTATGCTGAATAAAATACAAAGTCCAATAAAGTGGATCTTCAACAAAATAATAGAGAAGCTTGACCAGAAATCAATACTTGGTCTTCAGGCCCTTTTTCAGAAGAATTTGCTGTCTGATCCAGTTCAGTTTGGGCCAGAAGGAGGTATAATATAATCTAAATATTATAACTACATCCTGTTAATATATTACAGAGAAATTGCTAATTCAATATACATCTTTTTTTAAAGGCAAGTAGCTTATGATTAACTAAATATTCAAAGTTCTCCCAGTCCATCTGAAATGTGGAATCTCATGATTACTGTCATCTTTCAAAATATTCCATGAGTCCTTAGAGCATACCCATCATAAAAAGATACTGTACTGTGAAAATATGAAATTATCTTCTATTAAATTCCTTTTACATCCTTCCCCCTAAAGATTGTAATTGAAAGGTGAAAAAACAAAGTTTCCTTGGAGCAGTCTGATTTGCTTTGAAAAAAAGTTATCTTTTACTTTGGGCAACTGTGCAAAGTTACTGAAAATACCTCAACCTATCATTCAGATTTTATCCAAATGGAACGCATATTTGTAACATTTTCAATAAAAGAACAAAACATTTGAGTAAATTTTCCTCCTAGCAAATGGAGGAGACATGCCAGCCTATCCACTAGAAGTGGCCAAGTTGTCTGTTATGAAGGGTGGGAAGAAAACTAAAATACATACAATAGAATTAGAATTAGAATGTTTTCCTATGTGGGATTTGTTCATGAATCATAGCAGTTGCTGAAATTCTTTGGCTAGGATGTCCTACTATCTTCAATAAATGTTACCTATCTGTAATTGTTGGGTTTCCTGTGAACTTGCCTAAGTGGTTCATTCCTGTTTTTCCTACTGTGGGACCCAGAAATAAAGTGGACTTACAGAGAGAGGAAGAGAGGGAGGGAGGGAGGGAGGGAGGGAGGGGAGAGAGAGAGAGAGAGAGAGAGAGAGAGAGAGAGAGAGAGAGAGAGAGAGAGAGAGAGAGAGAGAGAATTAACCCCTTTGATCTTATTGTAATCTATGCCTTGTTCCCTGTTTTTCTGTTATTGTTGTTTATTGTTGTTATTGCCCTACTTCAAATTGCATTGGAGTTTGTATGATAGGATGCTCCTCTACATAAAAATCAAAAGAACATCCACACACAGAAAATCAGCATGTCAAGAAGAAAGTGGGGCAATGTTGTATGAAGATCAGAGCAGCAGAGCACTCAATCATGACCAGACTTCAGGAATTTAAAATAATGTAGCACAGAGAGCATTTCTTACTGAGAATTACATTTTTTTTACATTTTACAGAGTGTTAACAGTCTTTTCCAAATAAGCTTTTTAAAATAAATAATTTTATTCCAGTTTGTCATTAGAACAAATGGCTTTTGGCAATCTGAACCAACAAAATACTGCGCTGTAATAAAATGCACACCCTCAACCACACACTGAATTTATTTTAGAGCAATTTAAACTTGTATGTCTTCATCATACAATAATGTTATGCTGATTTTCTTGTACGGATGTGGGTGTTTGATTACAGTCCAGTAGTTCAGTATAATGAATCTTTTGATAGATTCAGCAAACCATTTTGCTGATTCTTTATTATCAGCTCCCCTTGGTGTCTCTGAAATGAAGCTTAAAAATTATTTTACTTTTTTTCAGTCCATTCCTGTATGCCTTTATGCCAAATGAATATCCAATCATGGTCAATTCTACAGACCTGTTTCTTTCAGTATGGGAATATAAAAGCTTGATCCAAATGTCATTTAAGTTAGGTTTTCTATTAAACTGCTATGCATAAAGAGTTCTTTCTATGATTTTAGCTGCCTGTTTTGAAAGTAGTGAGCTGTTGTATTAGTTTCTCCCACCAACCTTGATCCAGAGTTGAGTAAATGATTGTAGCTTTGCACATGTCTATCATGGAACAATTCTTTCTTTCTGCAGATCCATTTTGTTCTGTGTAAAGCAAACAGATCCCTCAATAATCCAATTTTCCTTTAAATGAACACCTGTCCATTCACAAATACTGCTTCATTATCAGAATATAAATCCTGTGGCTTTCTTTCAAATTTATTTTCCACATAGTCACAAACTGTCTGAATTCATTGAACACTTCATCCTAATACCATATCAGACATAAGCAGCAAAATTGAGACACTTCATCCAAGAGCATTGAAAAATGCTGTTTCATTCATTTGACTCAAGGGGAAGAGGACAGAAGTCAATTTGGATTTTTTCCCCATCCACTAAATATTTCTCTTGTGCTGCATTTCTATATTTTCTATCCTTTCAATAATTTATCTGTGTGATTCCTGAGTACATTCACCATGTAAATAGACAGGACAGAATTGATAGCACATTTGCAATTATGGGCAATTTTTCCCTTTTTATCTTGATTTGCTCTGTGCTTTGATTTTCTTGTTTTCTATGCCATTTCCCAAGATTTAGTGCATTTTTTTTTCTTTTGTATTTGCTGGGGTTACAAGCGCAGCTGGTTTTCTCTTATCAGAGAATTCACATCTCTCTGGAGATTCTGTAAAAAAGATTCTCTAAAAAGTCCACATTGAAACAAAGTTTGTTCCAACAACAGACTTCCATCTTTCTTGTTAAAAAAAGAAAGATCAACAAATTCAATGTTGTCTTTTTTATCATATAATTAACACTTAGTAAATTGAAGTCCCAATCTCAAGAATATAATGCATCCTTAACATACAAAGTAATTGTCTCTTCATCATTGATACTGCATTTCATTAAGTTTCTCTCATCCCTTGCAATGTATTTGCTTTCCATTCAGTAGTGTGATCTGTCCTTCACAGCTCACAGCTAGGGCAATAAAGTCCTAAACATTGATACAATTGCTCTACCATCCAGATAAATTGAGTTCAGATCCACACCGCCTTTGATGGGTCTAGCTATAAAAACATCTGCTTCCCTTTCCTAGAATGCAACATTTTCCTCCCTTGAGGCTTAGCTCTGCCTTCTTTAGCCTTTTCCCACTTGGTCCATTTCTTCTCCAATGAAAACAAAAAATTCCATTTTTGACTAGCTTCCACTTCATTTGTATCTCTAAAATGATGGGCAGGACCTTTGTCTTTCTCAGGTATGTTCTACTTTTTCAGATAAAGATTTTTCTCTGGCTTTGGAGCCTTTAATTTGCTGGATGATATTTTTCTGCTCCTATCAGGGTAATCTATTCATGTATCTTGGATATTATCTGATTCAAATTCAGGCTTTCCAAAACAATTATTGTTTTCTTGAGCATATTAATATGGTAGTGTAGAGACATTAGAAGACATTAGAAGAAAAATCACCATAACTTAATTTTTCAGTTCTATCCTATATAAGAGAGCCAGTTTGGTGTAGTGGTTAGAAGCAACAAGCTAGAAACGTAAGCATGAAGTCAGCTTGCACCAATCATTCTCTCTCAACCCCAGGAATAAGGGATTGGTAAACTACTTATGGTCAGGGGAAAAACTTACCAAGAAAATTGCAGGGAGTAGTCCAGACAATCACCAGGAGTGAAGACTGAAGTCAAGACATAGAGGCATAAACAAAAAGCCATTACTTAAGCAGAGGTATGTACGTATGTATGTATGTATGTATGTATGTATGTATGTATGTATGTATGTATGTATCAGTGATGGGTTCCTACCAGTGCGGTCCACTCTATAGCACAGGTAGCGGCCCACTGGTGATGTCACAGTACCGGTGCGGTCAGTTGCCGGTGACTGGGCGCCACCATATTTTTTTTAAAAAAAATTTATTTGTTTTTAAATTTTCTTCTGCGCATGCCCAGAAGCCGAGCTTCCGGCACTGCACATGCGCTGCCTTCCTACCCCACACTGAGTCCAAGCAGGGGAGGATGGCTGAGGGATCGCGTGAGACGCTGAAAGAATGGGCGGCAGGAGCTATCTCCATTCCCCTCCCTTCAGCAGTCCGAGAAGCCATGAACGCGCGGTGATGATCCTAGGCATTTTTGCACGTTTGAGGCTTCTCGAGCTGCTGAGGGGAGGGGGAATGGGTGTCAGGACCTATCTCAGTTCCCCTCCCTTCAGCAGTCTGAGAAGCCACGAACGCGCGGTGATGATCCCAGGCATTTTCGCACGTTCGAGGCTTCTCGAGCTGCTGAGGGGAGGGGGAACTGGCGGCAGGAGCCTAGGATCATCGAATGGGGAGAAGCATTCAGGCTGGATGGAGCCTCCTAGAAGAACCGCTGCCGCGGTCTTGCTGCTCCTGCTGCGGGGGGCTGAGTTGTGGGTGGGCAATGCCCCCCCACTTCTCCGGCCGCTGCCAAGCTCCCGAGGCCAACGCCCACCCGGTCACATAGCTGGCAAGCCACACCCACAAAATAAGCCACGCCCACAGAGTGGTAGTAAAAAAATTAGGAACCCGTCCCTGGTATGTATGTATGTATAGTTGTGTGTGTGTGTGTGTGTGTGTGTGTGTGTGTGTGTGTGTGTGTGTGTGCTTGACATATGTATATATACTGGAGGGAGGGAGGGAGGGAGAGAGAGAGAGATGATAGATAGATAGATAGATAGATAGATAGATAGATAGATAGATAGATAGATAGATAGATAGATAGATAGATAGATAGATGGTAGATATCAAACCCTCTTCTCAATTTCTTGGTATCAATAAGCATTTGCTTTCAGATTCTTACCTTCCTGAGCTTCAAGTGGGATATAAATTGAATTAATTGTCATCATCTATGGAGGGTCTTTGTATTTCCAGAACTTCCTTTATACAAATATTTCCATGAAAATCTCTATGTGATAAATCCATTCTTCCTAAGTCTTAATCTTTGAAGGTTTAAATGATCTAGAGCAGAGGTGTCAAACCCGATCGCATCGCGGGCCGTATCGTGATATATCAGGATTGTTTTTGCCCTTGCAGGGCTGGGCGTGGCCTGCATGGGCTGTATCCAGCCAGTGGGCCACATGTTTGACACCCCTGGTCTAGAGCATGTTGTCTGATACATCATACAATAGCTCCTTGTAACTACTTGCCAAGGGACAAAAAGAAAAAAATCAACCAAAAAATCCCAGAATCTTACCTACCGTATTTTTCGGAGTATAAGACGCACCGGAGTATAAGACGCACCTTAGTTTTGGGGCAGGAAAATAGGGGGGTATTCATCTGGCTAGCGTCCTTAGTCTGGTCAGCTTCAGCACATTATTTTATCCCCTGGTTAGGGCTGAAAAAAATCTTCTTCGAAGGGAGTAGCAATGAAAACAAGCCTGCAAAGACTTAGGACTGGAAAAAAACTTATTCAGAGGATGTAGCAATGAAAAAATCCTGCAAGCCGGGAAGATCGTTAGCACCTTGTTAGGGCTGAAAAAAACTTTTTTCCGGAGGGAGTAGCAATGAAAACAAGCCTGCAAGCTGGGAAGAGCCGGGAAGATCATTAGCACCTTGTTAGGGCTGGGGGAAAAAATCTTCAAAAAAGCTACATTCGGAGTATAAGATGCACCCAAATTTTCAGCCTCTTTTAGGGAGGAAAAAGGTGCGTCTTATACTCCGAAAAATATAGTATTTTGTATTTCTACACTTTTTCTGCCAAACATGGGATGCCTGCACCTATTCTTAGTATAAGCTTTATTTTGTAGTCTTATACTGCCTGTTTACATAGAAACATAAAACATAATACCTAGTCACCTATAGTCCCTTAAAACAATAAAGAGAAGAAGGTTAAAAGAGTTCAAGTTAATGGGAAGAGTGCTGTTGTGTAGGACAATCTTTTCTGCTTTGTTCTCATACAGCAGCCAGAAATTGAGAATTTTGAAGCAGTCAACAGTTTGAGCTAAATATTAGGCAAATTTTTCTTGTGGTTTGCCATTGCTTTCTTCCTTGGGCTGAGAGAAAGTGACTGGCCCAAGGTCACCCAGCTGGTTCTGCGCCTAAGCAGGGGTTGAATTTACAGTATCTGCTGATATATTAACCACTGCACTAATTTACATTTTTAAAAATTTTTAAGTAAAATGCTTATAATATGAATGCAAATTATCAGCTTAGTGCAGTTCTAAATGAATGCTAGCAGGCATTAATTATATTATAAGTAACATATAGCTTTAGAAAGAAATATATAAGATAGGACAGCTTCAGTTCTATCTAAATTACTTCTTAAAGAGAGTGAGAAGCAAATGAAATAAAGAAAGGAAGTTGCTTTTGCCTGTCAAATCTAAGAGATATAAACTTATTTTACTACCATATTTTTCGGAATATTTAACGCACCTTTTTCCTCCCTAAAAGAGGCTGAAAATTTGGGTGTGTCTTATACTCCAAATGTAGCTTTTCGAAGCTTTTCCCCCCAGCCCTAACGAGGTGCTAACGATCTTCCCGGCTTCCTACTCCATCCGAAGAAGTTTTTTCCCAGCCCTAAGTCTTTGCAGGCTTGTTTTCATTCCTACTCCCTCTGAAAAAGGTTTTTTCAGCCCTAACGAGGTGGTGCTAAGGATCTTACTGGCTTGCAGCATTTTTTTTATTCCTACTCCCTTGAAGTAGTTTTTACCAGCCCTAAGTCTTTGCAGGCTTGTTTTCATTCCTACTCCCTTCGAAGAATATTTTTTTCAGCCCTAACCAGGGGATAAAATAAAATGCTGAAGCTGAACAGACTAAGGACGCTAGTCAGATGAATACCTGGTAGGTAGATTTTTTCCCCTATTTTCCTCCCCCAAAACTAAGGTGCGTCTTATACTTCGAAAAATACGGTAACTGTCAATGGAGATTCTCAGTCATCCAGTCATGGTTGTACCAAAGGGGCTTTTCCAGTTTCCTTTTGAAAAAGCACCTTTGTTTTATTAACCATAGACCAGGTGAGAAACAGACCCATGAACAGCATGTGAGACCCCTTCTTACCTAATGCTCACTATTTGCCTTAGTAGCCAAAACAGCTCACAGAAATAAAGAGTTGGTACAATGTTCAGCATTATAACTCAAGATTAAGATTAATTTTGTATTTCATTTTTATTACCATAGTTGGATAATTACCTGAGAAGAAATTATTGTATTAAGCTGCACCTTTGAACTGATAAAATACTACCTATTTTTTGATCCCATCTAATGTATGGATTTGTGGAAGTCTGGGAGTTGAGTTCCACACATCTTCAATTGATCGATGTTGAGAAACACTGATCTAGAAGTATTCATAAAGTCAATTCAGAGCTATTTATTTCTGAGAAAATATGTTTACAATTACATTACAGAGCTTTAAGCTTATCTCTTTTTATATTCTGTTCAATAATTTGTTTATGTGTTAATACATTTATTGATAACATATTAATAAAATATATTACATATTAATAAAAGTAGATGTTAACAGCTTTTAAAGTTTAAACCTTTAATTTATTATGTAGGGTTAAGTCATTTCAGTTTAGAATATTTGGACCATCAAAATAGCATTGCACTTATTGGTAATTAAGCACAGGTAAATATTTTCTTTATGACTTAGCATATAAATGCTAACAAAATGTGTAAATAAAATGTGTAAATAACCTAAGGGGCAGATCAATTGATCACCTGCTAAATTTACGCTACATATGATAACAGATCCTCTAGCAATTTCAAAAGTATTTTCAGAAAAGCCCCACTGAGTTACAGAAATAAATGAAAGTTGTGGGGAAAGTAGTTTACTGTACACACATTTGAAAAACTGCCATCAGCTGATAATAACATTGAATCTACGAGCAGGCCAAGTTAATTCATCAGCTTGACCTCTAGAAAAAGAAACCATCTTATCTTAAGACCTAGAGCAATAGATACTGGAAAAGCTTGGCAATATAATTAACCTCCTAACCCTAGAGCTACTATATTGAATCGAAGGGAAAATAATATGCTTTTTGAGGCATCATTTATCCTTGATCGGGCACATTGCAATGGCTTGGTCTAAAGAGCATTCATCTTCCTTAACAGTTCATTCGATTCTGCTTTAAAATAAACACTTGACATTTCCAATATACATCTCCAGGTAAACTGTCTAATTGTGATGTGCAAATAGCCCAGAAATACAGCAAAAGAAGAACCCATTTGAAAATCTTCAAAGGAAAATCTATGACTGTGTCTTCTTAATTATACATCAAGGACTATGCAAAAATGAGTTCTACTGACTACCAGGTTCAATTTTTTAGCCTGCTATCTCCTTAATAATTTGAGGTTAAGCTACTAAGCTTAACCATGAATTTATATTTCCTACATTAATAAGCATCTAAATGTCTTTTATAAGTCTACTATGGTTAAATATTTCTAAGTAGATTTCTTCTAAATATATTTCATTACTCTCATGGAAATGATTCTATTTTTTAATATCTAACAACAGAGCTTAATTTTAAGTGGAGCATTTAAAAACATATGGGTCATTCACATTACTGTTTTTCTATCTCCATTTCAAATAGTTTCTAAATTCTCCTCAGCAAAATTTTCCACAAAGATATTAATATAAAGGCAGTGTTATTTTAGATGTACAAAATGTATTGAATGTTTATTTCCATCTGTTATATTATTTGTCCGAAAACAACTATTATTATATTTGTGAACCAATCATCCTGGGTGAACATACAGAATAACGTATGTCGTTTTAGCTATGGTATTCTTTTGTACAATTGTGGAAAGTAAATCTCAAACTCTTCCAACATTCTGCAGAAAGTGTAAATAACAAGATTAAACATAATGTAACATGAAGACTTGAAACATGTTCACA
This sequence comes from Diadophis punctatus similis, assembly GCA_023053685.1. Taxonomy (NCBI): domain Eukaryota; kingdom Metazoa; phylum Chordata; class Lepidosauria; order Squamata; family Dipsadidae; genus Diadophis; species Diadophis punctatus. The sequence continues at coordinate 2,757,661 of JALIGW010000007.1, read as the reverse complement.
TTTCAGGTCTAATATATTTAAATATTCCAGAAAAGCTCCTTTTGCTAAATTCATTTATTGGATTATTATTATAGTTGCTAATTCTCTGAGGTCTGAACAGTTTAAACACTGTTCAAAGGCATGATGTTTAAAGGCATGATCTTCACCTGGCATAAATCAATTCAAACAGGTACAAGGATATGTTATGATATATCATAGATGGAAAATTTGGGGCAAAGAGAAAGAAGGGAACTTATTCTATAATGTCCTTATTCTTCCATAAAGGAATATATTTTACATTCTCATACATAATCTATGTAGATAGCGCAAAAATATTGATTAAAAAAACCATTAGGACATCTCCAGTTTTCTAGTTATAGAAAACTGTAAAGTCATTTCTCTTCCTGAGAATCTTCCCTTTATACTAATACTGTGTTTTGGAATTCATCCAAGTGGCCAGGAAAATGCACAGATTTGTGCTTCTATTTCAAGCCTCAGCAATTTCAGCTGAAGAACTCAAGTAACTGGATGGGAAATAAGTTTATTTGCTAACTACTTGCTTGCTTTAATTAATTAATTCACTTGTACTGCTGTCCAACTAACAACAGCCCTGGATAGTGTACAAACAAATAAAAGATGCTCAGATGGCATTGCTTAATAAAAGGGAACCAGAATATGCCAATTCTGCCAAATCTAGTAGGACAAGCATAGGTAAAAGCTGCATTTGAGACTTATTAACAGACAGGAACTTACAAGACCATTTGTTACTCAGGTTCATTAGCTGGGTGGATGAATAGGTTGTCACTGAAATTTTATAAATATAGTGTAAATCTCCTTGAACTCTGAAGAAGCAAGATAGAAACCATTATTGATGTTTGAACATTGGGGTTGGAAAAGTTTCCTGAAAATGCCATGACTAATCCAGAAAACAAGCAAATGGAAAGAACAAATCAATCTAGAGTCTTTATTCAAAGCAAAAATTACCAAGCCCAAATTAATATATTTTGGAGCCATTGTGCAAAGACTTAGTTTTCTTGAAAAGTTTATAGTGCTAGGGAAGATAGAAGAAAAGTGAAAAAGAGGACAACCAGTAGCACAGTGGATGGACTCAATTACAGTGGTGATACTGTATGTACATCAAAGAACAGATTGGGGATAAATCATCCTGGTTCATAATCTATACACAGTCATTGGTAAGAATCAACACCAACTTTATGAAACCTAATCTTCATAATCACAGATCTTCTGCCCATCCATTAATAAATGTTTTCCAATAACTGTATACATAGTATGTTTACTCAGTATGTTTTCTTGTATATCTAAGCAATAACAATAGCACTTAGACTTATATACCACTTCATAGTGCTTTACAGCACTCTCTCAGTGGCTTACAGAATCAGCATATTGTCCCCAAAAATCTGGGTCCTCATTTTTACTGACCTTGGAAGGATGGAAGGCTGAGTAAACCTTGAGCTGGTGAGAGTCGAACTCCTGGCAGTCAGCAGAATTAGCCTACAAAACTCCATTCTAACCACTGCGCCACCACCAATCCCTAAAGTTGGGATTACTATGAAGCAGGTGCTTCAGGCATCAGAATTCAAGACATCATTTTTGTATTTTCAAATTGCTTTGCTGTATGCCATTTAAAAATGAATAAACTTTTTTATTTTATACTTTAAGCATGAAAATATTTCCAGCTATTAACACTATCTAATGCAATTCTACTCATATTTATTCCAAAATTAACTTCTAATAAGCTAGGTAAATGTGTACATGTATACAATATTGTATCTTTCAATTGCCTTCAAAAATATATCATCTTATCATACATTATTTTACATTTCTGCATGAATGTTATTTGGAAAAAGCAATATCTTTAAGCTGTGTTTCAGGTATAGCTTCAGGGCAGAATTACATGGTAGCTCAAGAAACACAAACTTCTCAAGACAATATTTTTCTTATAATTCTAATGCAGAAAAGAAGAATGAGATTCTTGCTTTGTAATCTTTGGCTTGTCATGCAAATTTAGAATAAGGGAAACTCTTCTAGAAATGTCAATTTATGAAATAAGAGAAATGCCTGTCATTTTTCTATTCTCAGATACATCCACAACAAATTCATGTTCTTCAAGATCCTTAATCCTTTCAACCACATATAAGAAATAAAGTTCCCTCTACAAGACTGTCTGCTGTAATCCCAAGTTGCTTTCATAAAGTGTATTAGTAGCCTATCCTTATGTAAATTAGTACATGATAATTATATTTTATGGATTTCTGCAATGAGTTCATGAAAGCAAAAAAAAAGTAGATTTCTTTCATAAAAAGGTCTGTTTGTATTACCTTTGGTCTCATTCTGCCTACTGTTTTGCAAAGTACTGATATAATCTCTCTTTTTCTATATGAGCCATGGTGGTACAGTGGTTAGACTGCAGTACTGCAGGCTACTTCTGTTGACTGCCGGCTGCCTGCAATTTGGCAGTTAAAATCTCACCAGGCTGAAGGTTGACTCGGCCTTCCATCCTTCCGAGGTCAGTAAAATGAGGACCCAAAATGTTGGGGGCAATATGCTGACTCTGTAAACCGCTTAGAGAGGGCTGTAAAGTGGTATATAAGTCTAAGTGCTATTCAGGGGTGGGTTCTGGTTATGACTTTGTTTGCCTCTAGGTGTTCACAGATTTGTTGCTTTTTCAGAATCTTCCCAGGTATTGATGTCAGGCCGTTAGGTCTGTAGTTTTCTGGACTGTTTTTTCCCCTTTTTTGAAAGTAGCAACATCAGCCCTTTTCCAGTTATCTGATAACTCCCCGGTGCTCCAAGATATTTGAAAGTTTAGTGGTTCTGAGATCATGTTTAGGAGCCGCAGTGATGCAGTGGTTAGAATGCAGTACTGTAGGCTATTTCTGCTGACTGCTGGCTGACTGCAATTTGGCAGCACAAATCTCACCAGGCTCAAGGTTGATTCAGCCTTCCATCCTTCCGAGGTTGGTAAAATGAGGATCCAGATTGTTGGGGGCAATATGCTGACTCTGTAAACTATTTAGAGAAGGCTGTAAAGCACCGTGAAGCGATATATAAGTCTAAATGCTATTGCTATTGCTATCAGTTCCTTCAGAACATTGGGGTGTAATTCATCTAGTCCTGGTAATTTGAATTTATCTAGAGTAGATACTTACAGGCTTATGAGATAGTTATAGAGATATTTAGAGCATGGCATATCATACATGGATTGGCAATATATATTAACATTTCACCTAGATTAGTAAAACACAATAAAATATAAATGTTAAAAAGATCTATGTTCAAATACCAATGTCTAGGCCATCTAATAATTGAAGTGCAGCAACATTTATATTCAATTAAAATAAACTGATAGCTATCATCCTGATGAGTCTGGATGGTTTGGCTATTTGAAATTTTAATTCTGTTAGTGTTTATGATTTTACATCCATTTATTGCTACTGTACCACATTTGTCTAGGTCAAATTCCATTGCTATATGTTTACTAAAAAATCTTACTGTGTTTGCCAATGACTGGCTTTCAATTTCTGATTTTCCATAAAGTTCCAGGTAATTCAGGTAGTCTTTGATTTACATGGTTCTTTTAGAACTGTTCAGAGCCATAGTGATCTCGGAATGAGTGCTTTACAGCATTTCAGGCCATTGTAAAATGTTGCACCCCATCACCACAGTCACATGACTGCATTTCGGGCATTTGACAAGCAGCTCACCTTTATAACCTGTTGCAACATCCCACAGTCATATAGCCATGATGTGAGGTTCCATTACCTTTCACAGAAGCTGGGGGGGAGGGAACTGCTAGCAGAGACTTGGAAATCTGAGAGAGTACAAAGGAGAAAGGTAGAAAAAAACGTCCTCCATTACCTTTTAACTTCACAGAAGCTGGTGGGAGGAGCTGCTGGCTGAGAGTTGGGAGTCTGAGAAAGTACAAAGGAGAAAGGTAGAAAAAAAACTTCCTCCATTACCTTTTAACTTCACAGAAGCTGGTGAGAGGAGCTGCTGGCTGAGAGGTGAGAGTCGGAGAGAGTACACTGGATTTATTTAATGAATTGATGCTAGAAACAAAAATCCCAGAGACATGGACAGAGGCTTTTATAACTTTGATACGGAAGATATGGACTTACAAAAAGTTAAAAATTATAGACCCATTTCACTACTGAATGTGGATTACAAAATATTTGTATCAATAATAGCGAAAAGACTTTAAAAATTTCTTAATGAATTTATTCATGTGGATCAAAACGGATTTCTCCCTAAAAGACAGATAAGAGATAACATGCATATAATTTTGAATACTATAGAACAACATCCTGAGAAGCAACTGGCGTTAATGTTTTTGGATGCACGGAAAGCATTTGATAATGTAAATTGGCAGTTTATGAATCAACATTTACAATATATGGACTTTGGGACAAGATTTCTTGGAGTAATTAAAGCTATTTATAATAAATAAACAGCAAGAATAATAATGAATGGAGAAATGACTGAGAAGGTAGATATTGCTAAAGGAACAAGGCAAGGATGTCCATTATCACCATTGTTATTTATCTTGACACTAGAAGTATTAAACAGGAATATAAGGGATGATAATGAGATTACAGGAATCAAGATTAGAAAAGAAGAATATAAGTTACAAGCATTTGCGGATGATTTAGCATTCATACTAGAAGATCCACTCAATTCAGGACCAAAACTTTTATACCAAATTGAGAATTATGGAGAGGTGGCTGGATTGAAAATAAATAAAGATAAGATGAAAATGATTGTTAAAAATATGACAGAAAAGCAAAAAATGGAATTGATAGAGGTCTTAGACATACAAATAACAAAAAAGTAAGATATTTGGGGATTCAATTATCAGCAAGATGCTCAACACTTAAAGAAGATAATTATTTAAAACTTAAAAAACAGATTGAGAAAGATTTGGAAAAATGGAAAATCTTCAATTGTCATTAATGGGTAGAATTGCTCTAATCAAGATGAATATATTACCACATTTACTTTTTTTATTTTCAACAATACCAATAAAATTAGATAAACCTTTTTTCAATGAAATTAATAAAATATTAACGAAATTTATTTGACAAGGCAAAAGACCGAGGATCAGTTTGAAAATGCTACAAGATGCAAGAATAAGAGGTGGCTTTGGTCTTCCTAATTGGGAGTTGTATTATCAAGCAACAGCAATGACATGGATTAAAGAATGGATTTTGCTTAGAAATAAAAGACTTTTAATATTAGAAGGACATGATTTACAAATTGGATGGCACACACTTATTTGGTATGGAGGAAATAAGATACATAGCTATTTCCAGAGACACAGCATAAGGAACTTGTTATTCTTAGTTTGGGGAAAAATAAAAAATAAACACTATGTAAAAATACCTTATTGGATATCGACACTAGAGACTTTGATACACCCAAGTAGAATGGATTGGAATAATATTCCGAGATACAATTATATTTTATCAAAGACGGATAACTTGAAATCTGTCACAGAACTAGAGAATCAAGGTATAAAAATGGATTGGTACCTGTGGATGCAATTACAAGCAAGATTTGAAAAGGACAGTAAAGTAGAAGGAATTAATTTGGAAAAAACAGAATTAGATGAAATACTAACAGGAACAGATGAAAAGCTGATAAAGAAATTGTATAACTATTTCCTCTCCATTGAACTAGAATTTGAACAAGTAAAAGAGACGATGATAAAATGGATGAGACATATAGGACATACAATAGATAGGGATATGTAGCAGCAACTATGGGAAAGAAATTATAAAATGACAATGGCAACAGCATTTAAAGAAAATATGTATAAGATGTTTTATAGATGGCATATGTCTCCAGAGAGATTAGCGAAAATGTTTAAGAATAAATCGATGAAGTGTTGGAAGTGTAATCACATACCTGGCTCCTTTTATCATATGTGGTGGACATGCACGGAAGCCAAAAAATATTGGACAGAGATTCAAAGATAGATTGAAAAGATCTTAAAACAAAGTATTGATTTAAAACCAGAAATTTTTTTATTAGGCATATTGCCAGAAAAATTTAATAAAGAAGAAATATATTTAATTGTTCACATAGTGACTGCCGCTAGAATTGTATATGCACAAAATTGGAAGTTGAGTAGAATATCAACAGAAAGAGAAACCTTAAGGAAGATAATGGACTGTATGGAAATGAATAGACTTACAATGAAAATTAAAGATAAAGAAGATTCGGAGTTTTATAAAATTTGGGGGAAATTTTATGAATGGGTGGAAAAAGAAAATAGATAAAATATAGATAATAGATGAAATACTTAATGTAAATTTAATATAAAAGGAATAAAGAAATTTTGAAATATGATTTAGATAACCCGGAAGGCAAAAAGAGAAAGGAGGTAGCATTAGATAAATATGTGGCATATACCAAAAATAAAATTAGAATTGAATGGAAATAGAAATTAAGATTTAAGAATATGACTATTAGAATAGAAAAGTAAGAAAAATAGTTCAGTTTGCTGTTTTATTATTAAAGTTATATTTTTTGTTTCTTATTGATACAGGCTGAACAATTGATATTAATGTGATTTAGGATGTTTTACTATTCTTTATGTAAGGGATATTATATATGTATTTTATATATATATACGGTTGCTTATGGTATATGTGTTATAAAGTATGTATTTTTCAAAGTGGAGGGAAAAAAACTTTAAAAAAAGAAAAAAAAGAAAAAACTTCCTCCATTACCTTTTAACTTCACAGAAGCTGGTGGGAGGAGCTGCTGGCTGAGAGTTGGGAGTCTGAGAGAGTACAAAAGAGAAAGGTAGGAAAAAAACTTCCTCCATTGGTGATTCAATTGTAAGGGATATAAATTTAGGAAAGGATATGGAGGTTTTGAAAGAGGTCAGGTGTCTGCCAGGTGCTACTGCCAGCAGAGACAAGAGGCGTATTCTTAAGATAGTCAAGAATGGCGTATTCTTAAGATAGTCAAGGACTGTGATGTTGATGCTCTTATACATCTTGGCACAAATGATCTGTCCCAAAAAGATGTACTTTCTGTGCGGAATGACTTCCAGAGCTTGGGGTATGAACTTAGTAGTATAGGTTTTCAGAGGTTTTACCAGTATATAAAGAACAAAAAGGGAAAGGCCAGTGTGTAGTAGAGTCTAATGTGTGGCTAAAGGAGTGGTGTAAAAGAGAAGGCTTTGCTTTGATTAGTCATTATGTCTGCAGCTGGTCCAATGAAAAACTGTACAAAAAAGATGGTTTGCATCCATCAAAGAAAGGGACTGAATTACTTGGTACTAAATTCACAAATTTCCTCGATAAACATTTAAAATGAACAGCGGGGACAGAGAATTAATTGATACAGAACATTTCTGTCCCCAGCAATCTAAAATTAATAGGGTTATCAGTGCATGCAACATAGATGTGAGTGCGGGTAAAATTATCAGCCCTGCTGTCAAGCAAAACCAAGCCTTTAATAGTGAGTGCCATACCATGTGCACTAATCAAACAGGTGGCAAGAAAGTAGGGGCAGTCAGGCAAAACACAGGTTATGTAGATAGTAAACACAGGGTCAATCAAAATGAACTCAAATGTCTATACACCAATGCACAGAGTATGAGGAATAAACAGGGTGAATTAGAAATTCAAGTAAATGAGGGAAGATATGATATTGTTGCCATCACGGAAACTTGGTGGGATGAAACTGACAAATGTAATATACAGTTAGAGGGATTTAAATTATTTAAAAGAAATAGACCAAATAAAAGAGGAGGTGGAGTTGCACTATATATAAGAAATAACTACATCTCTACAGAAATAGAGCACAACAATAATGAAAATTATCTTGAATGCATTTGGGTCAATATTAAAGGGGGGGAAATGACATTGCCACAGGTCTATACTATAGGCCACCCAACCAAACAGAGGAAGTAGATGAACTTTTTGCTAGTCAGCTAACTAAGGTATGTAGGAAGCACATCACAATAGTAATGGGGGATTTTAACTACCCTGACATCAACTGGGAGACAAACTCTGCACCAAGTGGAAGATCCAACAGGTACCTAACAAACCTAGCAGACAACTTTGTTACCCAACAAATAGAGAAGGGAACAAGGGGATCAGCCATATTGGATTTAATTCTCACTAACAGAGATGAAATGATAGAAGGTGTTGAAGCTACAGGAACCTTGGGGCAAGTGATCATGCAATATTGGAATTCAACATTATGCAAACAAAAGTAGTAGAACAAAGTCAAACTAGAGTCTTGGATTTTAAGAGAGGTAATTTCAATAAACTTAGAGAGAGCTTAGGAAGGATTCCATAGACAAGAATCCTCAAGAATCTCCCAACTCAAGAAGCTTGGGAAATTTTGAAAAATGAGATTATAAAAGCCCAGTCTAGCACAATACCAATGAAGAAAAAAAATAATATGTCTCAAAAGAAACCAGCATGGCTGCATAAAGAACTCTCTGACAAATTGAAAGACAAAAAGGATAAGTATAAAAAGTGGAAAGTGGGAGAAATAACTAAGGCAGAATATCAGCAAATAGTCAGAGCCTGTAAAGATGAAGTGAGGAAAGCTAAGGCTCACAATGAACAAAGGCTTGTGACAAAAGTAAAAAGTAACAAAAAAAGCTTCTTCCAACATATTAAAAACAAGAAAAAAGTCAAGGAAACAATTGGTCCATTACTGGGAGAAAGTGGCAAGAAGGTGACAAGCAACAGGGAGAAAGCATTTTTTTTTGCATCTGTCTTTACACAAAGGGAAAAAACAGTCAAACCTATCAAAAACAGCACCACAAAAAACATATTAGGAACACAAGTTAAAATAGGGATGAAAATGGTAAGTGAACACCTGTCTATCCTGGACGAGTTCAAATCACCAGGACTGGATGGATTACACCCCAAGATTCTGAAGGAACTGGCAGATGAGATCTCAGAACCACTGAACTATATCTTTCAAAGATCCTGGAGCACCAGGGAACTGCCAGAGGACTGGAAAAGAGCTGATGTAGTTCCCATCTTCAAAAAAGGAAAAAAATAGATCCAGGAAACCACAGACCTATCAGCCTGACCTCAATACCAGGAAAGATTCTGGAAAAGATAATCAAGCAATGAATCAATGAACACCTAGAAGCAAACAAAGTAATAACCGAAAGCCAACATGGGTTTTTCAAAAACAGATCATGCCAGACTAATCTTATTGCATTATTTGACAAAGTGACAAAATTAATGGACCAGAGGAATGCTGTCGATATAATTTACTTGGACTTCAGTAAGGCATTTGATAAAGTAGACCATAACCTACTACTAGAAAAAGTAGAAAAATGTGGGTTAGACAGCAACACCACCAGATGGATTCAAAACTGGCTGACCAACCGCACTCAACGTGTAGTGCTCAATGGAACTGCATCTACATGGAGGGAAGTATGCAGTGGAATACCCCAAGGCTCTGTTTTAGGCCCAGTTCTCTTCAAAATCTTCATCAATGACTTGGACGAGGGGATAGATGGGGAACTCATTAAACTGGCAGGAATAGCCAACACTCCAGAAGATAGGCTCAAGATCAGTGGTGAAATCCAATTTTTTTACTACCAGTTCTGTGGCGTGGCTTGGTGGGCGTGGTGTGGCTTGGTGGGCATGGCTTGGTGGGCGTGGCAGGGGAAGGATACTGCAAAATCTCCATTCCCACCCCACTCTGGGGCCAGCCAGAGGTGGTATTTTCTGGTTCTCCGAACTACTCAAAATTTCTGCTACCGGTTCTCCGGACTACTCAAAATTTCCACTACCGGTTCTCCAGAACCTGTCAGAACCTGCTGGATTTCACCCCTGCTCAAGATACAGAAGGATCTTGACAGACTTGAACATTGGGCGCTATCTAACAAAATGAAATTCAATGGTGAAAAAAGTAAGGTTCTACATTTAGGCAAGAAAAACAAAATGCACATGTACAGTATATGTGGTACCTTGCTCAACAGTAGTAACTGTGAGAGGGATCTATGAGTCCTAATGGACAACCATTTAAATATGAGCCAGCAGTGTGCAGCAGCTGCCAAAAAAGCCAACACAGTTCTAGGCTGCATTAACAGAGGGATAGAATCAAGATTATGTGAAGTGTTAATACCACTTTATAATGCCTTGGTAAGGCCACACTTGGAATACTGCATTCAGTTTTGGTCGCCACAATGTAAAAAGGATGTTGAGACTCTAGAAAGAGTGCAGAGAAGAGCAACAAAGATGATTAGGGGACTGGAGGCTAAAACATATGAAGAACGGTTGCAGGAACTGGGTATGTCTAGTTTAATGAAAAGAAGGACTATGGGAGACATGATAGCAGTGTTCCAATATCTCAGGGGTTGCCACAAAGAAGAGGGAGTCAGGCTGTTCTCCAAAGCACCTGAGGGTAGAACAAGAAGCAATGGGTGGAAACTAATCAAGGAGAGAAGCAATTTAGAACTAAGGAGAAATTTCCTGACAGTTAGAACAATTAATCCGTGGAACAGCATGCCTCCAGAAGTTGTGAATGCTCCAACACTGGAAGTTTTTAAGAAGATGTTGGATAACCATTTGTCTGAAGCGGTTTAGGGTTTTCTGCCTAAGCAGGGGGTTGGACTAGAAGACCTCCAAGGTCCCTTCCAACTCTATTATTCTGTTATTCTGAGGTTGTTGTTGTTGTTGTCTTGCCAGTTCCTATTTAGAAGAATGGGTTTACTGAAGAACCACAGCATTTATTTAATGATTTTGCTTAACAACTGTAGTGATTTGTTTACCAATCACCATGAAAAATGTCAAAATAAATCTGGGCTGGTCCTATGGTTGCATTGATTTATGTCTGCAACTATTTACAAGGATCCAATCTGGGTCGGTCACTGGAACCAGAGGTTTTGTCTTCCGATCTTTCGGACTCATGCTGGAGCCCATCTGGAGACCCCTCTCTCTAGAGAGAGAGAGAATTTCCCTGAGGATGGGCTCCAGCACAAGTCGGAAAGCTTGGAAGACAAACCTCTGGTCCCACTGACCGACCCAGATTGGATCCTGCAACATTTTTCTGGGACACGTATATTTGCTTCATTCAGAATTATATATGACTGGGTCCCAATTGTGGTCATAAGTCAAGGACTATCCGTAAAGCAAACAGCATGTTTTGCTGTGTGATAGCCAAGAATTATTGTATCTAAATTTGTAATATTACAAATTTAAATATTTGTAATCATTATTATTATTGTTGTCATTACCATCATCAATGTTTCAGAGAACAGAAGTTGGTTTGGAATACAGTACTTAATTTCTTACTTGGAATAAATGAATAAACTGAAATTCACCTGCTGCATAATTATAAGTTAAAGCCCTTGTTCTTCATTGCTTTTGATCACCCTGACAAAACTAAATAACTGTCAAATGTTGTCTTTTGTTCCTTTATGTTGTTCTTTTTTATTATAAATGTTTTGTTGGTGTACTGTTGATTCTTTAATCGCTTAAAAAACAAAAATATAAATAGCACTGAAAAATACATGCTCGTCAAGATATATTCTAAAGACAATTTTTCAATTTTATTTTAGGAGTGAGATACTTAAAAGAAAGTTTAAGATTATTCTGAGGGAAGTGATGTCTATGAGAGGGGTAAGGCAAATTACTTTCCTGAGTTGCCCAGACACAGGATGACTCACTTTCTATTTTAATTGCTGATGACCTGCTCTTATTTCAATTGTGCCCTTGGTAGTCCATTTTCATTCTCTGTCAAATTGTTGCATTAATTTTTCCTTTCCTGCTGCTTCTTCTCTTACCACAAACACCTGTCGTGATCCAGCAGTTGGTCTGCAGACTAAATCATCACATTACATCCCTGATGACTTGCTTCCTTCATTAGATAAATCAGGTTTTCTGAACTAGCAAGATAAACTTTATACCATCTTCTCTGCTTTGCAAGATGCTCCTACTTTGCTCCAGCACAAGGGTGATGCCTTAAAAAGCCATACCCTAGTATCATCTTCTAAATGTTTGCTTGCTTGCTTGCTTGCTTGCTTGCTTGCTTGCTTGCTTGCTTGCTTGCTTGCTTGCTAGCTCATCTGCCACCAAGTCATTGTTACTGTTAGTGAACATATAGGTAGATTTTATTTGTGATGATCTAACCCTAACCTTCAGGTGCATTTATTTCTAATGTAACTGAGTCTATCCACTTCACTGGTTTGGTGGCAGCAGTGCCTCAGATAGAAAGTCCATACAGAGTGGTAAGGGAAGCTGAGAAGATTATAGGAAGTTTGCTTCCCGTAATTCAGGATACTGCTTATGAGTGTGATGTGCTTAGAGCTCAAAGCATTGTTAGAGAACCCACACACACACCCACTTCACAGTCTGTTTCTGTTGCTTCCTTCTGGGAGGAGGTTTCAAAGTATGTATGTGTATGTATATATAACCCTAGAAATTTAAACAAGGAAGGTAGCAGGCTTGTAAATGGGCATTTATCATTGGTATTAATCCTGGAGAGATACAGCAACCTTAAACTTAAATTCTATGCAATATAAATTAGCAATCCAAATAAGCACATGAGCAACACTATAGGTTGTTATGTCATGTGTCATATTATATTATGTCATGTAGTGTCATGTTTCTAATCTAGAGTTATGCATGGGGTAACAAGCTACGACAATATTAAATTTTTACTAAAAATAGATTGGGAGGTATGGGGACATGACTTTTTGGTTCACGAAATGTCTTAGAAAAGCAATATCCAACTCTCATAATTGCTGAGAAGGGCTTAAAATATGAACCTAGATATCAGAGAACCCCACATATAATTATAAATGTCAGAAGAGAGCTTATGCACACAAAATAATTACCTCACTTTTTCAAATGTATTTTAAAAACTTTAATCTAGTAGACAACCAGCCACCATATTTTAAAATTTGGCAGAACCAATATTCCAGCTGAGTAATATTAACATGGATAATATATAGCATAAATTAAAACTGGGGTTCTGCTTCTTTACAAACAAATGAAGCTATAAGGCAATGCTCAAATAGTAGCAGAAGGGAAAATATGATGGAAAGGAATACTAATAACTGCATCAGAGAACGTACAAAGCACAGAAAAATCTTGCTTTTGTACCAATAAAGCAGGAAAATGTTTAGAACATTCTGTGAGGCAGTGATGGATAATACAGACAAAACCATTGCTTACTAACAATTGCATTTCTAGGTAATCCGAGTAAATATTGGTGTTGATACAAAGAAATGTTGGGTGAAGATTAAATCCAAATTGTGCCTACTTTGAAATAATTAACCTATTATAAATTTTCAGGATGAAAACTCTCCTGCTTTTTCATAATGCAGTATTCAAAAGCTTGTATTTTGTTCCAGTTCCAGTACATCATTTTTTAAAAACAGCAATGTTTACAAAACATGGGTAATTTTATGCTGATCTTATTAGCACATCTTGCTGAGGGCAGTTTTATTTTGTATCCAATTGCCATCTATGACAAACCTTCAGAGAGACAAATTGCTTCTTTCTAAACAATAAAAAAAATTCAGAGCAATAAAAATACAAAGGGACCTTAAAGGTTACCTTTGAATATACTATGCTGCAGAAAACCTATCCATATTACACCATTTCCAGGGTCTGTTTTGTCTTGCCTAATTCATAGCATTTGCAAATATTTAATCTGATTTACATGTAGAGGTTCTGTCTCATACTGTAGCTCTTCTAGAAAAGTTCTGGAGCTGAACCTTTTAGGGAAGGGAAGGGAAGGGAGAAGGGAAGGGATATCATGGATCCAACCCTGGAGCCCTCTCCAGATGCGAGTTCAGGGTGAGTGAGTCTAGAAAGGAAAGCATGGAGCCAATATTGGTCAGGATTGGGGCTCAGAGAATGGAGCATGAATGCCCTGATGGAGCAACCTCAGCTGTGTCGATCAGACAAGTAAAAGGCTGAGGCTGAGGGAGGCAAGCCACAGCTGCAGCAAGTTGGCCAGGAGGAGGAGGGCCAGGAGCAGCTGCCGCCCCTTATCAATGAGAAGGAGGTGGAATCCACACCTCCTCTTGATCCAGGATACACAGAGCAGAGAGGAGACAGGCACAATGCCGGTCAGCTAGAATACTCATGAGAAGACAACCTTGCCTCTCATGAAGGGCTGCACTGGCATTGCCTATTTAACCCCGCCCTGAGGACTTAAGTATTGCTGGAGCAACATGGCCAGTTCTATTCCTTGTGTGCTTGTGCTGTGTATCCTGGCCTTTTTGACCCCTGGACTGCTTTCGTGGACTTTGTGTGTGCCCATTGGACTTGGTTACCCAGTGACTCTTGGTATACTGAGCTTGGAATATGGACCTTTGCAACATGGTGCTTTGTGAGGACCTTTTTGGGGGGTTTGAATGAATACTGGTAGAACTCTTGCCATACGTGTGCGGGAGGGAGTAGGGCAGTACAAGGAAAGGGGAGAGAAAGGGAAGGGAAAACTACTTCCCTTTTTGTTCAATGGCAGTGGCTAGGAGGTTACAATCCCATCGTATCTAAAGGGCACCAAATTGTGAGTTGCTACTCTGGTCTATAAAGCCCCAAAATTAATAGGCTCTATCAGAAAATTTTCCACAGCTTCTATGTGAAAATCCCACCATATCCTATGCTGTCCTGTTTTTCCCTGCTTAGCTGTATAGATAGTACTCAATTTATGACCAATGGCTTAGCAACTATTCAAAGTTGAAACAGACCCCCAAAATCTACCTAAGACCCTAATTTTAAGTTCTAATGGGCATGTCTACACAGTCATGTGACCACATTTTGGGCACTTGATAACCAACCCACATTTACAGCCATTTGCAGTCACCCTGCAGACCACAATTTATGACTTTTTTGCCACATTTACTTTTGGTTTCTGGAAAAAAATCCACTCTATAGCAAACATAGGGTTCGTTTGACAACTATGATGTTTGCTTAATGGTTGCTGCGTTCATTTTATGAGTGCTGCATTCTCTTTACAGCCACACACATTCACTTAACAATTGTTCCAAAAAGGTCATAAAATTGGGATTGGCCACATTCGAACGACAGTAGCTGCAGCATGTCAGCGTTCCACCCGCCTATGCCCTTCGACCCAGAGAAGGAGAACTGTGGGTCCTACATGACCCAATTCAAATGTTTTATGGAGGCCAACTACCTCCTTGGGCTGTCGGACAATCACAAAAGGGTGCTATTCCTCAGCCATTGTGGGCATGAGGTGTTTGACAAGGCCGAGTCCCTGTCAGAGCCAACGCCGGTGCAGTGCCTTGGCAAGTGCTTCAGAACACGCTGACCCATTAAGGCCCGGTGCCATCCAAAGTGGTGAAACGACATGAATTCTGCCAACGGATGTGTTGAGGATGAGAATAAAATCTCATAGAGGCGATTTAGATCTTTTCTTGGAATACAGACAGTCAGAAATAAAACCGAGATTAAAGTCTAATAGAAAATATTTATTTCAGTACAAAAACAATAAATCCTGAATAAACTACATTTTGCTGAGTAACACGACCGTTCAGGTCAAGAGCCAAGTAAGAAGAGAATTAATGGTGGTTTTGGAATGCACACACGCGCAAAGAACATCATATCATGTGTTCTGCTTATATTGGAATGTACCATAATATTAGATAGGGGTGCATCACCCTGCATAGACATACAACTGACAATATTCACTACGTGACAGGATGCAATGAGACAGGGAGTCTATCAACCAATACATGGCGGCTCTACGAAAAGCTGCCTAACATTGCAAGTTTAGAGACTTAGACGACATTTTATTAGATCAATTAATCTGTGGGGTGCAAGACCTCCGCCTGCAGCGGCGATTGCTTGCCAAAGCCAACTTGACCTTGCAGACAGCAAGAGCAACCGAGTCATCTAACAAAGTGGACGAATCGCTTTATTGGCACGTTGTGCCACCCGCTCCACAGAAGGCAACACTGTCTATGCATGAGAGCCAGTGTCAGGATGACCCCTTGGATGACAGCAAGGAGGAACGCCAACGGGGAGCTGAGGGACCATGGCCACAACAATGCCCCAGTTGTGGGGGACAGCACCCACGAGCAACCTGCAGATTCCGGGATGCCATTTGCCGGCGTTGTGAATGGCCTGGGCACCTAGCGAGAGTCTGCTGGGCCAGCCAGCCTTCTAGCAAACGTGCTCCCTAGGATGCCAACCAAGCCGAAGCGAGACAGGGGCCAAGACGGGAACCATGGAAGCTGAAGCGCCGTGCTGACAACGCCAGGGCCCCTGAGACAAACCAGACGAGAAGCGGGCAAGCGAGTACCCCTAGCCACAAGAAAATTCATGTGACAGTGCTACTTGAAGGGTCTCCCTGTGAGATGGAAGTTGACACTGGGTCATCAATATCCATCATGTTCTGGGCGGCGATCAAGCAAGCCATTCCTGCACTGTGCCATGGACAACTGAAGGTCCAGCACCTCAAGCTCAGTGATTACCAGGGCAATCGCATTCCTGTGCTGGGCTGGGGAAACTTCCATGTGCATTTTGGCAAGTTTGATGGGAACCTGCCCCTGATGGTGGTTCACAGCTGCCTCCCTAGTCTACTGGGTCTGGACTGGTTTGATGCCCTGGGCATGGGAGTGACTGGAATCAACACAGTCTCCTGTGGCTGTGCAGACAACCTGCTCAGAGAGTTCCAAGACGTCTTCGATTCTGGGCTCGGCAAGTATGTGGACACCCCTATTTCCTTCAATCTCGACCCTAACATAGTGCCTATTAGACTTAAGCCCCATAGAGTCCCATTCGCACTTAAACCAAAAATCGACCAAGAGCTAGATAAACTGATCAGCCAAGGCATTCTGGAGCCGGTCGATCATGCAAAGTGGGAGACTCCTATAGTGATGCCGGTCTGTGTGCATTTGCGCTGATTATAAATGTACCATTAACAAAGCCCTTCAACAGAGTGCCTACCCAGTGCCAATTGTACAACATTTGCTGCATACGCTAGGCCCGGGTGCCATCTTTGCCAAGTTAGATCTTGTGCAGGCATACCAGCAACTGCCGGTAGATGGCACTATGGCAGAGGTGCAAACCATCATCACGCATAGGGGGGCATTTAAATGTCACTGCTTACAATTCGGCATTAGTGTAGCCCCAGGAATTTTTCAGAGCATTATGGAACAATTCTTACACAAAATTCCTAAAACTAAAACATATCGGCTGGCGGGTCCGCGGGGGAGGGCCTTCTCTGTAGCAGCTCCGACTCTTTGGAACCAACTACCTCCCGAGATCCATACTACCCCCCACCTTACTGGCCTTCTGGAAAGCGGTTAAGACCTGGCTTTTCCGGTAGGCCTGGGGCCAATGACCCTAAGATGTGGTCTTTGTTAGATCGGCCCATGTATGCATGTGTGAGTGAAAGTTCTTTTTAAATATTGATAGTATTTTAACATGTTTTTAAATTGTTTTTATTGATTATATGTTTCTATACCTGCTGTTAGCCGCCCAGAGTCCCCCGGGAGTTGGGCGGCATAGAAATTTTAATAAATAAAATAAATAAATAACTATGAAGAACGGTTACAGGAACTGGGCATGGCTAGTCTAGTGAAGAGAAGGACCAGGGGAGACATGATAGCAGTGTTCCAATATTTGAGGGGCTGCCATAGAGAGGAGGGGGGTCAAGCTATTTTCCAAAGCACTCAAAGGCCAGACAAGGAATAATGGATAGAAACTGATCAAGGAGAGATTCAACCTAGAAATAAGGAGAAACTTTCTGACAGTGAGAACAATGAATCAATGGAACAGCTTGCCTTCAGAAGTTGTGGGAGCTTCATAACTGGAGGCTTTCAAGAAGAGACTGGAAGAAATGGTGTAGGGCAGGGGTGGCCAAACTATGGTTCTCAAAGAACCATAGTTTGGCCACCCCTGGTGTAGGGTCTCCTGCTTTATTTATTTATTTATTTTTATTATTTTTGTCAAGCATATATAAGATTACAGTAAAAGTATAAACATGTATACATGAGGCAATTTTGAGTACATGGGAACATTAGGACAGGGACAGTAGGCATGTTGGTGTGCTTATACCCAAACCCTTACAGACCTCTTAGGAATGGGGTGAGGTCAATAGTAGAAAGTCTTAGGTTAAAGTTTTGGGAATTTGGGGAAGAAACCACAGAGTCTGGTAGTGTATTCCAGGCATTGACCACTCTGTTGCTGAAGTCGTATTTTCTGCAATCGAGTTTGGAGCAGTTTACCTTAAGTTTGTATCTATTATGTGCTCGTGTATTGTTGCGGTTGAAGCTGAAGTAGTCATTGACAGGTAGGACATTGTAGCAGATAATTTTATGTGCTACACTTAGGTCAGACCTAAGGCGGCATAGTTCTAAATTGTCTAAGCCCAAAATTTCAAGTCTGGTGGCATAAGGTATTCTGTTGCGAACAGAGGAGTGGAGGACTCTTCTCGTGAAATATCTCTGGACATTTTCAATTGTATTGATGTCCGATATGTAGTGCGGGTTCCAGACAGATGAGCTGTATTCAAGAATTGGTCTAGCAAATGTTTTGTATGCTCTAGTTAAAAGTACAATATTACCAGAGAAGAAGCTGCGGAAGATTAGGTTAACAACTCCTAATGCTTTTTTGGCAATGTTGTTACAGTGGGCTCTGGCACTTAGATAATTAGAGATGAGTACTCCAAGGTCCTTAACAGAGTGAGGGTCGTCTACAAGGTCAGTTTGTATTTTGTGTTCTGATTTTTTTTTGCCAATGTGTAAGACAGAGCATTTGTTGATTGAGATTTGAAGTTGCCACTTGTTTGACCATTCTGACACATAGTCAAGATCTTTTTGAAGGGTAGCAGCATTGTCGGTAGTGTTGAGTAGTTTTACATCATCAGCTAAGAGAACGCAGTTGCTTATAATACGATCGCAAAGGTCATTTGTGTAAAGTATAAAAAGTGTTGGCCCTAAAACGCTGCCTTGGGGGACACCGCTGTTAACAGATACAGGATTTTATATAGCTTTCGATATTTTGATCACTTGTTGCCTGTTTGACAGGAACGCAGTTATCCATTTATGCATACATTTATATTTATATTTATAAATATAAATTTATATTTATATTTAGGCTTACAAGAAGAGACTGGAAGAAATGGTGTAGGGTCTCCTGCTTGGGCGCTGGGTTGGACTAGATGACTTACAAAGTCCCTTCGAACTCTATTAATCTGTCAATTCAGTTAAGCAAACTTTTGGTTGTTAATTTAGAAACTACATGTGGTTATTTAAATATTTAAAAAGAACTGTGTTTTCTCTATTGCTATGTCTTCTTCCTTTGTATAGTGATCCTAAATATATAATGCATACTATATGATACATCCACATATAAAGTGAAATATAGCACATATAGCATATGGTGAAAAATTGAATGGATAGGGAGGTTCAGAAAACTCAATATGTATTTTTCACTCAGAGACAATTGCAGAAATTGTTTCCTTTCCCCAGCTCTCAAATCAGATTGCATAGTGTGCAACACAATATTGTTCTCTGAAGCTAAAAATGACACAAATACTGTATATGTCTCCTCCCTTTCCACAAAACTGCAATTACTTTGTATTACTAATTTTATTTTAGTATCTTTTCTAATGCCCGAGCTGACCTTTTATGTATATGGTCTTTGTCTCTGATATTTCTGTTAATTTAGAAGGGCATATTTATTTATTTGTTTACTTAAGATAGGTCAAGACATTCATACTGAAATTCTGGATTTAATTCCTTTTCCAGAATTTGTAAAAATTAAGCAAATGCATTTGGTACCACTGAGTTGTTTTAACATAAACACTGATGTCCTGAATTACACCGTGAACCATCAGTGCTACAGTTGCTGAGATATTACAGATATATTTTGGCAAGTGGATCATGTCCGACATCACATCTGCAGCTCCGAAGTTACTGCCAAATTTTTAATCTAATTGAATGGGGAAGGTTTAAATATATAAGGAGGGTAATCAATTTAATTAATGTTAATTAAATCAAGTCAAATGTAATATTTTTCATCTTAGCTCTTAAATCAGGAAAGGAGAGGTGACAGCAGAATAAATGAACATTGGATATAGAAAGCAAAATAGTGCTTAAAGTGGGGATAGGAAGGAACCTGAAGTTTTGGCATAATAAGAAGCTTGTCCCATCACTCCCCATCTTTTTTTTCTTTAAACCATGGAAATAAGTGAATGCAGGAGAAAAACAAAAGCTACTTGCTGGGAAACGGTCTGCATTAGTAAACAGAGTAGATTTTTCAGACCCCACTTTGTAAAATTCATTACCTAGTATAAACGTGAACCAAATTAACAGTCTAAATACTGCAGCATTGTCTTGTAGAAAAAGTTACAAGTTACCATATTTTTCGGAGTATAAGACGCACCAGAGTATAAGACGCACCTAGATTTTAGAGGAGGAAAACAAGGAAAAAAGTATTCTGAACCAAATGGTGCAGTAATATATTATTTAATAAAATACCAGTGTAGCAGAATACTTTTTACAATCATGTATACTTTTTACAACCATGTACACTTTTTACAAACTTCAAACTTGACAGCTTTAAGACTAGTGGACTTCAACTCCCAGCATTCCTCTTCCAGTCATGCTAGCTCAGGAATGGGAGTTGAAGTCCACAAGTCTTAAACTTGCCAAGTTTGAAGACCCTTGCACCCTTAACCCCTAACCCAGGGGTCTTCAAACTTGACAGCTTTAAGACTAGTGGACTTCAACTCCCAGAATTCCTCCTCCAGTCATGCTAGATGGGGTAATTAGAAGGCAAAAACACCCCAATTTTTGCAAAAAACTGCCCATTTTCGCTCATTGTTTTGCAAAAACATGGCATGCAGAGGATCTGGGAAGCCTGCAGTGAACTCCTAGGGTGTGGGGGAAGGCAAAAACGCCCCATTTTGCAAAAAATGGCCCACATGCCCAGACCCATTTCCTCCCCCCCCACACATGCGCACACCCCCCACGCTGCCCCCTGCGCATACGCACACACCCCCACCCCCGGGCAAAGGCCTTACTGAAACCTGGGACAGTGAAAAACGGCAAAACGGGCAAACTGGAAGTTTGGAAAAATGCACTTCCGTTTTGCCCGTTCTGCCGTTTTTCACATTCCAGGGCTTCAGGAAGCTTCCCTGAACTCTCCGGAGTGCGAAAAACACCCCAACGGCAAACTGGAAGTGCGTTTTTCCAAACTTTCAGTTTGCCTATGGAGCTGAAATAGGGCAACGCCTCATGTGCCCTCCGATATGGCGCCACGTGCCACCTGTGGCAAGCGTGCCATAGGTTTGCCATCACTGCCCTATAGCATTTTTGACAAATGGTTGTCCAGTCCCTTCTTAAAAGGCTCCAGTGTTGGAGAATAAGTAGAATAAGATAAACCGTCAGAGTTAATACAGACAGGTTGTTGGGGAACATCATGAACTATATGACTTTATCTAATTAAAACTTTTAGTTAGCTAATTAACAACATCACTTGTCACCTTTTGACTTCTGCTATAATTTCTATACATGTGTATTGTTGAGTAGTGGGAATAATGACGGGAGACAGACTTCAAAAGGAACTTCTTTACTTGGCAACTTCTCTGTGCAACCAGCAACTTGCAGTCTGACAGCTAGCCCTTTTATAAGGAGCTGTCAGATGCATCAACCGATGGTGTTTGAGTATTTTCTTGCTCAAACGCTGGACCTGGGTGAAACCATGTAGGCAGTTGATACATAACACTCCTCCCCTCTGTGCGGCATATGTAGTCACACAGGTAGGCGGGGCGCTTTGGAATCCTCCCTGACCTGCGCAGCTCAGTCGTTGATGAGGCAGCAGCCTGGGCAGACAGGTCTGCTGCTGCTCCGAGGTCTGAGCTTGGAAGCTCCTGGAAGCTTTTGGGCATGGCCTCTTTGGATTTTAGAACCAGTTCGTCGGCTGATCGCTGCTGGACTCCAGGTGGCTCCGGTAGGTCTTCCGCCTCCATCGGGCTTGAGTCAGCTAGGGAAGGAGTATAATTATTTACATTTTGAGGATTTTGTAATTCACCCTTTACATGTTTTCTAAGCAGGTCGATGTGCGTTTCCACTGACGGCCATCGTTTAACCTTATTAAATAAGACATGGGGCCCAGGATTTTCTCGATTTCCCCAGGTAGCCATAGGGAACCCTCGGCGCAATTTCGGGCAAACACTAGGTTTCCTTCGGAGAAGGACCTAGTGGCTTGGTTTGGGTCATCCTGGTTTTTTGGCTTGTAGTTGGGGTGCAGGCAGTCCAAGACCGATCGGAGCCTATGGTCCATGAGTAGTTCGGCAGGGCTGCAGCCTGTGGTTGCACTAGGGGTAATGTGTTGGGCCAGGAGGAATTTGTCCACCCTGGCCTGCCAGTTCCCAGGGCCTAGCCTTCCCAAGGCTTCTTTGGCAGATCATACAAATCTTTCTGCCTGGCCATTCGACGCCGGGTGGAACAGTGAGGACAGGGCATGATGGATGCCTAACTCCCCCAGGAACCCCTCGAATTGAATTGCAGTGAACTGAGGCTCATTATCTGATACCAGGATGTCTGGTAGCCCGTGGGTGGAGAATAGTCGCCCGAAGACCTTGATTACGGCCTTGGCAGAGGTGGAGCCCATTAGGAAAATTTTGAGCCATTTGGAATAAGCATCTACTACAATCAGAAAAGTCTGGCCATGGATTGGGCCAGCAAAGTCGATATGCAGTCATGACCAAGGGGCTTTTGGCTTGTCCCAATCATGTACTGGGGCCATAGGGGAGCTGGCCTAGACTCCTGGCAAGGCTTACAATGTTCTACCCAGTCCTGGACAACTACGTCCATATTTGGCCACCAGACATAACTCCTGGCAAGGGCTTTCATCCGGACAATCCCTGGATGGCCCTCATGCAATGTCCTTAAAATGCCAGCACGCAGGCTGGCCGGAATGACCACTCGGTCCCCCCATAGGAGGCAGCCTCCTTGTTCTGACAGTTCATGCTGCCATTGCACAAGTGGCCTGAATTCAGGTTTGACAGGGTCCTTCAGCCATCCCCTCCACACCCAGTTCAAGATAGTCTTGAGTGAGGGGTCTTTAGCCATGTGCCTGGCCACCTCAGCCAAGGTGACGAGGCCAGAGTTAGCAAGATCAATCAACAGGACCAGAGCGTCTGGAGAAATATCAGTCAGCAAGTCGGGCAACAGGCACCTGCTCAAAGCGTCCGTGTTGCCCATGTCCTTTGCAGGCCAGTACACCAGGCAATAGGAATAGGCGGACAGAAAAATGGCCCATCTGGTGAAATGCAGGGACAGGGCTGCCAGGGTGGGGCAGTCCCTCACGAGCAGTCCCAAGAGAGGTTTGTGGCCTGTAACCAATTCAAAATCCCTCCCAAACAGATATTCGTGGAATTTTTTTACCCAAGCCATGGCTGCTAGAGCCTCCCTGTCCAGCTGGCTATAGTTTCTCTCAGCACTGGACAGGGTCCTTGAATAATATGCGACTGGGGCTTCAGTCCCATTTGGGAGCCTGTGGCTCAAAATGGCCCCAACGCCGAAGGGGAGGCATCGCAAACAAATACTAAGAGTAGAGTGCAATTGTATTGTATTAGGAAACTGTCAGCTGTCAGAAGTCTCTTGACGGCCTGAAATGCCATGGCTTCTTTTGGACCCCACACCCAAGGGGTGTTCTTTGCCAGGAGTCGGTGCAGGGAGTCTGCAATTGTAGCTTCTTTAAGAAAAGGCTGTAAAATTTAAGGAGCCCAAGGAAGGCTTGGAGCTCTGCTTGGTTCTTGGGGGCCGGAGCATCGTGGATGGCCCAGAGCTTGCTTTTGGTGGGGTGAATGCCATGTTTGTCAATGTGATAGCCTAGAAATTCAACCTCTGGCACCCCCAGCAACCATTTGTTGCACTTGGCTTTAAGGCTAGCTGCGTGGAGTTTGGACAGAACCATTCTGACTTGACAGCGGAGCTGATCAGGATCACAGGCTGAGATTAGCATGTCGTCAAAATACAGCACTACCCTGGGAATGTCCCGGGGCCACACTAACCCCAAACTGCAGCCTGCGACATTTGAAAGCTCCCCTGTAAGTTACAATGGTTTGTGCCTCAGTGGTAGCGCCATCTACTGGCAGCTGCTGGTACACCTGCGCAAGATCGAGTTTAGTGAAAAGGCGGCCAGGGCCCAGAGAGTGTAGTAGATGGTGCACAATTGGCACAGGATAGGCACTCTGTTGCAACGCCTTATTTAACGTACATTTATAGTCGGTGCATATCCTAATGGAGCCATCCCCTTTAACGGGGGTGACTATAGGTGTCTCCCATTTGGCATGGTCGACCGGATCAAGGATCCCCTGCTTGATAAGTTTGTCAAGTTCCATGTCAATTTTGGGCATTAAGGCCAAAGGCACCCACCTGGGATTTAACCTGATAGGAGAGACTTTGGGGTCTAGGCTAAAAGAGATAGGAGTGCCCACATACGTGCCCAGGTCTTTGCTAAAAACGTCCTGGAACTCCTTGAAAAGGTCATCAAATTTATGGTTGGCGACAGAGTTGATTCAGGTCACCCCTAGGCCAAGGACGTCGAACCAATCCAAGCCCAAGAAGCTTGGAAGGCTGCCGTGGACCACAGTGAGCTGGAGAGGCCCCTCGAAATGGTTGAACTTGACCAGGAACTGGCCTTGGCTGACAAAGGAAATGCGATTTCCCTGGTAGTTGGAGAGTTTCATGCGGGTCTCTCAGAGGCGGCTCTTCTGTAGGCTCGGAAGGGCAAGCTTCAGAGTCTGCCAGGCGATGATGGAGACTGTGGAGCTGGTGTCGATCTCCATGAGGCAGGGCATGCTGTTGATTGACACGGTGACTGTCAGCTTGTTCTTGCTGGGAACACTGGCCCTGGCAATTTGCGTCTGGTTCATGTCAGGCAGTTCTTGATTTGCGGCTTTTCGGCACAGTTTCCAAGATTCCTGCCAAAAAGCCTTTGATAGTTTGTGATGTGCAGCATCAGGTGCATGCGCACAATTGGCTGGCAAAATGGCACGGCAGAGTTTAGCCAAATGTCCACGCCGCTCACACTGCTGGCAAATGGCGTCACGGAAATGGCACGATGCTCTCAGATGCTGCCCCTCACAGCTGGCACAGTCAGCTCTAGTGTCCCTCTTGTCAGGTTGCCGTTTGCGGTCAGTGCGGCAGACATCGTCACTGCTAGCGGAATCCTCAAATGCGCCTTTGTGCACTGAGGCGGGTGTCTTGGCATCAGCTCAGGAAGCGGCAAATTTGTGCAGTGATTCCGTGGCCTTAGTGGAAGATTCAGCTGGCCTGGCTTCATCCAGAGGGGTGGCCAGAGTCAGATTAGGTCTCGCCAGGAACTGGAGCTGGAGACTAATGTCTTGCACGCCGCAGATCAACTGGTCAAGCAGAATGTCGTTTAGATCTCTGAATTTGCAGTGACCAGCAGCTTTGTGGAGGGCTATGATGTACTGGTTAATGGTCTCGCCCTCCTGCTGCAGTCTCTGCCGGAATTCATAGTGCTGGACGACTTTGGATGGAGTGGGAGCGTAGTGGGTCTTCAAGGTTGCTTGTAGGACCTGCCACGGTACTGTGTGTACTGGGGTTGGGTCTGACAGCAACTCCATGGTGTCAAACACCTCGGGGCTGCAGTGACTTAAGAAAAGTGCTCTTTTTCTGTTATCAGTCAGGCCCAACAGGTCATTTGCTTCCAAGAAGCATTCGAACCTCCTCATATACGACTCCCATTTTTCTTTGGCGCCGTTGAAAGGTGTCGGTTGATGGAAGGCAGACATCCTCAGTGAGGTGTGCCTGGCTGGTTGCTCATGCCTAAGTAGATCGTCTTCGTTCTCCTACTCCCAAGCCCTCGTCACCACTGTTGAGTAGTGGGAATAGCGACAGGAGACAGACTTCAAAAGGAACTTCTTTATTTCACAACTTCTCTGTACAACTAGCAACTTGCAGTCTGACAGCTAGCCCTTTTATAGGGAGCTGTCAGATGCATCAACCAATGGTATTTGAGTATTTTCCCACTCAAATGCTGGACCTGGGTGAAACCATGTAGGCAGTTGATACATAACATGTATGATGTTGGAATTGTTGCTTTTTGCAGCATATGTTCACTGAGAAACAGTTCTTTCAAATTATACAGCATGATGAGGCAAGTTGCTTTTATCGGCTGAAGCTTGGGATTGTTTTACTGCCAGGGCAAAATGAACGGAGGGAAATTTTTTTTTAAATATCTTTATTAGATTTTTCACTTTTTACATATCACAATAGTTTTTTAAGCAGATCTACAGCCTTTTGTATACATTGTTTTTATATTGATACAGTTTGTACATTATCTTACAATATTTTCTAATTCTACATCTTCTTCACATACTTTCTCTTCATCTTTCTATCATCAATGCAATCATACCACTTTTCCCATATTACATAATAGTCTGAATCTTTTTGTCCTTTAAGTTCTATTGTTAATTTGTCCATCTCTGCGCATTCAAATATTTTTTTAATTATCAAGCCCTCGGTGGGTGTGTTTGGGTTTCTCCAACATTGCGCGTACATTATCCTAGCTGCGGTTCTAATATGTAAAATCAAATACTTAATATTTTTGTCATATTGTCCTTTAAATATTCCTAATAAGAAGAATTCTGGGGTGAATTCTCCTGGTAACCCTACTACTTCTTGTAGCCAGCTATGTATCCTTTTCCAGTATTTCTTCGCTTCCGGGCACAACCACCACGCGTGAAAGAAGGTAACTTGCTCTTTTTTACATTTCCAACAAATCAAATTTAAATTTGGGTATATCTTCGCTAGTCTTGAGGGGGCCAGATGCCAGCGATAAAACATTTTGTAGTGGTTTTCTTTATAGGATACCGATTTTGTTATTTTATAATTTCTATTGCAAATTTGTTCCCAGTCAGCCAAATGGATGTTATTTCCCACGTTTTCCACCCATGCTATCATCGTCCCTTTCACTATATCTTCGGCTCTGTCAAATTGTAATAAATAGTTATATATTTTAGTAATCATTCTTTCTTCTGGGCCCATCAAAAGTTTATCTAATTGTTGTGTCTCTACCTCAATTCCAATTTATTCACTGTCTTTCTTATATCTTGATTGGAGTTGAAGGTCTGGCTACCAATCTATAATTGTGCCCTGTTTTTCCAGCTCCTCTCTACTTTTTAGTTTTTCAAATCCGTCTAATATATCCTTATATTTAACCATTTTACTCATATCAATCGTGTTTGGATAAATCATCACCTCCATAGTGGACAGCCAGTTAGGAATTTTCAAATAATGTTTTTTCTTCACCTCTTGCCATATTTGCATCAATGAATCTCTAATCTATGGAAATATTTTTGTGGTTTATTTTCTTTGTCCCATAAAAAAGTGTGCCATCCTTTTTTTAAATCATGGCCTTCCAATGTCAATATCCTTCTATTTCTCAAATTAACCCATTCTCTCAGCCATACTAATGAAGCTGCTTTGTAGTATAGTCTCCAATCAGGGAGCCCAAAGCCACCTCTATCTCTACTGTCTTGTAAGTCAATTAATTCTATTCTTGGCTTTTTATCTTGCCATATAAATTTCAAAATCATTTTGCTCAGATCAGTTAAAAAATGTATCCAATTTTATAGGTATGGTCTGAAAGAAATAAAGTAATTTTGGTAGAATATTCATCTTTATGGTTGCTATCTGACCTAGTAAAGATAATTGCAATGTCCCTCAGCTCTCTAAGTCTATTTTTATTTGTTGCACTAGTTTCAGATAATTATTTTCCTTAATTGAGGAGAATCTAGCTGTTAAATTAACCCCTAAAGACTTAATTTTTTTTAGTAATTTGTAGTCCCAATTCTTCTTCTACTTTTTTTAATGTCATGTTTTTAACTAATAATTTGGTTTTTTGTTTATTGATTCTGAGGCCCGCAACCTCCCCATATTTTTTTATTTCCCTTATTAAGATTGGTCCTGTCTCCTGTAGGTCTTCCAAAAAGAATACTAGGTGGTCAGCAAATGCCTGTGTTTTATATTCTTCCTTTCTGATTTTAGTTCCTCTAATGGTTGAAATTGATCTAATTTTATTTAGTAATGTTTCTAAGGTCAAAATAAAAAGTAGAGGCGACAATGGGCATCCCTGTCAGACTCCTTTCATTATTTGGAATGGCCTTGTGATATCACCATTTATTATTACATTGGCTTTCTGAGAAGAATATATTGTTTCAATCATCTGTTCAAATTTTTCTCTGAATTTCATTTCCTTAATTTGCTGCATCATATACTGCCAATTTACATTGTCAAACGCCTTTTGCGCATCCAGGAAAACAAGCGCCACTTGTTTTTCTGGATGCGCTTTATAATATTCTAACATATTCAGTACAATTCTTGTGTTAGTTCTAATCTGTCTTGTTGGAAGAAAACCATTTTGATCAGAATGTATAATTTTGTTTAATATTCTCTTTGTTCTTTCTGCCATAACATTCATAAAGATTTTGTAATCGGTGTTCAACAATAAAATTGGCCTATAATTATAAATTTGGTTTACGTTAGCACCTTCCTTCATGATCATGATGATGTATGCTTCTCTCCATGAATCTGGTATTTTGGTTTTCAATAGGATCTCGTTATACAGTTCTAATAGTATTGGTTCCAATAATTCTCCTATGTTTTTGTAAAATTCCCATGGGAGGCCATCTGGTCCAGGAGATTTGTTATTTTTTTTGCTTTTTAATCGCATCTTTTAATTCCATCAATGTTATTTCTCTGTTCAACATTGTTTTATCTTCCTCATCTAATGGTGGCATACTTTCTCCTTTTAGATACTCATTTATTTTATCCATCTCTATCTCGTCTTGTTTGTACAAGTTCTCAAAATATTCTGAAGTAATCTTCTTTAGTTTTTCTTCATTGTTTTGTAGGTTTCCTGCCTCATCCTGTAATTGGTGTATCATCCTATTTTCCTTTTCTTTTTTAAGTTTGTATGCCAGCCATCTGCCTGGTTTGTTTGTATTTTCAAAAAAAGACTGCTTTATGAACCTGATGTTTTTTGCATGTTCTGTTTGTTCTATCATATTTAATTTGTGTTTTGATAGAATTAATGTCTCATTTATTTGATGGTCTCCTGGTTTGTTTGTTTTTTGAAGTTTATTTTCTAGTTGTTTTATTTCATCCAGTAGCCTATTTTGTTGTTGCCATTTTTCTTTATTCTTCTTTGTGGTTTATGCTATTGTAATCCCTCTAGTATAGGCCTTCAGTGTATCCCATAGATTTTGTAATGAGGTGGGTTGCTTTTTTATTCTCTTCAAGAAATAGGGTTAATTCTTTTTCAATCATGTGTGGATATTCATTGTCTTGCAGAATTTGTGTATTTAATATCCATCTCTTAGTTCTCCTTGTTTGACCTCTCCATGTTATTACTAGGGGGTCGTGATCTGCCCAGATATTTGGGTAATTTCTACTTTCTCTATTTCATTTCTCAATTCACCATTTGCCCATACCATATCTATTCTTGTATATGACTTATGCGGATTAGAGTAGAAAGTAAATTGTTTTTCTCTTGGGTATAATGCTCTCCACATGTCTATTATATTAAGTTCTTCCACCATTTCAAAAAATGTTTTCAGTAGTGTATTTCTTTTTTTTTTTTTTGCTTTTTCTTATTGCTAATATAATCTTTTTTAATATCTATTATTCCATTATAGTCACCCACTATGGATACATTTTTATAACCTGTCGTTATTATCTTTTCATGAGTTTTCCTATAGAATTCTTTTTGGTTTTTGTTGAGAGCATAAATATTTACCAAAAGCATTATAATTTTACATGTCTTGATTTCAAGCATTAATAATCTTCCTTTTGGGTCTGCATAAATTTTGTTAGTTGTTATTTCTTTTTTAGTATATATCACTATCCCTCTTTTTTTCTTCCCTGCTAGCGATGTATGAAGTTCACCCAGTTTTTTATATTCTAAATATTTTTGGTCTTGTTCTTTAATATGTGTTTCTTGAAGACATATAATATCTGCTTTTTGTTTTACTAATTTCATAAATATTTTTCCCTTTTCCCTGCATCATTTAATCCTTTCACATTTATTGATATTAATTTAGTTTCTTTCTGCATTTTCCTGTTTCCTTATGAGTGTTAAGTTTTTGCTTGTTTTTGTAGCTCTTTGTGTCCTAGTTCTGATTCCTTCTACCTGTTTTGGGGGTTCTTTAGCTTCTTTAGTTCTTTCTTTCCTTTCCTCTTCTTCTGATTCCTATCTCTCTTCTTGACTTACCAGGTCCAATCTCTCTCCACTGTTTGACTCTTCCTCCATCCCTATTAATTGATAGTATACATCTTGGGCTTTCTCTAAGTTATCCACTTTGATTTTCCTGCCCTCCCAAGTGATTATCATCCCTTCTGGGATAATCTATCTAAATAGTATGTTTCTTTTGTTTAACAAGGACGCTAAGAACCAGTAATCTCTTCTTTGTTCACGGACATGTCTCGGGACCTGCTTTAGCATGATAACTTCTTTCTCCCTATATATCATTGGTTCTTCTCTCGTGATTTTAAAAATGGTGTCTCGGATTTTTTTCCTTGTGAACCTTATGTGCACTTCTCTGGGTAGGTGGTGGCGTTTAGCATAGTTTGTCTGGACTCGATATACTTCATCCAATTCATTTATCACTTCTTGCCTATCTTTCTGCAAGATCTCCACTATCATTTCCACCATTATTCCCCCCCAAGTCTTCTTCCTTGGTTTCCGTCACATTTTGGAACCGCAGATAATAGGAAGATTGATCCATTTCCAGATGTCTCAGGGAGTTTTCTAATTCTTTATTTACTATTGACATTTTTTGGTCCATCCTTTCTAACTTTTTCTCTGTTTTCTCAGTCTATATTTCCACCAGTTTTATATGTTGTTCATTTTTTTGGATTGCCTCTTGAATCAATTCCATCTTATTGTCTAATTTCTGGATATCTGATTTTAATTCTACATGGTTCTGTGATATTGCTTCCTGTAATTTCACCATGGTTTCTTGCATCATTGCAAGTGTGGGGTTCATTGCCTGAATTACTGATATACCACCTGTTTTTTCAACGGTCAACATCTCCTCTATTGAGTGCTGACTGGCAGGAGAAGCTGTTGCTACTGTAGGATTGGATGATGCTTTTTTCCCTGCTCTCAATGATGTTGTGGTGATAGTAGTCATTTCCTTTATTATTTTATTTTGTTCCCCTAAGATTGCATCCAATAGAATAGAATAGAATAGAATTCTTTATTGGCCAAGTGTGATTGGACACACAAGGAATTTGTCTTTGGTGCATATGCTCTCAGTGTACATAAAAGAAAAGATACATTTGTCAAGAATGGTTGTCATAGGGTTCAAGTAAGCAATCAGGAAACAATCAATATGAAATAATCGTAAGGATACAAGCAACAAGTTACAGTCATACAGTCATAAGTGGGAGGAGATGGGTGATAGGAACGATGAGAAAAACTAATAGTAATAGTAATGCAGCCTAGTGAATAGTTTTACAGTGGTGAGGGAATTATTTGTTTAGCAGAGTGATGGCGTTCGGGAAAAAACTGTTCTTGTGTCTAGTTGTCTTGGTGTGCAGTGCTCTATAGCGACGTTTTGAGGGTAGGAGTTGAAACAATTTATGTCCAGGATGCGAGGGGTCAGTAAATATTTTCACGGCCCTCTTTTTGACTCGTGCAGTATACAGGTCCTCAATGGAAGGCAGGTTGGCAGTAATTGTTTTTTCTGCAGTTCTGATTATCCTCTGAAGTCTGTGTCTGTCTTGTTGGGTTGCAGAACCAAACCAGACAGTTATAGAGGTGCAGATGACAGACTCAATGATTCCTCTGTAGAACTGTATCAGCAGCTCCTTGGGAAGTTTGAGCTTCCTGAGTTGGCGCAGAAAGAACATTCTTTGTTGTGCTTTTTTGATGATGTTTTTGATGTTAGATGACCATTTTAGGTCTTGAGATATGATGGAACCTAGAAATTTGAAGGTCTCTGCTGTTGATACTGTGTTGTCTAGTATTGTAAGAGGTGGTAGGATGGGAGGGTTTCTCCTGAAGTCTACCACCATTTCTACGGTTTTGAATGTGTTCAGTTCCAGATTGTTCCGGTCGCACCATGAGACTAGTTGTTCAACCTCCTGTCTGTATGCGGTTTCATCGTTGTCTCGAATGAGGCCAATCACTGTTGTATCATCTGCAAACTTCAGTAGTTTAACAGATGAATCGTTTGAGATGCAGTCATTGGTATATAGAGAGAAGAGAAGTGGTGAGAGTACACAGCCTTGGGGGGGCCCTGTGCTAATTGTACAGGTATCTGATGTGATTTTGCCTAGCTTCACCTGCTGCTTCCTTTCTGTTAGGAAGCTTGTGATCCACTTACAAGTGTGTTCAGGTACCGCTAGCTGATTTAGTTTAGTTAGAAGAATGTCCGGTATGATGGTGTTGAATGCTGAACTAAAGTCTACAAAGAGGACCCTTGCGTAGGTATTTGGAGATTCAAGATGTTGTAGGATGTAGTGCAGAGCCATATTAACAGCATCATCTGTTGATCTATTTGCTCGGTATGCAAATTGCAGGGGGTCTAACAGTGGATCCGTGATGGTTTTCAAGTGGGACATCACTAGCCTTTCAAAGGTTTTCATAACTACAGATGTTAGAGCAACTGGTCTGTAGTCATTCAGTTCCTTGATGGAGGGCTTCTTCGGCACTGGGATGATAGTGGAGCGTTTGAAGCAAGAGGGAACATGGCATATCTCTAGTGATTTGTTGAAGATCTGGGTGAAGATGGGGGCCAATTGGTCAGCACAGACTTTTAAGCAAGAAGGAGTTATCTTGTCTGGACCTGGTGCTTTTCCCGGCTTCTGTCTGTGAAATAGATCTTGCACTTCCTTTTCTGTGATCACCAGGGGCTGTGAACCCAATGGGATGGGTTCAGTTGTAGGAGGTTTGGCTGTTGTTGGTGTGTCTGGGATGGAGATTGTGGAGATAGGTGGCTGTAGTTTCCTTTCAAACCTGCAGTAGAACACATTCAGGTCATCTGCCAGTTGCTGATTTCCTTCAGCTTGGGAAGGTGGTTTGCTGTAGCCGGTGATGTTTTTAAGAGTTTTCCACATGTTTGCTGGTTCATTTGTTGAGAACTGGTTCCTTAGCTTTTCAGAGTAGTTTCTTTTTGCTGCTCTGATCTCCCTTGTTAATACATTTCTGGCCTGATTGTACAGCATTCTATCACCTTTTCTGTAGGCTTCCTCTTTGGAACGACGTAACTGCTTAAGTTTAGCTGTGAACCAGGGTTTATTGTTACTGTATATTCGCAAGTTCCTGGTCGGTACACATAGGTCTTCGCAGAAGCTGACATATGATGTTACAGTATCTGTGAGTTCATCCAGGTCTGCAGAGGTGTCTTCAAAAATATTCCAGTCCGTGCAGTCAAAGCAAGCCTGTAGCTTTAACTTTGCCTCTTCAGTCCAAGTCCTCACTGATTTAATTGTTGGTTTTGTGGCTTTAAATCTTTGTCTGTAAGCAGGTACAAGGTGAATCATGCAATGATCAGAGTGGCCCACAGCTGCTCGTGGTAAGGAACGATAAGCATCTTTTAGTGTTGTGTAGCAGTGGTCTA
Organism: Diadophis punctatus similis; assembly: GCA_023053685.1. NCBI lineage: Eukaryota > Metazoa > Chordata > Lepidosauria > Squamata > Dipsadidae > Diadophis > Diadophis punctatus. Next base: position 2,724,079 of record JALIGW010000007.1, on the reverse strand, counting down.
AGGTATTCTTGCCTCTGGTGGGACAATTGACATGCTGAAAGTATTTTGGTAGCTCTGTCCTTAAGTTTGCCTTGTTTAAATCTCCCAAAACAATGGCCAGTGAATCGGGGTATTTGGCTTCAGCCTCCATAATCTGATCAGCTAGAGTTCTTAATGCCTTTTTTACAGAGGCTTGTGGGTGTATATAAACCGCAATTAATAGACATGAGGAGAACTCACGTGGAGAGTAAAATGGTTTGCAGTTAATAAGTAAGGACTCCAAGTTTTCATCACAGAATTTTTGTATTATAGTTATGTCCTGAGACCATCTGTTGTTGATATAAATACATAAGCCTCCTCCCCGTTTTTTCCCTGATAATTCTGCAATCCTGTCTGCTCGAAGTATCTGAAACCCTGGTATATGCATGCTATTGTCATCAATTTCCTCATTTAGCCAGGTTTCAATAAAGCATAGGGCAGATGCGTTGTGAAAATCAGAATTGCATCTGTTTAAAAGAAGTATTTCATCCATCTTGTTAGCAAGAGAACGTAAATTGGTAAGAAAGATTGAAGGGAGCGGGGTTTTTTTAATTCCCTTATTCCTTAGTCTATTTAAAATTCCCGCCCTTTTACCTCTTCGTCTCTGCCGTCTGAGTTTGCTGATCGATATTCCGGGGAAATGGCTTTCTCCTGTGTTGAAATCTCCTCCGTGTTTGTAAAGACAGGTGGGGGTGAGGTTACAAAGAGCTGTTCCTTAAAGAGACGTTCCTTAATTCTTAGCAGATGGTCTCGTGAGTATGAAATCCGTTGAGAATTGCAGAGAATAGTAGAAAATAAAGAAACCATTTGAGAGCATTTCACCGAGGCAGCCTTCGTCAGCGCCATCTTGAGTAGAGCCCAAATGCAATCCCCTAAGATAAATCATTCCTCAAATCACCATCCAATATTTTTATGTTACTAATATTTTCCCCCTTCTAGATTACTTTCTCTGTGCCTATAAACTTATGTATAACTATATATGACTTCCACTAATAGATATAGATTGAATATAACTTAAATTCTATAAATCCTATAAATATTACTAACTAACTTTATGTATTTCTTCTATCAGCACGTCTATTATTTTATCTACAGTTTTTGATTTATAAATCTTCTACTATTAATGTATGAGAAATATATCAATACTAATATACTTAATCTCTAATAAATGTTGATTGTATTATAAATAAACCTTAATCAATGTAGTCTATACAATAGCCAACTATATTATCTATATAATAAATATCAGTTGTAATATATTTAGTCTCTAAAATATTTGTCTATAATATTAATAAATATTAATTCATTCAATATATTTATACAAAATCAACTATATTAATATGACTATAAATATATTTTTAAATAAAACATTTAGATGAGAAATTAATATTATGAGTACTATAATCTAATCTAAGATGAGTGAGTAGGAAGAAAGAAAGAAAAATTATGAAAAGAAAAAGGGAAGAAAGGAGAGTAATTTCACATTAATATGCAGTGATATCACAACAATCTATGTAATAGTCAAGTAATTTTAACAGTTACTTAATCAAATGCTAACTTTGTACCACTTCTCCAGCAATATAAGTTTCAAGTTTCAAAGTTCTTCCAAGTTCGTGATATTGCAGTCTCACTCTCAGCACCATTTCTGACAAATCTTTTGCTTAGTCATCCACTGCTACTGCTTTTCAACTCCCTTCATTTCTGTCCTCTCCTTCTAGTATTATAATGTTCACTGGAATGTTCGTTCTGGATTTTCACCTTCCATTAGTCCTGGACTTAAGTTCATTTCTACTACACAGAATTCTCTCCTTTCGTTCTTCTCTGGTTATCTCCTCCAGTATAAACTCTAAGCTCTGTGGACTTTTTTTGGGTTGAATCACCACCAACTCGTTTCCAACCGAATAGCTAATTAACCAGCATACATTCTACTTCATTTTCCCTTCGGATGCGTTATTCACCATCTCTCTCTTCTCACACACTCACTGTCAGTCTCATTCTATTCCAGTCCTTCCTTATATTTAGTCTCATCTTTGGCAATTTCTTTTTTAATTTCCAGCTCTTTCTCACAGTCGCCGCTAAGTTCTGTCCGGAGCTTCCTTCTTTTCCATAAAGATTTAGACTACTCACTTGACGATTCTCTCTGCGGCGAATATGAGATTCCACACTTTTGAATCAGGTATAGACTGCTTGAATAATTCTGCTTCCAAGTCTCTTGTGGCTAGTTACGGCTTTGGGTCTGCCATGTTAAAATAACATGACAGGACACTTTCACGCTGGATTAAAGAGGGTGCCCTTCGCCTCAGCAGGCAGCTGCTCTCCACCATGCTGTCACTCGGGATGCCCCTCTGTTTCTCCAAAGGTCTCCAAATGCAAAGTAAAGCAGATTCAAAGGACAGAAGTTGTCCTTCTCCTTCTGCACCACACAACGTCATCACCAGAAGTCCCGGAGGGTAATTTTTACTTTTTAAAAAATTCTGAACAGTTACAGAACTACTGATTTATTTATTTACTGTTCATTATATTCTCCACTGTGCATTGTTTTAAAAATAATCCCTTTGTAATCAAGCTTGTCGTGGTGACTTCAAGACCATGTCCATGTCACTTTTTGGTATAGTGATATAGGAATTTCCTATTTATTTTTGTCTTTCAGGTTGGTAGGCTAAAAGAAATTAAACCCAACATAATCCCAAACTATAAAAACTGCAAAGCACTAGGTCTGTGCAAGCAAGCTAAGCTTCAATTCAATAAAATACTTTGTACCACAAGTAGAGCCAATTCTCATCAATATCCTGCATATCGCTTCTAAGCTTTGCCTGGCATTTATAGAAGATGATAAAAGCTACCACACTTGTACAACAAAAATGCAGGACTCTCTTCTATCTACTAGAACTGCCAGATGAAAAACGTAGAGAGCAATAATACAGCTGCTTTGTGCTTCTTATTTCACAGCACATGAAGCAACAGTCTCCGTTTCCTTGGATGCTGTTTTATCTAAATCTTGTATAGTTTTTAGACATCTTTTTGCTGTTACTTTAATTTCCTTATTAAACATCTGCTCTTACCCTGATATTCTGACATTCCAAGAGGTTGTTTTTCACATGCCCTGGTCATCCAAAGAACATGGAATTATCAGGGAAAGAACTTGCAATTTGATTTTGGAATGGATGGAGTTTTGTGGTGTTAATGGACTAAAGGCAACTGAAGGGGAGTTTGCCTATGTTCCTTTGGAATAAGAGCCAGAGGACGAGCTGCAATCACCTTCTTTGGATCTTAGGTTGGCCTGACCAGCAGTGAGGATTATAAAACTTTTTTGGCCTACTGTTAGCCCTGGGAAGAATAAGTAGATAAATGGAAGTGTGGTATGGTAGATATGATGAGGAAGAAGTTAAATTAAACTTCCAATTAAACTTAGGATCTCTGAATGCTAGGTCAGAAGCAATCTATAGAAACCAGTTGGTCAAGTGGGAGGGGTTACTAATTGTTAGCTTAGATTTGGATGGGGCCCTTAGATATGGGGAAGAGATTTCATGGATTGGAGGGAGTTGATGTCAGCCCCACTAGGTAGACCAGACCAAGAAAACAACTCCATAAGAAGACTAAACTACTTTTTTGAGACGGACTATAATAATAGAATCTTGTAAGCCTGCTTGTACTACATTCTCCTTCTGTTTTTTTAAATATTACAGTGAATTCAGGAGGTATCTGCCTAAGTTTATCTGAATATTATCTCATTGCTCTGGACTTAAAAAAATATTTTAACCATTTTTGTCTTCAACCACTTTGCATGATAAAGCATATCTCTTTAGTAGTAAATAAATACTTAAAAATGTGCAATTGAGTCTTTTATTTTCCCCAACAACAAAAATAAGGAAAGAAGACAAAAGAGAGCCAGTTTGGTTTAGTAGTCTAGTAGTTAAGGCACCAGACTATAAACCAGGAGACTTTTAGTCTTACCCTAGGTTTGAAACCTGACTGGGTGGTTTTATTAGGCAATTACTCTCTCTCAGCAGGGTTGTTGTTGTGAAGAAAATAGAAGAAGGAAGAATTATTATTTGTCACCTTGAGTTATTTATAGGAAAAAATAACATTGGCATTAAAAAAACAATAAATTAAAGGAAAGAATTATGGAGTAATACTGGAGTGATAGGCTGGAAAACTCTATGCTTTTTCTTTGTCACCTTTCTCTGCTTAGGAGAAGTCTCCTATTAAGGCTCCTTTTATTTTATTTTAACACATGCTGATAAAATAATTTGATTGATTGATTGACTAACTCATCAAAAATGAAATAATCTTCCTTTGCCACAGTGAATAATGGTATCATAAAGGTAGGCCTGGGAGACTTCCGGTGGCACCGCAAGCCTCACTGGCGTCTGATCCCAGGCTCCGTTAAAGCCGCCAGATTAGCCACATCAGCTGTCTGGCGGCTTGGAAACTCCCTCCCCAGGCAAAGGGAAGGGAGAAGAGCAGATGGGCCAAGGTAGAGCCCCCCAAGTACCCCAGAAGAAGTTCTGGGTGCGAAGGGTGAGGGCTCCCTAGAAGCCTGTCAACAGCTCCGGACCTGGATTGCCTCCGCTTTTTTTTCTAAGCGGAGCAAGAAGCCGCGACCATCTCTGCTGGTAACAAATGGATTTTAACATGACAATGTAGCAGACGGAACATACCAGGAGAATTCAACTGCAAATATTCTAACTCAAATCTAACTTAACTCCGGTGCTCTTTGTATTTTTTGGAAGTAACAAAGTAGCTAATATGCAAAAAGATGGCGCTTGGAATCTGAAAGGGCGTGGAAAAGTGAAAGCTAGCGAAAGCTAGTGAGAGTTCTGTTTGCTGATAGACTTGTAAGAAACCCTCTTATTTTTTACTTTTTACTTTGATGAACTTTGTTTTTTGGCTTTTTGATAATATATAAAAAATTAATACAAACTGAAGATGGCTTTAAAACTGGCAAAGACTGTTCCTTTTAAAGGAATAGGAAGAGTTGAAAGTCTCCCCACTCATATTTTTAATTTGCAAGATTTTGCCCCTCCAACACAGACTTTAATGCCTGAAAAGTGGCAGCAAGCCATGAAAGATATGCAGAAAGAAATTGCTTCTGTGGTTAATGAAAAAATTATCGAAATTAATGGAAAAATTATCGAAATTAATGAAAAAATACAAGCTGTCTCAGAGGAGTTTTCATCTCAGACTCAACAAACTAGAGACGATCTGGTATCTGTATTTAAAGCTGTGGCAGTTAATATGGAATTATTGGAAAAAGATGTGGCTGAAATTAAACAAACTACGGTGACTTTGGGTGAAAAAGTGGTTGAGATTCAGAATAAAATTGAAGGAACTGAGGCAGATTTAACGATGATCCAGTATAATGATATGGAATTTGCTCTAAGATTAAGAGGGGTAAAAGAAAAAAAACAAGAGAATTTAAAAGAAAATATATTGGAAGCATTCGTGCAGATCTTGGGGGGAACAAAAGCAGAATTGGGCTCTCAGATTGATAAAATATATCGAGTTAATTTGTGGATTGCCAGACAGAAACATTTGCCAAGAGACATTGTAATATATTTTACCACAAGGACATTGCAAAATCGAATTATACAGGCGGCTTTTAAAAACAAACTTAAGGTGGATGAACAAGAGATTTTGACATTTAAGGAAATTCCTCCAAAAATACTGAAAGCACGCAAGGATTATGCCTTTCTGGTGGCAGAATTGAAAGATCAACAGATAAGATATAAATGGGAAATCCCAGCTGGATTAGTGGTTACTTACATGGGAGAAAGATACAGACTCAATACGATTTGTAAAGCAAAAGATTTTTTTGCCAACGTGTTAAAGGCTGGGAGACCAAAATCACCAGAAGGCAAAAGAAATGAGGAGGTTAAAAAAGAGGAAAAAGAAGTTTTGTGGATTGCAGATCAGAGAGGAAATCTGAACAGTCAAGAAGAAACAAAGGACCCAAGACAGAGAGAAGTAATTGTTGAAAGTGAAGAAGAATTAAATCATCAACTTCAGTTGTTAACTTTTCAAAGCGAAGAAGAATTAGATCAACATAATTTCAGATGCCAACTTAAAGAATTATTGACGGCTCTAGGTTTGAAGGAGAGAGAAATTAAAAACTGATGTTTTAGTAATAGTAGGATAATTTAAAACAAATAAGATATAAAAGTCAAGTGCATATATAAAGGCAGCATAAGGTTAGAGAAATTAGATTATAAGATTAAGTTTGTATTATAGGGATTTTTTTTTCTTTCTATTTTCCTCTTTACTTGTGGGGAATAAATATAGACTGTAATGTAATGTAATAGAGATTAAATTGGTTTTAAAGAATAAGATTAAATTAATATTACAGGTTGGGGAATAAGTATAGAAGGTAAAGTAATGGTATAGAGATTAAATTGGTTTTAAAGAATAATATTAAATTTATATTATAGGTTGAGAATAAGTAAGTAATGTAATGTAATAGAGATTAAATTGGTTTCAAAGAATAAGATTAAATTTATGTTACAGGTTGGGAATAAGTATAGATTGTACTGTAATGTAACAGAGATTAGAGTGAAGGTGAAGATGTTATGTATTTTTATATATGGTGCAAGTTGGTTTTGAATTTAAGAATTGCTGCCAGGTTGCTGGTGGCATAATACCGGAAGAGGAAGATTTATCTATTATTCAAAAGTGAACATTAAGAGATGCGCATTTGGCAGAAAAAAAATTTTTTTTCATTAAAAACCGATGTTTCAGTAATAGTAGGATAATTTAAAATAAATAAGATATAAAAGTCAAATGCATATATAAAGCCTTAAGGCTAAAGAAACTAGATTATAAGACTAAGTTTGTATTATAGGGATTTTTTTTCTTTTTTCCTCTTTATTTGTGGGAGTAAATATAGATTGCAATGTAATGTAATAGAGATTAAATTGGTTTTAAAGAATAAGATTGAATTAATATTACAGGTTGGGGAATAAGTATAGAATGTAATGTAATGGTATAGAGATTAAATTGGTTTTAAAGAATAAGATTAAATTTATATTATAGGTTGATAACTATAGATTGTAATGTAATGTAATAGAGATTAAGTGAAGGTATGTCATGTATTTTTATATATGGTTCAAGTTGGTTTTGAACTTAACAATTGATGCCAGGTTACTGGAAGAGGAAGATTCATCTATTATTCAAAAGTGAACATTCAGAGATGTGCATTTGGCGGAGATGGCAAAAATTTCAGAACATTTTAAAGACTATCCAAATGATATATTATGGAAAAGTCAGACTGACTATATTCAAATCAAGTATCAGACTAAATAGATTGTGAAGGACATATTTTAACTTTTAGCTTTTTGTTTAACTTATAATATAAGGAGTTAAGACCTAAAGATATTTGGAAGTTAACAATTTTTTTTAGCATATTTTAATTTTATATTTGTGTATACTATATTATACCCTGTGTATGTTCTGGGAAGTCCAGGGAGGGGGGAGGGGGTGATGGGGGGAGGGAGGGGGGAGGGAGGGGGGAGGGAGGGGGGGAGAAAAAAGAAAAACTGCTTGTACTTTGTACGTATAAAACTTTTTCAATTAAAAAAATAAAAATAAAGGTAGGCCTGGGTATCATGTTGTTCTTTTTTTCTATTTTAGTGGGTATAGTTCAGAGGTGGGTTCCTCCCAGTTTGGACAGGTTATATAGAACCGGTAGTAACTTGGTGGCTTGGGTTGCTAGAACCGGCAGTGTCCAGGCCTGCCACGCCCCCGAACAGGCTCTCTCGGCAGCGCCATAGGCACCACCATTTTGTTTTTTGCTTCTGCGCATGCACAGAAGCTGGGTTTTTAACACTGCGCATGTATGCCCACGTGGCGCACCCTCGGCGTATGAGGAAGCAAACAGGCAGCGAGGTAAGTCAGAACCTACCCCTGGTATAGTTGAAAGTGCTTTTAATAATTTCTTGTGTAAATAAGGCAGTTTTAAAAATGCAAGCTTCAAGTATGAATTCAGGAGAAGGAAAAAGAATTATGAGGTACATAATGTATAAATGTTCCTAAAAAACCCCAAAACAGTGTATATGTGTATGTCTCTAAGTGTATAGAGATATTACCATCCAATTATCTTTTTATTTTTGTAAATTTCTATTATACAGAAAGAAACTTCTAGCAAAACCCATCTATGGACTTTCTTCAAAAACATAGTTTCATTATATAAAGCATTCTGCCATGATGGTATTATAACCATGTGTTCATTTTATTCCAGTAAACATTTAAATCACTTATAACCCATGAAGATTGATAGATCAATCCAGGGGTGGATTCCAACTTACCTCGCTGCTGGTTCACTTCCTCCCGTGCTTTGTGCGCGCACATGCGCAGTACAAAAAACCCCTGAAATTTTAAAAAAAAACTCTAAAAACAAAATGGCAACCGCCGAGTGCTGGAAACTCGGCTTCTGTGCATGCGCAAAAGAAAAAAACATTTAAAATTTTTGATTTTTTTTTAAAAAGATGGCGGTGCCCACGGACCGGCACCGACCGATCCTGTTCGGTGACGTGGTTGTGACATCACCAGTGGGTCGCTACCGGTTCGGATGAACCGGTCCGAACTGGGAGGAACCCACCCATGGATCAATCCATGCAAGGGCTCTTCTTCTTCTTTGCCTACCATCATTGCTAAAATATCTAAAAGTTTTTACCCATGGCAGATAAATTCATACAGACACAAATTTCACTGGGGGGGGGGGAATGGCAAGTAAGAAAGGGAACAAGAATAAGGTGACCAGACGTCCCGCTTTTGGCGGGACAGTCCCGCTTTTCAACAATTTGTCCCGCGTCCCGCTGCGTTTTTTAAAAGTCCCGATTTTTTGAAAGACTGTAATTCCCAGAAGACTTTGCCGTGCTTATTCAGAGGGAGCAGAGGATGCTGCAGCTGATTTTAAAGGAATCAAAACAGCTGCTTAAAGAAAAAGCATTTAAGAGTCCCCCCCAGCTCTCCCTTAAAAGCCGATTCACTTGCCTGCCTGGTTTTAAATACCACGCTGCAGAAGGGGCTTGAAATTGCTGCGGAGCCTTTTTTCCCCTTTCCTTTCTGTAACACGAGGTCGGAGAGCAAGCAAGGCTCATTTGCATAGACACGCCTCTGACAGAATCTGAACTAAAAGTTACTTTTTTAATGACAGAAAAGAGACAGAAACAGGGCAAAAGTGAAAATATGTCTAAGATATCATGCCCTGAAGTGAGTAGAGGAAACTCTAGACCACTTTCTAGACCACCTCACCATGACTAAGAAGGAACTCAGAAAAGAGGTCAAACCTCCAATTCTGATGGCAATGCTAATAACCTCCAGACTGGGAAACAAAAGGAGGTGGTTTCAAATCCAACATGGGAGGGGTCTAAACTTTAGACCCCTCCCATGTTGGATTTGAAACCACCTCTAAAGATTATCAGGTCAGGAGGCAGGGGTCCCGGTCCCACTCTGCTTCATCTTCCAGCAGGAGTCAAAGTTTTTAATCAAGAACCTCCTCCCCCCCTGCTGTCAATGGTGTCCCGTTTTACCAATGTTAAAATCTGGTCACCTTAAACAAGAAGCCCACACAAGAATAGCTCACAATTATAAAGTAAAAGTTAAAAAAACTCTATTTACTAGAACCAAACCATTCTTGCTTTATTTTTCTTGAATTTAGCTGAAATATAAGTTTTTAAAAATAGTAACCCTGTTAGCAGGGGTGCACACTATATTTCAGATTCATTCTTCAATATGTTCCTTTTACTTCATTTACAATTGAAGGGACCATGTCTGCACTCTCAAAGCAGATGGATGTTTTCACATTCTATATTAAAGCTCCTATTTGAAGAGGAAATTTCAGTGCCTTGGGTATCATAATTTAATTTAACATTGCCGATTAGATTTTTTTTAAAAAAAAAACTGCATTAATTGGTTGATAGAACACTGGCTTCCTGAGAAGACTCTTAGCATTTTCACTACATCGGCACTGAAGTGGATTATTAAATTTGGATTTAAAAATAAAGAAATTGATATGAAAATAGCTCAGTCAAGTTTTTTCTCTTCACTAGCATTTTTTTTTAGCATATTCATGAGAAGCTGCTAGGAAGTCATTTTTCCAGACATTGCTGTCAACATTTACTCAATAATCACAGGTGTTCCTTTATGACTCATGGTATGACTTAGGATCTTGTTGCCTAGTGGTCTGCCTTTTGTGACTTGCAGACAAGAGGTTCTCGTCACTAGCGTCCTTGTCTATTATCTAGACTTTGAGTCTCACATATTCCATCTAAGGTGAAATATGCCTGTTTACATATTCATTTGTTCCAGCCAAATTCCCTAAAAGAAATAGCAATAGCACTTAGACTTATATACCGCTTCATAGTGCTTTACAGCCCTGTCTAAGCGGTTTACAGAGTTCAGTATATTGCCCCCAACAATCTGGGTCCTCATTTTACCGACCTCAGAAGGATGGAAGGCTGAGTCAACCTTGAGCCGGTGAGATTTGAACAGCTGAACTGCAGCTAGCAGTCAGCTGAAGTACCCTGCAGTGCTGCACTCTAACCACTGCGCCACCTCGGCTCTGTTCCTACATAATTAGGAAGCTAGCATATTGTAGTGCAAAGCACTAGTTTCAACCATATCCTTTATATCCAGCAGTGCCTATACCCCATTAAAAATAAAATCTGATTGATTTATTATCAAGTTGTTGTCAACGATCACAGACAACATAGATAGATTTTCTCTATGATAATCTGTCCCTATCCTGGACTTTCAGGTCTTCCAATGGTGCACCAATTGTCACAATGGTGCATATATCCACCTTGCTGCTGTTCATCCTCTTTTTCTCTTTCCTTCCACGTTTCTAAGTATTAGAGCATCTCCAAAGAGTTAGGTCTTCACAAAAAGTCAATGCAGTTCTATCCTGCTTCTTCAAAGTTCAACTTTCACTTCCATATCAATGTCAAATGGCATACCATGGCTGGCATGATTCTCAGCATAGAAAAATAAAACTGATAATCATATACCTATGTTTGTTTGTCTGTTAGTAAATGGGTATTTTGTAAATGGCCACATCTACCATGGCAACCACTTTGTAAGAATGCCCTTAACATACTCTCAAGATTCCAGATATATGCATTAGCCTCCAAAAGCTGCAGACCTATGCTCTAAGCAATAGTGTTTTCATTCAACTATTATAGCCATCATTAAGACCTGTATTGCAAAACATGAACCAGAAAACAAGAATCATACTAATTCCATAACCATACAAATTCTTTAATGCAAGAATTAGGGATAAAGTATGAAATATTAGAAACTGTAAAAGCAACTTCCAGCCATCATTTATTAGTGAGTTTGTTAAAATAGTCTGTTTAAATATTGTGAATCTCTTCTTCCATTCACCAGTAACCATTGATTAAGAATTCCTACATCATAAGAGGAAAAAAACCTACAAGTAATTCCTTCCTCCAGAAAATATCTTATTTCCCTCATTCATATTACTAGAAATTATATCTGAATATTAGTATGATTAAGGAATGTAATTTTATACTCTTGTTTTTGAAAATTCCAAGAAAATGTAGAACAAGAACATTACCAAGACATATAGGGATTTCAGCCATATTTAGAGTTTCTTTCAGAAATTGAAAATGTGGACTGAATTATTTTTCCTCTTTGCCCATCCTTTTCTAGCCACCTTCCAATGTTTTCTCATGTCCTCTTCCTTTTGACGAACGTAAAAGTGAATTATTTGAAATATTTTCTCTTCTTTGTTCTGCCTTCTGTTTTACTGGCTATTGCTAATAACAATACATTCTATTCCTAATTTATTTATTTTGTGAGATTTATATACCGCCTCACAGTGCAAGCACTCCCTAAGCGGTTTACACCAGTAAGCAATGTATATTTATATTGTCCCCAACAATCTGGGTCCTCATTTTACCTACCTCGGAAGGATGGAAGGCTGAGTCAACCTTGAGCCGGTGAGATTTGAACCGCTGACCTGCGGATCAGTGTCAGCTAAAGTGGCCTGCAGTACCTGCCTCTAACCGCTGCGCCACCTCGGCTCTAATGCCTAATTGAAGTGGGAAAGCTACAGGTGAGATAGGATTTCTTCATCCTTTAGATATTGGTATACCCTGCCACACCAAACCCAATCTTTGTAATTCAATATTTCCTCCAAATAGTTAAGTTTTGAAAGCAGAATTTTCTCGCCCTACTTATCCATCCATCATCCATTAAATTATCCATCATTCATTAGCTACAATAATAACTTGTTGAAATGAAAACATGATAAAATTTTACTTGGTGCTCTCAGATCTAAATAGATCTTTGTATCATGCTATGCATGATTTGGTTTTTTGTTAGGGTCACATAAGGTTAATGAATTTGCTTCTGATCAATCGTCAATTGTCAGTCTACTGGTCAATTGACCAGTAGAAATATTTTATTGATAAAGGCATGAGTTGCAAAGTTTCCATTGAACTGTTGATTATTGTTGCACATGTAGTTTGTATAGGAGCTAATTGTTCATTCCAATACAAAGTGGTTTGGGGGAACAGGAGATTTTTTAAAAAACCTTATGCAGTTCTTTGCCTAAACAGTGATCAAACATTTTCCTTGGTGCTTTCCAAATGTTTACTACAGTATGCTTTAAAGTACCATTTAAAAAATACTTGTGCATTCCAGGAAAGTAGAGAAATGTCAGCTGGAGTAACCCAGTGGCAATCAACCAAATAAGCTGTCTAAATAGAGAGAAAGAAATCTTGGAGATGTAAGTTTTGAATGCATTTGAAAAAATTAAATAAAAATGCTTTATGCTTCTGAGAAAGCTCACTTCTCAATCTGTCTAAATAACAATTATCTGTGTGATATATTTTATGCACAGCACAAACCAGCAAATATAAACAGTTTTCAAGGATGAAAGTCTGTTCTGAAGAGCCATTTTCTACACCTTATCAATGTGGAAGATACTTCCTCAAATATTGCAACATATGGCATATAAGAAGATAATTATAACCCTTTTTTTTAACTGTATAACCTTTTTTTTACTGTATGGTAAGTGTTAGCCAGGGATCACCGAAGCAGCTGGCTGCCTCTGTGAAAGGAATTTTTTCGGGCGGTGTTACCTTACCCGTGGGACGCCTGAATGCCAGTAGGCAAAACGTGCATTTCCGACGCGATGCGAACCGGTAGGGAAGGTAAGTAGAACCCACCCCTGCCCTGATCTAGAAGCATTCTGTATGCAAAATTTCTCTTATAGATACTGTAGAAAGCAATAGCAATTACAACCCAGATTATCCACTCTCTTTTATAGTAAGGAAAAGCATGGTCTCTTCTGTAACTTGTTTCCGTAACACTCCTATGCTTCTTAAATGGCAACCTACAGAGGAGCATGAAAGCATTTTCTTTTTGCATATCTTCCTGTTTAATTTATCTAGTAATTCTATATTAAGTTTCATCATCCTTGTAATACTTCAGACATGAAGCACCTGCTAAAAGACAACCGTGCAATGGTATTGCCACAACATTATAGCATTCCCGTGGAGAGTAATAGACATACTGCAGTGTGGAGAATAATAATGTAAGTGCTTCTGCTTAAAAGGAGAAATTGTATTAATCTGCAACCCAAGCAGTTGCTAAATGCAAGGAAGAACACCTACAAAAACCAATCTAACATTTCTTAAAGATTAAAGCTCTTTACATGCCTTATTGGTTCTTTTTAGTGTCAAAATACAGTAATAAATCAACAACTACTCTAAATGCAACTCTAACAAATTTTGTTGAACAATCAGACTTCCTACCCAGTAAGCTACAAATAATTAATTGATTGTAGCTATGCAAAGCACTAAATATTGGACAATGTTTAAGGTATATTCATGGAGAGCTGGTCAGAAAGCATGATATTTAACAGAATCTTAGTGTTTAGAACAATTCAGCTGGAGACTGCCTACAAGGAAGAATAAACCTTATACATCTTTATTGCCACATATCTGAAGGTTTGGAAATAGCTTATAAACTGGGTGGATTTTTTCTACTGTAACCTTTTTTAAACAAAATAATCTTTAATCTTAAATAAAGAATAAAATAAAATAAAATTACAAACTAAAACTGCAAATTAAAAAGAGAAAAAAGGAAAACAATCTATCATATTATATTTAGCAATAGTCACGAGTTTACTAATTAATTCACTGCTATAATATGAACAATGGAAGGTATTATTGAAAGATATCATAGAATCTCTACCATAGTAATACATATTGCTGCATTCTTTGATTAATAGCAAATACTGCCTTTCAAAACAGATAAACAAACCAATGCTTGACATTTAGAATAATATCACTATTCCAATTTCTTAATATACCATATTTTTCGCTCCATAATACGCACCAGACCATAAGACGCACCTAGATTTAGAGAAGGAAAACAAGAAAAATATATATGAATATAGAGCACTGTGAATATGGAGCACCGAATATGGAGCAGCAGTGTAGTGAGGGCAGGAGGCGGAGCCTGAGAGGACCACAGATAGGTGTCCTCTCATGTGCCAGCTCTTCCTATTGACTCCTGCACTCTGGCGGGGTTCAGCACTGTAAAAGGACCCCGCCAACATGGCCTGGCTGCAATATTCGCTCCATAAGATGCACAGACATTTCCACTCACTTTTGTGGAAGGGGGAGTGTATCTTATGGAACGAAAAATACAGTAATTCTTTTGGCAATTCCCCCATGCTTGATGCAACCCTAATTTCTGAGAAATTCCAAAGCTTTGGTATGTAATTCAAAATTACGTTAACATCTTCAACATTTAAAGATTTCCCCATAAATCTGTAAATACACATTAACTTACTACCCCCAAAAGATGCTAAATGATCACTGGACTTTTTCTTCTAGTTGTCATCCTTATCCAGGCAAGAACAAAAATGAGACAAAATGTGTAAAAAAATGCAAATCAGAATCCAATTGGAAGGAACTTTTAGAATTATATATAAATTTGTTATTCTGAACAAAATGGCTTAATGATTAAATATTTCAGTCTTAAGCACAAAATACTTAAAATTCATTAAATTTTCAACTGAGTTAAATGACATTCAGTGTTGTTTCCAGGATTATAGTTACATCCTATTAACTGCAGCACCAAGATGCTTTGTTAACCCTTTTTAGAGGACTTACCTTCATAGATCTAGCACTGGACAGTGTGTTTAAAAAAATTATAATACTTTGAAAGAGCATTAGAGTGTTCTGTAAAAAATAAGACTGAACCTCTAATCTATTGCAATCAAAACAGGCACCAGATTCTGTCATTAGTGACTACATAAAAATTTTCTGTTTCTTCTGCTGACAAGGAGTTTCATGCATCTGCATGTTTTGTTTCTATTACTTTGCAGAGTACTAGTGTGCCTAAAGGTAAAGGTTTCCCTCGCACATATGTGCTAGTCATTCCCGACTCTAGGGGTCAGTGCTCATCTCCGTTTCAAAGTCGAAGAGCCAGCGCTGTCCAAAGACGTCTCCATGGTCATGTGGCTGGCATGACTAAATGCCAAAGGCGCACAGAACACTGTTACCTTCCCACCAAAGGTGATCCCTATTTTTCTACTTGCATTTTTTTACGTGCTTTCAAACTGCTAGGTTGGCAGAAGTAACGGGAGCTCACTCCGTTACATGGCACTAGGGCAGTGATGGCGTGCCAAAAGGGGGGGGGAATGCGGGGGATCACATGTGTGCGTGCCCACACTCATAATTCCATGCACCCCCGCACATGCACGCATGACTCCCCTGCTCCCAGCATGCAATGGCACGCCCATTTTTTCGCTCTCCCCAGGCTCTAGAGCCTTTCTAGGAGCCTGGGGAGGGCGACAATGGCCTTCCCCATCCCCTCTGGAGGCTGGAAACAGCCTGTTTCCCGACTCCCAGTGGGCCCAGAAGGCCCGAAAATCAGCCGGCTGGTGCACACATGCACGCCGGACCTGAGCTCGCGTGCCCACCGATATGGCTCCGCGTGCCACTTGTGGCACCCGTGCCATAGGTTCGTCATCACGGCA
Source organism: Diadophis punctatus similis (assembly GCA_023053685.1). Taxonomy (NCBI): domain Eukaryota; kingdom Metazoa; phylum Chordata; class Lepidosauria; order Squamata; family Dipsadidae; genus Diadophis; species Diadophis punctatus. The sequence goes on along the minus strand of JALIGW010000007.1, from coordinate 2,708,046 downwards.
CTAGGGATTCGAACCACTAAACTGCCAACCTTTCGATCAACAAGCTCAGCATCTTAGCCACTGAGCCACCGCGTCCTACTCCTGTGCAATTTTGAATACTGCATGGGTTACTTCCTCATGCTGCCAGTCACTGCCAACAGTGCCATTTGCTTGCAGCATTTACTGATTGCTCCCACCCATATCAGCTCATACTAATTAAAAGATTGCACATTGTATATAGAGAGAGAAGAAGTGGGGGATAGGGTGAACAGAGACAACTCTCCTTGTGCACCTGGTCAACTCCATCCTCTTTGAGACCCCTCCCTTTAGCACATCTGCAACTTTTCAGTTGGGTTGAATTTGGAAGTAGGTTTATTACTATATTCTTTAAGAAATAGCTTGATTGATAGGTCCCCAGCATAGAGCAATTCTATAATGTGACTCATCCCATGGGCAAGTGGCTAAACCTTCATTCCAGATACTGTCCTACTTTCATCCAACCCTGCACATCCTTTAAAGAGAGAAGGTAGTGATTAATTTTCCTCCAAGTCACAAGGAGAAGCAAGGGTAGGAAATTTACCTACTGCTTTTCTTAAATTGTCCCACATCAAAATTCTGGGACATTATTATTCACTGGTCTTGTTACTGAGGCAGATTGCTATGATTAGGTACAAGTTGAAGAAGTCCTTCTGTAAATATAAAAGGCAAAATTTGCAGAGTTTTATCCTTGAGGAAATTTTTCTTGGAATGCATTTATCATATATGCTTACAAATAAGCATTTTACAAATAAGATTTTAGGTGCCAAAATACCACCACCACCCCAAAAAAATAGGTTAGGCTTATTCATGAGTATGATTTTTTTTAAAGTACCCATAAATCCCATTTATATTTCCTCATAAGCCCATCCACCTATAAACTGACTCTTGGTTTTTTAACCAAAATACCATGGATTTTCCACAGGTAAGCCAATTGTGAAAACTAAAACATACAAACATTTTAAAGGTCAATGTTTCCACTGATGGAGTTATACTCAAGTATATATGGTAAAATAATTATTGATATCAGATACTCTGATCACCAAAATTTTCCTTAACCGATTAAATCTAACAATAGATAAAAAAGAATAGTATTTAGAATCCAGAAAAATCTGCACACAAAGACCTTGAAAGTTAAAGGCTAAATTATGTCCTTGAGAAACTGAACAATACCAAATACTGCAAATATTTCATGAGAAGCCTATTGTCTGTTGTTGTTGTCATTGTTGTTACTATTAACTTCTCTATTTTAAAACAGAAGAGCTTCTTTGCTGCTTGCATTTCAGTTCTCCTTGCTTTTGTATTGCTAATTCTTTGAAAATCTACTTCATCCTATTTTAGAACTGAACATTTTTTTGCAATTATAGACATTGATCCAAATACAATTTTTTTAAAATCAATTTTTATTGTCCCCCCCCCCCCCAACATACATGTTTTATGAACAGAGTGTTGTCCGGATCAATCTTACATATCTTTCCATATACATAATCCATTTTATATCATCCTCTATTTTCAATTTCAACCATAATATTCTCTTTACATATTTTTTAACTTAACTTATTTTCTTCTTAATATATAAACAATATTACTAATTGCCTAAAGTCCTAATCTCTTACAATAACATCAATTAACTATCATATTTATTCATTATCCATACACTTCTCGAATTTTTTATCCCACTACATTTCAACTTCATCCCTAATTTAACATAATTTAATTTAAGATGTTTTTAAAATTAAACCAAATTACCCTTTCACATTTCATCTGCTGTTCCATTTTCCTATAATCAATATACATCATTATCGTCAAATCTTACATAAAAACCCTTTCACTTGATTAACTATCCACCATTAATAATATATCAAATTTCCCATCCCCTTTTTTCTACTACCGGTAATCTGTTTTGCCAGAAAATATACTTCATCATATAGCTTAATTACTACTCATCTATTTTACCATAATCAATATACATAATCATATTTTAATCTAGCATGGAAACCCTATAACTTAATGAGCTATCCACAATTAATAATATTCCTTAATATGAACCTTATTTTCCTTCCTCCTTTCCACTAATTTTTAATTCTCTCAATAATAAATTTCACTTCTTATTAATTTCCTCCTTTTATCCCATTCCCTTAACTTCTTTTTTATTTATTTTATGTATCTTGTATCTTTTCTCCTGAGTCTTTTTTCTTTCTTTTGAATATAATATTCGAGTGGTTCTATATTTCTTTTGAATATAATGTTCGAGTGGATCTCTTCCCACTATTTCCCTCTTTACCCTTTGATTGATTCTTTTTTGAGGGATGTTCCCTCTGTCAGCTCTTTTCATATCACTGTAAATCCCAGTGAAATCATCAAACTGTTTTTTACTTCCAATCCCTTCTTCTTCAATATTGTTTTCTTGTTGCTCAATTATATTTTCACTTTCTCTCCTTTTTCTTGCTCTGTATATTCCAACAAAATTTCTGACTCTTCTCCTATTTCATACACTATATGTTCCAACAAAATTTCTGACTTTTTATCACCCTTTAAAGTTTCACACACATTTTTTAACATCTCAAATAATTCCTCATACATCCAAATCTCCATATTGCCAAATTAACAGACTTTTAATCTTTTTATATCATATCACATTTAATTAGTACTTAAGGTCCATATAGTCTCTCTCCTTTTTTTTCATCTTCTAGTATATCCAATTCAAATCTTCATCCAAACCAAACCAATTCCACAATTTAGTGTCTTCCACAGCTGTAGAAAAACAAAGCCAAACAGTGCAGGCAAAACAAACACTCCTTAAAAGTTCTCAGAGTTTCCAAATTTATCTTCTTACAGTCAAGGTCAGGTTACACAGCTGTCCTTGTAGATTACACAAAGTGTTGCAATATTTTCTTCTCTCCAGCAGATGACCATAGGTTCGCCATCACAGCTCTAGCCTATAGTACAACACTCTATTTCTTGTTTTTTAGTTCTTATATATTAGGAACATCATCTAGAAGGAAAAGGACTCATATGAGAACTTTTATAAAATTTAGTTGGTATCAAAGCACTGCTATGCAACTTGCAGCCAAAAATGTCAGTGCAGAAGGCACCTAATCAAGTTTCCAATCAAGTAACAATATTCGTATTCAGGATTCTGCATCCTGTCTATTCTGCCCCCTCCCCAATTTTCCAGTAACAATTAGCACCCAATGCTTATGGAAATATTCAGCCCTTTATCAGTTGGTCTCTGAGTTTTTCCTCTTTTTTCCAGTTTCCCTTATTTTATATGCACCTCTGTCTGAGGTAAACAGCATGTTTACATGCACATGCGCAGTTGCGCACACACAATAAGATGTTTAATGATTCCTCCTTCTTGAACCAGATGGTGCCGTTTGGCTACATGAGAATTGGTACATAGATAACCATTAGTAGATTTATAGGTCAGCAATTTGTGACAATAAGTCTTTCTGTTGGCATTTCATCTGAAGTTTATGAAAACAAAATACTCTTTATTGCAATTTCTCAACCTCAGGACTTCAAGACATGTGAGCTGCAACTTCCTGGATTCCCAGGCATCTTTAAGCTGCTAAGTTTAAAAAACACTGCTCTAGAGGCTCTACTCAAGGGTCCTTCAGCAACACATGCCGGCTAACTGAGCCAGAAAATGACAAAATATATTGAAATCATGCAAAGGATTTCCTTACTCTTTAATCTTCTTTTTGTATATTAAGAAAATTGCTAAGGTTGAGAAATACTGTTTTATGGGATTATTTAATTTTGTCATCATTTTTTGGACAGGTAGACCCTGTCTACCTGTCCAAAAGTTGCAATTATTAGTTGCAATTATTAACAATATCATATCTTCTGGAGTATACAATGAGCAATACTCTTGATTATATTTATATTGTTTTAGTCACTTGAGTTTATATAGACAGTAAAGGGGAACCAAGATGCAGAGCTCATTTACTAAATTTCTCCTGAAGGATTTGAATACTATCATACTGTAACACTTTAGAATACATATAGGTCCAGAAAGACCTGCACATAGTTTATTTACCAATTTACTCATTTAATCCTTTTCTAATTACACTAGCATAAATAGTTATTAATATTTTTATTACATTACTAATGAGAATCTGTTGAAGTTTCTGAATGAAATTATGTTACAGTCCTGTCCAACATAAATCAGTTTGATTCTGATTCCTGTTAGTTTTGATATATTGCATTAACTTCGTTTATTTAGAAAATATATTTACTTTTTTATTGCAAAAATATTGTCCATAAGCTTAGAACTGTTCAGTTTATCTTATCTTACATCCTCAAAATCTTCAAAATAAAGCTATATATATATATATATATATATATATATATATATATATATATATATATATATATATATATATATATATATATATATATATATATATATATATATATATATATATATATATATATATATATATATATATATATAGTGTGTGTGTGTGTGTGTGTATGTGTGTGTGTGTGTGTGTGTGTAGCATTTTTTGCTGATAAATGAAAATAAAGGGAGATATATATATGAACATTTTTCAGGAATAGCATTATTCTATAATATTAACATAATATTATAAACATACATGTTCTTGATCAATTTATAATTTAATAAACAACTGCTTCTGATTTTAAACATTTCATTCAATTCCCATCTTAAATTTATGTGAGCTTACACATGTACAAATTGCTTCTTACACAAAAATAAAACACTGTCTACAATTTATTGGTACAGCAATATGAATACATGTAATAACGTAGTGTGACTTCTTTTGCTATTCCTTAGTGTACAATAATACCAACTGTAGCCTATTCAGCAATTCATAGTAGTGCAACCTATGATTTAGCATGTGTAAATTTAATTTAAATATAGAAAACATCAGTCTGCTTTATCCTGGTTATATAAGGAGCATGTATGTATCATATCAGCTAGAATCTGTAAAGAAAAAATCAGGACAGCAAAGACCTAGAATGAACAAAGACTCGCAACAGAAGTCAAAGACAACAAAAAAAGCTTCTTCCAACACATTAACAGCAAGAAAAAAATCAAAGTAACAGTTGGTCCACTAAAGAGAGAAGAAGGCAAAGAAGTAACAGACAACACAGACAAAGCAGAGCTACCGAACACATTCTTCGCATCAGTCTTCACACAAAAGGAAACTGCAGCTCAACTACCCAGAAACATAAATATTAAAAACACATTCGAAGCAAGACTCAACCTAAGCAAAAATACAGTAAGAGGTCACCTATCTGAACTTAACGAATACAAAGCACCAGGATCAGACGGATTACACCCCAGAGTCCTAAAAGAACTAGCAGAAGTCATTTCAGAACCACTGCACCACATCTTCCACAAATCCTGGAACACAGGGGAACTACCTGAGGACTGGAAAAGAGCAGACATGGTCCCCATCTACAAAAAAGGTAAAAAATCAGACCCAGGAAACTACAGACCAATCAGCCTAACATCAATACCTGGGAAAATAGTGGAAAAAATAATTAAAAAGCAGATCTCCCATCATCTAGAAACAAACCAAGTAATAACCAACAGCCAACACGGATTTGTTAAGAACAAGTCATGCCAAACCAACCTCATTTCATTCTTCAACACGGTGACCAAATTAGTAGACCAGCAAAATGCAGTAGACATCATATACCTGGACTTTAGCAAAGCATTTGACAAAGTAGACCACAACCTAGTCCTTCATAAGCTAGAAAAAAGCAGGATAGATGGATTAACAATGGATTAACAATTGGCTGACCAACCGTACCCAGTGAGTAGTCCTCAACGGCTTTAAGTCCACCTGGAGAGAAGTAAGCAGTGAGGTACCACAAGGTTCCGTCCTAGGCCCAGTACTCTTTAATATCTTCATAAATGACCTAGATGAGGGAATAGCAGGAGAACTAACCAAATTTGCAGATGACACCAAGCTGGCAGGAGTAGCAAACACCCCAGAGGACATACTCAAAATCCAGAGGGACCTCAACAGACTCGAACACTGGGCCCAAACCAATAAAATGAAATTTAACATGGAGAAAAGTAAAATTCTGCACCTAGGTAAGAAGAATAAAAAATACACATACAAACTGGATGAAACCACACTCAATAGCAGCGATTGCGAGAGGGATCTCGGAGTCCTGGTAGACAGCCAACTAAATATGAGCCAGCAGTGTGCAGCAGCAGCCAAAAAGGCCAATGCAGTCCTGAGCTGCATAAATAGAGGGATACAATCAAGGACCAGAGAGGTACTAGTACCACTCTATAAAGCCTTGGTCAGACCACACCTAGAGTACTGCATCCAGTTTTGGTCACCACACTACAAAAAAGACATTGAAACTCTAGAGAAAGTGCAGAAGAGAGCATCCAGGATGATAAAGTGTCTGGAAAATAAAACATACAAAGAGCGGTTGCAGGAACTGAGCTTGGCCAGTCTGGCGAAGAGAAGGACCAGGGGTGACATGATAGCAGTGTTCCAATACATGAGGGGATGCCACAAGAGGAGAGAGTCAGGCTGTTCTCTATGGCATCAGAAAGCCAAACAAGGAATAACGGATGGAAGCTGACCAAGGAGAGATTCAACCTGGAAATGAGAGAAACTTTCTGACGGTGAGAGTGATCAACCAGTGGAACAGCTTGCCAGCGGAGGTTATGAGAGCCCCAACACTTGCAACCTTCAAGGAGAGACTGGACTGCCATCTGTCTCAAATGGTGTAGGAACTCCTGCTTGAGCAGGGGGTTGGACTAGATGACCTACAAGGTCCCTTCCAACTTTAATAATAAATAAATAAATAAATAATAAAATTTTATTTTAAAGAATAATATAATCACAGAACAAACAACTGTGAGTGGCTATTATAGCGCGCCGGAATCTGCATCCTCGTAGGAGCCCTGCCCCAGAGATTGTTAGGTATGAGACTCTCCTTCTGAAGTTGGACTTAGGGGTTCATGTGGGCCTTTTGTTAGCGTACCTACCTCCCACCTGCGTTACTACTGCCTGGGCTGCTTGAGGTGGTAGCGGGCTTGGCAGTGGAGTTCCCCAGGCTTATGGTGCTGGGGGACTTTAACCTGCCTTCAGCCAGCGAAACCTCGGATGCGGCCCCGGAGTTCATGGATACCATGACAACCATGGACCTGACCCAAGTAATCCAGGGTCCGACTCATGAGGGAGGTCACACGCTTGACCTAGTATTTCTCTCGGGGCAGTGAAGAGATGATCTGAACTTAGGGGATATAGTCATCTCCCCCTTGTCGTGGTCAGATCATTTCCGATTGAGGTTGGATTTCAGAGCCCCACTCCTCCCCCGCAGGGAGGCGGGACCAATTAGGTGGTTCTGCCCCAGGCGCCTAATGGAGCCAGAAGGATTCCAGAGGGAACTTGGGGAGATACCTGAAACCCTAGTCCACAATTCGTCGAAGTCCCTGGTGGCTGCCTGGAACAACGCAGCATCAGGAGCTTTAGACTGGACTGCACCTTTGCGACCTCTCCGTGGCAGTGGATTCTGGAAAGCTCCCTGGTTTACCGAGGAGCTCCGGGAGATGAAACGCCACAAGAGACATCTGGAGCGCCGCTGGAGAACCAGTAAGGCCGAATCTAACTGAAGACTGCTAAGAACTTTTATAAAGTCTTACATAGTGGCGATAGGAGTGGCAAAACATTTACATTTTTACGCTCTTATTGCATCCGCAGACTCTCGCCCAGCTGCCTTGTTTAGGGTGACACGCCACCTCCTTGCAAAAGGGGGTGTCGAGGAACACTTGCAGGGCAGAGCTGAGGAATTTGCACAGTTTCTGACGGATAAAGTTGCTCAGATCCGGTCGAATCTGGACTCTGGCTGGATAGGACCAGTTGAGTTGACAGGGGAGAGCCTTAGTCCGGTTTTATGGGACGAGTTTGAGCCAGTAACTCCTGATGATGTGGACAAGGCCGTGGGAGCAATGAGCTCTTCCACCTGTTTATTGGACCCGTGTCCCTCCTGGCTGGTCTCAGCCAGCAGGGAGGTTTCACATAGCTGGATCCAGGCGGTGATCAACACTTCTTTTAGAGAGGGATCCATACCACAGCCCTTAAAAGCTGCGGTGGTGAGACCCCTCCTTAAGAAGCCCTCCCTGGACCCAGCGGACTTGAAGAACTTTCATCCGGTCTCCAACTTGCCTTTTTTGGGTAAAGTTGTTGAGAAGGTGGTGGCTATTCAGCTTCTCCGGCTATTGGAGGAAACTGATTATCTGGATTCCTTTCAATCGGGTTTCAGGTGCAGCTACAGCACGGAAACTGCCTTGGTCGCCCTGATGGATTATCTCTGGTGAGCCCGGGATGGTGGTTATTCTTCCATCCTGGTGCTACTTGACCTCTCAGTGGCTTTTGATACCATCGACCATGGTATCCATCTGCACCGACTCGCCGGGCTGGGAGTGGGAGGCACCGTTTTGCAGTGGTTCTCCTCCTACCTCGCCGATAGGTCACAGTCGGTGTTGACAGGAGGGCAGAGGTCGTCTCCTAGACCCCTGACTTGTGGGGTCCCTCAGGGTTCGGTCCTCTCGCCCATCCTGTTTAACATTTACATGAAACCATTGGGGGAGATCATTCGTCAAATGGGCTGAGATTTCAACAGTACGCTGATGACACCCAGCTGTACATCTCCACCCTGTCGCAATTCAGGGAGGCAGTGGATGTGATGTGCCACTGCCTGTATGATGTTAGGATCTGGATGGGAAGGAATAGGCTCAAGCTCAACCCTGACAAGACTGAGTGGCTTTGGATGCTGCCTCCTAAGGATTATACCGACTGTCCCTCCTTGGTTTTGGGGGGAGACAAATTATCTCCCTCGGACCAGGTTCACAATTTGGGGGTGCTCCTAGATCCACAGCTAAAATTAGACCAACATCTTACAGCTGTGGCTAGGGGTGCTTTTGCACAGGTTCGCCTGGTGCACCAGTTGCGACCATATTTGGAGAAGGAGGCTTTACTCACGGTCACTCATGCCCTTGTCACCTCTAAATTGGATTACTGTAATGCGCTCTACATGGGGCTATCCTTGAAAAGTATTCGGAGACTGCAATTGGTGCAAAATGTGGCTGCGCGAGCTGTGGTGGGTGTCTCTAGATACACCCACGTAACACCCATACTCCACCAGCTGCATTGGTTGCCCATTGGTCTCCGGGTGCAATTCAAGGTGTTGATTATCATCTTTAAAGCCCTACATGGCTTAGGACCAGGTTATCTTCGGGACCGCATCCTACCTCACACATCCCTACGACCAGTTAGGTCCCACAGAGTCGGTCTCCTCCAGGTCCCTTCAACCAAACAATGTTGGTTGGTGGGTCCTAGGCAGAGAGCCTTCTCTGTGGGAGCGACGGCTCTCTGGAACCAACTACCCCCAGAGATCCGAACCATTCCCACCTTGCTGACCTTCCGGAAAGCCATTAAGACATGGCTCTTCCTACAGGCAGGGTGATTGAGATTGTTGCTTGTGTTGTTTTTATTCTTTTAATTGCTATTTTATTGTTGTTTTTTCTATTGTATCATAGCTGTTCTTATACATGTTGTACGCTGCCCTGAGTCCCCAGGGAGTAGGGTGGCATATAAGAATTGCTAAATAAATAAATAAATAAATAAATAAATAAATAAATAAATAAATAAATAAATAAATAAATAAATAAATAAATAAATAAATAAATAAATAAATAAATAACAAACAAACAAACAAACAAACAAATAAATAAATAAATAAATAAATAAATAAACTGGCCATGTAATGGTTTGCATCTTCAATTTTCTAAATTTTCTAAACAGTTCACTTTTATAGTCATTTTTGTTTCTGCTTTCAGAATTCTTTCTTGCAAATTGCATGAATGTTTTCTCTTTTACTTACCTTGATGTTTTTGTTCTTCAGCTGTCTATTTTAACTGCAGTTAACCACAGCTTCCAATTTTTATACTAAATACAAACAACCTCATTTTGTGGATGCCATGCGTGATGCCCTGTTCACTGTTTGCAATTATTTTTTATCTAAATTGTCCACTTCAAGAATCACTCAAATATGGCTTTAATTGTATTTCCACAAATTTAACCTTGAATTTTTCACAATAATTTTAAATATTTTTTAATGGTTTAGTTTTAATTTCACCATGAAAGATGTTTTCTGATTCAAGTATTCCTAAATATTTGTAGCTTTCATCTATGGCAAAGATTTTATGACACAAACATTTTTAATGGTAAAATGTTTTTATGTCATCATTACATATCCTTACAATATCAAATAAGGATTCAGTTTCAGTTTTTGATTTTCAATAAACATTCATGTGTAACAAGTGGCATATTTTACCACTTCATTTCGATAGATCATATCCACTTTATTCAAGACATGTGTGAAGTACACCAGTGATATAGTAAAAAGCAATTGAATCAATGAGTCCTCTTGATTTAAATCTCCTGATGCTTACATTTCAAATTTCTTAACCATTTACCACCAAGTTATTTTCCATTTTTATGTCTTCTTCTTTTGGGGGGTGGGAGTGGGGGGAGGGGATGTTTGCCTTCATGCCAAATACTACCAAACATTTCTCCATCCAATTGTGTGGAAGAAATTCAAATACCTTTTTATATAAGTCCATGCCATGATGATGATGATGATGATGATGATGACAATGACAATGACGACAACTTTATTTCCAGGGAGCTTCAAAAAGGCATATCCAAGTTGGGATCACCTACCTAATTTGAGGATGACCAAAACTTCCCTCTGGCACTTTAGTTCATGAATTTCCTGTATGTTGGAAAATATTTTAAAAATAAAAAAATATTGACTTTATGGTGGTTGGGTTATTGGTTCAAATAAACTAATTTTATTAGTTTACCTTATTGCCCTTCTTCAGATTTGCCATTCAAAGCATTTTTTTTCAATCTCATATACTGTATTTTTATTGTAAATATAAGAATTTTGAGCAGTTTCCAGGGGTTCCAGAGAATAAATGGCAGACCACCCCATAAAAAGTAGAGCTAATAACTGCAGTAAATAATGAGTAGACTGGATTTTTGATCCTCTCGGGACAAGGAAAGGATGGAAATCAACCTTAAGTGTTTCAAACAGTTGACAGATTGCAAATCAGTGGTATCTGGCAGGTTTTTAGCCTTGGGAAACAAGGGTTGCTACAACTTGCTCAGACTGTGTTTTTACCTTAAAAAAGACACTAAGTTTTCATATTTCCTTTTCTAATCACATTTGGAAATAGCTTGCTAACTATTTTTCAACTATTAGAGACCTTTAATTTAGCAAGTCTGCAAACACTGGGTGAGTCTGCCTTCAATCCTTAATGAAATTTTTAATTCAAGGAGAAGAATAAATAAACCTGATTAACAGGCTGCCACCCAGTCAATTGGGTTGAGATGGACAACTACAAAAATTAATTAAACAAACAAACAAACAAACAAACAATAAATAAATAAATAAATAAATACTACACAAAACATTATAACATTGGAGATACCAAAAGACGGTTTTGAAAAATGGAATCAGAAATTAACATCAACAATGTCAATAGTAATATTTGCTTCCATGAATAGATTGTATCTAAAACAGAAGTGGGTTCCTGCCGGAGCTGTCTGATACGTAGCTCCGGTAGGGAGTGGCCAATTGCGCAATTTGCGCGCGACCGCTCCGGAGCCCTCTCCACCAGTCCGTCCCGCGTGTCGCCATCTTTTTCGGTGAATTTTTGGGCGATTTTGCTTCTGCGCATGCACGGAAGCAAAATCTCACCAAACTCTCACAAGGGGACGCACGCGCGCGTGAGATTTCGGTGAGATTTTGCTTCCACGCATGCGTAGAAGCAAAATTTTGCGAGGGGGTGCGTGCGTGTAGCGAGCACGCGCGCGCCCAAAACATGGAGATGTGCGCACAGTGCACCGGCACCGGTAAGTAAGCAACCCGCCCCTGGTCTAAAAGATGTTATGGAAGAAACAGTAGAAGAGAAACAAGTGTTTTTTATCTGCCACTCAAAGCAGAGTTGACACTGAAAGTGGATCTACAAATTACAATCTATAAGGATGACATGGAAAAAGATATCTCATTAAATATATAAAAGAAATTGATGCTTTAAAAACCAAAAGGGAAATACAAATAATAAAGAGTGATTTAAATAATTATTTTATATTCATTTATAAAAGAGTTTCTTAAAACTTGGATGAATTTTATGAGAAGGGGCAAAAAAATTGAAAAGAAATCAAGATCTATGGCATTATTTGAATAGACTAAATGTTACAATTGTCAGAAGGAAAAGGAATATAAAATTGGTTTCTTTTATCAAGATTAAAATAAATATGTTGATATTTCTGACAAACCTTAATGAACCTTTGCTAATATCAAGACAATGATGATGCTTTATGAATTTGTTTATAGATAACAATAGCACTTAAACTTATATACCATTTCCCAACTCTTCACAACCCTCTCTAAGCAGTTTACAGAGTCAGCATATTGCCCCCAACAATCTGGGTCCTCATTTTACTGACCTCGGAAGGATGGAAGGCTGAGTCAACCTTCAGCTGCTGAGACTCGAACTGCCAAACTGCTGGCAGTTGGCAGTCAGCAGAATTAGTCTGCAATACTGAATTCTAACCATTGGGTCACTATGGCTGTAGAAAAAGAGATCGGATATAAAATGAAGAAATCACTGATTATAAATGAAGAGGAGATAAAAAGTTTTAAAAAGCATTTATAATTGTTGTGATGAGGCTTGGAAATCCCTTCCTTATATATTTATTTTCCCTTTCTTTATGTATTTATTAAATTTAAAATTAATATGCTGCCCTCTCATTGATAAGGTAACTGGGTGGAATTACCTATATTCTTAGTTCTCAATTCTTTTTCCTTTCTCTACATTTTTTCTTTTTCTTTGCATTTATTATTCTTTTTTTATTACTATTCAATTATTATCTTTACTAAAAAATAAAAAAAAGAATTCTCACAATTAAATTGTGGAGAAAAGAAAAGAAAGAACAAAAAAATTGCAGGAAGAAACAACCAAAATATATTAGGTTTTCCCCTGGTTTCCAAATATGCCTCAATTATGTATTTTGGTTTTCTTTGCATTTCACTTTTGTCTTAGTCAAGTTCTTGAAGAATTTTGTATTATATTTTTCCAAGCTTATTTTCCAAACAATTTCCCCAAAGCTTTATCCCACATCTTTACGGATTTACTGATTTCATGTGGTCAAAAATAAAATCATTTTGTTTTGTCCAACCATTTGGGCAAATACAAACACAATACATTAGCCAAGTAGTATACATATATCTGCTGTCCATACTAAGTGGGGAATAATGAATCTTCTTTTGGAAACATTTATCTAGAAAGACAAAATATATATTTAGGGGACTAGAGGCTAAAACATATAAAGAATGATTGCTGCAATTGGATACGTCTAGTTTAATGAAAAGAAGGACTAGGAGTTACATGAATAGCAGTGTTCCAATAACTAAGGGGTTGCCATAAAACAAGGGAGGTCAACCTATTCTCCAAAGCACCTGAAGGCAGGACAAGAAGCAATGGATAAAAACTAAGCAAAGAGAGAAGCAACCTAGAACTGAGGAGAAAACTGACAGAACAATTAATCAGTGGAATGACTTGCTTCCAGAAGTTGTGGATGTTCCAACACTGGAAGCTTTTAAGAAGAGATTGGACAACCATTTATCTGAAATGGTATTGGGTTTCCTGTCTGAGCAGGAGGTTGGACTAAAAGACTCTCAAGGTCCCTTCCAACACTGTTATTCTGTTCTATAATTCCAGCTTACCTAAGAAAGTCCTCTTGTTTATCTCACAATCCTGTATTTTCCTAAGAAATGCAAAGGAGAAGGGGGGAAGGCAATGTTGGAGCAAGTAATGAATTCAGGGATGCAATCCATATTCCAAGTGCTTGATCAAAACTTGATCAAAATTCCTGCCAGCCTTATGATAATTGTTTTTATCATTTTTGTTAAGTTGTGATAAGTAATATCTTCTATATAAAAGTATAGATGCTTTTGTGAAACAAAATTGAAGAAAACAGAACAATGCATTTGCTTCCTCTGTGACTATTCTTAACCCACCCACCACCAATTTATAAGGTCAAGGACTCATGATTAGAGGCACTATTCAATGTTTCTATAACAACACAGCATTGAGAGAACAACCTGCAGAACTCTTAAGGAACAAAGGGCAGATTGACTAATACGCAGACATCTGTCCTCCAGTAAATCTGTTTTATTTTGATTACTAATAGGACTAGATTTCAGTCTACTGTAGAATTTGCCTGCTTAATGTATGAAGATGGACAGCAAAATTAGAATAGATCTTTCACAATTGTGAACTCTGATGGAAGAGATACTATCTGTTCTATTATTCTTGAATCTGGTTATCTTGACTAGTCTCTACATTAGAATCCTACTGACCTACAACACAACACTCCATTTCTTGTTTGCTAGTTCTTATCTTCTGTATTAGAAACATCATCTGGAAGGGATAGAACTATAACTACTTCAGCTTCAATCACAACAATACACGAGCACACAACAGATACAAACTCAAAGTGAACCGCTCCAGACTTGACTGTAGAAAATACGACTTTAGCAACAGAGTGGTTAATGCCTGGAACTCACTACCTGACTCTGTGGTTTCTTCCCCAAACCCCCAAAACTTTACCCTTAGACTGTCCACTGTTGACCTCACCCGATTCCTAAGAGGTCAGTAAGCAGCGTGCATCAGTGCACCAGCGTGCCTACCGTCCCTGTCCTAATGTTCCCTCTTATCAGTACCCATCTTATGTATATAAACAATGTTATATCTATGTATATTACCAATACGTACTTGACAAAATAAATAAATAAATAAATAAAACTCATCTGAGAACTTTGATCCAACTTTAGATGATATAAGTACTACCACTACAATTTGCAGCAAAAAGTGATGATGCAGAAGGCCCCTACTCATATTTCCAACCAAGCAGCAATGCTCTCAATAAGATACTCCACTCTGTTCTATTCTGCTCCCTCCCCAAATTTCCAGTAACAATTAACATTCCATGTCCTTAATCAGTTGGTCTATGAGTTTTTTCTCTTTTTTCAATTTCCCTTAATTTCTATGCACCTCTGCCTGAGATGAAGGGCATGTTTACACACACATGCATACACAGAGAGAGAGATGTCTACTGATAGCTTCCTCTTGAAGCGGTTGATGTAATGTGCCGCTGCCTTGACGATGTCAGGGTCTGGATGGGAGTGAATAGACTCAGGATCAACCCTGACAAGACTGAGTGGCTCTGGATATTGCCCCCCAAGGACTATGTCGACTGTCCCTCCTTGGTTCTCGGGGGAGAAAAATTGACTCCCTCAGAACAGGTTCGCAATTTGGGTGTTCTCCTAGACCCACAGCTTAAATTGGAGCTACATCTTTCAGCTGTGGCTAGGGGGACCTTTGCACAGATCCGTCTTGTGCACCAATTGCGACCCTACTTGGAGGGGGAGGCTTTGCTCACAGTCACTCATGCCCTTGTCACCTCACAGCTAGACTACTGTAACGTGCTCTACATGGGGCTACCCTCGAAGAGCATCTGGAGACTACAATTCGTACAGAATGCAGCTGCGCGAGCTGTGGTGGGTGTACCGAGATACACCCACGTAACACCCATTCTCCGCCAACTGCATTGGTTGCCCATTAGTCTCCGGTTGCAATTTAAGATGTTGGTTTTGACCTTTAAAGCCCTACATGGCTCAGGGCCAGGTTACTTTCGGAACCGCATCCTGCCACATACCTCCCTATGACCAGTAAGGTCCCACAGAGTAGGCCTCCTCCAGGTCCCATCAGCCAAACAATGTCGGTTGGCGGGCCCATGGGGGAGAGCCTTCTCTGTGGGAGCCCCATCTCTCTGGAACCAACTCCCACCAGAGATCCGGACTATGCCCACCCTACTGGCCTTCCGCAAAGCAGTAAAAACATGGCTCTTCCGGCAGGCGGGATAAAGAGAGGATACCCCCATGTATGAATGGTTTTTAAATGCAATGTAATGTTTTTAAAATGCTATTTTATTGTATCGTTCTTATCTCTGTTGTATGCCACCCTGAGTCCTACGGGATTGGGCGGCCTATAAGAACTTTTAATTAAATTAAATTAAATTAAATTAAATTAAATTAAATTAAATTAAATTAAATTAAATTAAATTAAATTAAATTAAATTAAATTAAATTAAATTAAATTAAATTAAATTAAATTAAATTAAATTATTAAATTAAATTAAATTAAATTAAATTAAATTAAATTAAATTAAATTAAATTAAATTAAATTAAATTAAATTAAATTAAATTAAATTAAATTAAATTAAATTAAATTATTAAATTAAATTAAATTAAATTAAATTAAACCAGATGGTGCTGTTTGGCTGCATGAGAATTGGTAAAGGATAACCTGTAGTTAGCAATGGTTCAATTTGTGACAACTAGCATTTCTGTGGGTATTTTATTTGTGGCATGTGAAAACAAAATGCTATCTCTGTGGCAGTTTTTCTCAGCTTCAGCACTTTAAAATGTGTGGGCTTCAATTCCCAGAATTCCCAAGCCAGCAAGGCATCTTAAGCTTGCCAAAGTAGAGAAACACTATATAAGAGATGACTTAAAGAGATGACTTAAGAGATGACTTAAAAATTCTTCAACAACAGTTAAATTGGGTAGTTGTTAAGCAAGCAAGAAAATGACAAATATAATGAAATCATGCAAAGGCTTACTTTATTTCTTGATCTTATTTTTGTTTGTTAATAAATTAAAACATCAGTATTTTTATTAACCATTGCTAAAGTTTTGAATTATATTATTATTATTCCTAAGAAAGAAACTCCACCTAGTCACCTTGATAAAATGGATCAAATTGATTTCCCAAATAACAAGTCCTATTTTTATCCCATCAAGCTTATGCAGTCCATTATGAAAAATGTTTGAATGCACAAGGGTATTAAATTAGAGGAAAAGGTTTTTTTAAAAGCACAGCAATCTTTATCTGGATGGGGTGGTTTAGCCTTGACTTTTAAATTAATTGTAAAATGTTCAATCAACAGGTGTTCTAAATCAAGAAAGCATTTCCCACTCACCACTCAAACTTGAAATGTAGTTGGTGCTAGAAAACATTAGCTTGTTTACTAGATAGAAATCCTCTAGCTATTTAGAACAAATACATCATTTTGCTCAAACAAATCACAGTGCTGTAGATCTTTGAGAAGCCATAAAGTACTCTTCCTTGAATATCTTTAGTCATAGTCTGAGTGTGTATATCCTCCTTGGTTTAACAATGCCATCGGCAGTGTACAAGGCAAAGCATGTTTTGTTAGCACTACTAAAATAAATAGGATTTAAGTCTGATTGATTTTGATTTGGTTGGATTTCACCCTTTAACTCTTTAAATTTTAAACTATCACAGTTCAATGAGTTGTTCTATCAGGCAAATTCATTTATAGAGCAGTAGTTAGGATACCCGTTATCCATATTAAGGAATAACATTCCTAATAATTTCTATATTATTCATATCTGGAAGTATCACAGATTATTTCCACAGCCCACACTTTATCAAGTTTTAATTATTATTTCATTTTCCAGGTTTTTTTTTAATGTGAGTGTTGATATGTCATTAAACAGGTACTAATTTACACCTGATGAGAGCCGATTGGTTTGCTGTTTTCAGTGGATCGAAACTGATTAACAATTTGGAGCCTTCTAATGTTGATGCTTCTTAATTACTATTTGCTATCCACTGTAGACTAGACTTCTGTTTATTGATGAGTTGCAATTTATTTCTAGTCTTCTCAGTCTTAACAGTGGTCAGATCTACATAGGTCCTATATTCTATCAGTATCTTGGCTGCTTCATTCTTGGAACACATGACACATTATATTAATGACTGTATTATGTGTTTCAAGACTATCAGCTTGTCCTGTGGGATAGTCCCCAGAAAAGATGTATATTAAAAGGAAAAAAATCAAATGTTTTCTTTAGGCATTATGAAACTGACAAGAAAGGCTTACAATCCACTTCACTAATAAAACTGGTTTTTGAAGTTCACTACAGAACACTAAGGAAAGAATGGAGAGGGAGGAGTACTCCAATCTCTGTTTTCCCCAAAGGATTTTCACACACACACACACACACACACACACACACACACACACACACACACACACACACACACACACACACACATTATATGTCAAAATACTTAACATGGTGTCTGCTGGGATTTGTAGTACTGCACTCCAGGGATCATGAGAATCTCATTTTATCTTATGGTAATGATATAGATATATATATATATATATATATATATATATATATATATATATATATATATATATATATATATATATATATATATATATATATATATATATATATATATATATATATATATATATATATATATATATATATATATATATATATATATATATATCTTTACTTAAAAAA
Source organism: Diadophis punctatus similis (assembly GCA_023053685.1). Lineage (NCBI taxonomy): Eukaryota > Metazoa > Chordata > Lepidosauria > Squamata > Dipsadidae > Diadophis > Diadophis punctatus. The sequence goes on along the minus strand of JALIGW010000007.1, from coordinate 2,689,541 downwards.
ATTCCTTTCCAAGTCCAAAGCCAGTTAAATTTTATCTTTTATGAAACTATAGATTAATTCAGAAAAAAAAGGAGAAAAAAATCATTCTTCAGATCAGTTTCCAGAGGAAAGGGCTGGTAACAAAGCGAAAATAACTTTCTCTTCTACACCAACGTCTCCAATTGCCATATTGTTGGCACTCCTTATTAAGCTACTTTGTTTCTTTGTTTCTTCCATCGTAAAAACCCAGGAATGGAGTTAAAGAACAAACTGGTACCTCTAGGACTCCTGTCTTTCTCTGGCTGCTCTCTATATATTTAAAATAATTGTACCTTCCTTTGCAACAGTAGCGGTGGTCGCAGCATCTTGCTCCGCTTTCAAGCGGAGGCTTCCGACTTCCCGGAGCAGCAGACAGGCTACCTGGGGAGCCCTCACCCTACGCGCCCTAAGTTGGCTTTTAGGGCACTAGGGGGGCTCTACCCCACCTGTCACGCTCTCATCTCTCCCCTTCGCCCGGGGGAGAGATTTTCAAGCCGCCAGACAGCTGATCTGGCGGCTTTTACAGAAAGTTAGGACGTCCTGCGAGGAGCGCCAGCGACGCCGACGGAGCCAAAACCGGAAGTCAAGAGAGAAATAAATGTTAATTCTTGGTTGGGTATGTGAGGTGTAATGTCAGCATTCGTTTGTTCATTTTTCAGTTTTACTGTTCATTTCCAGATCTTAAAATTCCCTTGCTTTTTTTTATAAATTTATTTACTGATGATTATTGAGGCAGGGGAAGCTGAGTGAAAATCTGATCTACTTATTCTATGAATATGTGTATTATATTTTACCAATATATGCCTCAGCATTCTTGGCTTTAGGAGCTGCCAGTGCTCCATAGAGTGAAGGTGGTAGCATTATAATGGGCATCCATTCTTCCATTTTCATAAATCTGTTCATATGGACGTTAGGCACGATGGTGCACTTATGCACGCCCCTTACAGACCTCTTAAGAATGGGGTGAGGTCAACTGTAGACAGTCTAAGGTTAAAGTTTTTGGGGTTTGGGGAAGAAACCACAGAGTCAGGTAGTGCATTCCAGGCATTGATTACTCTGTTGCTGAAGTCGTATTTTCTGCAGTCGAGTTTCGAGCAGTTTACATTAAGTTTGAATCTATTGCATGCTCGTGTATTATTGCGGTTGAAGCTGAAGTAATCATTGACAGGAAGGACATTGTGGCAGATGATTTTATGAACTACATTTAGATCAGATCGAAGGCGACGTAGCTCTAAGTTGTCTAATCCTAAAATTTCAAGTCTGGTGGAATAAGGAATTCTGCTGTGAGCAGAGGAGTGGAGGACTCTTCTTGTGAAGTATTTCTGGACTCTTTCAATTGTATTAATGTCCGATATGCAGTGCGGGTTCCAGACAGGTGAGCTGTATTTGAGGATTGGTCTGGCAAATGTTTTGTATGCTCTGGTTAGCAGAGTAATATTGCCAGAGAAGAAGCTATGCAAGATTAGGTTGACAACTCTTAGTGCCTTTTTGGCAATGTTGTTACAATGGGTTCTGGCACTTAAGTCATTAGATATGAGTACTCCAAGGTCTTTAACAGAGTGAGGATCATCTATAAGGTCGTGTCCTCCAAGTTTGTATTTTGTGTACGGATTCTTTTTGCCAATGTGTAAAACAGAGCATTTGTTGGTTGAGATTTGTAGTTGCCATTTATCAGACCATTGTGATACATGGTCAAGGTCTTTTTGAAGGGTAGAAGTATTGTCGGTGGTGTTGAATAGTTTAACATTGTCAGCAAAGAGAACGCAGTTGCTTATAATATGATCACAAAGGTCGTTGATGTAAATAATAAATAGTGTTGGTTCTAGAATGCTGCCTTGAGGGACACCACTGTTGACAGGTGCAGGATTTGATAGGGCATTCCCTATTTTAACCATTTGTTGCCTGTTTGACAAGAACTCAGTTATCCAATCATGAAGGGGACCAGAGATGCCATAAGATTTTAGTTTCCGGAGTAGTTTGTCGTGTACTACTGAATCAAAGGCTTTGCAAAAGTCTATGTAAATTGCGTCTATTGATTTACTTTGATCCAGTTGAGAAGTCCATATGTTTTTGCAGTGTAGAAGTTGCAGGTTACAGGATAATTTTTTTCTGAAACCAAATTGTTTGTTAGAGAGTAGGTTGTTAGTTTCTAGTGAGGGGTGATGGATTGATTTATGATTGATTCCATGACTTTGCAGGTGACGCAACACAAAAAGATTGGTCTGTAATTTTCAACGTTACTTGGATCTCCTTTTTTGAAGATAGGGATGACTGTAGCTAGTGACCATAAGTTGGGTAAGGAGCTAGTCCTGAAGGATTTTTCAAAAATTATGCTTAGAGGTTCAGCAATGGTTGTGGAGAGCTTTTTTAAGAAATATGCACATAGTCCATCAGGTCCAATGGATAGAGATCGTTTTAGGTTGCGTAATGCTTTTCTAACATTATCTTCTGTAAAATCGATTTGTGTCAGATCGTTGCTATTGTTTGACGTGCGACTAGGAAATATTGGGCATGAGCCATTGCTGTTAACAAAGATGGAGCCGAAGAATGTGTTAAAGAGGTTGGCTTTAATAGCTTCATCATTATATTCTTTACCATTTGATCCTTTGAGGGGTGGGATGGATCTTGAGTCTTTGAGTTTGTTGTTTACAAAGTTGTAGAAGGCGCGTGTGGATTTTGTGCGCAGAAGGTTTTCTTCTTGAATTTATTTATTTTATTTATTTATGAGATTTATATACCGTAAGCACTCTCTAAGCCAGTGGTGGCCAACCTTAAGCATACCATCCGCCAAATTTTTTCGCAGATGATTCAGATCCGCCATTTATTATTTATTTATTTATTTTATAGTCATTTTTTCAGGGTCCACTTTTTTCAATTCAACCAAACATTACAGGAATTTACTGACCAGCTTGTTGTCTAGCATATGGATTGAGAGAGAATGACTGGCCCAAGATCAAAAGTACAAAAGTACAAAGTAACAAAAAAAGCTTCTTCCAACATATTAAAAACAAGAAAAAAGTCAAGGAAACAATTGGTCCATTACAGGGAGAAAGTGGCAAGAAGATGACAAGCAACAGGGAGAAAGCAGAGCTACTTAACACGTTTTTTGCATCTGTCTTTACACAAAGGGAGAAAACAGTCCAACCTATCAAAAACAGCATCACAAAAAACATATTAGGAACACAAATTAAAATAGGGAAGAAAATGGTAAGTGAACACCTGTCTACCCTAGATGAATTCAAATCACCAGGACCAGATGGATTACACCCCAAGGTTCTGAAGGAACTGGCAGACGAGATCTCAGAACCACTGAACTATATCTTTCAAAGATCCTGGAGCACCGGGGAACTGCCAGAGGACTGGAAAAGAGCTGATGTAGTTCCCATCTTCAAAAAAGGAAAAAAAACGGATCCAGGAAACTACAGACCTATCAGCCTGACCTCAATACCAGGGAAGATTTTGGAAAAGATAATCAAGCAACGAATCAATGAACACCTAGAAGCAAACAAAGTAATAACCAAAAGCCAACATGGGTTTGTCAAAAACAGATCATGCCAGACTAATCTTATTGCATTCTTTGATAAAGTGACAAAATTAGTGGACCAGAGGAATGCTGTCGATGTGGTTTACTTGGACTTCAGTAAGGCATTTGACAAAGTAGATCATAACCTACTACTAGATAAAGTAGAAAAATGTGGGTTAGACAGCATCACCACCAGATGGATTCAAAACTGGCTAACCAACCGCACTCAACGTGTAGTGCTCAATGGAACTGCATCTACATGGAGGGAAGTATGCAGTGGAGTACCCCAAGGCTCTGTTTTAGGCCCAGTACTCTTCAACATCTTCATCAATGACTTGGACGAGGGGATAGATGGGAAACTCATCAAATTTGCAGATGACACCAAACTGGCAGGAATAGCCAACTCTCCAGAAGATAGGCTCAAGATACAGAAGGATCTTGATAGACTTGAACATTGGGCGCTATCAAACAAAATGAAATTCAATGGTGAAAAAAGTAAGGTTCTACATTTAGGCAAGAAAAACAAAATGCACAGGTACAGTATATGTGGTACCTTGCTCAACAGTAGTAACTGTGAGAGGGATCTTGGAGTCCTAGTGGACAACCATTTAAATATGAGCCAGCAGTGTGCAGCAGCTGCCAAAAAAGCCAACACAGTTCTAGGCTGCATTAACAGAGGGATAGAATCAAGATCACGCGAAGTGTTAATACCACTTTATAATGCCTTGGTAAGGCCACACTTGGAATACTGCATACAGTTTTGGTCGCCACGATGTAAAAAGGATGTTGAGACTCTAGAAAGAGTGCAGAGAAGAGCAACAAAAATGATTAGGGGACTGGAGGCTAAAACATATGAAGAACGGTTGCAGGAACTGGGTATGTCTAGTTTAATGAAAAGAAGGACCAGGGGTGACATGATAGCAGTGTTCCAATATCTCAGGGGTCGCCACAAAGAAGAGGGAGTCAAACTTTTCTCCAAGGCACCTGGGGGTAGAACAAGAAGCAATGGGTGGAAACTAATCAAGGAGAGAAGCAACTTAGAACTAAGGAGAAATTTCCTGACAGTTAGAACAATTAATCAGTGGAACAGCTTACCTCCAGAAGTTGTGAATGCTCCAACACTAGACATTTTTAAGAAGATGTTGGATAACCATCTGTCTGAAGTAGTGTAGGGTTTCCTGCGTAAGCAGGGGGTTGGACTAGAAGACCTCCAAGGTCCCTTCCAACTCTGTTGTTATTATTATTATTATTATTATTATTATTATTATTATTATTATTATTATTATTATTATTATTATTATTATTATTATTATTATTATTATTATTATTATTATTATTATCAACCAGCTGTCTTTCATGGCTCAAATGGGCTAGAACTCAACCAGTATCCTGGTTTCTACCCTGGTGCTTTAACCATTAGAACAAACTGGGTCTCCTATTTGATCCATTTTGAAATTGTCTACAAACAGTATTTGTTTAATATGGAAATCTGGACTTGGAAAAACAAGTGTCCTCCAAAAGTCTACAATGCAGATTTTACCACCACATTTCTGCCCACCATGGGCAAAACGTCCTGAAATAAATATTCTAAGAGGAAGCATTCATACCACTACTTGCATCCAGTTCTTTCCAGGTACGCGACTGACCTCAGATTTGGGAAAAGAAAAAAAATCAACCAAAAGCCCTTTCCGGATTGGGGAAGAATGTGGGGGGGAGATAGCCCCAAGTAGGCGCTCTCCATTGAAACTAAAGAAATCAGAAGGAGAATGAGAGCGAGACTTCCTCCCCTTCCTTTCCTTTCCTTTCCTCCTTCCATCCTTATTCAAGGATTTCTCCCTTGGACCACAGCCTAGGCAGGCCCCCAATCAGATTTGCTGAAGCAAGGGATGGAAAGAGCAGCTGGCGGCAGCAATCTGATGAAGAAACAAAGGAATGCCCCGCCGGTTCTGGGATCCCAGGTAAACACGCCTGCTTTATTATGGAGAGGAGAGGAGCAGATGATTTGTGATTGGAAAACGGAGAGGGAGAAGCGGAGTCGGGGGAAGTCGGGAGGAGCGGTCACAGCGAGCTGGTGCTTATCTGTCATCTGGCTTCTCTGTGTGCCAGCTGAGCCACGCAACCGCCCTTTCTTATTCTAATCAGCACATGCCTTGGTTTCCCAAGACGTCATGCAACCGCCACCGCAACAGCCCGACATTAAAGGGCAACTACAGTGGCGTATTTGCAAGCGGCCCTTCTCTGAAGCTTGCTCTGCTGCAACGGTTGGCTGGTGTAAATGGATCCCACTCCAGACGCGGTGGATCGAGCGGCACATGAGCGGCGGGGCCGGCGCTTGTGACTGACTACTTCCTCCACTGCTATGCTCTTCTATGACTCGTGGACTTCAACTCCCAGAATTCCTGAGCTAGCATGATTGGCTCAGGAATTCTGGGAGTTGAAGTCCACAAGTCATAGAAGAGCCAACTTTGTCGCTTCGTTTCGTCACTGCCGGAGTTTGACTTCGAACTGCGCGCACTCTCCAGAATTATGCAGGAAGAAGGGGATTGGACACTCGCTAAAATTTAGCGAGCGAAAGTGATTCCAACCTTCTTATTGTCCAATCCCCTTCTTCCTGAATAGTAAGCATCAGTCTTTTCTGTCTGTTGGATGATTGCAATGCGCCACTTGCAATAATCCAATGCGCCACATTTGGCGCATGCGCCACGGTTTGGCCACCCCTGCTAAGCGGTTTACACCATTAAGCAATGTATATATTTTACATTGCCCCCAACAATCTGGGTCCTCATTTTACCTACCTCGGAAGGATGGAAGGCTGAGTCAACCCTGAGCCAGTGAGATTTGAACAGCTGAACTCAAATGATCACAGTCAGCTAAAGTAGCCTGCAGTACTGCTCTCTAACCACTGCGCCACCTCGGCTCATTTGAAATGATGTGAATGATGTGATAATTGTTATATTTGGTCTTTAATTGGCTGCATAGATTTTTGTAGCGGCTTTTGAAGTTAGCAACGTAGCCAGTTTTGTTCTTCCACCAAAGGGATCTTTTTTTTGAATTGGAGCTTTCTTATTTTTATGGGTAATTTGTTTTTCTTGGTTTTGGTGATAATTAGTGGTATATATAATTTAATGAGTCTTTGCATTTCGAGCAAAAAGATATTGTAGTAGTCTTCGGCAGTATTACAGTCAGAGAATAATGTTTCCAATCAAGAGATGAGATGTCAGCATCAATGATATCATAGTTGGCTTTTTTGAAGTTGTAATTGGTTATACTTTTATTGTGGTCGTTATTGTTGGGACATATATTGAGACAAAAGTCAATCATGGTATGGTCACTGCTGGAAAAGGGTTCAATTGTAGTCCATAAATTGAGTGTAAACTGTTGCAGAAGATGAGATCTAGACAGTTGCTGAGTCTAGTATTATTTGTTACTACAGTAGTTGTTCAAGCCCTAGATTAGTAATAGCATTGTAAAGGGTTGAGTGTATGGGTTTGGTTGAACATTCATTTAAGGTCCAGTTAATATGAGGTAGGTTTAGGTCACCAAAAAAAATAAGAGGGTGTAGGTAGGAGGCTGCCCACATTAGTAGTGAGGTTAGCTTGATCGCATGTGAGATGTCGTAATCAGGGGCTCTGTAGCATAGTAGGAAGCGAAGTGTGGTATTTAAGGACAGTTCACAGATGATGGTTTCTGGAAGATCTAGTTCGTGTCTAACTTGGATATTTTTAAGGTTAAGTGATTTTTTGTAGAAGAAGGCAACTTCACCTTCACCTTCACGATCGGAACTGTAAACCTGATAGTCTCTTACTGTAATAATGGAGTCAGGGAGGGATGCATTCAGCCATGTTTCACAGACAAATATAATGTCGAATTTAGCAGTTTTTAATAAGAGGAGGAGTTCGGGTATTTTGTTTATGATGCTTCTTGCATTAATTAGTTTGCATTTGAGATCAGCAGTGGTTGATATTGAGGAAGTAAGGGGCATGTATACCTAGTTTTGGGTGATGAGGGATTGGTTTTGGGTGATGAGGAATTGGTTTTGGATGATGAGAGATTGGTTTTGGGTGATGGGTTGGATGGTGGATGGTGGATAGCGGGACTTAGTTTTGATGGAGTTAGTATCATCTTGTTTAAGAACATGACTAGCCGGTCACAGCCAAAAATTGGCCTATTAAGAAAAGGATGACAATACTTCTCTTCCACCATTACTTCCTAGCACACAGTATGTATCATATGCTACCTCCAAAATTTTGGAGCTAACAAATAGTTATAAAGTTTAGTAGCCACTAATAATCAATTCCTCTATGAATTTGTCCTAACTTTTCTGAATTGTTGTACATTCCCACATCAGGTTGTCACAAATTCTTAGTTCAATTATGTACTGAATGAAATTTTTTCCTTTTATTAGTCTTTAGTTGACCCACATTTAACTCAGATGCATCAATTTATGTTCATTCAAGGCTCTTTCCAGAGTACCTTTGATTTGTGGGTGCTGCTGTGGTTTTTTTTTCAACAATGTCATATGATTATCTGCCTTTTCCTGTCCCTTCTCCTTTCTGTTGGGCTAAGCATGCATCACTTTTCTATTAGTACAGCAGCAGTATATGATGTAAATCTGAGTGCAGGATAATTCTTACCCCCTTCCAGTATTCTAGGATTTCTTCATAAGTAAACCTGAGCAGAACTGAACTGTCAAGCAAATAAAGTTTGTTGCAGGGTTGTTGTTGTTTTTAAAAACCCCGGTTCTCTTCCCATTTTACCTTTATTGTGTTTCTTCAAAGGAAACTCACTTTACAGTAACTATTTCAAATTTTACATTGCTTGAAGAAGGAAGATCATTACAAGTATCTTTATTTTCTGGTTTCTTGACTCTTGTCTCTTGAAATCAAGCTTCATTTTTGCTAATTCACAGAGTATGGTTTCTTGATGTTTCTAAGTCCCTAGAGAGATGCTAAATATGTTAAAAGCTGATAATCTTGAAAATAAATGCCTCTCCAGTGTTAGGGTGGTGGGCATGCTGTGAAAAATTGAAGCAGATATGTCTTGATTGCTTTCATGTTAAATGGACTGAATATTGGACTGATTTCCCAACAGCCAGAAGATTTCCCATTAAACTTTATTTGTCCAAATCCTTTGCTGTGGCAATTTTCATTTATGAGTCTCCAGACAAAAGAAATCAACAATTGCTAATTCTCAAAGTACTGAAATAATATTTTATTACAGTGTTTGGTCCTTCCAAGCTTCAGGTCCAGTCCAATTAAAGTTAGTCATGATTATTCTATTGAAACCAATGGAAGATAATAACTCAGATCCCCTGCTTTCTAGTAGGGAATTCAGCATGTTCTGGTTGTTATGAATTCTTATTCGTATGTCATTCTGTTATGAATTGCTCCTTTCATAACAAGCACCTGTACTGATAGACACTAAAAACATATGTGATATCTTTATTGTTTACTACCCAAACATTTTCTATCAATTTTGTAATTTTGTTTCAGGGTTTTCCAAATGTCTCAGCACCAAACTTGCACCAAAGGGAATGCTATGCTTCCGTTAAAGGTAATCCATTGCTTTTGTGTTTTTTAGCATTTTGGTACTTCAGTATTATTCTTGTACACTAAGAGGGTACCCTAAAAATTCACCCAATATCAAGTGATATTTGGAAAGGGAAGCTATTTTCATAGAAATTTAACTGTTGTTATTCATCTCTTCACTGAGCAACTTCTTCAGGGAAAACTATCTGAAGTACTATATTAAAAATGTAAACAAAACATAACAGGAAAATTAAGACTATTACCCCTACTATACCATCTCCAATTCAAAAACCTTTATGTTCTATTTTCTTTGTTTAGAGATGAGAGACCCCATAGTTCCTATCTCATATTGGAGCTCCTGCAGGCACTAAGTTTACATTACTGAAATTCAAAAACAATAGACACAGTGCAGTTCTGGTTTTTGCTTTTTAATAATGAGAAAAACAGATGCATTAAATCTCTAATACTGCAGCATACCTATTTTACTCAAAGGAGTCTATCAAATCCCCCACCTGCCCAGTTAATAAAAGGACCAAAGATTTTAGCTCTTCTCGCTCTAGTGATGTCATTATATTACAATAATATCTCATACAGCTCTTGGAGAGAGAAAGAAGTAGGCAAAGCATTCAGTGTATAGTTTCTGGAATTGTTTCTGACCTCCTTACTAGCAATGGCCATAGGACGTATCTGTATTTTCTACTGTGTAACAAAGTAACATGTAGTATATATGTGTATCTCTGTACTTTCTTTCCAGAGCTAATCAGGGTTTTTCTATACATGTTGCCCATGTCTGGGTGTCTGTGTCTGTTCATATAGCTAATCAGGAGGAAATGCTTTGCTTTCCTAAAAGGCAACCCATGTTACTTCTGGATGTATTTCTGTTCTCTCTATTATTTATTTGTTTGTTAAATTTATTTGCCACCCATTTTGCCACGGGGCTACTCTGGGCAGCTTACAACAATAAAACAGGGAAAAAATGATAACAATATAAACAAAAAAATAGTAAAGAAATAAAACAATAAAAAATAAACAGTGGAAGTATAATAATATGAAAATTTAAAAATGAGCAGAGGGAGAGCAAGAAGTACAGAGGGGAGGTGGAGGTGGTTAGTCTAGCAGCCACCTCTAGTGATGTATTCTCCTTTTGGTCCCCAGGCCCACCAGCAAAGCCAGCTCTTCAAGCCCTTGCAGAAGGATAGCAGGGTGGGGGCAAATCTCACCCTGGGAAGGGGGAACAGGATGTTCCAGAGGACGGGCACTACAATAGAAAAAACTCTTTTTACTGGATCCTGTCAGTCAAAGTTCCTTGACCGATGTGATTTGAAGTAGGCCCCCTCTGCTGGCATGAGTAGGGTGAGTTTGTCTTAATGGGACAAAGTGGTTCATCAGGTACTCTGGACCTACACCACAGAAGGCTTTAAAAGTCATAAATTGCACCTGGAAACAAACCAGCAGCCAGTGCAGCTCACAAAGCAGTGGTGAGTCATTCTATGGGTTCCAAAGATTGCCACATCTTGTACTAGTTGAAGCTTCCAAATGCATTTCAAGGCTAGCACCATGTAAAGCGCATTGCAGTAATCCAGATGAGAACTGACTAAGGTGACTCAGCAACAGAGAGTCCTAATCCAGGAAAAGTGGCAGCTGGTGCACTAACTGGAGCTCTGCAAAGGCTCTCCTAGACACAACCACCACCTGATCTTTGAGCAAAAGTTGCAAGTCCAGGATAACTCCAAAGTTGTGAACAGGGTAGTACAACTCTGCCCAGAACTAAAGATGTCAAAGACCTAGATCTTGAAGCTCCATGCATCCAAAGCGCCCTGGTCTTGTCAGGGTTCAGTCATAGTTCTTGGGGGAGAAAAACTAACTCCCTCGGAACAGGTCCGCAATTTGGGAGTTCTCCTAGATTCACAGCTAAAATTAGATCAACATCTTACAGCTGTGGCTAGGGGCGCCTTTGCACAGGTTCGCCTGGTGCACCAATTGCGACCATACTTGGAGAAAGAGGCTCTACTCACAGTCACTCATGCTCTTGTCACCTCTAGATTGGACTACTGAAATGCACTCTACATGGGGCTACCCTTGAAGAGTATCCGGAGACTTCAACTGGTGCAAAATGCGGCTGTGCATGCTGTTGTGGGTGTCTCAAGATACACCCATGTAACACCCATACTCCACCAGCTGCATTTATTTATTTATTTTATTTATTTTGTTATTCTTATATGCCGCCCAACTCCCGAGGGACTCGGGGCGGCTTACAACAAGGAGAAATACAAGAATAAACAAAGAAATTACATAAAATTTAAAAACAAGTACAAAAATTTAAAACAATTATTTAAAACAGCAACATCCATTCGACACATACATACTTGGGGGGTAGGCTCAGGTGGAATTAAGTTGTCCCCCCCACCTGCAGGAAAAGCCATGTCTTAATGGCTTTACGGAAAGCCAGCAGAGTGGGGATAGTCCGGGTCTCTGGGGGTAGTTGGTTCCAGAGCACGGGGCCAGCCACAGAGAAGGCTCTCCCCCTGGGGCCCGCCAGCCGACATTGTTTGGCCGACGGGACCTGGAGGAGGCCAGCTCTGTGGGCCCTAACCGGTCGGAGGGAAGTATGAGGCAGAATGCGGTCCCGAAGATATCCTGGTCCTAAGCCATGAAGGGCTTTAAAGATGGTGATCAACACCTTGAATTGGACCCGGAGACCGATGGGCAGCCAATGCAGCTGGCGGAGTATCGGTGTCACGTGGGTGTACCTTGGCACACCCACCACAGCACGCGCAGCCGCATTTTGCACCAGCTGAAGTCTCCGGATACTCTTCAAGGGTAGCCCCATGTAGAGCGCATTGCAGTAGTCCAACCGCGAGGTGACAAGGGCATGAGTGACCGTGAGTAGCGCCTCCTTCTCCAAATATGGCCGCAACTGGTGCACCAGGCGAACCTGTGCAAAGGCCCCCCTAGCCACAGCAGAAAGATGGTGGTCCAATTTTAGCTGTGGATCTAGGAGGACCCCCAAGTTGCGGACCTGGTCTGAGGGGGTCAGTTTCGCACCCTCAAAAACCAAGGAGGGGTAGTTGTCATGAACCTTAGGAGGCAATATCCACAGCCACTCAGTCTTATCGGGGTTTAGTCTGAGCCTGTTCCTCCCCATCCAGATCTTAACGTCGTCCAGGCATCGGCACATTACATCCACTGCCTCCCTGAAGTCAGACGGGGTGGTGATGTACAGCTGGGTGTCGTCAGCGTACTGATGGAAACACACCCCATGTCTGCGGATGATCTCACCCAACGGTTTCATGTAGATGTTAAACAGGATGGGCGAGAGAACCGACCCCTGGGGCACCCCACATAATAGGGGCCTAGGGGACGATCTCTGCCCACCTGCCAACACCGACTGCATCCGATCGGCGAGATAAGAGGAGAACCACCGTAAAACGGTGCCTCCCACTCCCAACTCGCCGAGCCGATGCAGAAGGATACCATGGTCGATGGTATCGAAAGCCGCTGAGAGGTCAAGTAGCATAAGGGTGGAGGAGTTCCCCCCATCCCGGGCCCGCCAGAGATCATCCATCAGGGCGACCAAGGCAGTTTCTGTACTGTAGCCGCGCCTGAAACCCGACTGATAAGGATCTAGATGGTCTGTTTCATCCAGGAGCTGCAGAAGCTGAGTCACCACCACCTTCTCCACAACTTTCCCTAAAAAAGGTAAGTTGGAGACTGGACGATAGTTCTTCAAATCAGCTGGATCCAGGGAAGGCTTCTTCAGGAGGGGTCGCACCACCGCAGTTTTTAACGACTGCGGTACGGATCCCTCCCTCAAAGAAGCAGTGATCACCGCCCGGATCCAGCTGCATGCCACCGCCCTGCTGGCCGAGACCAGCCAGGAGGGGCACGGGTCCAATAAACAGGTGGAGGTCCCCATCGCTCCCATAGCCCTGTCCACATCCTCGGGAGAAACAGGCCCAAACTCCTCCCACAAAGATGGATTAAGACTGGCCCCTGTCAACTCTATGGACTCTGCCCTGCCAGAGTCCAAGTCCAACCGAATCTGAGCGACTTTATCCGACAGAAACTCAGCAAATTCCTCAGCTCTGCCTTGCAAGTGTTCCTCGCTCCCCCCTTTTCCAAGGAGGGAGCGAGTCACCCTAAACAAGGCGGCTGGACGAGAATCTGCGGACGCAATAAGAGCGGAAAGATAGGATCGTCTTGCCGCCCTTATCGCCACTAAATAAGATCTGATGTAAATTCTTAATAGTGTTCGGTCAGACTCGGCTTTCTTGGTCCTCCAGCGGTGCTCCAGACGTCTCTTCTGGCATTTCATCTCCCGGAGCTCCTCGGTAAACCAGGGAGCTTTCTGGGATCCACTGCCACGGAGAGGTCGCTTAGGCGCAATTCGGTCTAGAGCCCCTGATGCTGCGGTGTTCCAAGCAGCCACCAGGGAGTCAGCCGAATTGTATACCAGGGTTTCAGGTATTTCCCCAAGTTCCCTCTGGAATCCTTCCGGCTCCATTAGGCGCCTGGGGCGGAACCACCTAGTCGGTCCCGCCTCCCTGCGGGGGAGGAGTGGGGTCGTGAAATCCAGCCTCAGTAGGAAATGATCTGACCATGACAGAGGGGTGATGACTATGTCCCTTATCTTCAGATCATCTCTTCACTGCCCCGAGAGATATACTAGGTCAAGCGTGTGACCACCCTCATGAGTCGGACCCTGGATTACTTGGGTTAGGTCCATGGTTGTCATGGAATCCATGAACTCCTGAGCTATCCCAGAGGTTTCACCAGCAGATGGCAAGTTGAAGTCCCCCAGCACCATAAGCCTGGGGAACTCAACCGCCAAGCCGGCTACTGCCTCGAGCAGCTCAGGCAGGGCCTTACTTACGCAGCTGGGAGGCAGGTACGTTAAGAAAAGGCCCACCTGAACCCCTAAGTCCAACTTCAGAAGGAGCGTCTCACACCCGACAATCTCCGGGGCAGGGATCCTACGAGGATGCAGGTTGCCCATTGGTCTCCGGGTGCAATTCAAGGTGTTGATCATCATCTTTAAAGCCCTACATGGCTTAGGACCAGGTTACCTCCGGGATTGCATCCTACCTCATACTTCCCTTCGACCGGTTAGGTCCCACAGAGTGGGTCTCCTCCAGGTCCCGTCAGCCAAACAATGCCGACTGGCGAGGCCTAGGGGGAGGGCCTTCTCTGTAGGGGCCCCTATTCTCTGGAACCAACTACTCCCAGAGATCCGAATTATCCCCACCTTGCTGGCCTTCCGGAAGGCCATTAAGACATGGCTCTTCCTGCAAGTGGGGTGATTTTGAGACAACTTTCCCCCATGTATGCATGGTTTTGTATGTCTTTTTAAAACTCTTTTTAAATTGTTTTTAATAATTTTATTGTTTAGTTGTTCCTTAAAATGTTGTACGTCACCCTGAGTCCTCAGGGAGTAGGGCGGCATAGAAGAACACTAAATAAATAAATAAATAGCCCCTTGTCCTCCTACAGGCCCCTACAGCCTCCAGGCACTGTCAAAAGATAGCAACAGTATCACTCGGATCATCAAATATGGAGATGTAAAGTTCAATATCACCAGCATATTGATGATATTTCAATTCATGGTGATGGATGTTCTCGCCCAGCAACTTCATGTAGATGTTAAATGGAAGTGGAGAGAGTAACAAGCCCTGTGGTACACCATAAGAGTGTGGCCAGGGGCTGGATCTCACACACCTATCAACACTGATTGAAACAGGAACTAAACCAACACAGAACTGTGCTGCCTAGTCCTAAGCTCCATAGCTGGTCCAAAAGAAAACCATTGGAAGCTGCTAAGAGGTGAAGGAGATCCATAATGGTTGCACTATCCCCATCCTGCTCTCATTAAAGACCATCCATAAGTGTGACCAGTGATGTTTCTGTTTAATAGCTAGGTCTGAAACCGGACTGATAGGGGTTTAGGAAATCTGTTTCATCCAGGATCTTTTGAAGCTGCCAAGCAAACACCTTTCCTACTACCTTCCCTAAAAAGAAGAGATGGGGAAACTATTGAGGGAGGTTGGATCTAGTAAAGATATTGTTTTAGGAGTGGGCAAACTCTGTTATGTCTGTATACAATCTATGCACTGAATCATATGCCCACGAGGAAGAAGTAGAGTGAAGAGTGGTTGTCCACATTCTGTGCACTGCCCTTCCATTCATGGAAGCTTTTTTGTGTTTCAGGCTTTTCTCTGGCCCCTATGTGGATCCATTCTTTTCCAGGTTAATTTTCCTTTTGATGGCTTTGACCCAATACCAAATGTGGTTCTATTATGTTCTGTCCTCAGCGATTATCCAGATGATCTACAGATAAACCTTGTTTCTCAGCCTTTAAAATTTGAAGATGTATACTGGCTGGAGAATTCTGGGAGTTAAACTTTACGCATCTTCAAGTTACCAAGTTTGAAAAACACTGAAATAAAACAAATGGACAGAGTCCATTTCACAATTTCTTTCCTACAACTTGTTAAATGGGAATATATAAGTAAGGAACTAATACAATTCCCCCACCCACATCTCCCAGCCTCAAAAAATGTGTGTGCTTCTATATTAACCTATTTCAGTATCTAATGTATCTGTTAATTCTTTTTGTAGTGGAGGTATTTCAATTGTTTAAAAAAAATAAAAGGAAAGGGGGAAAGGTGGGGAAAGGCAGAAGTATAATTATTTCCCTGTAGCAAGGCAATCCCTCAGCTTTTGAACAATGGTGAGAGTGAGATTAAATGTTAACTGATACTGCTATTAATTTATTATCTCTTTAAGCCTTTACTCTGTTTGCTGAAGGCTGCCCCCCTCCCATTAATTTAGAAATATTTTACACTAGAATGCTAGAATCAATTCAGAGGCATTCTGTGAATATCTTTTCAATCCCCTTTTCAGAAATGTTGGCTCATAGCCTGATAGTGAATTTATCAGGCTATGAGCCAATATTTCTGAGAAATTACAGCGAAGTTGCAATCCAAGCCACTTATACATCTCAATGGTTGTCTTACTTGATTTTTCTAGTTAATTCAACATAGCCTTGTAGTACTCAAGATGTTTCCTCTGAGGTTTTTTAAGTCTTAATAGAAATATTTTTGGAGGATAATCACCCAGGTCAAAGAACTGTCTAGAAACTGATTATCTTACTACTTAATAACTGTTAGGCGCCTTTCTTTTCTTTTCTTTTCTTTTCTTTTCTTTTCTTTTCTTTTCTTTTCTTTTCTTTTCTTTTCTTTTCTTTTCTTCTTTCTTTTCCTTTCCTTTCCTTTCTTTCCTTCCTATGAGTTGCTCCTATGCTTTTTTTTCTTTTCATTAGGAAAAGTTCTTTCTAGCCTTGTTACAATGTGGGAATATTAGCAACAATATTATGAATGTTCATTCTCCAGAAGCATTTAAATATTTATTTGAATCATTTGAGCAGTCGTAAGCAGCAGTTTCTTTGCAGTGTACTTGCAAAGATAGCTGCAAATCCTGAACCCTTAACCCTGGTTTTAAGCCAGAAGTTTGATTTTCCATGGAATTTGCTCTTCTTTTGGTGCTGATCTATCTAGCAAAAGCACTTTGGTATCTAAAGCAAAAAAAACAATGCTCAAAAGCTGACTGGTCTACAATTGAAAGTATGAATGGCATTTCCCACCACATGTGAAACAGTACCCTAATTTAGAGACCTTCATCAGGGACAATAGGCAACAACAAAAAAAGTTGGCAGCCTTGGCTGTGTGATTGAAGTCTTGTTTTTAAGAAGGGACAGGCCTTGGATTGCACTGCCATGCTTGCCATCTTGAGCCCATCCCACCTTTCATAGATGCCCTTGTGCTCCAGATAAATCATGTGGCATAGATAGTTCTATCTTTTAACAAACAGACCAAATTAGGAAGTCACCAAAACAATCCTTTTACTCTGTCTAGTAGTAGAGCTGTTCCTCCTATTATTACATTTAGATTACAAATAGTCCTCACTTAATGAACACAATTGGGGCAGGCAACTCCATCACTAAGCAACATAGTCACTAAGTGGAATATCACATGACTGTCATAAATTCAAACAATAGCTGAATGAGGCAACCAATAACCAAAGATTACCCTGTAGAGGTAATCTACAACATTGTAATTGATTTCTAACTTATTTACAGCCTTTAAAAGCATTAGAAATGCTGGGGGAGAAAAACTGTCAAATTTAGCTTTTCCAAGGAATAGTTGTGATGATAGTTTGAGTACAGACATTCTTCCTTGTATGTGTTTAAGGCAGGGAAATGGGAATTTTAAGAATAGCAGAACCTATGCTAAAATAGAGGGAGTGGAATGGCTTATCACCGTCAGGCTGCTTGTGGACCTTTGACTTTCTTTTGCAATTTGCTTTTTAGTCATTACTGTTCTATATTGCTCAATTATTGAATCCATTGTTTAACCACTTAACTGTTCATAAAACAAGGTAATTATTTAGTTATTTGTCTACTTGTTGGCTCCATCTTCACCCCAGGAGTTGAAGATGATGTACATAGTACTCCGTCTTTTTTTATCTCTGCTACAACAAACTCTGAAATTATTGAATGAATAATTAGTCCAATGTAATTTATGAAATTCTGTTGTTGATTAAACCTGGATCGCCTCAGTCCTAGTCCAACACTGTAAAATTCCTGTACCACAACAGCATCTCATTTGTTCCCACACACCCTTCTCATTCTTTTCCTAAACACCAGAAGGCAAGATAACAAGCAATGGATGGAAACTAATCAAGGAGAGAAGCAACCTAAAACTAAGGAGAAATTTCTTAATAGTGAGAACAATAAACCAGTGGAATGGCTTGCCTTCAGAAGTTTTGGGTGCTCCATCACTGGAGGCTTTTAAGAGGAGAATGGACAGACATTTGTCTGAAATGGTATATGATCTCATGCTCAAGCAGGGGGTTGGACTAGAATCAGGGATCGGCTGCTGGGGGTTAGCAGGGGTTCAGGAGAACCTTTAGCTAAGATTCTGTGCAGTTTGGAGAACCCCCAATCCCACTCCTGGCTGGCCCTGCCCACCCTACCCTGCCCCTCCCAGGAGTCCCCACGCAGGCCATTTTTTTTTAATTGAAAAGTTTTACAAGTACAAAGTACATACATTTTTATCTTTTCTACCCCCCCTATCTCCCCTCCACCCTTCTTCTCCCACTCACCCTCCCCCCCACCCCCCTCCCGGACTTCCCAGAGAAAAACACAAGGTATAAATTCAAGACAAAAAATATAAAACTACATAGTACTAAAACAAACTATTAATTCAAAAATATCTTTTCCTTTCTTAACTCTTTGTTATCCATAAGCTTGAAAGTATAATCTATTATTTCCTCAAACAACAAACAATAATATACTAATTAGATTATATTAATCTGAAACTTTTTCTGAATGTATTCCGTCCACCTACTCCATTCCAACACATATCTTTCATTTGAATGATCCTTAAGATAAGATGAAACCTTAGCCATTTCGGCCAGATGTGTCACTTTCAATGTCCATTCTTCAATTGTAGGTATATCTTCCTTCTTCCAATATTGTGCCACCAGCAATCTGGCAGCCGTTATAAAATTCAAAATCAATTTAGTCCGTTGTTATTCCCAACAGAAAGAACTGTGGTGTAAATTTAATTTTTTTCTTTAAGATATTTTGTATAATCCACCAAATTTTTATCCAAAAAGCCTTAATTTTTTTACAAGTCCACCATATATGGAAATATGTAGCATCATCACATTCACATCTCCAACATTTAGGCTGTAAATTGGGATACATACACGCCAATTTTTTAGGGTCTAAGTGCCATCTATAAAACATTTTATAAAAGTTTTCCCTCAAGTTTTGAGCCTGTGTAAATTTAACATTTGTGACCCATATCTTTTCCCATGTATCCATCATTATAGGTTCTCCAAAGTTTTGAGCCCATTTTATCATACAGTCTTTAACCAATTCTGATTCTGAATACAATTCCAATAAAATATTATACAATCTTTTTATATGCATTGGACCATTATCTTTAATTTGTACAATCAAATTGTCTTCATTTTGCAAAATACCAATAATCTCTCCATCTGGCCTGTATTTGTCTGTATTGAAACCATGTCCTAACTATACCTTCCTCTTTTAATTTCTCAAACGATTTTAGTTGAGATAATGTTCCATCTTCAAGAAGAAGTTCTTTATATGTAATCTTATCTGAGTTTTGTTCCAAATTTATATTTTCTATCGTGTGTCTGGGTACTGTCCACCAAGTATTTTATCATTTAACTTGCATTGGTACTTTTTCCAGACACGCAATAAAGCATTTCTTAATATAGGACTCTTAAAAGCTTTGTCTACCTTTTTATCATATATTAAATAGGCATGCCACCCATAAAGCAAACCATATCCCTCAATATTTAATACACCCTCTTCCGTTAAATTAATCCAATCTGTAATTGCTGAGAGAACTGCTGCTTCATAATACAGTTTTAAGTTAGGCATTTTTAAGCCCCCTCTTTCACGTGTATCCTGCATTATCTTCTGATTTACCCGCAGCTTCTTCCCTGCCCAAATAAATTTATTTATCCCCTTTTGCCACTCCTTTAAAGTTCCATCTTTTTTAAGTATTGGTATCATTTGAAAGAGGAATAGAAACCTTGGTAGAACATTCATTTTGACAGCAGCTATCCTTCCCAGCAGTGACAATTGCAATTTTTCCCAGTTTTCCATATCTTTCTGTATTTGTAACCATAATGGTTCATAATTATGTTGGTATAGTTTTGTATTTGTGGACATAATATAAACCCCTAAGTATTTGATCTTTTGAATTACTTCAAAACCTGTTACCTTTTCTATTTCTTCTTTTTGGCTTCTTGTCATATTTTTAACTATTATTTTTGTTTTGGCTATATTTATCTTAAAACCAGATACTTGTCCATATAGATTAATTGTATCCATCAAGATTCTAATAGATTGTAACGGTTGGGTCAGAGTAACAACCAGGTCGTCTGCAAAGGCTCGTAACTTGTATTCTTCCTGTCTAATCTTAATCCCCTTTATTGTATCAAGTTCTCTTATTTTGCTAAGTAGTATTTCCAAACTCAAGATAAACAACCAAGGGGATAAAGGACATCCTTGTCTTGTTCCTTTTTCTATATTGAAATTATCTGTTAACCCACCATTAATTATTATTTGCGCTGTTTGTTTTTGATATATTGCCTGAATAGATTGTACAAAATAATCTCCAAGTTGTAATTTTTCTATTAGCTTTAATAAAAATCGCCAATTCAATCTATCGAAGGCTTTCTCAGCATCCAAAAATATCAGTGTTGCCGGGACCTGGTTGTTCTTTCCCAAATACTCTAATAAGTTAACAACTTGTCTAACATTAGTTTTCATTTGTCTACCTGTTAAAAACCCAGTTTGATCATGATGTATTATCTGTTGTAAGACTATCATTAATCTATTTGCTAAACTTTTTGCAAAAATTTTGTAATCTAAATTTAAAAGTGAAATCGGCCTGTAGTTTTTTGGATCTGTAAGATCTTGACCCTCTTTTGGGATCAGAGAAATAAAAGCAGTTTTCCAAGATGGAGGTACGATACCTCCCTTTTGAATATTGTTAAACAATTCTTTAAGTGGTTCCACCATTTCTTCCTGCAATTTTTTATAATAAACAGCAGTTAATCCATCTGTCCCCGGGGCCTTGCCCACTTTTAATTGTTTAATTGCAAATACAATCTCTTCTGAGGTTATCAATTGATTTAAAGTATCCCTCTGAATCTCAGTAATTATATGAATATTTTGTTGCTGTAAATACCTATCTATCTCTTCTTCCCTAACTTTATCCACACTATATAATCCTGAATAAAAATCTAAAAATGATTTTTAATAAGTTCTTGTTCATAAGCTTCTTTACCCTTATATCTGATTTTTTCAATAGTTCTTAATTTTTGCTTCTTTCTTAGCATGTATGCCAACCACCTCCCCGGTTTGTTTGCATTACTAAAAATATTAAATTTTGCATACTGTAAATTGGTTGCCACTTGGTCTGCCATTAACATAATGAACTGACCCCTTAATAAATTAATTACCTCCTTAATTTTCTTATCCATTGGATTAGAGATTAAGGCCCTTTCCTGTCTTTTAATCTCTTCTTCCAGTTCTTTCCACTTTTCATCTTTTTTTCTTCTAAATTTGTTGTTCAAATATATCAAAATACCTCTCATATAAGCTTTACTGGCATCCCAAACCATTTCCAAGGGTGTGCCCTTCTGCATATTATTAACAAAAAATTCTTTCATTAATTTTTTACATTCCCTCACATTATCCTCATATCTAAATAAATTGTCATTTAACCTCCATGACCTTCTGGGTCCATTGTTGTCTTGCAGTTCCAACCAGACCGGACTATGATCCGTTAATACTCTTGAACATATCTTCGTCTTCTTTACCCTAGAAAAAAGATTATTAGTAATCAAAATAAAATCAATCCTTGAAAAAGATTGGTGTCTATCGGAAAAGAAAGTAAAATCCTTTTCTTCTATATTTCTTTCACGCCAAATGTCCCTCAGCTCCCAATCTTCCATCATCTCAAAAAAGGACTTTGGCAATTTGGCTCTTGAAAAAGTATTTTGGCTTGGACCCTTCTTGTCCTTTTTAATGTCTGGTACACCATTCCAATCTCCCAGAAGGATACAGGTATTATAATCCCATTGTATTAACTTTGTATGTAAAAAATCATAAAATTTCTCTTGTTGTTGGTTCGGGGCATATACGCCAATCACCAGTATTCTTTCTCCTTTATTTAAAAGTTCTATAGCTAAAAATCTTCCTTGATCATCTGCTTCAATCAATTTGGCAATCAGATTTTTTTTGACATATATTACAATACCATTTTTCTTTTCTGATGCCGATGAGGCAAAGTGTAATCCTAATTTTGAATTTATCAAATATTTTTGGTCTTGTTTTCTAATATGTGTTTCTTGAAGGCAGACCACATCGTTGTTAAATTGTTTAAGGTAATGATTTATTTTTCTTCTTTTCTGTGGCGAATTTAATCCATTAACATTCCAAGTTAAAAATCTACTTCCCATCTGCGGGCTTCTGAAGCTTCTGGAACATTGACTGATGATCTAGGAACTGCCGTTCCTTTCGTCTTGCTCCTCCCACTGCTTCAGATTTAGTAGTTTCTTTGACTTCAAGCTGGGAGTGCTGTTGTGCCATTTCCTGCATACGTTTAGTTGCCGCTCTGGTCTGTCTCTGTTCTTTTATCTGTTGTTCTCCAAATAAATCCAAACTTTGATCCGGAATTGTAACAATATCACCTTGACCAGATGGGGCCTCTATTTGCTGGACTTCTTGTTGTCTTACTCTGTCATTCTCTTTTCTCCTTCCTTCTGGTGATCTCGGTGTCCCAGCCTTTAAAATGTATGTAAAAAAATCTCTTGCTTTTTGGACCGTGTTAAGTCGATGTCTTTCTCCAGCATAAATCAAGGAAATGCCATTTGGTACCTCCCATCTAAATGGTAATTGTTGTCTTTTAAGCTCCTCTACCAAGAAGGAAAAATCTCTTCTGACCCTCAGCATTCTTGGAGGAATCTCTTTCAGTGTGATCAATTCTTGTCCTCCCACCTGTAGCTTGTTTTGGTACGTTGCTTGAAGAATTTCATTGCGCAATGCTCTATTATTAAAATATACTACAATATCTCTTGGAAGGTTTTTCAATCTAGCCACTCGGGAGTTGACCCTGTAAACCTTGTCAATCTGCCACATCAGCCCTTCCTTATTAATATCCATCACTTGAGCAAAGGCTTCTCCCAACAGCTCTTTCAAATCCTCACTTTTCTCCTCTTTCAGTCCTCTAATTCTGATCGCAAATTCCATGTTCCTGTAATGAATCAATGTAATTTCATCTGTAGTTTTCTCTTCAACTTCATCTATTCTCTCTCTTAATGTTGCTGTAATATCTCTAATTAGTTGAACTTGCTCATCCAAATATTCCACATTATTTGCCAATCCTTTAAATGCCTCCAAAATATCAGCTCTAATTTCATTGTTACAGATTTCAATTTTGTCAGATACAACTTGTATCTTGTCATTTATCATCTCCTTAATTGTCTCATTAGATTCATCAATTTTTTGTTAAAGTTGGTAGATATTTGGATCTGCATAGCTTTAAGACTTTCTTGCAACATCGCCAGAGTTAATGGCTGAGGCTGGGGTTGAGATTGTGCTGCAAGGGTTTGCAACTTGGTAGTGGGGGTGGGGGAGCTCTCCGCACTTTTGGAGGAAACCATCTTTACAGATTTAGAAGCCATCAGGATTAAAGTAAATCTTTAGTCAGATATTCCAAATTATTTTAATCTGGTGCCAAAAAGAAGAAGAGTCTCAAATATAAGTGCAAATTCAAGTCAAATCCAGCAGCTCTCTTGCGAAAGCCTGTCAGCAAAAATGAAACTTTTCTCTTTGTTCTCACTTTCACTCCCTTCCCCTTTCAAGCTTTCAACGCCATTTTAAAACCAACTTGCTTCTTTGTAATTCAAATGAAAGTCAATAAGAGTTAATTAGTAGCTACTTGCCCAATCTTGCCTCCTGGTTTTCCCTGCTGCTACAAATAATCTTCAATCGGAATCTGTTGTTTAAAGCAGTGCTGGTCGCAATCTTCTTGCTCCGCAAAAAGCGGAGATATCCAAGGTCCGGAGCAGCAGCTGGTTGCCAGGGAGCCTTCTCCTTATGCCCCCCTAGGTCTTTTCCTAGGGGGCTTGGGGGGGCTCTACCTGTGCCTGCATGCTCTTCGCCCTTCCCTTTGCCCGGGAAGAGGCTTTTCTGCTGCCAGTCAGCTGTTTTTAAGCTTTCTGGCGGCTTTTACGGTGCCGAGGATCGGCGCTCCGGAAAGGAGCGTCCACGAAGATCGGAGCCAAACAGGAAATCTCCCACGCAGCCCATTTTGGATGCAGCTAAGTGCAGGGCATGCGCGGAGGCTTGGGGAGGGCAAAAAACAGGCCTCCTGGAAGTTCAGTAAGGCCTCCAGAGGGCCTCCAGAGCCTGGGAGGCCATTTTCGCCCTCCTGGAGGCTCGAGGAAAGCCTCTGGAGCCCAGGGAGGGCCAAAAATGCCCCCCATGGTTCAGGAGGTCGACTAGGCCATGGCCACTATGGCCACGCCCACCCAACATCTGGGCAGAGAACCCCTTGCTAAAATTTTTGAAGCCCACCCCTGACTAGAAGACCTCCAAGGTCCCTTCCAAATCTGTTATTTTATGTTAAAAACTAATTTCTAAGACATATTACAAAATCCAGTAGCAGAAAGTAAACAAAGAGATACAGAATACTTCCCTTTATATTGCCTTAGATTGATCAGTGATACCTATCAGCTGCTATGTAAGAGTTTCCTAAGCAAAACATTCATATATTTTAATATGTGGAACAAGTGAGTTTCACAAATTTAACAATATAGATAGGCTTTGTTATATATAGTTCTGTCTGATGATTGAAGCAACACTGAAATTGCAAGAAAAACAAATATTCAAATGTTGTGACAAACAAATGTTAGCTCCAGACTTGGCTTGGATTCGTTTAGGGGTGAAATCCTCCTGGTTCACTCTTACCTGTCAGTCGTCGCAGAGCCGATGGAGCCAGTGGCGGTTGCAGCGTGGGGCTGCCCCCGCCCGCTTCCCCCACCTGCCTGGACGCCACCATTTGAGTTCCTTTGCCCTCTGCGCATGCACAAAGCGATCTGCATGCGCAGAGGGCAAAATAACTCAAATGGTGGCGTCCAGGCGGGCAGGGGAAGCGGGCAGGGCAGCCTCGCGCCGTGACCACCACCGGCTCCATCGGCTCTGCGACGACCGACAGGTAAGAGCGAACCGGGAGGATTTCACCCCTGGATTCCTTCCAATGTGGGTTGGCATTGATTGAATGGATTGGGAAAAATATCAGTTTCCCTCAATCTTAGTTATTGTGTTTGTAAAGAGAAAAAAATGAAAAAGAAAAAGCTCTAGAAGCATTTATAAAAATTTGCTTAATAAACATTGTGTGTCAATTTTTTTCTAATATGTGTTTGCACTCAGGGGTGGGTTCCTACCGGTGCGGTCCAGTGCGTAGCTCCGGTAGGGACCCAACGATAACACAATTTGCGCACGACTGCTCCAGTACAGTCTCCACTGGGCAGTCGGGCGTGTCGCCATCTTTTTTACGAATTTTTGGGCGATTTTGCTTCTGCGCATGCGCGGAAGCAAAATCGTGCCGAAATCTTAGGAGGGGACGCGCGCGCGTGCGAGATTTTGGCGAGATTTTGCTTCTGCGCATGCGAGGAAGCAAAATCGCACCAAAATCTCATGCGCGTGTGCACGCACGCACAAACCATGGAGAAACGCGGAGCAGCGCACCGGTCTCGGTAAGTAAGCAACTCGGCCCTGTTTGCACTGAATACTGTGCATTCCATATTTACTTATTCTTCCTCAGGAATAAGCACTCTGGAATATAGGCTGTATATACATGATAAGGTTATTTCAAATTCACATTTAAACAATTAACATAAAGTTCTGGGTTCATACAACATGGGATCATAAATTAAGCACACCGGCTGAATCTGTCCAATAATCTAAGCTAAAATGTTGGCTAGCTTGTGGTTTGGTGTAATATTTAATAAAGCAGTCAAATGCAATTCTGAATCTACACAAAACTGAATAGTTAAAATATTGAGAATAAGTGTTCTCAAAGGAATTTTTCAAAGAAGATATTATTATTGTCAATTAAATCTTCCATCTATCTAATTCAGTTAGACACATTTAAAAAAGAATAATGAAATACTATCCCAGATTGATAAATGCAGAAACGTGATGGAAAAGTGTAGCATATTTGTTCAATATTTATTTTTGAATTGATGTATTTTATCAAACAAAAAATGCAACTGTGTACAGCAGCACAGAAACAAACTAAAACATAATCGGGGTGTAATTTAACAATTTCCCATAAAGAATAGTAGAAATGCAATTATAAAAATAACTTTAAATTAAATCAGATAAAAGAGGTAGAAAACATATTGCTGAGAACTATTCTGCAGTTGAAATAAATTGAAAGATTTAATATGATTCTTCCCTTTCCAATTTTGATTATTCATATGGTACAGAATCAAGATTTTTTAAAACAAAAAATACAATAAGACCTGGATTTAACAGACCTCTTAGGCAAAAGAGCTATCTTTTAAACCCAAAAACCAATTAAATCTAAAAGGTATTTTTTGTGTATGCTTTAAAAGTACATCCTCCATTTCGCACTTTTGTAAAAGCATGTACAACGCTCCTAATTTTTCAAGTTGGTAGAGCTTGCTATGTGTCAGCCAAGAGAAACCAGGTTTCCAACTCTAAACAAAAATCTTGCATGATCTTCCAAAACATCAAACTTATATTGCTCTGTTACATTGTGTGTTGCCCAGATATGGAGAATGCTAAATGCTTAATAAAAACACAAAGGACACATTGGGAAATTGCACAGTTGGTTAAATACATGCATTCTTCATTTACAATAAAATTCTGAATAGAATACTCCAAATGTGGTTGAAGATTTTTGGCACCAGATCTGCTTCTCAAGTGTTAATTCATAAATTAAAGAGGTTTGCCACATACAAATGGAGAAGTGCAACTTCATTAAAATCAAGATAGTGAGAAACAATCTACCACTTCATATAACATGTTCCTTCATGTGAATCTTGTTCAAATAATTTAGTAAACTCTTGATATTGCAACAACAATTGCACAACATTAAAGTGTCTTTTTATCTCTTTTTGGAATTAGAAAAACCTTTGATTTAGAGAAGATATATGCAATATTAAAATATGACTCTTTTATTTTAGTCACATTTGCACTTTTCCCACATGCTTATAAATGTTATGAAAGCAGGTTTGGATGCTGTTAGTATCTGGAGTGAAATGCCTTATACATTCCATAGAAGTATTTTAATAAAACACTATTAACTATTCAGAGGAATAATTCAAATTGGCCTTTTTAGAGATAGTATGTTGTCAGTCCTTAAGGGTAAATCAGATTAGGAGTTCAATGTCATGTGAGTCAATTTTGTTTTAAAGCTATAGCAACAGAATCACAAGAAGAGTTCTCCACTCCTCTGCTCGCAACAGAATACCTTATGCCACCAGGCTGGAAATTTTAGGCTTAGACAACTTAGAACTATGCCACCTTCGGTCTGACCTAAACATAGTACACAAAATTATCTGCTACAACATCCTACCTGTCAATGACTATTTCAGCTTCAACCGAAACAACACACAAGCACACAATAGATACAAACTTAAGGTAAACTGCTCCAAACTGGATTGCAGAAAATACGACTTCAGCAACAGAGTGATCAATGCCTGGAATGCACTACCTGACTCTATGGTCTCATCCCCAAACCCCCATAACTTTAACCTTAGATTGTCTACTGTTGACCTCACCCCATTCTTAAGAGGTCTGTAAGGTGCGTGTATAAGCGCACCAACATGCCTACTGTCCCTGTCCTACTGTCCCCATTTATTTGTATCCATTTCCTGTACTCATAATCATGTTTATACTTTTATCTGTTAAGCTTGACAGATAAATAAATAAAAATAAATTTAAAAAAATAGAATCCTGAATATACTTTCCCCCAAAACAGGAAGGATCTTGTCAGAGCAGAGCTGTCAAAACTCCCGGCCCGCAGGCCGGATACGTCATGCACTAGCCACACCCACGCCCAATTTAGCGAAGGGGGAAAAAGTGCAATACCTCACATGACGCCGCCGTGATGACATAAGCTTGACACCCTGTCTTAAGAGATTTACATTCCTGCTGCAGACTCAAGACTACTGAGAGTATTACAAAGATAATATTAACCATTATTTTGATAATAGCTATTTGTTTTGTCCCTCAAGGACATTCATAATTTATAACATTCCTTGTGATCTTTTGTGGAAGGGGCTATACCGTAATCTACCCACTACCCAAAGAGGAAGATGATTCAAATTTTACACTTTTAATTGGTATATAAGAACCACAAGATGCATTTCAGGTCAATTTAAATATTCATTATGTGTAATATTGCAAAACCTCCTCTCACATTTCCCAATTAAGCAATACGAATGTGATTTGAATAATAGTATATCAATGAAATGAAGCATAAGTCTGTTAATTTACTAAAATACAGCAAGGTAGGACAAAAGCCGAGAATGTGAATCCCAGCAGTTGTGATCAGAGGTGATGGTTTACAAGCTCAAATAAGCAATAAAAATATTTTTTGATGTGAGCTTAATGGATGTTGCTGTTTCAGCACCATTGAGAATTTGGCTTTTGATCTTAAGACCAAGGGCAAAGAGTTGCTAAGGAGTAGCACTTATTGTACCGTATCAAATGGTAATTAGAGTAAGAAACTGAAATATTGAAATTATTTTAATCTTAATAACAGATATAGTCTTTAGGTCTCCTCTAACTAACTGGAAAGAAGAGCTAGAGACGAAGGGGGGAAGCAGCAAATCTAAAATTAATGGGTTTCTGTAGTACATATCTGGAAGCTCCACAGGTTTGACCTTGTCTTTCACAATTTTTGGAGTCCCTCTGATACTCCACAATGTAATTGTGTTGAACTGGCAACAAGTACTTATAATACTCCTGAGATTCTGACTGATCTTTAGTAATGTACTTCTATCTCAACCAGAATAAAAAAGGCCGTACATGAAAGACACTCACAGCAGCTCTCTCCTATTCCCATCACTTAGTATTCTGCTTTCATGGTATACTGAATTTGATGATCACTAGCAATAGCTCAAAGAAATAGCTGCTCATCTGTGACTGGGTTAATAATAATTTTCCTCTCTTGCATTAGAAGAAAGTGCATTAGTTAAATGTGTGAGAATGTAGGGCTGCTGAAGCCAATCCTTATGCTACATGCTCTTTGGATGGAAAGGCAGAGACATGGTATACTTTCCTCCCCTATCAAGAATTCCTGGCCTTCTCTAATTATCAGCAAAGAAAATCCAAGAATTCACATTTGTGTGGCTGCTAATTTGGCATAGTTTGTCTGTTCGGTGATCCTCCTGGCTCCTTTATGAAGTGGGTATTAATTAGGCAGGTCCAGCTTGCTGCAAGGAATGAGTATAAGGCTTATGTGGAAAGTACATTTTGTATAGATTGTGTTCTAAATTTTTCCTAGGAATATTAGCCTTCCTGTGGAGACTGAACTGAAAACTAGAATGAGATTATAATAGACAAACTCTTGCATAATCTGTAAACAAACAAAAACTGACGACAATAAAAAAATGCATTGATTACTGCCATTTTATAAGGTCATGCCATCCTGGGATGTAGTTTTTTCTGTTGCAAAGTAGATAACTGATTTTTTCTACTTTCCTTTATGTCATATCATCTTTCTATACAGGTGTAGATTATGACATCATTTGCTTTCAAATAAGCATTCTTGACACCCTTGTTTATTTATTTATTTTATTTGTTTGTTTGTCAAACATGTACAAGATAGTAGGTGTTTGTATAAACATAACATAAGCAAAGAAGTACAGATAAATGAGGACAATAGGACAGTAAGACAGGGACAGTAGGCACAGTGGTGCGCTTATGCACGCCCCTTACAGACCTCTTAAGAATGGGGTGAGGTCAACTGTAGACAGTCTAAGGTTAAAGTTTTGGGGGTTTGGGGAAGAAACCATAGAGTCAGGTAGTGCATTCCAGGCATTGATCACTCTGTTGCTGAAGTCGTATTTTCTGCAGTCGAGTTTGGAGCGGTTTACATTAAGTTTGAATCTATTGCGTGCTCGTGTATTGTTGCGGTTGAAGCTGAAGTAATCATTGACAGGAAGGACATTTTGGTATATGATTTTATGAACTACATTTAGATCAGATCGAAGGCGACGTAGTTCTAAATTGTCTAATCCCAATATTTCAAGTCTGTTGCGAGCAGAGGAGTGGAGGACTCTTCTTGTGAAATATTTCTGGACTCTCTCGATTGTATTAATGTCTGATATGCAGTGTGGGTTCCAGACAGGTGAGCTGTATTCAAGAATTGTTCTAATTTGTATGCTCTGGTTAGTAGTGTAATATTGCCAGAGAAGAAGCTACGCAAGATTAGATCAACAACTCTTAGTGCCTTTTTGGCAATGTTGTTACAGTGAGTGCCAGAACTTAGATCATTAGATATGAGTACTCCAAGGTCCTTGACAGAGTGAGGATCGTCTACAAGGTCATGTCCTCCAAGTTTGTATTTTGTATTCTGATTCTTTTTGCCAATGTGTAAAACAGAGCATTTGTTGGTTGAGATTTGAAGTTGCCAGTTGTTTGACCATTCTGATACATGGTCACGGTCTTTTTGAAGGGTAGCAGCATTGTTGGTGGTGTTAAATAGTTTAACATCATCAGCAAAGAGAACGTAGTTGCTTATAATATGATCACAAAGGTCGATGTAAATAATAAAAAGTGTTGGTCCTAGAATGCTGCCTTGAGGGACACCACTGTTGACAGGTGCAGGATTTGATAGGGCATTCCCTATTTTAACCACTTGTTGTCTGTTTGACAGGAATGCAGTTATCCAATCATGTAGGGGTCCAGAGATGCCATAAGATTTTAGTTTCAGAAGTACCTTGTCATGTACCACTGAATCAAAGGCTTTACAAAAGTCTATGTAAATTGCGTCTATTGTTTTACCCTGATCGAGTTGTGTGGTCCATATGTTTTTGCAGTATAAGAGTTGCAGATTACAGGATAATTTTTTCCTGAAACCAAATTGTTTGTTAGAGAGTAGGTTGTTAGTTTCTAAGTGGAGGGTAATGGATTTGTTCATGATTGATTCCATGACTTTGCAGGTGACGCAACACAAAGAGATTGTTCAAGGACTGTAAAACAATTCCATGCAAGGACTGTGCCAAACAGATTCCCCATTTCCAAGTTTGAATTCAGAATATATTGGACACTTTAACATTGTACCAGAGGTGGGATTCAGCAGGTTCTGACCAGTTCTGCAGAACCGGTAGCGGAAATTTTGAGTAGTTTGGAGAACCAGTAAATACCACCTCTGACTGGCCCCCATCTATTCTTTGCCTCCTGAGTCCCAGCTGATCAGGTGGAAATGGGGATTTTGCAGTAACCTTCCCCTGGAGTGGGGTGGGAATGGAGATTTTACAGTATCCTTCCCCTGCCATGCCCACCAAGCCACGCCCATCAAGCCACATCACGTCCACCAAGCCACACCCACAGAACCGGCAGTAAAAAATTTGAATCCCACCACTGCATTGTACTGATACTTTATGCCAGTGATGGCGAACCTATGGCACACATGCCACAGGTGGCACGCGGAGCCATATCTGAGGGCACGCAAGGCGGTGCCCTATGCCAGCTGATTTTTGGCCTTCTTTTTGGCCGTTTTTGCTCTCCCCAGGCTTCAGCAAAAAACAGCCCAAGGGGCCAAGTTAACTTGTGCGCGTCACCCTCACCCTCCTTTTCACTGTCAGTGGTCTTCAGGAACTTCTTTGGCTTTGGACAGTTGCAACCAGGCCTCCCACACTTCGGCCCATTTCTTCTGCAGCCGGCAAGGCTTTCCTGAAGGCCTCTGCAGCCAATAACAGAGCTCCAGATCGATCCAGAGCTCTGTTATCGGCTAGAGAGGCCTTCAGGAAAGCCTTGCCGGCTGCAGAAAAAATGGGCCGAGGTGTGCGAGGCCTGGTTGCAACTATCTGAAGGTAAATAGTAAGGCAGCTCCACTTCCGTTTCGTTTCCGAACTTCTGATTGGCACGTTGGGCCATTTTTCGCTGTCCCCAGGCTTTAGGAGGCTTTCCTGAACCCTGGGGAGAGCAAAAAACAGTCCAACGGGCCTACTGGAAGTCTGAAGGCTTCAGTGAGGCCTGTGCGCATGCACGGGGCAGCGCGGGGGTTGTGTGCATGTGTGGGGGAGGGCATTGCATTATGGGTGTGGGCACGTGCGCGCCCGCTATTGCGCGCGCGCACCCTTTTGGCACCTGAGCCAAAAAAGATTCGCCATCACTGCTTTATGCAGTAACTGAACCAAATGCAGAAAATATTTAATGAAATCATCTCCTAATCAATTTATGTACTATTAGCCAAAGTGGAAACATGAGTTAGGCAGAAAAATACCATTTATGTTATCAGATGCATTACTTGGGAAGAAGTAAAAAAACCAATGTTAATCTGCTATTAACTTCTTAAATTATGCATTTTATATGTCCAAGAATGCAAGACTATTCAGTTAAGAATTTCATCCTTTTGATGAATTAACACATTGCATTGTTGGTTCATAAAGGAATTTAATTAAAGTGAATTATTGCTGTTGGATTCTTTCAAAAACACAGGATACAACATATTGAATTTTATCATGTCTGAAGGAGCTACAACATGCTAAAAATATTTTTTGCTTTAGCCATTGAAATAAAAACTGAACTTTATGTGTCAACATGGTACTTGTGATGTTGCATACTGTTGTACTAGGTAACTGCAATTGAAAAATGTAAGAAGGTTGCTAGTTTTGGTATTTCACTAAAAATCTTCTATAATCCCTACAATTATTAACAGTCAATCATCACCTAAACACTAGCACAGATTACTAAAATTAGCATAGAAATAAATAGAATCCTTTTCTTCTTCTGCAAAAGATATGATATAGAAAGAGACACAACATATAGAGATGTTATTCAATACAGCATATAGAGAGACCCAGAATAGTGTAATATTGAAAGATGTTGGGCTAGGAATGAGTAAACTTGAGAATTAACCTTCCCTTGGGCATAGAAACTAGTTGAATGTCTTCGGTCAGTAAGTCCTATAATTTTTTTCTCAGTCCTAGAATGGAAAGATGAAATATATCTTGAAACTGTCAAACCATTTCTGAAAAAATTGCCAAGAAGACTGTTCAAAGTGAACAAACCTGTTTTATAATTACCAGGAGCCAAGGTTAACTGAAAGGATTATAACCACATATGATATACACCTATTGCATAATACAATTATAGAAATTTTAAAAAAGAAATACAGGTAGTCCTATAATTATGAGCATAATTGAGCCCAAAATTTCTGTTAAGTGAGATATTTGTTAAATGTCCCATTTTATGACCTTTCTAGCCACAATTGTTAAGTGAACCACGGCAGTTGTTAAGTTAGTAACATGGTTGTTAAGTGAATCTGGCTTCCCCATTGACTTTGTTTGTCAGAAGGTTGCAGAAGGGGATCACATGATCCTGGGACACTGCAACTGTCATAAATATGAACCAGTTGCCAAACATCCAAATTGTGATCATGTGACCGAGTGAATGCTGCAATGGTCGTAAGTGTGAAAAATGGTCATACGTCACCTTACTTAAATGGTTTTAAGTCGATAACTACCTGTACACTATCTAATTTGCATATATAAGGAAAATGTGGATTTGGGCTGGTAACCATAGACACTATAGAGAGGAATACAATAATTGTTCTCATTTATTTCTGGGTCTTATTTGCCCTCCTGAGATATTTCCATACCCTCTGAAGCTGCAAAAGCATTCATACAAAATATAACTCTGGGAGTGTATCTTGTAGCTCCTGAATAAAGTTTGTAGAGGATGGCATAATTTATTAATCTCCTTTTGGAATGTGGTTAGTGATGATCAGCTGGAAACGTTCTATGACTTGGAATGACTCATAGAATCCAGAGTCAGAGAAATTGGTCTGGCACTCTCCTAGTAGCACATCTTTTTTGATTTTCGAAAAAGCTTGGATCCTTAGCATTTCAAGAGTGATTTTAGACACTGTTCATATAAAGACATAAAGAATTATATGTACACAATCTGATTAACACTTGTGATTCTACCCTGAGTACTTTTGTTAGATTGCACGACCCGCTGCTTGGTGAAGCGGCCGCCATTCTGAAGTCATCGTCGTTTGGTGTGGGGTGACTGTGCTGGACTCCAACTGGCTCAGGTACATCCGCTCGCCTCCTCCAGGTTTCAGTGTAGGGATTCTTGGTGTCTGGTAGGCAGGGCCTGTCGATCCTGTGGCGTGGCATGTTCTGTTGTTTTGGAGGCCCCTCAGGCCTCCTCAGGTTGGTGAAGCCAGGAGTCTCCCAGCCTTCTCCTGAGTTGGTCGATGTGTCATCTCCACACTCGTCCATCTTCTAATTCGACTTGGTAGGACTTTGGGCCACTAACTGTGATCACCTTGGCTTTTACCCACTTGGGGTCTCCCATGTAATTGTGGGCGGAGACAAGGTCACCTATTTCCAAGGATCTGGATATGTGTCTAGACTCCACAGGCTTCTCGGAATGGTAGTTTGGATTTAGCCAGTCTAGTGGTGATCTTAGTTTACAGCCCATTAGCAGTTCGGCTGGCCTTTGCTTAGTGGCCGCACATGGAGTGATGTGCTGGGCTAGCAAGAATTGGTCGATTCTTTTTTGCCAGTCCCCCGGGCCCATCCTAGCAAGTGTCTCTTTTGTCATTCTTATCATTCTTTCTACTTGGCCATTACTGGCCGGATTGAAGGGTGAGATGAGGACATGCCTTATGCCCAGTTTAGCCAGGAACGTTTCCATGTCTTTAGCTGTTAGTTGGGGCCCATTATCCAACACAAGAACATCTGGGAGACTATGGATTGTGAAGATTTGCCTCAGTGCTCAGATGGTCGCTTGTGTTGTTGTTGTGTGCATATTTACAACCTCCAGCCACTTGGAATAGGTGTCTATTATGATTAAAAAGGTTTAACTGGCCATGGGACCTGCAAAGTCGATATGTATTCTGGACCAAGGTGCCCTGCGCATTTCCCATTCCAGAGGGTTTGTGCATGGTGGGGGGGGGCGGTCTTGTTTTTTGACAAGGCATGCAGGTTGCAACCCATTCTGTGTTGTCCTAGTCAAGTCTGGGCCACCACAGATAGCTCCTGCCAGTGCCTTCATTCTTACTATCCCCAGGTGGCCTATGTGAAGCGTGTCCAGGACTTTTTTCTGTAGGCTGCAGGGTACTATGACTCTTTCCCCCCAGAGTAGAAAACCCTTTAGCACGGACAGTTCCAATTGTCTATTTAAAAACGGTCTGAATTCCTCCCCTATGTCGTCCTGTGGCCATCCCCTTAACACCCAGTTGATGACTCTTGACAATACCTCGTCTCTGGTCGTGTGGTCTGCGATGTCAAGTGAAGTGACTGGGCTGGACTTGTCGATGTCAATAAGCAGGATGTCAGCCACAGGTGTGGGGTCTTCAACCAGTTCTAGCATTGGGCAGTGGCTGAGGGCATTTGCTTTGGCTATGTTTTTTCCTGGACGGTGTGACAGCTTGCAGTTGTAGCCTGATAGGAAGATTGACCACCAAGTCATCCAGGGGGACATGTAGGCGGGTGGTTGCTGGTTCCCCGCAAGGAGTCCCAGCAAGGGTTTGTGGTCCGTTACCAATTCAAAATGTCTGTCATAAAGGTACTCATGGAAGCGCTTGATGCCTGCCACTGCTGCAAGCACTTCCTTGTCTAACTGGCTATAGTTCCATTCTGCCGGGGACAGGGTCTTAGAGTAGTAGGCTATTGGAACCTCGGAACTGTTTGGAAGTTTGTGGTTCAGGATGGCTCCTACTCCAAAAGAGGATGCATCGCAAGTGAGCAATAGGGGAAGGTTGTCATTGTATTGGATGAGGACGCTGTCTGATGATAGGAGGTCCTTTACAGCTTGGAATGCGGCTGCTTCTCTTTGTCCCCATGTCCATGTTGCTGACTTCCCCAGGAGGTGGTGCAGTGGCTCAGCGACTGTTGCCTTCTGTTTGAGGAAAACGGCGTAAAAATTTAATAGTCCTAGGAAGGCTTGCAGTTCTGCTTTATTAGTTGGGGTAGGGACATTTTTGATGGTCTTGATTTTAGTGTCTGTGGGCAGGATGATGGATCCAAAAACCCCAAGAATTCTACTTGTTTGACGCCAATCATGCATTTCTCCTTTTTAACTTTGAGCCCGTGTTCCTGAAACCATTGTAGGGTGGCCCTTAATCTGCTGTAAAGCTGTTCCTCATTTTCTGTCAATATGAGGACGTCTTCAAAGTAAGGGACCACCCCTGGGAGGCCCTGCAGTAAGCATTCCATCATGCTTTGAAAAAGCCCTGGGGCAACGCCTTCCTCCAAACTGCAGGCGGTTGCATTTAAATGCCCCCCTGTGAGTCACTATTGTTTGGGCTTCTGCAGTGGTGGCATCTACTGATAGTTGTTGGTAGGCTTGGGCCAAATCAAGTTTAGCAAAAATTTGGCCGTTACTTAAGGAATGCAGGAGGTGTTGGACTACCAGCACCGGGTATGGGTTCTGTTGTAGCACCTTATTAATTGTGCATTTGTAATCAATGCACACGCAGATAGACCCATCCAGGCTTCATTTGAATGACAATGGGGGTCTCCCACATGGTGTGGTCAACGGGTTCCAGGACCCCTTGGGCAATGAGTTTGTCCAATTGTTCATCCACCTTGGGACGCAATGCAAAGGGGACCCATCTGGCCTTAAGTCTAATGGGGGTGACGCTGGGATCTAGGTTAAATGAAAGGGGTTTCCCCGTATATTTACCTAGACTCCCATCGAAGATGGCCTAGAAGTCCAAAAGTAGATTGTCCTGTTCATCTCCATTGGTCCTATGCAGGCTGGTGATTCTGATCCCCAGCGGCTTGAGCCATTCGATGCCTAGGCGGTCTCCCTCAACAACGATTAGAGGTAGCTTGCTTTCAACATCTTTGAACCTGATTCGAACTTCAGTTCTTCCAAGGACTCTGATGGGGTTTCCGTGGAAATCCCTGAGGCGAATATGTTGCGGCTTGAGAGAGGACAAGGCTGCGGCTGGGGCCAGTCATTTCAGGTTATTCCAGGAAATAATTGTAAAGATGGAGCCTGTGTCTATCTCCATTTTGCATG
Source organism: Diadophis punctatus similis (assembly GCA_023053685.1). NCBI lineage: Eukaryota > Metazoa > Chordata > Lepidosauria > Squamata > Dipsadidae > Diadophis > Diadophis punctatus. The sequence goes on along the minus strand of JALIGW010000007.1, from coordinate 2,652,616 downwards.
GCCTGTCTTCTATGCATACGATGATGTAGAACTTGTCCCCTTCTCCAGCATCCGACTGGCCCACTGTGGTGTGGAATATACCTCTATTGTCTGGGTATTGGTCGTCTCTGCATCTATGTCTGGGGGCCCCCGATCTGGTTTGAGGTTGTCGACCCGGGTCTGTGGATGGCTTGGGGTTATATTGGGCCAGTTGGTAGGGAGTTGGTTGGGTAGCCCTGCAGGCATCTGCAATGTGCCCTCTTTTGTGGCACCGGCGGCAGATTGCTTCTTTGAAATAGCAAGCCACACTAACATGATCCCCTAGTTACCCTGCACAACGAGCCTGCCTGGTTTCAAATTGTCTGGGGCTTACCCTCTTCTCTGGTTGAATACGGTGGACCTGATCTTCGTCCTCTTCAGATTCATCTTCGGATTCCAGAACTTCAGTCATCCAATTGGGTTCTCGGTACGTGCGATGAATCGTGCCAGTTTTCTGGATGTCCATGGCTGAGTTGTCTGAGGATTCGGCGGCTCTGGCTTCCTCCACTTCTTTGAACGTTGCTCCCCTTCTGATCAATAGCTTCTTCTGGAGATTGAGATCCCTCATTCCCAGGATGATGCAGTCTTTCATCATCTCCTCCAGGTTAATAAATTCGCATTTGGGGGTGATTTCCTGGAGTTTGACCACAAATTCATTAATAGACTCGCCATTGCATTGGCGGCGATGGTAAAACTCGTTCCTGCTGACCATCGGTGTTGCTGCAGGAGCGTAGTGGTCTTTCAGCATCGTTTGGAGTGTTGTCCAAGAGATGGATTCGATATCCGTGGGCCATTTTGTAGATTTTGGGGGCACAGTAAGTTAGGAAGAGAACCCTCTTCCTGTTGTCCAGCAGATCCTGGAAGTTGTTGGCTTCCAGAAACATGCGGAAATGGCTCATATAAGTTGTCAATTCTTCGGTTTTAGGGTTATAGATTGCCGGTGCGGGAGATGTGTGAGTAGCCATCCTCTAGTTTGGCCGGAGCAGGCGATGTGTGCTGTTAAGATGGCCACAGATGCCATGAGGTACCTTTGTCCTGTTGTCTTCTTCAACCACCTTTGTCACCAGTGTTATATTAGGTGGGAATGAAGAGGTGAGACATAGGAACAGTTCAGCACCTTTTATTTAGCTATCACTGAAGTAAAACAGAATGCCAGGAGGCTGCAGGGAAGCCGCTTTTAAAGGTTTTCCTGTAGCCAGCCAGCCACTGACAGCAGCTTAAATCTCTCGCTGCTTCAACAGCCAATCAGCGGCAGGTATGCAAATTTTGATCACGTACAACTGTAAGTAACAACTTTCCTATAAAAATAACTCTAAGGGGATACCTTACGACTTACACTGTGTGCCAAAGTATGTATAATCTCCAGATTGCAACTGTAGGTATCAGCGGAGGGTGTGTTTTTTTACATGCTTCTCCTCAACTGTAGGTTTACCTTTGTTCTCTTTTGCAGCTAAATCAATGGCAACTATGGTTATGCAATTCCAGCTGAGTGGGCAAAAAGGCCAAGAAGATGGCCTTGAGAAATGAAAGTTGTAGCTGACTGTAGATTCCTCTTGTTTCTATTCCCAGTTTATCCCTTGCTGGGACCCTTCCTCATCTATATGGCTAGGCTTAATGGTCCTTCCCTTTTATTCTGTGCCTGGTTTCAACACCTATCATCTGCTAGGTTCCAGCATGCTTTCCCATTACAGGCAACCTGATAGCAGTAGCTTTTATTAGGCTGGCTTGATAATTCCTACTTCATTGAATCTCAAGCAGAGAACATTGGCAAGATAATGAAATGGGTACCAATTTCATTGGGATATATGAAACTAATCAAGACCCCAAACTGTTATAACCGTTTAAAATTAACTTTAACAAAAATTGAATAACCGACTAGCCTTTTACTGAATATTTAAACCTTTTCCTTGTCTCTTTCACCCTTTAGAACTTCCTCAGATATTCCTCTGTATGAAAGCAAAAAAAAAAAAAAGGTCAGTGTATTGCCAATTCAAAATGCAGTCAGGTATGTAGAAGCAGGATTTCAATCCTTAACTGTTTTAAGCATACCTCTCAAAAAAATTCGGTTGGTCTCTATCTTGGTCTGCTTGTCAAGGATTCATAACAGGTACAGCTATAAAACTTTCAGCTCTGCATTCCCAAACAATTACAAGATTAGATAAGTACTTTTATTGCAGATAATTAAGAAGCAGTGTTATGTCTCTAACTGCACACAAGAAACCTGAAATATATATGGGTGATATGGGTGTCAGTCCCAAGACTTTCTTTGTGTTTTTATATAGTAGACTTCTAGACTAAATAAACTTTTTTGGGCCTTCTGGGTCTCTGCCATCTGTCTCTTGTTTACATAATGATTCTTTCTTACATGAGAAGAAGGGGTTGCTACTTCTCCAACTTCAATTGTTACATTGCATTCTGTAATTAGTATTCTGATTACAGGAACCTGGTCCAGACAATCAGATTCTCTATTATGAGCTCTTTGCCCAGAAATGCTCTGTTGAAAATCTGAGAGATCTGAAACTTGCCTCCTACATAACTGCTATTTATGGATTTTGTACTGATCCCTCCCCATGTATCTTATAGCATCTGCAATAATTAATACCACTCTATCTTTACTGACTTTCTTCAGTATCTATGGTATTCCTTTGTGACCATTGTAAATTGCCATCCATCCCTCATAGTTGGTGCTTTCTGTAGCAATTTCATTAAGCCTAGCTAGAATTGGCTGATTTCCCCATGTACGAGGGTGAGTCAAAAAGTAATGCCATTTTCTTTAGGACAGGTATAATTACCAACACAGGAACATGTAGCATACATAAAAATGAAGCTGGTCCTCTGTGGATCACATCCCTACTTCTCAACATAGTCACCGTTTCTCTCAATAGCAATGTTCCACCTTTGAATGAGAGCATGTATCTCTGTCTCGTAAAATTTTGTTCACTGTTCTTTGAGCCACTTCTTCACTGCAGTTTTCACTTCACGCTCACAGTTCCCACCTTTTCATCATTCAGACGACGGACACACCTGCATACATTGCTATAATCTAAAGTATTGTCCTCAAACACATTTTGTAATCATCTGTGAATGTTCACAGGGGGTTCCCCCTCAGCAACAAGGAATTCAATCATTGCTCTTTGTTTTGACGCAACTCTAAGGGGGAAGCCATTTTGAATTTTCCTTGCGAGTCTACAAACCTGAAAAGTAAGAAACAAAATATTTCAGAACGTAAATGATATAATCATTTATAACTGGGAAAAATTTCAGGTATTTTTATCAAAAACTTCACCTGAAATAAAGAAAATGGCATTACTTTTTGACTCACCCTCAGTTGTCTATAGCTGAGAACTTTCTCCAGTGACCATCTTGTACTTGATGCACTACTACAACCATTTTTAACTATGCAGAATTCTCCTTCTAAGTGTCATCATGTCAGCTTTGTCTGCTAATGAAAGGAAAAAGAAAAGGGAAGGAAGGGAAAGGGCGTTGTATACTTACCTGAACGCCCCTTCTCATAGGGCGAAGCTAGCCTCCACAAATGGGTTAAATCTGCCCTCCAGCCAATTAGGACCAAGTATTCAAAAGCTATAAATATGACCCCTGATGGTCTGGCACCCCCTCTTTTACGAGGGACAGAGGTCAAAAAACTCGATGTGCTTACCATAAACAAAATAAACTGTTTATTTAATACAACTTATGTGAACAATCATAAACCATGCCCAGCCAGGGCCACCTGAAAATTGGGAGGGACTTGGAGGCTAGCTCCGCCCTACGAGAAGGGGCGTTCAGGTAAGTATACAATGCCCTTTCTCCATACTGGGCGGAGCTAGCCTCCAAGAATGGGACGTACCAAAGTACCCGTGTCCCTAGGGTGGGCGATCTAGGCCTGGCTGGGACCCCCATCATTCCACACAACTTGGTGCAACACCCGCCGCCCAAAGTCCGCCTCCTCGGAGGCATAAACGTCTAACTTATAGTAGCGGATGAACGGCGTCAAGGAGGACCAGGTGGCTGCACGACAGATCTCTTCTATGGACACACGGCCAGTCCATGCCGCAGTAGCAGCCGCGCTGCGGGTAGAATGTGCGGTGAGTCCGGGGGGACGAGGCAACGCAAGCTGTTCGTAGGCCAAGGAAATAGCCGCCCGAAGCCACCTGCCCACTGTGAAGGAGGAAACCTTCCAGCCTAAGGAGGAAGGCTGAAAAGAGACGAAAAGTGCCTCCGAGCGTCGGAAGCTAGAGGTGCGTTGCAAATAAAATTCCAAGGCACGCCTGATGTCCAGCAGGTGTCACGCTCGTTCATTGTCATTAAGCGGAGTCTGAAAGAAGCTGGGTAGGACAATCTCCTGCGCCCTATGGAAGTAGGTGTTTATTTTTGGGACAAAGGAAGGGTCCATTCTGAGGACCACCCTGTCGGAGTGAAAGACGCACAGGTCCCCACGTACAGACAGGGCTGCTAACTCCGAAATTCTACGGGCGGAGATCACGGCTACCAAAAATACCACTTTGTACGTGAGGTGACACAAGGAAGCAGTGGACAAGGGCTCAAAAGGCCCAGCAGAAAGAGCAGACAGTACTTTGGAGAGATCCCAAGTCGGGAATCTATGGACCACAGGTGGGCACAGGTTAACCGCTCCCTTCAGGAATTGCCGAAGGAGAGGATGGGCGGAAAGGGAATCCAAGGCGGGACAGGACAGGACGGTGGACAATGCCGCCACCTGTCGATGGAGCGTATTGGGGGAGAGACCCCTGGCGAGGCCCTGGCGCAAGAATTGGATAACATTGATTATAGACAAGTCAACTGGAGAATATCCCACCTGAGTGCACCAGTCACGGAAGGCCCTCCATGTGGCGGAGTAAATGCACTCCGTCGAGGGCCTCCTAGAGGCCAGCATAATCTGGGCAATGTTATCAGGTACCAGGCGGTGCCTCAGAGCGAGCCGCTCAAGTGCCAGGCGGTCAGCTGAAGCCATTGTGGCTCTGGATGGTGAACTGACCCCTGGGCAAGCGACCACCCTGTCGGCAGGATCCGCCAAGGTGGTGACAAGGAGAGGGACATAAGGTCCGCGAACCAGGCTCTCCTGGGCCAATGGGGAGCCAGGAGAATGACTTCCGCCCTCACCTGCAGGATCCTCCAGATGACCTTGGGGATCAATGGCGGGGGGGAAGCGTACAGGAGCCCCTGTGGCCAAGTGCAGCGGAGAGTGTCTGTGTCCTCTGCCTGTGGTGTGTAATACCTGGTGATGAATCTGGGCAGTCTGGCATTCTCCGGGGTGGCGAATAGGTCAATGACTGGCAGACCGAAGTGGTCGACAAGCTGGTGAAACAGGTCCTGATGGAGGCTCCACTCCGCCAGGTCTATAGGATGGCAGCTGAGCCAGTCTGCCGTCATGTGCTCACCCCGGAGATGTGTTCCACTGCGATGGACTGCAGGTGCCGTTCTGCCCAGAGACCTAAGGTCATAGTCTCTGCCATGAGAGCCAGGGACATGGTCCCGCCCTGCCGATTGATATGGGCCTTCCTTGTTACATTGTCTGTCAGGACAAGGATGTGACAGCCCGACAGACAGCCCAGGAAGTGAGCGAGGGCCAACCTGACTGCCCTCAGTTCCAATAGGTTGATAGGGAGGGCCTGCTCGGCACTAGACCAAATGCCCTGGGCAACTTGGGACTCGATGTGGGCTCCCCAACCTGTTGTGCTGGCATCCGTGGTCAGAGTCAGCCTCTGTGGCTCCAGGAAGTCGGTGCCCTTGGTGAGTGTGGCTGAAGACCACCATCGGAGGGATTTCTGGACCCCTATCGGGAGCAGGACCCTGGCTGGGGAGGTGCTGCGATTGGCATGCTGGAAAGGGAGAAGAAACCATTGGAGCTCTCTGGAGTGCAGGTGAGCCCACGGAGTGATATGAATAGCCGATATCATCTTTCCCAGGAGGGAGGACAGCTGGTTCAGGGGAACCCTTGTTTGTGCCAGAACACGCTGGACTAATTCCAATATGCTGTCTCTTCGCTCCTGGGACAGGTACACCCTGCACTCCAGAGAGTCAATGATGGCCCCCAAGTGAGTCACCCTGATGGAAGGGGACAGTTGACTCTTTCCCATATTGACGAGGAACCCGTGGTGCTCAAGGGTGTTAAGGACTACCTGGATGTCCTGCTCTGCCTGGGCAAGGAGGAAGACTGGATGAGAATGTCATCCAGGTAGCACTGGACACGCACAGGGATAGCCCATAGGTGGGCAGTCAAGGCGGCCAGGACCTTGGTAAACACCCTAGGTGCTGATGACAGGCCAAAGGGCAACGCCAGATATTCGTAATGCATCCCTGCATAACAAAACCAGAGGTATTGGTGATGTTGCCGCTTTTGCTTGCCCTGGTTTTGGGGCATGCGTGGCCTTCTGCTTTTTATTGGGTTCCTCCTGCTGGCTGGCTTTGGGACCCTTGGGCCTGGAGGAATGGGATGAAGCCAGAGACGATCTTTCCCTGCTAGTAGAGGCCAGGGATGGAGCTGACTCCCCTGGGGTGCAATTATCCCCGGCGGGAGGCCTGCTAGCCTTGGTTTTCGATTTTGATTGCTTGGGAACAGTATCAGCCATTGCAGGCTGCTCGTATAGTTAGGGAGCTTTGAGACTGCTGCTTGCTTCTGGAGTGCTCAGGAGCGTCTGTGGCTGCCTTGTAGCTTCAGAGCCGAGCGGGGGGAGTGCTCACGTGGTCCTCTGACGTCAGCGGCCAATCAGATCGACGCTCGACCGGCAGACAAAATGGCCACCACAATCTCGTCAGGGAGCTCCAACTGCTTTTTGCGCCAAGCGCTCGCTTGCCCGATCATCGATTTGAAGACTGCTTGCTCCAAATTTGAAGGCCTCAGCTTGCTGGGAGTGAAAAGGACATGCCGGTCCGGCCTTCGGAGCACAGGCTCCAGCCGGAGGGAGAGGTAGGTGGCTGCTCAAGTGTGTTAGCTTCTGCGGTGTTCCGATCGGCAATCAGATAAGAGCCTCTCTCCCTGGTGAGCAGTCTGTCAGTTGGAACTGGTCAGCGAAGTTGTTTTAAAAAGGAGACCAGTCCAGGCACCCACTGCAGCCGGTATTAGGCACTATTGAGAATGGGCCTTTGGCTGGGGGGTGCCAATTGTGGCTGGGCCAAGGCCCTAGCCGCCCTCTACCCAAGCTGCTTGACAGCTGACAGTTGGGGAGGATTTGAACAAGACAGGAATTTATACAGGAACTCACAGATGTTTCAGTGAAGATCTTGACAGGAAAAAATCTTTTGTTCAGGAACTAGCCTTCAGGAATGGGTAAAGCACAAGTCCTTTATGGCTTAGGACCGATGTAAAAGAGGGGGTGCCAGACCATCAGGGGTCATATTTATAGCTTTTGAATACTCGGTCCTAATTGGCTGGAGGGCAGATTTAACCCATTCTTGGAGGCTAGCTCCGCCCAGTATGGAGAAAGGGAAAGGAAGGATGCACTGTGCAAAATATATATCCTGCCTTTGAATGATATCCTTCATAGGCAGACATTCATTAAAGTGATGCCTTGCATTTGGCTGTTAACAAAGCAATTCTATCCTTTGCTAATGCTTTCAATTTATTGTACAGCTATTTGGGTCCTTTGTGGAAAGGGGCATTAAAGAGAAAATTGCCCTCCCCCCCAATTTTTCTCATGTTATTTATAGCTGAATACTTCGGTGAACTGTGTTAAGTGTTAATTATGAAAACTGCTGATCAAATCTGAGGCATTTTGCATGCAAAACTGATATTCTAGGTTGGTAGAACAAACATAGACTGTCCATAAACTGCATGCTGAGCAGGTTGAGATAAAAGGAGAACACCTGTCCTAGTGTGATGGCTTGATAACCAACTGTAAATTCAATATGATCATGGTAAAGTAGTAATCACTTCCAAGAGACAAATTCTACACAGCAGTCAGGATGTCAAGAGCCTTGAGCATCAGTTTGAATCACATGAAAATGGGCTGTAATGAGAACTTTTCAGAGGAGAAACGGGGCGTTGTTCCTTACCTGAACGCCCCTTCTCGTAGGGCGGAGCGAGCCTCCAAGAATGGGATGATCCAATCCATCAGCCAATCAGGACTGAGTCTGACTCTATATAAAAGCTGTCACCCCGAAGAGCACCCCCTCTTGAGACGAAGGACGGAGTCAGACCCATAGTGTAACAACCTAACCAAACTTTATTAAACAGCAGGAATATATAACTGTAACTCTAAGCAAGAAACCAACAGGGAGGGACATGGAGGCTCGCTCCGCCCTACGAGAAGGGGCGTTCAGGTAAGGAACAACGCCCCGTTCTCCATAGTGGGCGGAGCGAGCCTCCAAGAATGGGACATGCCAAAGCAGTTCGGTCCCTAGGGAGGGCCTACAGTCATTCATGCTGGTCCTCAGTTGATAAGGCAGACTGAAGTACATGCCTCCCAAAATCCGCCTCAGCCGAGGCGAATTGGTCCACTTTGTAATGTCTAATAAAGGCCACTGGAGAAGACCAGGTGGCCGCCCTGCACACTTCCTCCAGAGAAGTTCTGGCCGACCACGCTGTCGTGGTGGCCGCGCTGCGTGTCGAGTGTGCGGTTAACCCTTCCGGACGTGGAAGGCCTTGCGCACAGTAAATGTCCGCAATGACCGACCTGATCCAGCTGCCAATAAGCGCTGGTGAGGCCTTGTTGCCCATGGATTTCGAATGGAAACAAACAAACAACGCTTCCGAGCACCGAAAGGGGGCGGTGCGGACGTTGTAAATTTTAACCGCCCTCCGTACGTCAATGGTATGCCACTGGCGCTCCAAGTCCGTTGAAGGTTGGGCATAAAAGGAGGGCAAGATCAGGTCTTGTGTCCTATGGAAGAGGGTATTCACCTTCGGAATGAAGGTCGGATCCAGACGGAGAACAACCCTATCGGGGTGGAATATACATAAGTCCTCTCGGACCGATAGGGCCGCCAGTTCCGAAATCCGACGAGCCGAAGTTATGGCCACCAAGAAGGCAACCTTGAGGGTGAGATGTCGTAGTGACACGGTGCGTAGCGGCTCGTAGGGCTCCGTCGTCAATGCCAGAAGAACCCGTGGGAGATCCCACGTCGGGAATCTGTGGACGACAGGAGGCGAGATGTTGGAGGCCGCTCGTAGAAATCGCCGTATCATCGGATGGGCCGACAGTGTGTCTGCGGTGTCACAGGATAGCACGGTGGATAGTGCCGCCATTTGGCGACGCAGAGTGTTGGGGGCCAACCCCTTGTCCAGACCCGCTTGTAAAAAGCGTAAAACCCCCACGATGGTAAGGTCCACCGGGCAAAGCGAAGCGGCGGAACACCACAAACAGAACGCCTTCCATGTAGAAGCGTAAATGCGGTCAGTCGATTGCCGTCTGGAAGACATTAGAGTGTTCACGATGGCGTCGGGCACCCCGCGATGCGTCAGGCAGCGCCTGTCAAGTGCCAGGCGGTCAATTTGAGCCACTGCGGGTCCGGATGGGTCACAGACCCCTGGGAGAGCGAAGACGCGGTCGGTGGTATCCTCCACGGTGGGCTGGCCGAAAGCGACCGGAGGTCCGCGAACCACGCTCTCCTGGGCCAGTGCGGGGCGAGGAGAATCACCTCCGCTTCCTCGATCACAATCCGGCGAATGACTTGTGGGAGCACTGCCAGAGGAGGAAAGGCATATAGAAGACCCCTCGGCCAGGGGCAACGAAGGGCGTCGGTGTCCTCGGCCCCTTGGGACCAGTAGCGGGAAACGAACCTCGGGAGCTTGGCGTTGCGGGGAGTGGCGAAGAGGTCGATTACCGGAAGCCCGAATCGCTGCACCAGCTGCTGGAAGATGTCCTGGTGCAGGCTCCACTCCGCCGAGTCCACTGCATTGCGACTTAGCCAGTCCGCTGTTGTGTTGTCTACTCCCGAAATGTGTTCCGCTCTGAGCGAGAGCAGGTGGCGCTCCGCCCAGAGTCCCAAGGCTTTGGCTTCCGACATGAGGCCCTTGGAGACCGTGCCACCCTGGCGGTTGACGTGTGCCTTGGTGGTCACATTGTCCGTCATCAGCAGGACATGTCGGTTGTGGATGACGTGCTGGAATTCCTGGAGGGCCCGGAATGCTGCTCTCAGTTCGAGGATGTTGATATTCAGGAGGGTCTCCGACTGAGACCACGTTCCCTGGGCCACGTGGGAAAGGACGTGTGCCCCCCATCCCTGCAGGCTGGCGTCGGTTGTCACCGTCACCCGGCTCGGCTCGAAGAAGCTGGACCCTTCGGAGATCGCCGGGGATCGCCACCACTGGAGAGAGCGACGGACAGAGGATGGGATCAAGATTTTAGCCGATGAGTTGCTCTTTCCCGCCCTTTGGAAGGGGAGTAAGAGCCATTGTAGTTCCCTGGAGTGCAGTTGCGCCCAAGGAGTGATATGGATGGCCGAAATCATTTTCCCCAGGAGAGATGAGAGTTGTTTCAAAGGCGCTCGCCTGAGGCAGAGCACCTGTTGGACAAGAGTGGTAATGTTGTCCTGTCTCTCCTGGGAAAGGAACACCCTGCACTCCAGGGAGTCCACGATAGCCCCTAGGTGGGTAATTCTGTTGGTGGGGGTGAGCTGGCTCTTCTCGATGTTTAAGGAGAAGCCATGCTCTTCTAAGCACTCCATGGTTAACTGAAGGTCAACCTCCGCCTGCGAATAAGAGGACGAGAGGATTAGAATGTCGTCCAGATAGCAGTGCATGCGAATGGGAATGACCCGCATACTCGCCGCAAGGGCAGCCAGGATCTTCGTAAAGACCCGCGGAGCGGAGGAGAGACCAAATGGAAGTGCAGAATATTGATAGTGGTTAGACATGTAACAGAAGCGAAGGTACTTTTGGTGGGAAGGCCGAATTGGAACATGCAGATAAGCTTCTGTCAAATCAATAGAGGCCATAAAGTCCCCCTTTCTTACACACGCTAAGATGGACTGCAGCGTGTGCATCTTGAACCTCTTATACGCGACAAATTTGTTGAGTCGCTTGAGGTCCAGGACCGCTCTCCACCCCCCTGAGGATTTTTCGACAAGGAACAAGTTGGAATAGAAGCCTTGCCCCCGTTGGTCCTCCGGAACCTGTTGGATGGCCTCAATCTCCAACAGGTGCTGGATAGCATCCTGCATAAGCGACCGCTTCTCGGGATTGGAGGACTGGAGGCACCTCATGAAATATCCCGGTGGGGTGGAGAGGAGGTCGAGTGCGAGTCCCGATGTAATGGTTTCTCGCACCCAACTATCCGTGGTGGTATCTTCCCATCGCCCGGCGAAGTAGCGCAGGCGACCCCCAATGGGAAGGCCTGAAGGATCTACTTGAAGCGGCGGTAGGAGCGCCCGCCCGCACCCCGAAAAGGGCGCTTGGTAGGAGGGTCTGCCTTAGGTCTGTCCTGCCCCTGATTCTGATGGCCTCCCGCCTGATATCTACCCCGGTATCTGGGGGCACGGTAAGGGTGGCGAGGCGGAGGAGCGGGAGGGGGGGTAGCGGGCTTGTTTTGACCCCTGCGGGTACAGTTAGGGAGGACCTTTCGCTTGTCCTTTGACTCCACGAGGTACGGGTCCAAGGCCTCCCCAAAGAGGGACTGACCCTGGACTGGCGAGGTGGCAAGGCGCCACTTGTGGCGAGCGTCCGACTGCCAGCCTCGGAGCCAGTGCATCCGGCGTGCCACCACGGATGCCCCCATGGATCTTGCCGCGAAGCGTGCGCTCTGCAGAGTGGCATCCGAGGTGAACTGGGCCACCGCTAGTAATTTGTTGATGTCCTGGCGGGTGCGCGCATCAGAGGACTGCTCTTGCAGCGTCTTGAGCCAGCGGATAGAGGTCCGGCAGAAGAACGAAGCCGTCGCCGAGGACCGGACGGCCCAAGCTGCCGCTTGATGGGAGCGCAAAATGGCCTGCTCAGTACGGCGGTCCTCCGGGCGCAAGAGCTCCTCAGAGTCGCCCGGCAAGGGGTTGGCTGAGTAAAGCGCCTTAATGGGCGGGTCCACCGGTGGAACTGGTAGGTGCTGAGCCAGCCCTTGCGCCACATTGAAGTACCGTTTGTCCAATGAGGACGGGGCTGCCCCCGTGATCGGGGTCTGCCACTGCTTAGTGACCGAGTTAATGAAGAGTTTCGGTGCTGGAATAACTTCCTCCTGCGATGTTGTCTCTTCGAAGAGAGGATCGCCCTGTTCCTCGCCGGCTGGCTTGGGCTCCACCGGGGGCATCTTGGCCGCCGCCCTTGCCTTGTGGAGCAGGGATTTAAAGAGGGCCGGGTTAAAAAGGCCCGTGGTTGCGGGAGGTTCAGGTGAAACGTCCTCGTCCTCTGACAGGTCAAGGCCACGATCCGGCTCCTCGGTGTCGGGGGACGACTCTGGAGAGGAAGGAGATGCGCTGGTCTCGGTGGCAAGAGGTTGGGCCCGCTCGGTCGCAGAAGGAGGACGGCGCGGCTGGTTGGAGACGGTCGCAGCGCCTGAAGTGGAGGGCGTTGGCGCAGATGTTTGCTTAATGCCCGCAGCGATCCCGTCCCTGATTGCCATTTGGATGAGGGCCTGGACCTCTGGGCTTTGAAAAATGGCGGTTGCCGTGAGCGACGGAGCATCAGGGGAGGGAGTCCGCGATGCCTGGGGTTCCTCCCAAATGTCTACGTCCCCCAAGCAAAGGTTCGGGTTGTCCAAGGATAGGGCCCCAGAGGACCGCCTGGAGCAAGGGGCCACTGGATCCGCGGTGTCCCTTGGGCGGGAGGTGCCTGAGGTGCTTGAGGCCGGCAGCTTCGCTTTCTCCTTGTGGCCGCCCTCCCTGTGGGAGGGTCTCTTGGCCTCAGTCCCTGCCTGGCGCAAAGGGGAGCGGTCCCTATGTAAGGCGGGGGGAGCGGGAGTTGCCCTGGCCTCAGAGTCTTGAACCCCGGGCTCCTTGTTGGCCTTTGACTTCCTTTTGGAGCCGCTCTCTGCCATAGTAGCGGCTGATAAGGAAGCTGGCAGGGCGGAATCCGAGGAGGCTGCCGGCGAGGATGAGCGCTTTGCGCGGCAGCCGAAGAGCAGCTGGGCTCTGAGCCTGGAAGGCGAGATGGGGAATCCCTGATGACGTCAGAGCCCTCCGGAGCGCGTGCGCAATTCGCGCCGGCTCCGACAAGCAGCTGGGCTCTGACGGAGGTGGCCGGCCGGCGAGGGAAGTCCCGGATGCGTAGGAGGCCTTCTTCGCGCGTGCGCAATGGGCGCCGCGCCTCCGAGCAGCAGCTGCGACTCCGAGCCGCCCGACAGCTGATCCCGAAGCGCCGAGGGCGGGCAGCTCCGCTGCGGGCGACGGCAAGGGACAGCCTTGGCTAGCCGAGTCTTCAGGCAGCAGCTGGGGGGTGCTGGGCAGGCGGGCAGGCGAGCTTCGGTGGTTGAAAGGCAAAGGTCCTCGATGAGCTCTGCGCCTGCGCAATGGAGGCTCCTCTTCGCACTTGATCAAAGCAAAGTAGTGCGATGAGCCCTGCGCGTGCGTAAAAGCACCCCCGACCGTCAGCTGTAGGGCGGGCCTGTAGCGCCTTGAGGTAAATGGAGGTTCGCGCCAAAGGCAGTAGGACAGCCTGACAGTAGGCCCAGGCCTCGGGTGAAGCGAGGGGGCGATGAGAGGATTTGGAGGCTTTTATAAGGGGCGCCAAAACGCTGAAGCCGTTCAGGGGGGGAGATGAGGTCACTCGATGATAGGCCCTGACAGATGGTCCCGAAGGGCTCCCCTCCCCGCGGTAAGCGGCAGAGCCGCCCTGGCCGTTGGTCACCCAAGCGTGGCAGCTTCTGTGACTTATAACGATAGGAACTTCACAGGAACAATATGGCCAGGCCGCGATCCAATCCTCTGGGCAGTAGTCCAGAAGCCAGGCAGCTGTCACAGGACATTAGCTGCCCTCCCCACACACGATGGAAGTTGGTGGGGTCAATTTTCACTTACTGATTCGAAGTTGTTGAATAAGACGAGTAGTGGAAGAACCTGCTAGGTTAGGAAACACTAGTCCCAGACTTAGGACTGAGTCGAAAGAGGGGGTGCTCTTCGGGGTGACAGCTTTTATATAGAGTCAGACTCAGTCCTGATTGGCTGATGGATTGGATCATCCCATTCTTGGAGGCTCGCTCCGCCCACTATGGAGAACCTTATATTTACATGAGTTCAGTTCTACTCATCTTAAAGACCGATCTTAATGATTTAAGGCTAAATGCTACTTATAAGTCCTTCATGCATGTTGTTTATTTTCTGACAATGCTTCTGCAGCCTAGTTCTGGTATAAAATTCAAAATCAGAGTCTGTAGAAGTCTGCAGAACCATTTGAGTAATGCAACGAGCTTGAGCTTTCTGTAATAGGCTGCTACAGATATAAAGGATCATTGAATAGGGATGAATAAAAGCTCATTCTTCATCTTTTTCTATACCCAAGGAAGAAACATTTTTGGAGCATGAGATCTGATTGTAGCTGGCTCAGCATCCCATTCCTCTTTTGCCAAGGATGCTTATTGGCTATAGCTATTTCCATTTTTCCAGTGGAGGAAGAGGTATGACTTTACTCTGTCATTTAACCATTATTATATCCTGTTTCTTTCATTGTGATTGATGGGAAGAAACAGATGTAGAGGCTTCAGGAGTAACTGATCAGCCAACTCTACATTTCTTACATGGCATGTAATCCTGCCTTTTTGTCTCCTTTAGTTTCCCAGTAGGAAATTAAAATGGTGGGTTCAACCATCTGCTTCTTACAACAAATTGTCAGAAGTTGTTCTTGTATCCTCAGCAAATGGTGCTCATTGACAGTTATGTGGGTTGGTGACAGTCAGCTGCAGCCATCTCCTCTGATCCCTTCTGGGAAGTCAAGTGTAGCACAGCACAACAATGAGTAATAGTATGTATCTATGTGCAACTATTGTCAACCCAGCAGCAATAGACTATGGCAGTGTTGCAATACAAACTCTGCTCCTTTTATATAAAAATCATGATATTGCATGCTTGTATTAAAGGGACAGAGCTTATAGCATGATGCCACAATACTGTTCCAGAAAATTCATGCTGATGTCCATGATGAGGCAGATGTAGACAATAGGCTTAGTAGATTAGATTCACTGCCTGATCTTCCAGGGTATCTGCAGCAGTTATTCTCAACTAGAGATATTTGTAGACCTCCATTGAGAATTTTAGAAAAAAATCATGTTGATAGATATATTAATAAAATTAAAATAGCTAAGCAGCATCTTATCAAAATGAAATCAAAATAGTAACTCTGAAGCAGTTAGAAATGACATTTTTCAAAATGATGGCAGCACTCTTCTTTATAAAATGAATCTTTGCATAATAATAACTTTGGGATAAACTGAGTCTGTGTTAGCTGCCCACATTCCAGGAACTAACATTTGGAAGTCACAGAATGGAAAAGACCCAGTAAAAATTGCCAGCAATTCCAGCCTGAACAGGAAGCCACGATACTATTTCCTGGTCAGAAAGAGCTAATGACCAACCTGAACAAAAATAGTGCATCTTTCACTGACTAGAATGTGCTTATCATATATAATATAATGTGAACATCTGGGTGGTTTTGTTCTAGCCTTAAC
The DNA here is from genome assembly GCA_023053685.1 of Diadophis punctatus similis. Taxonomy (NCBI): domain Eukaryota; kingdom Metazoa; phylum Chordata; class Lepidosauria; order Squamata; family Dipsadidae; genus Diadophis; species Diadophis punctatus. Next base: position 2,637,056 of record JALIGW010000007.1, on the reverse strand, counting down.
AGCTAATACTGTCATGAATATCTCAGGATATGGAAAGAGGACCATGATGGAGATCATGGTCTAGTGATCTTCTGTAACAGATGTATGCTCATGGATTGAAACTACAGTCTGAAACTCAAAGTTACACATATGAACAATTTCAATTAAGCACTTTATAGTACCTCTGGAAACACAGTATCTAGCAACTGTATCATATGGATCTTAATTTAGGAGGAAGAGAACTTTTTTCAGAAGAAAAGATTACAGATCTTAGCATCAGTCATAATCCCGGATAAACACAGTACCATAATTTGTTTTAATAGAAACAGTATGAGTTATTTATGGCATGATCCAAATCTCTGTCAAGATTCTTAAACAAAGAATCCTTTCCCTTTACATGTTTATAAAAGACTCTATATTGTTAATTTCTGTAGTGCTGTAGTCCAAATTAAATATGATAAATTTAATCAGCATATAATTAACACATATTTTAGACTTTTTGATTTGATAGTACTCAAATATACTTACTTTTTCTAGCTAACACAGGGATTGTAAAGTTATATACTAATAAATATGTTTTATTTCACATTCTGTACTGCAAATAGATTGCTTAGATAAGGAAAATTTATAATTTATGCTACTTTAAAAGCAGTATATTGTAAGAAAGTAGGAATTAAAGATATAATGTAGATTTCCCCATTCACTTTTACCCATTTTCTGGAACTTCAAAGACAACATGTTTGGAGAAAATGTTTAGATTAGAAGATATACATGCTAAGAAAATGCCAACTTTATTTTCCTGTTTAGTAGTCAATAACTTACATTTTGCCCATTGAGATTGGTTCCTGTTGGTTCTTTATAGTTCTTTATAGTTCTTTGCCTTCTTTTCTCACATGGAGAATGATTGCTTGAACAATTGAAGCATACTTTACTGAATGTATTTCTCCTTGGTGACAAATTCCTACCGTGTTTCCCCGAAAATAAGACATGTCCCGAAAATAAGCCCACAGGGCTTTTCAGGACATGCCTTGAAATAAGCCACCCCCCGAAAATAAGCCCCTCCAACTACTTCCGGGGGAAAGGGGGGGACATGCCGGGAGCCGCTCTTTTTGCGGCGGCACTCTTTTGGCCCGGAAAGAGAGAGAGAGATCCCTCAAGAAGTTTCCCTGAAAAGATCTGCTGAAAAGAGAAGCCACGAACTTCCAGATGCTGGTAAGATGAGCGCCTCGCAGCCCGGCCCTCCCCTGCATTCCCCGCCACTCCCAAATTGTGCCTGATGATCTTACCAGCATCTGGAAGTTCACGGCTTCTCTTTTCAGCAGGTCTTTGCAGGGAAACGCCTTCAATGTAAAGGAGAAGTTATTGCGAGTGCGACCAATTAACAACTTTTCGCACTCGCGATAACTTCTCCTTTACATTGAAGGAGTTTCCCTCAAAGACCTGCTGAAAAGAGAAGCCGCAAACTTCCAGACGCTGGTAAGATCATCAGGCACAATTTGGGGGTGGCGGGGAATGCAGGGGAGGGCCGGGCTGCGAGGCGCTCATCTTACCAGCATCTGGAAGTTCACCGCTTCCCTTTCACCGCCTTCCTCACTCGTGTCGTGCCCCGCCCCATCCCCCGCCCGAAGTGCTCAAATTCCTTCGATGCATTTTAAAGGGATGTGTTTTGCCTGCCATTAAGGGAACCAATGTTCCCCGAAGAACAGGAGGCAAGCATCGGTTCCCTTCATGGCAGGCAAAACGCATCCCTTTAAAATGCTTCAAAGGACTTCGAAGCATTTTGAAGGGATGCCCGCCACGCCATGCTCTCCCGCCCTGCCAAACCCCAGCGCGAGACGCCCCTCCTACCTCCGTCGCGTTCTTACGGTCTTTTCTCCACAGCAGCCCGTTCCAAAAGAACATCTCGCGAGTTCAAAGTTCTCGAACTCGTGAGGCATTCTTTTAGAATGATCTCATGTCGAATCCAAGGCAAACTATTCAACATCACAGTAGTCCAAGTCTATGCCCCAACCACAGGTGCTGAAGAGGATGAAGTTGTATGAAGCCCTACAGCACCTTATAGAATTAACACCAAAAATGATGTCCTTATCATCATGGGGGATTGGAATGCTAAAGTAGGAAGCCAAAAGATAACCGGAATAACAGACAAGTTTGGCCTTGGAGTACAAAATGAACTCCGAATGTGCAGTACAAAATGAAGTACAAATGTGCAGGGCACAGGCTAATAGAATTTTGTCAAGAGAATATGATGGTCATAGCAAACACTCTTTTCCAACAACCCAAGAGACAACTCTACACATGGACATCACCAGACGGTCAACACAGAAATCAGATTGACTATGTGCTCTGCAGCCAAAGATGGAGAAGCTCTATACAGTCAGTAAAAACAAGACCAGGAGCTGACTGTGACTCAGATCATGAGCTTCTCATTGCAAAATTTAGGCTTAAATTGAAGAAAGTAGGGAAAAGCACTAGGGCACTCAGGTATGAACTAAATCATATCCCTGATGAATATACAGTAGAGGTGATAAATAGATTTAAGGAATTAGATCTGATAGACAGGGTGCCTGAAGAACTATGGGTGGAGGTTCACAACATTGTACAAGAGGTAGCAACTAAAACCATCCCAAAGAAAAAGAAATGCAAGAAAGCAAAATGACTGTCTGAGGAAGCTTTACAAATAGCTGAGGAAAGAAGGGAAGCGAAAGGCAAGGGAGAAAGAAAAAGATACACCCAATTGAATGCAGAATTCCAGAGAATAGCTAGAAGAGATAAGAATGCCTTCTTAAATGAACAGTGCAAAGAAATAGAAGAAAACAATAGAATAGGGAGGACCAGAGATCTCTTCAAGAAAATTGGAGATATGAAGGGACTGTTTCATGCAAAGATGGGCATGATAAAGGACCAAAATGGCAGGACCTAACAGAGACAGAAGAGATTAAGAAGAGATGGCAAAATTACACAGAAGAACTATACAAGAATGAGCTTAACGTCCCTGATAACCACGATGGGGTGGTCACTGACCTCGAGCCAGACATCCTGGAATGTGAAGTCAAATGGGCCTTAGGAAGTCTGAGCAACAATAAAGCTAGTGGAGGTGACAGTATTCCAGCTGAGCTATTCAAAATCTTAAAAGACAATGCAGTAAAAGTGCTACACTCAATTTGCTAGCAAATTTGGAAAACTCAACAGTGGCCACAGGATTGGAAAAGGTCAGTTTACTTCCAAAGAAGGGCAATGCCAAAGAATGTTCAAACTACCGCACCATTGCACTCATTTCACATGCTAGTAAAGTTATGCTCAAAATCCTACAAGCTAGGCTCCAGCAGTATGTGGATCGAGAACTACCAGAAGTACAGGCAGGATTTCGAGGAGGCAGGGGAACTAGAATCAAATTGCCAACATACGCTGGATCATGGAGAAACCTAGGGAGTTCCAGAAAAACATCTACTTCTGCTTCATTGACTATGCTAAAGCCTTTGATTGTGTGGATCACAACAAATTGTGGCAAGTTCTTAAAGAAATGGGAGTACCAGACCATCTTATTTGTCTCTTGAGAAACCTATATGCGGGTCAAGAAGCAACAGTGAGAACTGGACATGGAACCACTGATTGGTTCAAAATTGGGAAAGGATTTCGGCAAGGTTGCATACTGTTGCCCTGCCTATTTAACTTATATGCAGAGCACATCATGAGAAAGGCGGGGCTAGATGAATCACAAATTGGAATTAAGATTGCCGGAAGAAATATCAACAACCTCAGATATGCAGATGATACCACTCTAATGGCAGAAAGTGAAGAGGAACTAAAGAGCCTCTTGATGCGGGTGAAGAAGGAGAGTGCAAAAGTTGGCTGGAAACTCAACATTAAGACAACTAAGATCATGGCATCTGGCCCTCTCAATTTCTGGCAAATAGATGGGGAAGAAATGGAGGTGGTGACAGATTTTATTTTCCTGGGCTCCAAGATCACCACAGATGGGGACTACAGCCATTAAAAGAGCTTGTTCCTGGAGAGGAAAGCTATGGCAAATCTAGACAGCATAGTAAAAAACAGAGACATCACCCTGCCAACAAAAGTGTGTATAGTCAAGGCTATGGTTTTCCCAGTTGCAATGTATGGCTGTGAAAATTGGACCATAAGAAAGGCTGAGCACCGGAACTTCCAGTGGCGCCGCGAGCTTCGCTGGACGCTCTTTATGGGCGCCCGATCCCAGGCTCCGTAAAAGCCGCCAGATAAGCCACATCAGCTGTCTGGCGGCTTGGAAACTCCCGTCCCGGGCAAAGGGAGGGGAGAAGAGCAGATGGGCAGAGGTAGAGCCCCCCTAACACCCCAAAAGAAGCTCTGGGGTGCGAAGGGTGAGGGCTCCCTTGAAGCCTGTCACAGCTCCGGACCTGGAATGCCTCCGCTTATTTTTAGCGGAGCAAGAAGCCGCGACCATCTCTGCTGGTAACAAATGGATTTTATTATTCTAACAATGTAGCAGACGGAACATACCAGGAGAATCTAACAGCAAGTATTCTTACTTAACTCCGGTGTTGCTTTTTGGATTTTCTGGAAGCAACAAAGTAGCTAAAGATGGCGCTTGGAATTTGAAAGGGCGTGGAGAAAGTGAAAGCTACTGAAAGCTAGTGAGAGTTCTGATTGTTAACAGACGCTTGTAAGAAATCCTTTTATTTTTTACTCTCTTCTTTGATGAACTTTGTTTTTTGGTTATACAAGAATTAATACAAATTGAAGATGTCTTTAAAACTGGCAAAGAATGTTTCTTTTAAAGGAATAGGAAAAGTTGAAAACTTTCCCACAAATATTGTTAACCTGCAGGATTTTGCCCCCCCAACACAGCCTCTTACATTGGAAATGTGGCAGCAAGCTATGAAAGATATGCAGAAAGAAATTGCTTTAGTAGTTAATAAAAAAAATTAAAGAAATTAATGGAAAAATTACTGAAATTAATGAAAAAATACAAGCTGTCTCAGAGGAGTTTTCATCTCAGACTCAACAAACCAGAGACAATGTGGAATCTGTATTTAAAGCTTTGGCAGTTAATATGGAATTATTGGGACAAGATGTGGCTGAGATTAAACAGTCTACTGGGACTTTGGCTGAAAAAGTAACTGAGATCCAGAATAAAATTGAAGGAACTGAGGCAGAATTAACGATGTTTCAATATAAGGATATGGAATTTGCTTTACGGCTACAGGGGGCGAAAGAAAATATTCAAGAGAATTTAAAAGAAAAGATCTTGGACGCATTGGTGAAGATCTTGGGGGAAACAAAAGCTAAATTGGAATGGCAGATTGAAAAAGTATACCGGGCCAATTCTTGGTTTGCCAGAAAAAATCATTTACCAAGAGACATTGTTGTATATTTTACCACAAGGATACTGCGAAATCGAATCTTACAGGCGACCTATAAAAACAAACTTAAGGTGGAAGAACAAGAGGTTCTGACATTTAAGGAAATTCCTCCAAAAATATTAAAAGCACGTAAAGATTATACTTTTCTGGTGGCAGAATTAAAAAAGCAACAGATAAGATATAAATGGGGAATCCCGACTGGACTATCGGTTACCTTTAGGGGAGAAAGATACAGACTTAATACGATCTGCGAAGCAAAAGATTTTTTTGCCAACGTGTTAAAGGTTGAGAGACCAAAATCACCGGAAGACAAAAGAAATGAGGAACAGAAAGGAATCCTGAAAAGTCAAGAAGAACCAAAGGACCCAAGACAGATTAAAGAAGTAAAGATTGAAAGTGAAGAAGACAAAAGATATGAGGAAATTAAAGAAGACGGAGAGGAATATTGGTGGTTTTTACAACAGAAAGGAACTCTGAAAAGTCAAGAAGACACAAAGGATTTAAGACAGATTAGAGAAGTAAAGGTTGAAAGTGAGGAAGATTTAAATTACCGACTTCAGTCCTCAACTCCTCCAAATGAAGCAAGAATGGATAAACATATTTTCAGATGCCAACTTAAAGAAATATTTAAGGGCAGAGGAATTGAGAATTGATGTCTTAGTAATAGGACAATGTAAAAGAAATAAGAATAAGGTTTAAATGTATATATGAGGCTGTTTAAGTTTAGAGAAATTAGATTACAAGATTATTTATGGGGAATAATCATAGAAGGTAAAGTAATGTAATAGAGATTAAATTGGTTTAAATAACAAGATTAAATTAATTTTACAGTTTGGGGAATAAGAATAGAAGATAGTTAATGTAATAGAGATTAAATTGGTAGAGAATAAGATTAAAATTATATTAGAGGTGGGAATAAGTATAGATTGTAATCTAATGTAACAGAGATTAAATGAATGTGAAGTTGTTAAATATTTTTAGATTTGGTTTAAGTTGGCTTGGAATTTAACAATTGCTGTCAGGTGTTGGTGGCATAAAACTGCAAGAGGAAGACTCATTTAAAATCAATATTGCAAAGGGCAAAAATTTCAGAACATGTTAAAGACTATTTAAATGATATACTTGATAAAGGAGAAGATGGATGGATTAAAATAGATGATGAAGGACATATTTCAACTTAATTTTTGTTCAATTTACAGTATAAGGAGTTAAGAGTTTATGATATTTGGAAGTTAATAATTTGTTAGCATATTTTAATTTTGTATTTGTGTAAACTATATTATACCCTGTGTATGTTCTGGGAAGTCCAGGGAGGGGGGAGGGGGAGTTGGAGGGGAAGGGATGGGATGGGATGGGGAGGAGGGGTGGGGGGGAGGGGGAGGGGGGAGAAAATAACTACAAAAAAAGGTTTGTACTCTGTACGCATAAAACGTTTTCAATAAAGAAAGAAAGAAAGGCTGAGCACCAAAGAATTGAGGCCTTTAAACTATGGTGCTTGAGAAGACATCTGTGAGTCCCTTGGACTGCAAGGCGATCAAACCGGTCACTCCTAGAGGAGATCAACCCTGACTGCTCTCTAGAAGGCCAGATCCTGAAGATGAAAGTCAAATATTTTGGCCACCTAATGAGAAGGAAGGACTCACTGGAAAAGAACCTAATGATGGGAAAGATTGAGAGCAAAAGAAGAAGGGGACAACAGAGAATGAGGTGGCTGGATGGAGTCACTGAAGCAGTTGGCATGATCTTAAATGGACTCCGGGGGATAGTAGAGGACAGAAAGGCCTGGCGGAACGTTGTCCATGGGGTCGCGATGGGTCGGACACGACTTCACAACTAACAACAACATTAGCAGATATTAATTCAACTGGTAGTTCATACAGTGAGATCAACAAAAGAAGAGAAAGTACAGTATATGGGGTGAGATGTTGCTCAGGCAGAACATATACGGACTACTGCAATGTGTGTTACATAGAGCTATCTTTGAAAAGTATCTGAAAGCTTCAGCTGGTACAGGATGTGGCTGCACAAGCAATCTTGAGTGCCCCAAACACAGTGCATATAACACATTTGCTCTGCAAGCTACTTTGGATGCTACTTTGCTTCTAAGTCCAATTCAAGATGTTGGTTATGACCTTTAAAACACTACATGGCATGGGGCCACGTTACCTATGAAACTTTCTTCATCCCAGGTAGTGAAGGCATGTTGCAGACCGTCTCAGTTAAAGAATTCCCACTGGTGGAGTCCAGGAAGAGAGCCTTCTCTGCCATTGCTCCCATCCTTGAAAACAACTCTCCCCCAAAAGTGAGGGGGAAATTCCACTCTCTTGGAATTTTATGAATGTTAAAAAACATGGTTCTTCTGTCTTGCTTGGAACCCAGAAAGCAGCATGCAGCCATGTGGCTGATGAAAACTCTCCCCTCACCACCTTTTAATTAACTTTTAACATTGAATTTTTAATTATTCCTGCCTCTTTTTGAATTTTATATAATGTTTTATGTTTAATATTTTATGGTGGGTGGATGGACGGATGGAAGGAGGGATGGATGGAAGGAGAGAATGGAATGGAATGGCTTGGAATTTGCATGTGATTGCATGCTTCCTACTTTTATCCTCATGGATTTTATATCTCAGTCAATTAATTGTCAAACAAATACATGCAGATTAGACTTTGTGAAATCTATAATATCACAGGATTATATTTTTAAATACTAAAAATAATAAAATAAAATAATAAAAAACACAAAACTGAACCTTTGATCTACACCAGGGGCAGGTTGCTTACTTACTGATACTGGTGCACTGCACGCGCATCTCCACATTTTGTGCGTGCGTGCGCGCACTATGCGCGCCTACCCCCTTGAGCAATTTCAGTGAGATTTTGCTTCTGCGCATGCGCGGAAGCAAAATCTCGCTGAAATCTCGTGCACGCGCGCATCCCCTTGCGAGATTTCGGCGAGATTTTGCTTTTGTGCATGCACAGAAGCAAAATCTCACATAAATTGCACAAGGGGGTGGGTGCGCATAGTGCACATGCACGAAACATGGAGATGCGCATGCAGCGCACCAGTATCGGTAAGTAAGCAAAAAAGGCGAATTTTTTTTAAAAAAAGATGGTGACACGCGCGACTGTCCGGTGAAAACGGCACCGGAGCAGTCGTGCGCAAATTGCATAATCGACAGGTCCCTACCAGAGCTGCGCACTGGACCACACCGGTAGGAACCCACCTCTGATCTACACATTATAGCAATAGCAATAGCACTTAGACTTATATACCGCTTCATAGTGCTTTACAGCCCTCTCTAAGCGGTTTACAGAGTCAGCATATTGTCCCCAACAATCTGGGTCCTCATTTTACTGACCTCAGAAGGATGGAAGGCTGAGTCAACCTTGAGCCGGTGAGATTTGAACAGCTGAGCTGCAGCTAGCAGTCAGCTGAAGTAGCCTGCAATGCTGCACTCTAACCACTGCGCAACTTCGGCCTTATTATAAAAACTGAGAAGCAGATTCCCACCACAAATATATATTATTAATACCAATTCAGATCAATGCACTGCTGGATGAAAGGCTCTGAAGATTATAGACCCAAATTTAGTAGATTGGTTCTATACAGGCTGATAGATTCCAGTTTCCCAGTCTAGTGCTAAGTAAGAGAGATTGGACCAAAGTCATCCAGCTGGCTTCCATGCATAAAGGAAGACTTGAACCTACCGTATTTTTCGGAGTATAAGACGCACCTTTTTACTCCCAAAAAGAGGGTCAAAAACTGGGTGCGTCTTATACTACGAATGTAGCCCCACCCTCCTCCAGCAAGCGAGAGGTGCCTCAGAGACAAGGCTGGGAAAGAGGGCTGAGATTACTGGGAGGAGGGTCGGGGCACAGCCTGAGGAACGAACCTCTTCGGGATGGTCTGTGGGGGGATCTGTCCGGCGGCTTCGGCGAAAAAGCTATGTGAGGAACCGCCGCCACTGCCTAAGCCCTCTCCGTGCCCGGGAGCCAAGCCAAGCGGGAGCCCCAAAATCAAAACATCCCTCCTTTCCAGCCATCGCTGCCTATTGGCCCAATTCTCCGATGCAATTTGACACGCTGTTCCAGGCAACGGGGATTGGCAAAAACAAGCCTCGCGTTTTCGGTCTCGGCAGCGCTTGGAACTGGCCGAAAACCACCGTCCCCGCATTTTCATGAGGGCGCATGGCTGTCAAATTGCATCGGAGAATTGGGCCAATAGGCAGCGATGGCTGGAAAGGAGGGATGTTTTGATTTTTGGGCTCCCGCTTGGCTTGGCTCCCAGGCACGGAGAGGGCTTAGGCAGTGGCGGCGGTTCCTCACATTGCTTTTTCGCCGAAGCCGCCGGGCAGATCCCCCCCCGACTTCTCTTTCCTCCTGGCCAGATCCTCCACCTGAAACACGCTGCTAGCCACCTTGCCTTACAACTCCTGCGCAGCGCCTGCTTCTCCACCAAGTCACGACCTCTGCACTTCCCTGGACCACTCACCGTGTTTACGAGATGGCAGGCTTTCAACCCCTATGGCTATAGGTAGGAAGACGGGGGCGTCACGGGAGTGGAGCCTTCAGTGCCAAGTCCCTCTTCTGCCCCCATGAAAATTATCCCCCACCCCATTCACTCACTCCAGATAAAGTAGGATGATAGGGTTTGTTTTAAACAGATAAAAAAATCTGTGCTGCTTGTTATCAAAATCCGAGTGGAAGTGAGAACCCCGCTGATCCTGATAGTGGTAGGCAAAGGCAGAATTTCTTTTTTCTTTGTTTTCCTCCCCCAAAACTAAGGTGCCTCCTATACTCCGGTGCGTTCTATACTCCGAAAAATACGGTACTTCTTTCCGCTCCTAGTTCAGTGCCTTAATAGCTTTACCAGACCAGTTCTCTTTCTATAATTTTTAACATATACTGTATCTGTTAACATATATTGCAGTATTTAAAACATCTAAAAAGTCTGACAGAAACATTTCAGAATTTCACAGGTTTCCTATCCAGTTTTGTTTTCAATTGAAAAATACGGTAACACATTCATCTGTCAAGTCATATCTATCAGCAGAAATTTATATTTCACTTGCTAAAAGATGAGCCTATCAGTATTTTTCAGTTGTACACTCCAAGAAATCTGCCAGCCTACAGATGCAAAACGTGATCAATCGCATGGTTTATTAAGTCTAATATAATTAATCTCAGAACAAAATTTGAATAGCATACAGATTCCACCAAATTTTACAGCAATGTTAAAGATGTAAAATAAGATTTATATGAACTAAACCAAAGACCTTTCTTTGCCAACATTTTCTTTCTAAAAAAATAAACTTTTAGGTAAGTCCTGTCCAATGAGGACAAGAATAGCATCTTAAACAATAGAATGGAATGGAATGGAATGGAATGGCATGGAATGGAATGGAACGGAATAGAACAGAACGGAATGGAACACAGCACAGCACAGCACAGCACAGCACAGCACAGAATTATTTATTAGCCAAGTGTGATTGGACACACAAGGAATTTGTCTCCAGTGCATAAGCTCTCAGTGTACATACAAGCAACGAGTAATATATCATGCTTATAATCATAAAATACATTAATCATAAATCATATGATACAACATTCAATGATAGTTATAGGATACTAAATAAGCAATCAACATAAATTATACTAGATTACTAAATAAAACAATATAAATTGTAAGATACAAGCAACAAAGTTACAGTCATAAGGAATAGGCAATAGATAAATTGAGAAGGATCATAGTACTACAGCCCTAATAGGTAGTTTGGCAGTGTTGACGGAATTAGTTGTTTAGCAGAGTGATGGCATGTGGGGGGAAACTGTCTTTGTGTCTAGTTGTTTTGGTGTGCAATGCCCTTCAGCATCATCTTGAGGGAAGAAGTTGAAACAGATTAAATCCAGGATGTGAGGGGTGTGTATATTTTCACACCCCTCTTTCTGGCTGGTGCAGTATACAGGTCCTCAATGGAAGGCAGGCTTGTTTTTTATGCAGTTCTAACTATCCGTTGAAGTCTGTGTCTGTCTTGTTTGGTTGCAGTGCCAAACCAGACCGTTATAGACATGCAAATGACAGACTAGACTAGACTGGACTGGACTGGACTGGACTGGACTGGACTGGACTGGACTGGACTGGACTGGACTGGACTGGACTGGACTGGACTGGACTGGACTTGAGAATGGGAATGGGAATGGGAATGGGAATGGGAATGGGAATGGGAATTGAATTCTTTATTGGCCAAGTGTGATTGGACACACAAGGAATTTGTCTTTGGTGCATATGCTCTCAGTGTACATAAAACAATACATTCATCAAGAATTATAAGATACAACATTTAGTGATAGTCATAGGATACTAAATAAGCAATCAAATAATATTAAGAAACTAAGTTGCTCTCCTCACTTAATTTTTTTCAACCTTCCCTTCAGTAATAGCTTCAGATGTTATAATGCATGCTTCTGCCTGTATCAGATTAGCTAAAATAATGGAAACAGCCTGAGTAATGCTTTGCATTGTATTTAAATCAGTGGTGGGTTGCTCCTGGTTTGGACCGGTTCTTAGAACCGGTAGCAGCGGCAGCGGGAGGCTCCGCCCACCTGCCTGGGACGCTTCTGCGCAAAAGCGTCGCACATGCGCACGAACCGCTGGCAAACTAATTTAGAACCCACCACTGATTTAAATATATTTAAAGTTATTTTTATATCACCTTTTTAGTATAATATTTATTGAGTTATAGTTCTGAAAATCCTATTATTTGTGAATAATCATGAACCTAAGTGATACATTTATTAGTGTATTGTAGTAGAATTTCACTGGCAAAATCAGATATTGCTTGCTGCTCAGATATAGTGAAACCAGGAATTGTGTCAAGATAAAATGGGATTATTTTAGCTGTTGGCCTTCTTGGATATATTGTTTACAAATATAGTGAGTAGTAAAATCTCAGTGAAACTTCCGAATTGCTAAATGAAAGTCATGAGAAATTAAAAATAGCTTAAAACTCCGTAATAGAAATTATATTTATTTCTTGTTCAGAATTTTGCATCTTATTCTTTGAATTCAGCTGTGACTTTTATCTATGGTTGGAAATATGATGTATATTTTTTTCTTTCAGGGGAACCAAAGTTCAGACATGTAGAAAAGGATATTTTGATTCCAAAAATAATGAAAGACAAAGCCAAGGAGCTGTGTTCTGAACAAGTGAAAGGTGAGAATGAAATTCAACTAGATATCAAATCTAAGAATTTACGTGACCTGAATTTTAATTTTCTAAAGTTTCCTTTCCTGGCCAGATTGCCAGTGTAGCAATGAATCTATGTGTACTGCAAATTCATTTTTATGTAAGATGATAGGTTTATATAATTTGTCAAAATAATTTGCTTAGTTGTAACTAAGAATAGTGAATTCTTCAAAGCCTTAATTTTCCAACCAAAACTGCATACTGACATTTCCATTTGAGAATCAACCATCTAATTAAAAATTCACCTATATTTTTATGCATGTTTCTATTGCATTACATGCACACAATGCATTTTATCTAGGAGATGCATTGTTAGTGCATGTGTTTATAATATATGTATGGGTACCTGGGTACCCAGTAATATATATAATATATGGGACGTGGTGGCTAAGACGCTGAGCTTATTGATTGAAAGGTCAGCAGTTCAGCGGTTCAAATCCCTAGTGCCGCGTAACAGGGTGAGCTCCCGTTACTTGTCCCAGCTTCTGCCAACCTAGCAGTTCGAAAGCACGTAAAAAATGCAAGTAGAAAAATAGGAACCACTTTTGGTGGGAAGGTAACAACGTTCCGTGCGCCTTTGGCGTTTAGTCATGCCGGCCACATGACCATGGAGACATCTTCGGACAGCGCTGGCTCTTCAGCTTTGAAACGGAGATGAGCACCGCCCCTTAGAGTCGTGCGAGGGGAACCTTTACCTTTTACCTGGGTATGGATTTGGAGTTGTGACCAGCATTCTAAAAATGCATATTTCAGCATCAGTTCCAATTGATATATTGAGCTGTGGGGGCGATGGGTACCTCCACCTGTTTATTGGACCCGTGCCCCTCCTGGTTGGTCTCGGCCAGCAGAGAGGGGGCATGCGGCTGGATCCAGGCGGTGGTCACCGCTTCTTTGAGGGAGGGATCCGTACCGCAGTCGTTAAAAGCTGCGGTGGTGAGATCCCTCCTGAAGAAGCCTTCCCTGGATCCAGCTGATTTGAAGAACTATCGTCCGGTCTCCAACTTACCCTTCTTGGGGAAAGTTGTGGAGAAGGTGGTGGTTACTCAGCTTCTGCAGCTTCTGGATGAAACAGATCATCTAGATCCTTATCAGTCGGGTTTCAGGCGCGGCTACAGTACAGAAACTGCCTTGGTCGCCCTGATGGATGATCTCTGACGGGCCCGGGATGGGGGTAATTCCTCCATCCTGGTGCTACTTGACCTCTCAGCGGCTTTCGATACCATCGACCATGGTATCCTTCTGCATCGTCTCAGTGAGTTGGGGGTGGGAGGCACCGTTTTGCGGTGGTTCTCCTCTTATCTCGTCGATAGGATGCAGTCGGTGTTAGCAGGAGGGCAGAGATCGTCCCCTAGGCCCCTATCATGTGGGGTGCCTCAGGGGTTGGTTCTCTCGCCCATCCTGTTTAACATTTACATGAAACCGCTGGGGGAGATCATCCGCAGACATGGGGTGTGTTTCCACCAGTACGCTGATGACACCCAGCTGTACATCACCACCCCGTCTGACTTCAGGGAGGCAGTTGATGTAATGTGCCGGTGCCTGGACGACATTAGGATCTGGATGGGGAGGAACAGACTCAGACTTAATCCCGACAAGACTGAATGGCTTTGGATACTGCCTCCTAAGGACTATGACAACTGTCCCTCCTTGGCGTTCGAGGGAGCGAAACTGACCCCCTCGGATCAGGTCCGCAACTTGGGGGTCCTCCTAGATCCACAGCTAAAATTGGATCACCATCTTTCTGCTGTGGCTAGGGGGGCCTTTGCACAGGTTCGCCTGGTGCACCAGTTGCGGCCATACTTGGAGAAGGAGGCTCTACTCATGGTCACTCATGCCCTTGTCACCTCGCGCTTGGACTACTGCAATGCGCTCTACATGGGGCTACCCTTGAAGAGTATCCGGAGACTTCAGCTGGTGCAAAATGCGGCTGCACGTGCTGTGGTGGGTGTGCCAAGGTACACCCACGTGATACCTATACTCCGCCAGCTGCATTGGTTGCCCATCGGTCTCCGGGTCCAATTCAAGGTGTTGATCACCATCTTTAAAGCCCTTCATGGCTTAGGACCAGGTTATCTCCGGGACCGCATTCTGCCTCACACTTCCCTTCGACCGGTTAGGGCCCACAGAGTTGGCCTCCTCCAGGTCCCGTCGGCCAAGCAATGCCGGCTGGCGGGCCCCAGGAGGAGAGCCTTCTCTGTGGCAGGCCCCGCGCTCTGGAACCAACTTCCCCCAGAGACCCGAACTATCCCCACCCTGCTGGCCTTCCGAAAAGCTGTTAAGACATGGCTTTTCCTGCAGGCTGGGGGTAGAGCGTAACCCACTCGAGCTCACCCCAAGTATGTATGGTTGTTGAATGGGTATTGGATGATTTTTAAATATTTGTGGTTTTAATTTTTATATCTGTTTTTAAATATAATATTTATGAATTGGTTTCTTGTATTTTCTCTGTTATACGCCGCCCTGAGTCCTTCGGGAGTTGGGCGGCATATAAGAATATCAAAATAAATAAATAAATAAATAAATAATAAATATATCAATCTGGAACATCTGAATTGGCTAAATCTGTATAAAAGTGACCATGGAGCACATTTCTTCATGGGGATGTTACTTGGGATGTCACATTGAAGACAGAAGTCTGGAAGAAAAGATAATACAGGATCCATTTGTTTTCATTCATGGAAGATAATACAAAATAATAATTGTGCTATATTATATTTAGAGATTAAAGGAATTTTTATGTTGGTAACTTTGTAAATTGCAGCTAAAACTAAAGATTGATATTGTAACAAGAACAACAACAAAACAAGCTTCTATTGGTTCTCGTTATTATCAGAATGCAGCCATAATCTTGATTTTTTTTTACCAGTTCTTCCAGCCTCCAGTAAGTTAAGGAAAGAAAAAAAATTGAAGTTGTGAGATAAAGTATTGTAAGATACAGGAAGAAAACACCTGCTTTCTCTCCCCCGTTTTTAGGTGCTATGAATACTAAATGAGAGTGATATTAGAAGACAGATTTCTTTTCTATATAATCAAATCAAGCTTTGCCTGGCAGCATTTCTTTAAAGCCTAATTACCATCTTAGATGGGCCTAGCCATTATTCTCTGTTCATTCTTCCTCTTTTGAAACCTAGCCCTTTTCTTTAAGCCATGCACTTGTTTTCTTTGGTATTAGGTATTATTAATATATCCTAATTATTATTTTAAGCCCACAATTGTAATTGTAATATGTGTGTTGAGAGATTGTAAACTAATAACTGCCTCCAAAGGCTTAAGTCTCTCTCCAGATTTATTGTCAGTACCTGATGCAAGGTACATTTGTATTCTTCCATCAGTGGAAGGGAGAAAATATTTTCTTTCTTTTGGCCTTCTTTTTGAACCATCATTGGTGGGAGGAAAATCAGATGTTGGCAGCAGATATACCTGATTGGCGGGGGGAGGGGAAGTCAAATGACAAAATAACCTGTGCTTACACTGGACAGTCACACTGTTTTTCTCATTCAATTATATACTGTCACCCACTCTGGGAATCTGTGGATCTGTATAGCTGTTTCCATAGTTCCTGAAAGTATTGGGGCAGTCCTCTCTACTTGTTAGATGATGATTTTGGAAGTTGGGAAATGCAATCATCTGTCTATAACAGTGATGGCGAACCTATGGCACGGGTGCCACAGGTGGCACGCGGAGCTATATCTGCCAGCACACGAGCCATTGCCTAGCTCAGCTCCAGCACGCATGTGCACGCCGGCCAGCTGATTTTTGGCTCACACGGAGGCTCTGGGAGGGCGTTTTCAGCTTCCGGAGGGCCTCCGGGGGGACTGGGGAGGGTGTTTTTGCCCTCCCCAGGCTCCAGGGAAGCCTCTGGAGCCTGGGGATGATGAAAAATGGGCCTACCGGGCCCACCAGAAGTTGGGAAATGGGCCATTTCCGGCTTCCAGAGGGCCTCCGGGGGAGCGAGGGAAGCCGTTTTCGCCCTCCCCAGGCATTGAATTCTGGCTATGGGCACTCGTGCATGCGCGATAATACGCGCGCATGCACTTTCGGCACCCAAGGGAAAAAAGGTTCGCCATCACTGGTCTATAACAATGAACCTAAAATACAGTGATCTCTGTTATGACATACATTAATGGACACATGCATTAGAAAAAGAATTTAAAATAGCATTAGTCAGCGCTTTATAGTTTCGGATTAAGTGAAATGATTCTCAAAATAGTATTGCATTCTACATTAAAACAGGACACAAATGGACATAGTGTAGCACTGTGAAAATTAGTCATTTTGCATGCTTTAATAATTAGAAAAGAATAAAATTTCTATTGCAGCTAGAACATATGTTTGTTTGCAGAAGGCAAAGGAAAGAGCTGCTTTAGGTCAAATGTGTTGGTTGTTTGTTTTTGTTTATTTTGTAAGGAACAGTGTATGCTAATGGCCTAGGATAGGATATTAACAGTTATCATTACTAGAATTCTAAAATTGATTTTTCCTTTATTGCCTTGACTTGGTAGTGTGGGTTTGCCTGGCGCAAGTCTTCTTTTTGGTCTTCCATATACTTATTATTCTACATTGGTTATTGAATAAAAATAAATTAAAAATTATTTATAATTATCTATTATAGCTGACGGAATGAGAGTGCTTTAAAAACAGCACAAGATTCCCATTTCTGCATTTTGCTGAACTGTCATTGTATGGAGCAACTCCCCATATGTTTTGGAGTTTAGTGTAAATGAAGTATGATGTTGTGAAAATTATGAATTTACCTAAGTCCTGTGAACAGGAGAGAATAGAAAAGCTGAAAACATTCATTCAAGAGAAGAAGGTACAATAGCTGAATAGTTCCTTAATGACAAGGCTGTCTTATGATTAGCTTATATGTGCAGATCTATATAACAGTACAATTAGTTCTTTATATATAATAAAATATATATTATCATTTAAATGTCATATAATTCATAATGCAAGCATATGGCTGTAGAAAAATTCATAGTACTTTAATATGTGATCTGACAGAAAATATCCATGTTCATGAACATAGCCTTGGAACACAGTAATAAGAAAAAAAGACAGTGATACATTTTAGAGTAGGATATTCTTTATAATAGAAAACAAAAGCAAATTATATTATCTATTAGAATTATAGATTTAGGGCCATATTGTACTTCTTCGGTCTGTTTATAACTTCTGTAGTATTAATTACAGTAGTTCTTTTCCTGTCACAGTAAATATTGCCACTATAAAAAAGAGGAGGCTAACTCACTTCTAATAGGTGCTTCTCATATGATTTGGCAGACCTCTATTTATGCAAACAAATTTAACAGGAGGAGGAGGAGTTTTATCTCCAAAAACTTAAATACTTTATACACACAATAATTATAACTATTATTCTCAAAATCTATTCACCATAATCTTTGCTTATCCTTATTAAACATTAAACATTGTTTAATTAAATGCTCTATTCAGCTTTTTCTATAATCAATTAATAATATCAGACATTATAAACATCATATAAACATCACCTTTATAACCATTATCCTCCAAGACTATTAATCATGTTTACTTATCCTAATTATTCAATATTCCTTATTTAATTACAAATGAGCCTAGGTGGCACAGCGGTTAGGCAGTACTGCAGGCCACTTTAGCTGACTGTGATCCGCAGGTCAGCGGTTCAAATCTCACCAGCTCAAGGTTGACTCAGCCTTCCATCCTTCCGAGGTAGGTAAAATGAGGACCCAGATTGTTGGGGGCAATATAAATATACATTGCTTACTAGTGTAAACCGCTTAGAGAGTGCTTGCACTGTGAGGCGGTATATAAATCTCACAAATAAATAAATAAATAAATAACTTAATCTTTGTTTACGTATCCTCCTTAATTCTAAATTTCTAACTTTGCTTCTATTTTCTAACCATTAATAAAATAGTTTCCAAGTTAAAAAAGTAGTATTTTCCCCATTTCTAGTTTCTACCTCTATACTAATTCTTAATGGAATGACTCCTATGTTAAATAGAATTCTACATCTATCCCTCATCTCTTGCCTGTTTTCGTATCTCATCTCTTATTGACTTCTTGGCACATCTTCCATATTCCTCTGTTGGAGTCTTATATCTTCTTATATGCTACTTTGCTTCTAAGTCCAATTCAAGATGTTGGTTATGACCTTTAAAACACTACATGGCATGGGGCCACGTTACCTATGAAACTTTCTTCATCCCAGGTAGTGAAGGCATGTTGCAGACCGTCTCAGTTAAAGAATTCCCACTGGTGGAGTCCAGGAAGAGAGCCTTCTCTGCCATTGCTCCCATCCTTGAAAACAACTCTCCCCCAAAAGTGAGGGGGAAATTCCACTCTCTTGGAATTTTATGAATGTTAAAAAACATGGTTCTTCTGTCTTGCTTGGAACCCAGAAAGCAGCATGCAGCCATGTGGCTGATGAAAACTCTCCCCTCACCACCTTTTAATTAACTTTTAACATTGAATTTTTAATTATTCCTGCCTCTTTTTGAATTTTATATAATGTTTTATGTTTAATATTTTATGGTGGGTGGATGGACGGATGGAAGGAGGGATGGATGGAAGGAGAGAATGGAATGGAATGGCTTGGAATTTGCATGTGATTGCATGCTTCCTACTTTTATCCTCATGGATTTTATATCTCAGTCAATTAATTGTCAAACAAATACATGCAGATTAGACTTTGTGAAATCTATAATATCACAGGATTATATTTTTAAATACTAAAAATAATAAAATAAAATAATAAAAAACACAAAACTGAACCTTTGATCTACACCAGGGGCAGGTTGCTTACTTACTGATACTGGTGCACTGCACGCGCATCTCCACATTTTGTGCGTGCGTGCGCGCACTATGCGCGCCTACCCCCTTGAGCAATTTCAGTGAGATTTTGCTTCTGCGCATGCGCGGAAGCAAAATCTCGCTGAAATCTCGTGCACGCGCGCATCCCCTTGCGAGATTTCGGCGAGATTTTGCTTTTGTGCATGCACAGAAGCAAAATCTCACATAAATTGCACAAGGGGGTGGGTGCGCATAGTGCACATGCACGAAACATGGAGATGCGCATGCAGCGCACCAGTATCGGTAAGTAAGCAAAAAAGGCGAATTTTTTTTAAAAAAAGATGGTGACACGCGCGACTGTCCGGTGAAAACGGCACCGGAGCAGTCGTGCGCAAATTGCATAATCGACAGGTCCCTACCAGAGCTGCGCACTGGACCACACCGGTAGGAACCCACCTCTGATCTACACATTATAGCAATAGCAATAGCACTTAGACTTATATACCGCTTCATAGTGCTTTACAGCCCTCTCTAAGCGGTTTACAGAGTCAGCATATTGTCCCCAACAATCTGGGTCCTCATTTTACTGACCTCAGAAGGATGGAAGGCTGAGTCAACCTTGAGCCGGTGAGATTTGAACAGCTGAGCTGCAGCTAGCAGTCAGCTGAAGTAGCCTGCAATGCTGCACTCTAACCACTGCGCAACTTCGGCCTTATTATAAAAACTGAGAAGCAGATTCCCACCACAAATATATATTATTAATACCAATTCAGATCAATGCACTGCTGGATGAAAGGCTCTGAAGATTATAGACCCAAATTTAGTAGATTGGTTCTATACAGGCTGATAGATTCCAGTTTCCCAGTCTAGTGCTAAGTAAGAGAGATTGGACCAAAGTCATCCAGCTGGCTTCCATGCATAAAGGAAGACTTGAACCTACCGTATTTTTCGGAGTATAAGACGCACCTTTTTACTCCCAAAAAGAGGGTCAAAAACTGGGTGCGTCTTATACTACGAATGTAGCCCCACCCTCCTCCAGCAAGCGAGAGGTGCCTCAGAGACAAGGCTGGGAAAGAGGGCTGAGATTACTGGGAGGAGGGTCGGGGCACAGCCTGAGGAACGAACCTCTTCGGGATGGTCTGTGGGGGGATCTGTCCGGCGGCTTCGGCGAAAAAGCTATGTGAGGAACCGCCGCCACTGCCTAAGCCCTCTCCGTGCCCGGGAGCCAAGCCAAGCGGGAGCCCCAAAATCAAAACATCCCTCCTTTCCAGCCATCGCTGCCTATTGGCCCAATTCTCCGATGCAATTTGACACGCTGTTCCAGGCAACGGGGATTGGCAAAAACAAGCCTCGCGTTTTCGGTCTCGGCAGCGCTTGGAACTGGCCGAAAACCACCGTCCCCGCATTTTCATGAGGGCGCATGGCTGTCAAATTGCATCGGAGAATTGGGCCAATAGGCAGCGATGGCTGGAAAGGAGGGATGTTTTGATTTTTGGGCTCCCGCTTGGCTTGGCTCCCAGGCACGGAGAGGGCTTAGGCAGTGGCGGCGGTTCCTCACATTGCTTTTTCGCCGAAGCCGCCGGGCAGATCCCCCCCCGACTTCTCTTTCCTCCTGGCCAGATCCTCCACCTGAAACACGCTGCTAGCCACCTTGCCTTACAACTCCTGCGCAGCGCCTGCTTCTCCACCAAGTCACGACCTCTGCACTTCCCTGGACCACTCACCGTGTTTACGAGATGGCAGGCTTTCAACCCCTATGGCTATAGGTAGGAAGACGGGGGCGTCACGGGAGTGGAGCCTTCAGTGCCAAGTCCCTCTTCTGCCCCCATGAAAATTATCCCCCACCCCATTCACTCACTCCAGATAAAGTAGGATGATAGGGTTTGTTTTAAACAGATAAAAAAATCTGTGCTGCTTGTTATCAAAATCCGAGTGGAAGTGAGAACCCCGCTGATCCTGATAGTGGTAGGCAAAGGCAGAATTTCTTTTTTCTTTGTTTTCCTCCCCCAAAACTAAGGTGCCTCCTATACTCCGGTGCGTTCTATACTCCGAAAAATACGGTACTTCTTTCCGCTCCTAGTTCAGTGCCTTAATAGCTTTACCAGACCAGTTCTCTTTCTATAATTTTTAACATATACTGTATCTGTTAACATATATTGCAGTATTTAAAACATCTAAAAAGTCTGACAGAAACATTTCAGAATTTCACAGGTTTCCTATCCAGTTTTGTTTTCAATTGAAAAATACGGTAACACATTCATCTGTCAAGTCATATCTATCAGCAGAAATTTATATTTCACTTGCTAAAAGATGAGCCTATCAGTATTTTTCAGTTGTACACTCCAAGAAATCTGCCAGCCTACAGATGCAAAACGTGATCAATCGCATGGTTTATTAAGTCTAATATAATTAATCTCAGAACAAAATTTGAATAGCATACAGATTCCACCAAATTTTACAGCAATGTTAAAGATGTAAAATAAGATTTATATGAACTAAACCAAAGACCTTTCTTTGCCAACATTTTCTTTCTAAAAAAATAAACTTTTAGGTAAGTCCTGTCCAATGAGGACAAGAATAGCATCTTAAACAATAGAATGGAATGGAATGGAATGGAATGGCATGGAATGGAATGGAACGGAATAGAACAGAACGGAATGGAACACAGCACAGCACAGCACAGCACAGCACAGCACAGAATTATTTATTAGCCAAGTGTGATTGGACACACAAGGAATTTGTCTCCAGTGCATAAGCTCTCAGTGTACATACAAGCAACGAGTAATATATCATGCTTATAATCATAAAATACATTAATCATAAATCATATGATACAACATTCAATGATAGTTATAGGATACTAAATAAGCAATCAACATAAATTATACTAGATTACTAAATAAAACAATATAAATTGTAAGATACAAGCAACAAAGTTACAGTCATAAGGAATAGGCAATAGATAAATTGAGAAGGATCATAGTACTACAGCCCTAATAGGTAGTTTGGCAGTGTTGACGGAATTAGTTGTTTAGCAGAGTGATGGCATGTGGGGGGAAACTGTCTTTGTGTCTAGTTGTTTTGGTGTGCAATGCCCTTCAGCATCATCTTGAGGGAAGAAGTTGAAACAGATTAAATCCAGGATGTGAGGGGTGTGTATATTTTCACACCCCTCTTTCTGGCTGGTGCAGTATACAGGTCCTCAATGGAAGGCAGGCTTGTTTTTTATGCAGTTCTAACTATCCGTTGAAGTCTGTGTCTGTCTTGTTTGGTTGCAGTGCCAAACCAGACCGTTATAGACATGCAAATGACAGACTAGACTAGACTGGACTGGACTGGACTGGACTGGACTGGACTGGACTGGACTGGACTGGACTGGACTGGACTGGACTGGACTGGACTGGACTTGAGAATGGGAATGGGAATGGGAATGGGAATGGGAATGGGAATGGGAATTGAATTCTTTATTGGCCAAGTGTGATTGGACACACAAGGAATTTGTCTTTGGTGCATATGCTCTCAGTGTACATAAAACAATACATTCATCAAGAATTATAAGATACAACATTTAGTGATAGTCATAGGATACTAAATAAGCAATCAAATAATATTAAGAAACTAAGTTGCTCTCCTCACTTAATTTTTTTCAACCTTCCCTTCAGTAATAGCTTCAGATGTTATAATGCATGCTTCTGCCTGTATCAGATTAGCTAAAATAATGGAAACAGCCTGAGTAATGCTTTGCATTGTATTTAAATCAGTGGTGGGTTGCTCCTGGTTTGGACCGGTTCTTAGAACCGGTAGCAGCGGCAGCGGGAGGCTCCGCCCACCTGCCTGGGACGCTTCTGCGCAAAAGCGTCGCACATGCGCACGAACCGCTGGCAAACTAATTTAGAACCCACCACTGATTTAAATATATTTAAAGTTATTTTTATATCACCTTTTTAGTATAATATTTATTGAGTTATAGTTCTGAAAATCCTATTATTTGTGAATAATCATGAACCTAAGTGATACATTTATTAGTGTATTGTAGTAGAATTTCACTGGCAAAATCAGATATTGCTTGCTGCTCAGATATAGTGAAACCAGGAATTGTGTCAAGATAAAATGGGATTATTTTAGCTGTTGGCCTTCTTGGATATATTGTTTACAAATATAGTGAGTAGTAAAATCTCAGTGAAACTTCCGAATTGCTAAATGAAAGTCATGAGAAATTAAAAATAGCTTAAAACTCCGTAATAGAAATTATATTTATTTCTTGTTCAGAATTTTGCATCTTATTCTTTGAATTCAGCTGTGACTTTTATCTATGGTTGGAAATATGATGTATATTTTTTTCTTTCAGGGGAACCAAAGTTCAGACATGTAGAAAAGGATATTTTGATTCCAAAAATAATGAAAGACAAAGCCAAGGAGCTGTGTTCTGAACAAGTGAAAGGTGAGAATGAAATTCAACTAGATATCAAATCTAAGAATTTACGTGACCTGAATTTTAATTTTCTAAAGTTTCCTTTCCTGGCCAGATTGCCAGTGTAGCAATGAATCTATGTGTACTGCAAATTCATTTTTATGTAAGATGATAGGTTTATATAATTTGTCAAAATAATTTGCTTAGTTGTAACTAAGAATAGTGAATTCTTCAAAGCCTTAATTTTCCAACCAAAACTGCATACTGACATTTCCATTTGAGAATCAACCATCTAATTAAAAATTCACCTATATTTTTATGCATGTTTCTATTGCATTACATGCACACAATGCATTTTATCTAGGAGATGCATTGTTAGTGCATGTGTTTATAATATATGTATGGGTACCTGGGTACCCAGTAATATATATAATATATGGGACGTGGTGGCTAAGACGCTGAGCTTATTGATTGAAAGGTCAGCAGTTCAGCGGTTCAAATCCCTAGTGCCGCGTAACAGGGTGAGCTCCCGTTACTTGTCCCAGCTTCTGCCAACCTAGCAGTTCGAAAGCACGTAAAAAATGCAAGTAGAAAAATAGGAACCACTTTTGGTGGGAAGGTAACAACGTTCCGTGCGCCTTTGGCGTTTAGTCATGCCGGCCACATGACCATGGAGACATCTTCGGACAGCGCTGGCTCTTCAGCTTTGAAACGGAGATGAGCACCGCCCCTTAGAGTCGTGCGAGGGGAACCTTTACCTTTTACCTGGGTATGGATTTGGAGTTGTGACCAGCATTCTAAAAATGCATATTTCAGCATCAGTTCCAATTGATATATTGAGCTGTGGGGGCGATGGGTACCTCCACCTGTTTATTGGACCCGTGCCCCTCCTGGTTGGTCTCGGCCAGCAGAGAGGGGGCATGCGGCTGGATCCAGGCGGTGGTCACCGCTTCTTTGAGGGAGGGATCCGTACCGCAGTCGTTAAAAGCTGCGGTGGTGAGATCCCTCCTGAAGAAGCCTTCCCTGGATCCAGCTGATTTGAAGAACTATCGTCCGGTCTCCAACTTACCCTTCTTGGGGAAAGTTGTGGAGAAGGTGGTGGTTACTCAGCTTCTGCAGCTTCTGGATGAAACAGATCATCTAGATCCTTATCAGTCGGGTTTCAGGCGCGGCTACAGTACAGAAACTGCCTTGGTCGCCCTGATGGATGATCTCTGACGGGCCCGGGATGGGGGTAATTCCTCCATCCTGGTGCTACTTGACCTCTCAGCGGCTTTCGATACCATCGACCATGGTATCCTTCTGCATCGTCTCAGTGAGTTGGGGGTGGGAGGCACCGTTTTGCGGTGGTTCTCCTCTTATCTCGTCGATAGGATGCAGTCGGTGTTAGCAGGAGGGCAGAGATCGTCCCCTAGGCCCCTATCATGTGGGGTGCCTCAGGGGTTGGTTCTCTCGCCCATCCTGTTTAACATTTACATGAAACCGCTGGGGGAGATCATCCGCAGACATGGGGTGTGTTTCCACCAGTACGCTGATGACACCCAGCTGTACATCACCACCCCGTCTGACTTCAGGGAGGCAGTTGATGTAATGTGCCGGTGCCTGGACGACATTAGGATCTGGATGGGGAGGAACAGACTCAGACTTAATCCCGACAAGACTGAATGGCTTTGGATACTGCCTCCTAAGGACTATGACAACTGTCCCTCCTTGGCGTTCGAGGGAGCGAAACTGACCCCCTCGGATCAGGTCCGCAACTTGGGGGTCCTCCTAGATCCACAGCTAAAATTGGATCACCATCTTTCTGCTGTGGCTAGGGGGGCCTTTGCACAGGTTCGCCTGGTGCACCAGTTGCGGCCATACTTGGAGAAGGAGGCTCTACTCATGGTCACTCATGCCCTTGTCACCTCGCGCTTGGACTACTGCAATGCGCTCTACATGGGGCTACCCTTGAAGAGTATCCGGAGACTTCAGCTGGTGCAAAATGCGGCTGCACGTGCTGTGGTGGGTGTGCCAAGGTACACCCACGTGATACCTATACTCCGCCAGCTGCATTGGTTGCCCATCGGTCTCCGGGTCCAATTCAAGGTGTTGATCACCATCTTTAAAGCCCTTCATGGCTTAGGACCAGGTTATCTCCGGGACCGCATTCTGCCTCACACTTCCCTTCGACCGGTTAGGGCCCACAGAGTTGGCCTCCTCCAGGTCCCGTCGGCCAAGCAATGCCGGCTGGCGGGCCCCAGGAGGAGAGCCTTCTCTGTGGCAGGCCCCGCGCTCTGGAACCAACTTCCCCCAGAGACCCGAACTATCCCCACCCTGCTGGCCTTCCGAAAAGCTGTTAAGACATGGCTTTTCCTGCAGGCTGGGGGTAGAGCGTAACCCACTCGAGCTCACCCCAAGTATGTATGGTTGTTGAATGGGTATTGGATGATTTTTAAATATTTGTGGTTTTAATTTTTATATCTGTTTTTAAATATAATATTTATGAATTGGTTTCTTGTATTTTCTCTGTTATACGCCGCCCTGAGTCCTTCGGGAGTTGGGCGGCATATAAGAATATCAAAATAAATAAATAAATAAATAAATAATAAATATATCAATCTGGAACATCTGAATTGGCTAAATCTGTATAAAAGTGACCATGGAGCACATTTCTTCATGGGGATGTTACTTGGGATGTCACATTGAAGACAGAAGTCTGGAAGAAAAGATAATACAGGATCCATTTGTTTTCATTCATGGAAGATAATACAAAATAATAATTGTGCTATATTATATTTAGAGATTAAAGGAATTTTTATGTTGGTAACTTTGTAAATTGCAGCTAAAACTAAAGATTGATATTGTAACAAGAACAACAACAAAACAAGCTTCTATTGGTTCTCGTTATTATCAGAATGCAGCCATAATCTTGATTTTTTTTTACCAGTTCTTCCAGCCTCCAGTAAGTTAAGGAAAGAAAAAAAATTGAAGTTGTGAGATAAAGTATTGTAAGATACAGGAAGAAAACACCTGCTTTCTCTCCCCCGTTTTTAGGTGCTATGAATACTAAATGAGAGTGATATTAGAAGACAGATTTCTTTTCTATATAATCAAATCAAGCTTTGCCTGGCAGCATTTCTTTAAAGCCTAATTACCATCTTAGATGGGCCTAGCCATTATTCTCTGTTCATTCTTCCTCTTTTGAAACCTAGCCCTTTTCTTTAAGCCATGCACTTGTTTTCTTTGGTATTAGGTATTATTAATATATCCTAATTATTATTTTAAGCCCACAATTGTAATTGTAATATGTGTGTTGAGAGATTGTAAACTAATAACTGCCTCCAAAGGCTTAAGTCTCTCTCCAGATTTATTGTCAGTACCTGATGCAAGGTACATTTGTATTCTTCCATCAGTGGAAGGGAGAAAATATTTTCTTTCTTTTGGCCTTCTTTTTGAACCATCATTGGTGGGAGGAAAATCAGATGTTGGCAGCAGATATACCTGATTGGCGGGGGGAGGGGAAGTCAAATGACAAAATAACCTGTGCTTACACTGGACAGTCACACTGTTTTTCTCATTCAATTATATACTGTCACCCACTCTGGGAATCTGTGGATCTGTATAGCTGTTTCCATAGTTCCTGAAAGTATTGGGGCAGTCCTCTCTACTTGTTAGATGATGATTTTGGAAGTTGGGAAATGCAATCATCTGTCTATAACAGTGATGGCGAACCTATGGCACGGGTGCCACAGGTGGCACGCGGAGCTATATCTGCCAGCACACGAGCCATTGCCTAGCTCAGCTCCAGCACGCATGTGCACGCCGGCCAGCTGATTTTTGGCTCACACGGAGGCTCTGGGAGGGCGTTTTCAGCTTCCGGAGGGCCTCCGGGGGGACTGGGGAGGGTGTTTTTGCCCTCCCCAGGCTCCAGGGAAGCCTCTGGAGCCTGGGGATGATGAAAAATGGGCCTACCGGGCCCACCAGAAGTTGGGAAATGGGCCATTTCCGGCTTCCAGAGGGCCTCCGGGGGAGCGAGGGAAGCCGTTTTCGCCCTCCCCAGGCATTGAATTCTGGCTATGGGCACTCGTGCATGCGCGATAATACGCGCGCATGCACTTTCGGCACCCAAGGGAAAAAAGGTTCGCCATCACTGGTCTATAACAATGAACCTAAAATACAGTGATCTCTGTTATGACATACATTAATGGACACATGCATTAGAAAAAGAATTTAAAATAGCATTAGTCAGCGCTTTATAGTTTCGGATTAAGTGAAATGATTCTCAAAATAGTATTGCATTCTACATTAAAACAGGACACAAATGGACATAGTGTAGCACTGTGAAAATTAGTCATTTTGCATGCTTTAATAATTAGAAAAGAATAAAATTTCTATTGCAGCTAGAACATATGTTTGTTTGCAGAAGGCAAAGGAAAGAGCTGCTTTAGGTCAAATGTGTTGGTTGTTTGTTTTTGTTTATTTTGTAAGGAACAGTGTATGCTAATGGCCTAGGATAGGATATTAACAGTTATCATTACTAGAATTCTAAAATTGATTTTTCCTTTATTGCCTTGACTTGGTAGTGTGGGTTTGCCTGGCGCAAGTCTTCTTTTTGGTCTTCCATATACTTATTATTCTACATTGGTTATTGAATAAAAATAAATTAAAAATTATTTATAATTATCTATTATAGCTGACGGAATGAGAGTGCTTTAAAAACAGCACAAGATTCCCATTTCTGCATTTTGCTGAACTGTCATTGTATGGAGCAACTCCCCATATGTTTTGGAGTTTAGTGTAAATGAAGTATGATGTTGTGAAAATTATGAATTTACCTAAGTCCTGTGAACAGGAGAGAATAGAAAAGCTGAAAACATTCATTCAAGAGAAGAAGGTACAATAGCTGAATAGTTCCTTAATGACAAGGCTGTCTTATGATTAGCTTATATGTGCAGATCTATATAACAGTACAATTAGTTCTTTATATATAATAAAATATATATTATCATTTAAATGTCATATAATTCATAATGCAAGCATATGGCTGTAGAAAAATTCATAGTACTTTAATATGTGATCTGACAGAAAATATCCATGTTCATGAACATAGCCTTGGAACACAGTAATAAGAAAAAAAGACAGTGATACATTTTAGAGTAGGATATTCTTTATAATAGAAAACAAAAGCAAATTATATTATCTATTAGAATTATAGATTTAGGGCCATATTGTACTTCTTCGGTCTGTTTATAACTTCTGTAGTATTAATTACAGTAGTTCTTTTCCTGTCACAGTAAATATTGCCACTATAAAAAAGAGGAGGCTAACTCACTTCTAATAGGTGCTTCTCATATGATTTGGCAGACCTCTATTTATGCAAACAAATTTAACAGGAGGAGGAGGAGTTTTATCTCCAAAAACTTAAATACTTTATACACACAATAATTATAACTATTATTCTCAAAATCTATTCACCATAATCTTTGCTTATCCTTATTAAACATTAAACATTGTTTAATTAAATGCTCTATTCAGCTTTTTCTATAATCAATTAATAATATCAGACATTATAAACATCATATAAACATCACCTTTATAACCATTATCCTCCAAGACTATTAATCATGTTTACTTATCCTAATTATTCAATATTCCTTATTTAATTACAAATGAGCCTAGGTGGCACAGCGGTTAGGCAGTACTGCAGGCCACTTTAGCTGACTGTGATCCGCAGGTCAGCGGTTCAAATCTCACCAGCTCAAGGTTGACTCAGCCTTCCATCCTTCCGAGGTAGGTAAAATGAGGACCCAGATTGTTGGGGGCAATATAAATATACATTGCTTACTAGTGTAAACCGCTTAGAGAGTGCTTGCACTGTGAGGCGGTATATAAATCTCACAAATAAATAAATAAATAAATAACTTAATCTTTGTTTACGTATCCTCCTTAATTCTAAATTTCTAACTTTGCTTCTATTTTCTAACCATTAATAAAATAGTTTCCAAGTTAAAAAAGTAGTATTTTCCCCATTTCTAGTTTCTACCTCTATACTAATTCTTAATGGAATGACTCCTATGTTAAATAGAATTCTACATCTATCCCTCATCTCTTGCCTGTTTTCGTATCTCATCTCTTATTGACTTCTTGGCACATCTTCCATATTCCTCTGTTGGAGTCTTATATCTTCTTATATCATTCATTTCAATCTAAGTATTTCATCTGTCTCTATCGCAATGTCAGGGTTCCAAGTAACACCCCCAATGAAAGAAAACTCCGAGGCTTGAGTTTCCTCAAAGTTCCATTCTATTAGAGATGTCATATTGGCACATCTGGGAAAACCCGAATCTGAAAGCTTCCAGTTTTCCACACCCAAAAGAAAGTCCAAGTCCCTGCCCCAGCACCCACATGTCCATCACATCATCCAATCAAAGCACTGTCCCAACTGGAGATGCTTTCCAGTCACACCCCTCCAAGTGCAGGGCAGAGTGGCCTTGACTCTTGAAGAAAGGAATGTTATTTTGACTACATATCTCCCCAGCTCCATGCAATTCCCCCCTCCCAATTTCCCACAGCACCAAATGTGGCAGGCCTGAAGATCCAAAGCCTTAAAAATGGTTTCCAGGCCTGACACGCTTCTTCACTCTGTTGAGCCTTCAGTAGACCTTTCAACGATCCTTTCCTCACTTCAGGGGTATCTTTCCATGTATCCTTTCCTGTTTTTTTTTATCTCTTAAAGTATAATTTACCTTTTCTATTTCATCAGCTTTTACTATCTCTTCTTTTTCTTTTTGTATCATTTGTTGTTTTTCCTCCCCTGTCCTTTCCTGTTTTTTTTTATTTTCTCTAAAATCCAGCTTTACACATAGCAAAACTCGGGGGGAGGGATAGAAGAAATAAAAAGCAAAGTTCCTCTTTCTTTGTACAAATTCTTCCACTAATCAAGCAATATTATCCACAAATTAAATCATTTTTCACGCTACTAACAGTTCCAGTACAGTCCTTTTCTATTTTAAAGCTTCACAGTCTTCCCTTGACAGTTTGTTTAACTTTTAGGTCTGCAGCCTTTCTACATGTAATAAATTGCTGCTTTCTTAACATTTTGGAGAATCTTTTTTAAAGAATTCTTTTAATCTCTAATATAGAAGGAGAAAGTTGTCTCACCCAGTTTCAATCCCCTGCCCACAATTGCTCCAACACATATTCTTCTTGTCCCGGTTGTCACAGCTTTGGTCTTGCCAAAATGGCCGTCATCTCTGCTGCCAATCAGGAGGGTTTTCTTTGGATCAAACGAGGAAATTACTGTTTTCTCGCGATCTACAAAGCATCCCTCCTTTCTTCACCACCCCTTCAGGGTGGCTTTGGCCCGATAGGGTCTCCTGGCAAGCAGGTATTGGCTGGGTTTCATGGTGCTCCCAGAGCTCCAGTATCCCATAACCGTCCTGCTGTGATGCCAACTGGTGAATCCGACTCTTTTGCCTTCTATGCAGATTGTTGTTTAGTGTTGATTGATACCAAACTGTTGGTACTGTATGGAATTCTTTTGGATGTATTTGTTTATTGCCCAACTGTCTTATTTCTGGTTTTTTTTAAAAAATTGAGTTGGTTGATTGATCCAAGGTGAAAATAAATAAACTGATTTATGTTATGTAACTACACTATCATCTCTAGACAAAAAAAGTCTTTCTTCTCTTTCTCATAAATGTATGGAAGAATGCTGACATACGTGGAATATATATTTTTTCCTATAAACTTATGTCAAAATATACAGCAACTGTCATTCTCTGCTGGATGAGATCTTGGTGCAATATTTTGACTTAGTATTATTATTAGTACTCTCTGTACACAACAAAGTCAAATCATAGCTGCTAGTTCTTTAGCAGGTAATGATCTTCATATGCATCCTTTCCTAGAACCTACCACGTAGCAGCATCACATATGTATGGATCTAAGCACTGTGGCTTTTTGTAACTAATTGTTAGTTTACTTTATTGATTAACCCTTGGGCCATATCATAATGCAGAGTTCCAGACACAAATTATTATTAAAATCTGATAAAAACCAATTTAAAATGGAATTGGATAAAATACAATTTAAAATGAAATTTGAATAAAATACCATTTAAAATTAAATTGGAATAAAATACAATTTAATATATAAATAAAATATAATAAAATTATATTTTGGTGTCACCCCTACAATCTACCCCAATCAGTCCCACATATGCCGATCTCAACCTAACCATTTTGCTTAAGTAATGTGCTGTGTTAAATGTTATTTTCAGAGTCTGGTGGCACATAAGGTAAGTTGTGTCTAGTTGTTCTAACATGCATCTATAGCGTCATTTTGAGGGTAGAAGTTGAAACAGTTTATGTCCAGGATGTGAAGGATCTGTAGATATTTTCATAGCCCTCTTTCTGGCTGGTGCAGTATACAGGTCCTCAATGGAAGGCAGATTGGTAGCAATTGTTTTTTCTGCAGTTCCAATTATCCGTTGAAGTTTGCGTTTGTCTTGATTGGTTGCAGTGGCAAACCAGACAGTTATAGAGGTGCAGCTGACAGACTCAAAAATTCCTTTGTAGAACTGAATCAGCAGCTCCTTGGGCAGCCTGAGCTTTCTGAGTTGGCGCAAGAAGAACATCCTTTGTTGTGCTTTTTTGATGACGTATTTGATGTTAGGTGTCCATTTTAAGTCTTGAGATAGAAACTAGAAACTTGAAGGTCTCTACTATTGCTACTGTGTTGCCTAATATTGTTTGTGGTGGTAGTGGAGGAGGGCTTCTGTAAAATCTACTATCATTGCTACAGTTTACACTTTATGCCTATTTTTCAATTTCAATTTTCAAATGTTGATACTTTATGATCAATTCTTTGTCTTCTACTCTATTTCCTGGTATTGTCACGTAAATTATCCATGTTTTCTTCTTTTCAACCAGGGTTATATCTGGTGTCTTATGAGTCAAGACTTTATCAATTTTTATTTGGAAATCCCATGATATTTTAATTTGCTCATTTTCTACTTCTTTTTCAACTACCGTATTTTTCGGACTATAAGACGCAGCTTAGTTTTTGGGGAGGAAAATAAGAAAAAATCTGATTGGCGGGTGGATCAGCCTCCCGGAATACCCCCAATCAGCTGTTCCCAGAGGTGAATTTTAGCAACAGATTCATTGGTTGTGAACTCTGCACCTTGCTTTTTTTTCTGCCTCTGAAACCTCCGTTTGAGAGGCTAGGCAGGGCTACATTCGGAGTACAAGATGCACCCAGATTTTCACCCTCTTTTTGGGGGGGGAAAGGTGCGTCTTATACTCCGAAAAATACGGTATATGTTCTCAGCAATTTTTCATTACCAGCACATGAAAATTTGTATAGTAGTTACAGTGAATCAGTTTGCAAACTGATTTTCTTGCATGAGCTGAGTATATGATGAGATGTAGACCTTCCAAGTTTCATTTAGGAAATAAGAATCTCCTGGGAAGAATAACACAATTCAATTAATATTAATGGGTGTTGTGGCTCCCCAAAATGTGAAAATTATTATCTTTGATCTTGATAGCCTGAAATAATGTTCATCTTTCATCCAGGCCCTAAATTGGGATAGTGTTTTAATACTGTAGGGATGAAATGTTGCCTCCCTATTACTAAATCTTTCAAAAACCTCTGAACCCATGTGTAAGTTATTTGTATAAACTGTTGCCTTATTTGAAATCTGCAGTTCTGATCCCTACTGCCATACTTGTATTTCTCTTTTCTAATTTACCAGATTCGCTGAGAGTGCACTTTAAACCCCTTCCTCAAAAAAATAGACTCTATAGGAAAGAATAAAAATGACTATGATACTTATTCAAAGAGACACCTGTTTTATTTGCAATTATATTTTCACCTCCCCATCCCACCACCTAAATTGGAGGCTATAACTTTCCACTTACTCTTTCCAAAAACACAATCCACCAATCATAATACTTTACTTTTGCAAAGTACGACAATTGGCAAACTTCAGTTCAAGATGGAAGGAAAGATTTGAGCTAGCCAGTTTATCTGGCAGCAATACTGTAATCACAGGAAAGTTCATGCTATCTAGTGTCTGCATCTGACTTCATAACATGAGTTGGGTTGTTTCCAAAATAAGATGTTGAAAATCTTATATAGGTATAAGATATGTTTCACAGGACACAAGTAAGTCTCAGGGAACTATCATTTTGCAGAATTTGGCAAGATAATAGCAGTTACAATGGAAAAAGTTGTAAACAATACATTCGTTTGGGGAAGTTAGGCCAATATAACATTTTATCAACATACGGGATTTATTTTGGATTTACCTTGATTGCACACAGAAAGTGAGAAATTCAATTTGACTTCAATAATATTAGAATAAAAAAATAACGAAGTTTTTCTGTTATTCCTTAGCAAGATGATTTGAGATTACATTAAGATTTCCATTGATATCTGATACTACTACTAGTATCAGTATCAGATACATTATTACCAATTTTGCTGAAAGTCGCTTAATGTGCCCACTCTGTAATTCTTCCCTATAAGATGTTTGTGTTGCACCTATCAGGGTAATTTCTACCTTTATCATTATAAGATAGGAAATTTCAAGCTGTTGATCATTTTACAGATACAGATTTCTCTCCCATTCACCACCCACCCCCATTCCTGAGAATTGCATTGTTGTCATCTCTGTGCTATATGTTCTGTGCCCTACTAATTCAAGAGAGAAAATGATACTTACCACGATGTCCTTTCTGGTTAGAAGAAACTGAAACATCCACCAATTGAAAATTCTCTATTGTATTACAAAGGCATAAGAATGGACATATCTAGGTGTATCTATAATATTAGGGACATTATGACATTCCTTCTTTCTATGTATCTCTCTTGAAATCTTTTTATTTTCCTTGTAGGAAGTGTAGGAAGTTAGCACCCCCCCTCTCCTAGGAAATGAGATATCCTAGGACAGTGATGGCAAACCTATGGCACGGGTGCCACAGGTGGCACGCGGAGCCATATCTGCCGGCACACGAGCTGTTGCACTAGCTCAGCTCCAGCGCACATGTGCGTGCCCAGCAGCTGATTTTTGGCTCACGCCGAGGTTCTGGGAGGGTGATTTCGGCTCCGGAGGGCCTCCAGGGTGACGGGGGGAGCGTTTTCGCCCTCCCCAACTCCACGAAAGCCTCTGGAGCCTGGGGAGGACGAAAAATGAGCCTACAGGGCCCACTGGAAGTCGGGAAACGGGGGAGTGGGGAGGGTCGTGCACGCATGCGCAGGGATGGTGGGGTGAGTGGGGGGCTTTGAATTATGGGTGTGGGCACGCATGTGTGTCTGATAGCGCGCGCGCACACTATTTCGGCACCCGAGGAAAAAAAGATTCGCCATCACTGTCCTAGGAGATATTAAAAGGCAGAATATATTCTGTGGAACACATCTGGAAACATGCTTGTGAGCAGACAAAAGACTCCTCTTGGAAAAAAACCCACCCCTTGACAATGGGCCATTAAGGACTGGGCCCAGCTCACAATTCCTCTCACCTAGCCTGAAAGTCTTCTGCATAACAGAACCACAATAGGATTTGCCCAAGGCCCTTTTCATTCAGCCAAGCCTGGGACAGCCCACAAGAGTTGCCCCAGCATGCCCCTGGGGGGTCTGAGAGCCAATGGGATACATTTCTATACAGGAACAGGAAACAGTTAGGGAGGGGCCCAAGAG
Organism: Diadophis punctatus similis; assembly: GCA_023053685.1. Taxonomy (NCBI): domain Eukaryota; kingdom Metazoa; phylum Chordata; class Lepidosauria; order Squamata; family Dipsadidae; genus Diadophis; species Diadophis punctatus. The sequence continues at coordinate 2,601,577 of JALIGW010000007.1, read as the reverse complement.
AGAGTATAAAACCAAAGGACTCAGCATCTTTCTTCCTCTTTTTCTCTTCACCCACACCTGGAAGCATGTAAGCTACCTTTTCTGTACAGGGGCTCATGCCATGTGCTCCTGTCTTTCCAAGCAACTTTCATGAATCCAGTGTCTTTTTCCCCACTTGGAAATGAACCCAGAAGGATATTCCTTACAACAATTGGCACCCAAACAGATGGGACTCCAAGCTAACCTCTCCAATGATCCTGGCCTAAATAAATTTATTTGACCTGGGCCATTGGAAAGTAGGTTTTAAAGGGGTTTTGAGTTTCAATTCAAAGGCTGCTTGGAAAGAAGGTGAGTACCTACCTCTAAATTTTACTTTAAACCATAGAAAACTGGGAAATGTGTGTTTGCATGTGTGTATGTGTGTGTGGGGGGTAATTTTTGCTTTTTTATTTTACTTTATGGCATATGTAAATTCCAATTTCAATTGAATAGTGTGTTGTCTGGGTACAAATCATTTTAGGAAATAATAATCATGCTTTTTGTTTAACCAAGTTAATGTACCTTCCTAAATCCTTTGATATTTCCTTCCCCCCCTTCTCCCCCCCCCCAGCCCTGTTTTGTCTGCTAGCCATTGCAGGATATTCATTTTATGGTGGTTACTTTTCCACTTCTCCAAATCTGTTTTAATTTGTTGCACCAATTTATAATAGTTATCTATATTTTTGGTTTTTCTTACCTAAGTGTAGGATTTTACTTTTCTTTGCATTAGATAGGGCTCAGAGTTTAGTTGGTTTTTTTTCTTTCTTTTTGAAGATAGGAACCACATTAGCTTTTTTCCAGTTTCTCAGGTAGTCCCCGTGTCCCAAGATTTTTTTTTAAGATGTGCAGTGGTTCTGAGATTTCATTTACCAGCTCCTTTAGGACTCTGGGACCTGGTGTTCTCTTACTGTTTTTGCTTATTTTAACTTTAGTTTACAGTCTGTTTTTTCCCCCAGTCTGTTTTTTTTCCTCTTCCCTTTCCAGTTATATTTCTGGTTAGTTGGGCTGCATTTCTTTTTGCAAGAAGACTGATGCAAAGAATGAGTTAAGCAACTCATGGCTTTCTCTGTGTTGCCTTCTCTCCTTAGTGGTCCAACTGTTTCCTTGATTTTTTTTCTTGTCATTTATGTATTGGAAGAATCTTTTACTTTTTCTTTACAGATTCTTGCTATCTGCTGATATTCTGCCTTAGTTATGTGTCCCTCTTTCTATTTTTTGTATCTGTCCTTCATTCATTCAATTTGTCAGTGAGGTCTTTGTGCAGCCATGCTGGTTTCTTGGATTTCTGGTTTTTTTTTCTGATTGGTATGGTGCAATTGGCTTTTATAATCAAGTTTTTTCAGAGTTTACCAAGCTTCTTGAGTTGCTTTTTTCCCTTTAGGACTTTCATCCAAGGAATCTTTCTCAAGTTTTCTTTGAGTTTATTAAGGTCAGCTCTTTTAAAATCTAAGACTTTAGTGTGTTCAATTGTGTTCAATCGTTTTTGTTATGTTAATGATGCAGTTTCAAATCCTTCTACAACTTCTTTGTTTGTAAGTATTAAGTCAAGTATGGACTTAATTATCTCCTCTAGTTCTCTTCTCTACCTTTTGGACAACAAAATTGTCAGCAAGGTTGGTTATTAACATATTTTATTTCTCACTTGGTGCAAAATTAGTTTTCAAAATTTCCATGCCTTTAATTTCTGTCTGCCATAATATTTATATTTAGCACTTCCAGTATCAAAATGAATAGCATCCTTTTCTTGTGCTTTTTCTATGTATTTAAAATCATTCTCATTTTGTTTTAATCTGTCTCTTAGAAAAAGTTTAAGAGATCTGAATGTATAAATTCATTTAGGAACCTTTTAGTTTGCTGCCATTATTGAAGTATATATTTTATAGTCAGCATTCAGTGAAGAGATGGGCCTATAGTTTTATCTGCATTAAATCTGAATCTTATTTTGGAATCAAAGTAATATTTGCTCCCATTCAGGAATGTGGTACCTTTACATCAATCAATACCTCATTATGTAAAATCTTTGTAAAATTCTGCCACTGGCCCACCTGGTCCTGGTGTTTGGTTGTTCTTTTGTCTCTTGATCTGCTTCTGATAATTCCATCATTGATATTCATTCATTTAATAGTTTTTGTCCTTTTCTGGTACTTTAGGCAATTCCATTTTTTTCAAATATTCTTTAATTTTATTTTCTGAAACTTCTTGCTCATACAGCTTTTCATAATATTGAATTATTTTTGTTTATCCTCATTTGGTAGTATAGAGTTTCTTTCTCATCTACCAGCCTATGTGTCAATGTCTTCTCTTTCTCTGTTTTGATTTGTGTAAGTTCTGTTTAGCGTTTACAGAGCACAGGACCTTCTGTTAGGGAAGGAGGAAGAATGTGTGTGTGTGTGTGTGTGTGTATGATTGAAGGGTGGGAAAGCAAATTTTGTTGTTGTTGTTGTTTTTATGTGCACATCCCAAAAGCAAACCCCAGAATTTTTCGGTTCTAAAATGTGAAGCCCGTGAAAGTGGAGGTCCTAGTACTAGCCGTACAGGGGTGGCTACATCCTCGCAGATCCCCTTTTTGAATCTGATAAACCTAAGGAGATTCCCTACAGGAAGGGGGCCTTACTTCTATGAGGGAACCGGAAGTCCTTCCCAGAGTTTTTTTTTCTCTGAAACTGTTGAGCGCGCCACTAGCTAAGCCAAAGTGAACCCTGCATTTACAGGATCATGGGAAGCTCTAGTTCGAGGGTGGCGGGAACCCCTTTGGAAGAACTGCGTGGAGCCTGGGATGCCAGGACTATACCTGTTATGGCAGGAATGAGTAAACAAATCAGGAAAATTGTGTATAAAATGGGCTTTGCTGAGGGATGACACAGAAAAAACAAAACAAAACAAAACAGCCAATTTGGCTAAATAAAGGTACTTAAGAAAACAGAAAAGGAAAAATGTTGAGGTGTTTGTTTGTTTGTCTCTCTCTTTTTTCTTCTCTCTCTCTTATATGTAACCACGTGGTTTGTTTGTTAAGATTTGTGCCTTCCCTAATTTAACTGAGATTTATGGCAGGAAGGACTTGTGTGTGTGTCCTGTCATCCTCTTTGTCCCTGTTTTTGTGTCTGTGTACGTCTTTGTCTTGTCTTGTGCGCACTCGAGTAATTGCAACTGTAAAATGTCTGTTTCCTAGAGATATGAATTTCAAATTTCTAGAAAAAAATTAAAAGCACTGAAAAGAAAGGAAAATGTCTTTGCCCAGTTAGGTCTGGCCAACCTGGTCTGGGACAAGGAACAGAGTTCAATTTTCCTATTCCTCTCTGTGTTTTTAAGAAAAGCCCAAATTTAAGGGACAATGTTTTAAGTTAATTTACAGGAAAATTTCATTCTTACATTTACTGTATGTACATGCAAACAGTTTTTAATATTGCTTTTCTGTGATGTTTAATGGATGCCAATTCTCTGCTGAGATGGAAATGTCTGTTCATTTTTTTTCCGGTGATGTCTCCATTTTGTTATAATTGATTTAACTGTGATACTGATGTATTGTTTGTTTTCCTCAAACCCTGCCTGCAAGCTATCTACCCCCCCAAAAAAAATCTCTAATCCTTTTACAATGCCTTTCGTGGTAGAATTACCAGCAAAAGGGGGAAGGGACCCTGTTCTTATGTCTTTCAGCCCTGCACACATGATCCTGAAGCCTATGGAAGCAGAGCAAATGGGCTCAGATACTGTCCAGTAGAGACATTCCATCCATTTGAGCCAGAATTGGGTTTGAAACTAGTCCTCTAGTCATCACAGCAACCAGAGTGGAGCAGATCTTTCCAAGCCTGACTGACCAGCCTTACCACCAAACCTAAGGCCACCCAGCAGACATGAATGAAAGGACCCTGAGATGGACAAATAAGGACCAAACATCTATTTTCAATCCCCAGAAGACAGCTGAGAAGACTAGGGGGGAGGGGGGGAATTCATGGTAAAGTTTTTCTTTCTTTGCTTCATTCACGGAACTTCATTGTAAAGTTTTTCTTTCTTTGCTTCAGTCACAGAAATTAATTGTAAAGTTTTTTTTCTTTGTTTTCTTTCTTTCCTTGCTTCATTCACTGAAATTCATTGTAAAGTTTCTCTTTCTTGTCTCATCTATATTGTAATCAGTTTAATGAACTCATGTAAGAATTGTATTGGGAGTGGTTGCCACAGCGAGTTCTGTACACTTTAGATTTCTGTCTAGTGGGAGGGAAATGTGTAGCTGCATACACAAACACACAGAGACACGCCATTCAGAATTAGACTGAGGTTATCCTTTTTTCACCTACCTCCACCCAAAGCTGCTTTTAGCTTGCTGTTTTGTTGTTGTTGTTGTTTTGATTCCTGCTTTGTGGCATTAAAGCCCAGGCAGCCATATCTCCCTGCTAATTCCATGGGGGTCCCCTCAGGCAATTTCCCCACTTGAAGAGCTAGCAGAAAGGATCTTCAAAACCCAAGCCCTGACTGCTGCCCAGTAAAGCAGGGTATGTTGCACTGGTGGTCTCAAGAGTAGGAGTCCCAGGGCTCATTGTGTTTAAAAAAAAAGAGGAAAAGCCTGGATTGCACACTGGCTAACCTCAATTTGGACTCACAAATCCTAGATGCACTAAAGTAAGAGCTAGGGCAGATTCAAGAACCATCCCTTGGAAATGGGCAGCCTGTGATTTCAAGGTAAACCATGGCTGTGGGAATATTGTGGGGCCTGTGCTTGCTTGAAACCTGTCTGGGAGCTCATCAAAAGTGTTATCAAACATCTGAACATAATTGGCATGGAAAATTGGATACTGTAAATTTATTTCCAGAACTTTTGCCCTGGCCATTGACCATCATGGTTGAAAGCTCTCCTTTTGGGAGCCACTGAAGGAATCCTTCTGCTGCCTCTTTCAACTGCCTCTTTCAACGTCTTCCCCTCTGCATCAGAGAAAATTAAAAGCACCCATCAAATCTCCCTGACCTGATCAATTTGAAGCTTGTGTCAAAACATGTGTTGCACTCACATGTTTTGAAAAAAAAATGAGGGATTGTAGGAAGTTAGCACCCACCCCTCTCCTAGGAAATGAGATATCCTAGGAGATATTAAAAGGCAGAATATATTCTGTGGAACACATCTGGAAACATGCTTGTGAGCAGACAAAAGACTCCTCTTGGAAAAAAACCCACCCCTTGACAATGGGCCATTAAGGACTGGGCCCAGCTCACAATTCCTCTCACCTAGCCTGAAAGTCTTCTGCATAACAGAACCACAATAGGATTTGCCCAAGGCCCTTTTCATTCAGCCAAGCCTGGGACAGCCCACAAGAGTTGCCCCAGCATGCCCCTGGGGGGTCTGAGAGCCAATGGGATACATTTCTATACAGGAACAGGAAACAGTTAGGGAGGGGCCCAAGAGAGAGTATAAAACCAAAGGACTCAGCATCTTTCTTCCTCTTTTTCTCTTCACCCACACCTGGAAGCATGTAAGCTACCTTTTCTGTACAGGGGCTCATGCCATGTGCTCCTGTCCACCATTAAACCTTCTTTCCAAGCAACTTTCATGAATCCAGTGTCTTTTTCCCCACTTGGAAATGAACCCAGAAGGATATTCCTTACAACAGAAGTTAGCACCCACCCCTCTCCTAGGAAATGAGATATCCCAGGAGATATTAAAAGGCAGAATATATTCTGTGGAATATCTCTGGAAACATGCTTGTGAGCGGACAAAAGACTCCCCTTGGAAAACCCCCACCCCTTGCCAATGGGCCATTAAGGACTGGGCCCAGCTCACATATTCCTCTCACCTGGCCTGGAAGTCTTCTGCATAACAGAACCACAATAGGATTTGCCCAAGGCCCTTTCATTCAGCCAAAGCTGGGAAAGACAAAAGCCTATAGAGTTGCCACTGCATGGCCTTCTGGGAGCCTGACCACCAATCAGTTGCATCATATACACAAGGAACAGGAAACTAAGAGGTGGGACCCAACAGAGAGTATAAAACAAGGAACTCAGCATCTCTTCTGCCTCTCTTTCTCTTCACCCACATCTGGAAACATGTGATCTACCTTTTCTGTACAGGGGCTCATGCCATGTGCTCCTGTCCACCATATTAAAACCTTCTTTCCAAGCAACTTCCATGAATCCAGTGTCTTTTTCCCCACTTGGAAATGAACCCAGAAGGATATTCCTTACAACATCCTTTTACTCAGAATTTTTATTGTTGTACCATGCTCTACATTTCTTTCAAATTCTGTAACTGAGATATTATGTTTTAGAAGAAATATTCCTAATCATTTGTTATTCATCTTGCTGGCCTGAAAAATCAACCCTTTATGATTAGTCCAGCTTATTCAATCTGAATAATTTGGAAGATTGCTCTTTCAGAAAGGCTTGTTCACACAGCTTAGGGGTATTATAATCAGCTTTGTATCTGAAGGTCCAAAATATATTACCAGCCGAGGCTTACCAGCCACAGCTGCAGAAAAACAGGTTGGTTATATTTTGGTTATACTGTTTCCTATTTAGGTTACCAGTATGTGTTTAATGCACAGTTATTATTGAAAGTATTTGAAAATATTAATGACAGCACCTGTCACTAAGGTTTCGTGAGCTTTACATTCTGCTTTAGCTATTTATGTAATTCTAACCACAATTTGAAGTATTAGTTTGTCTAAAAATTATGCCCTTAAATGGTATATGATCTGGCAACTTCAGAGAAATTCTGGCATATGATCTGGCAATTTCAGAAAAATTCAGAGGAATCTGAATTTCAGAAATTCAGATTCCAGAGAAATTGCTTTTTCTAATTTGTTACCCAGTTACAGAATCCTTTCTCAATCTTCCCAAGAAAATTGCCTGGCACCAAAGTACTTTACCTTCCTTCCTTCCTAGCTAAGAAGTTTGATTAGTTCAAACTCACCAACTTTTTATTCAACTACAAGCAGCCACTGATTTAAATATTCCTTGATGTTCCATTTATTAGAATTAATTTATATGCTATTCTAAGTTTTTCTCCTAAGAATAAATACTGTTTTATTAAATGAGCAATTACAAACTGGGTGAATGAGAAATTATCATAGTATATGTACTTCCTGTGAATTTGATACACTGAAAAGGATCCTATACTTCAGTTTAAATATTATTACACGAACCTGAGCACCAACTATTGTGTTCAGTCTCATTATGTCTTTATCCCATGCATTACTGCTCCGAGGTGGCTATTCAGAACATCATTTCCCATTTTAAAAACTCTGGGATGCAATGTGGACTTCAATTCCCAGAATTCCCAGCAACAGTCCTTCCAAAACGTTGCCGAGATTGGGGAAGATCGGTTACGCAAGCTTTCTCTCTCTAACTCTAATTACCCTAAGTACCTATGCACCTGCAAGTGTGTGATTTTTTTCAAAGTTGCATTTTGCATTGAGCACGGCAGTACTTTTAGCGTCATAATAGCCGCCTGTGCCGTATTTCAGTTTCTTTTATAGCTTCAGAAAACAAATATACAGATTTTGACGGGTATATCTTCACAGTTTACCATGACAACAGGGGGTGAGCAGAACGTTTGAGATTCAAAGCAACAATGCTTAGAAACTACAAACCCCAATATGCCTCTGGCTTCCTCGCTAGGAATACAGTAACGCATCTACGCAGCTCCAACTCCAGGCTGGCCCAAAACGTCAGCGCTTAATTTCTCACGTGACGGGAAAAAAGCGACTTTACTCCGTCACCGGTTAACGTGTCAGCCAATCAAACGATTCCACTTAGCAGAGTTTTTTTTATAATTTGTGAAAAATGATAAAGTCACCGCCTTGCTGTAGCCGCGCCCTATCGTTGTTCGATCGTAATTGGCTATCGCTTTGTCCTTTTGAAGTACCTGTCGCTCTCTGACAGGTTAATAGGAAGATCTTGACGAAAACGGGAGGAGAAGGTTCCTCGCCGGCTCCTCCCAATGAAGCGTCAGCGATCGTTTGGGCCTCAAGCCTCAATTAACCGTCTTAGCTTCTTCCCCGCCTCCTTTTCTCACGCGCCGCCCAACGGCTGTCTACGGTCCCGCGCTTTATTTCTCCTCCCATTTCGTTTTCCTCGACTACTGGAACGCATTCTTCAGCCAATTCATTTTCACACGGAAGCAACTTTTGTCTGTCTCTCCTCTTATTCTCATATCCACACCTTATTTTCCCCCACCCCCCATCTCTCGCGCGCGCACTCGCGCTGGTTCAGTCTCGCGCCCGTTCTCTGGCGCCGCATTGGGATGTTGGCGGCGACCGCCGCAACGGGCAGTAGTTCCTGGGTCGCTCAAGAAGAGGCGGCGGCAGGGAACTGCTTCTCCCGCCAGTGAAAAGACCGCGGAAGAAGACAGTGATTTCAGCCGCTTCCCCCGTCGTCTTTTGTGAAGCGTGCTGAGGGAAAGAGGCGGTTTCTGTTGCTCCTTCGCTGCGCGTTAGGCGGAGAAAAAGCGAGAAGCCCGGGGACCAACATGGCGGAACACTCAGCCCCAGACCAGAAGCACAAGTCCGGTGCTGCTGTCTCGTCGTCATCTTTAAATTCCCAAGCGCTGGCTAACAGTCGAGGTAGTTCACTGGCGGCTACCGGCCTCGGCGCCCCAGCGGGAGGAGGAGGAGGCCTGTCGGGGGGCCTGTCGCAACCGGCAGGCTGGCAGTCGCTGCTGTCCTTCACGATCCTTTTCCTGGCCTGGCTGGCTGGTTTCAGTTCCAGGCTCTTCGCCGTCATCCGTTTCGAGAGCATCATACACGAGTTCGACCCCTGGTAAGAATTAGAGACATCTGAAACGGACTCCGGTGCTGCTCCATGCGGCGGTGGACGACCAAGCCACCGCAGTTAAACTGAGGAATGGGGAAGCGGGTTAATGAGAGAGCTGCCTGTGATCCTTGAGAAGATGGGGGGAAACCGAGATAAAATAAGAGTTTTTTAAATGCAAATGAAAAAATATGGGAGTGTTTGGTGAGAGGCGGATGTGCTGTGCGGTGGTGCAAATGGAAGGAGGGCAGGGAGGGAGAGGTGGCATGTGGAAAGATGAGCCGGAGTTGTTTTTGAGGGTGGCAGGTGGGATGGCACCCTCAAAAACAAATAAAATACCTATAGGCATTTTAATCTTAAGATTGCCTTGTGACTCTGCCAAAACACCCGAGGCAGTCTTATCTAAGCTTTCGACTTGAATGCGATCTGGTGTTGGATCAAGAGGCCCCAAATCATTTTCATTTCTTCATTGGGTAAAACTTGTGCAGCGTTGCTGTAATCCTCGCTGCGGCATAGACGAGCGTGCGTTTGCGTTTCTGATTGGAAGTGAGACCGGAATAGAGCAAGGGAGCAGTAGTTAAAAAGCATTGGACGCTGAAGGAGCGGGACCTTTTGCAATAAACTATCGGGAGGTGAGCAGAGGAACCAGTGGGGGGCATACTGTGTACAAATAGACCCTGTTCATATATGAGATAGTTATGCCCTCGATAACCAAATTTATTCAGCAATTCAGTAATGAAATCAGTATATTTCTTACGGAAGCTGTCGGACTTTTAACTTTATGCTTCACCACCTAGCATATTGTGAACTAGAAATAATATTGCAGTGAATTAAAGAAAATGAGTAGGACTTTCATTTTAAGTAGATGCATAATTTTTTATTGACAGTCATTTTTGTGAATAACGTGGTCCTTTCTAACTGAATTTAAAGTTACAATTTCCATTTTATGAAGTAGGATTTTTACATGCCTGTATGACAGTTACAGAAAATATTACTTTGATGGAAAGATGGAAAGATTTGACCTTATCTGCAAGCGAAGAATGGTAGGTGAAAATAATGTAACTTGCTGAGATAGCTAAATTAACATCTATAATAAGTGAAAAGACAATATCTACCTTTATGGCGAACTGGAAACCCTATAGACTTTTTATGTGAAACACAAATAAATGAATTTATGATTAATGGTTTTGATGAATAGACAATAGATTTTAGAAAGGTATGTTGTAACCATAGAGTAAGAGGTAATTTTACAATTGGCCTTATAACTGCCATAAAGAAAATAGGAAACTATTTCTCTAAATATTTTTTCTTTTCTATTTATCTTTTACTTTTCTGCACTTAGCTTTCTTTGATTTATTTTCTTTTTCTTACTTTATATTAATTTGTACTTTCTTCTTTTAAAAAATATTTAATAAAATTTGATTAATTATACATCAGTTCTTGGCCAGAGTAGATTGCACCAATTTGATGTAACTTCCTCCAGTAATTGTTATATATGGGGATACTATTCTTCATTATTTGCCCTAAACATTTTCTTGACACAGAACACAATCTAATTCTTGTGATGAGCTGCAAGCTTGTAGAATTATTTCTGATCAATAAGTTTCTGTGTTTCTGATTCTATACTTTAATTACCAAACTGGAGATAGTTGTACCGTTTCCCCCATCTTGCCCTTATAATAGATTGCATCATCTATTTTATATCGCATTTTTCACCTGCCATATGGATTGTACATTAGAACAAGCTGAATTTGAAGTATTGAAAATACTGCTGCATTATTGTACATACATGTAAAGATGTACTTTTAACTTACATTTTACAAAAACTGTAATATAGAGGAGTTAAATCCATTCTATTCTGCTGGGTTTTTTTGGTCCAAAATCCTTGAACTTTGTACTGAGATGGGAATCAATGCTTGTATCTTTGCTCCTAGGACTATTCCAGTTAGATCAGTGTGGAAAATGACCTGTAGAAAAATATTTCTGAGAATAGGTGTAGTGTTAGAACAGTTGGCTGAGGTGAGAAATAATTTATTTATTACCATTCTGTTCAAACAAATCATGCTGCAGCAAGCTTCCATTATACCATTATGAACCGAGGTGGCGCAGCGGTTTGAGTCCAGTACTGCAGGCCACTTTAGCTGACTGTGATCCGCAGGTCAGCGGTTCAAATCTCACCGGCTCAAGGTTGACTCAGCCTTCCATCCTTCCGAGGTAGGTAAAATGAGGACCCAGATTGTTGGGGGCAATATAAATATACATTGCTTACTGGTGTAAACCGCTTAGAGAGTGCTTGCACTGTGAGGAGGTATATAAATCTCACAAATAAAATAAATAAATATACTGTTAGCATAATAAAGTAGACAATCCTATTCTTTGTTTAATTTGACATTTGAATTGAAAAGCAGTTATCTTACATCTTATGAAGCTGTTAATCAGAATTTTCACTATTAAACAATGTATAAACGTTTTATTACTTTTCAGAAAATACTTTCTATAAATCTGTAATATTCAAGTAACCGTGTCAAAGTAAACATGTCAAATAGTTCCCTGAGTACTGAGGATCGCAGGTAGGAAAGATAATACTGGATGAATTAAAAGATACAAATCATTCCACTAATTTATTTCTAAATACTTCGATGGCTTTTTTGTTTGGGGGCTATTTCTCCACATACTAAAATAATTAGAGATAAGAAAATCCTAATTCTGGATTGTATGTGGAAAAACTGAATTTTTAAAAAATTGATCTTTAACTAAACATTACATTACATTATAATGTAATCAAATATATCATATTTGACAGTATTTTAATAGGCAAGAACAGTTGGAAACAGAAGATGATACAAAGCATAAGTACAGAGGTAAACAAATTTCATTTCATAAGCAGGAACAGTTACAAAGAAGCTGCCTGCTTTTTGCCTTAACATTCTTCACAAGCAAGACAAATAATTAGGTAAGTTCATCATAAAAAATAAGGTATTTCAGAAATCATATATATATAACAGTTTACAGAGTCGACATATTGCCCCCAACAAACTGGATCCTCATTTTACCAACCTCAGAAAGATGGAAGGCTGAGTCAACCTTGAGCCTATCTATGAGACTCAAACTGTTGAATAGCTGGCAATCAGCAGAATTAGCCTGCAGTACTGCATTCTAACTACTGCTCTTATAATATCCTTTTTTACAACCCTGTAATCCCTTAATTTGGGGTACAGTCGTGGCAACTGGATGGATTTATTGGCTGGATTTATTAGCTGGATTCCTATCCTGACACCACATAGAGTTTGGAGCAGATATTTTTTCTTTGCACCCTAGGAGAGAAACATCATCTGCTACCTAGGATTGAACACTCAAATCTTCTGAATGGGAGGTGAGAGTCTTCACTAGGTCACCAAGCTGCATAATATAATGCAATGCAATGCCAAATCCAATCTGACTGCAACAAACCATAATAATAATATAGGAGGCATGCTAATCAGTCGGTATGACATGCCCACACTAGACTTGGTGTGATATAATGTGAAAATATTTAAACTAGGATGGCCACTTTTAGCTTCACTGGGCATCTGAACAAGTCACACTCTTATTTTCAGCAATGGTTTGATAAATCATGGTTTATTGAAAGTACATTGATGGATTGGCATAGCACCTTAAACCATAAATCATAGCTAACATAGAATGATAGCTAGGTTAAGAGTTCACACACTAGTTGATTTGTAACATCTGAGAAAAATGCAATGTAAAAATTTAAATTTGATTCCAAAATGTTTTTGTGCTTTAATTTTGTGTAAGAGTTATCTACTGCAATCTTAAATGTACAGAGATTTTAAGATTTTTAAAAATATTTATTTAACCACTTTTCCCTGTAATCATTTTAGATTTAATTAAAGACTGAATCCATGCAGCTTGTCAATGAAGGCATTCTATGAGTCATTTAAGAGTTTTGGGGTGCCAGATACTGCCAAGCTCCTGATTCATATGATTGGGTACTTTCTTGGTAACCCAGTGTGAACTTTGATATTATATTCCTGACATTAATTGGAATCATCTCATAATGCAGTCAGCAGACCAATTCTCCTAAGGAAAACATAACTTTCATAGGTATTGGGATGTTTACATCAGGGAGTAGACTTAACTATAGTTAGTCAAGAGTTAAGGTATCTGTCGATGGATTCTTTTCAGTATACGATTCAATCTTAAGTAGAGATAGAACACTAGCAGTGGGAAGATCTAATTTCCTAATACAGGAAACTTGATATACTAGAAATACTAGAAGAGCATCTCTTGTTCATCCCATTGTCTGTATCTGAAAAAGCAATAAGTTGTTCAATATTGTTTCAACAGTTAAAGAATAGCAGATTCATAAATATTTTGGTCTTAAATCTTTTAAAGTGTTTTATATATTAACTGTAGGAAAAACATTCACAATGGAAAAAGAATGGAACAATAAAGTAATTAGCATTTAGGTTAACAATTCAAAATTCTTTTCCAGTTAAGGACTGACTGCCTCATTTGCTAAGGGCCACATTCCAAAAACAGATGGGCCAAAACATATCCAAATTTAGTTTGATTTCATTTATTTTTGATAACATTGATTTAATATATTTAATTTTTTCTATGTTTAACAATTTTTGCCAATTGTTAAATTAAAATGGCAACTTGTTGAAAACTTCTGAATCTTTTCAGAACTTCAAGATTTTTGAAGACAGCATTTGGTCTAACAAGTCTGTATCTCCAATAAAAAGCAGAGGGAACCTACTCATGATTGATTCATTCTGTTTCAATTTTGATATTAAATAATACGGTTTGTATTTAGAATAAAAATAGTGTCATATGGAGTCTCCAACTGAGATACAGATTTTAAAAAATTTCGGATCAAAGTCAGTTTCTCCTAAGAAACTCAGCTGCAATTTGGAGAAAACAATAATCATAATTTATTTAAAAAATTCAAAGTGTTCTGTTGAATTGTAGTTTCATTCTAGACTCCTCCTCCCCCAGATAAAACAAAACAAGGAAAAGTTATAGCACCTATATCACAATAATTCCATGTTTAATTATTTTGATGGAAAATGGATGTTTGCTTTAGTAATTTACATTGTAGAGATCAGTTTATATATATATGATCTATTTCAGTAACACACTTCTCTTTTGTACAAGGAGAGTATTAGATAGCTTCTATTTTCAAAGTGAAAATGTTGAAAAGTTAACTATATTTTTACAATTAAGATTTGTTTTCTTTATAGTAGAAAATATAATAAACTTGCAACTATAAACTTTTCTTTTTGATCCCCCCCGCAAAGTTGGATCTCTATCTATACATCTTATTTTGAATTTTGACCTTAGTTTCTCTTTACATTTGCTATATGTTTGTGCCTATGATGGTTGTTCTGAATAATTTAGATCTTTTATTTATCCTTAAGTAGGTGCTTGTATTTAGCAATAGCATTATAGCAGTAGCACTTAGACCTATATACCGGTTCCCAGTGCTTTATAGCCCTCTCTAAGCAGTTTACATATTGCCCCCAATAATCTGGATCCTCATTTTACCAACCATGGAAGGCTGAGTCCACCTTGAGCCGGTGTGATTCAAACTGTTGGCAGCTGGCAGTCAGCAGAAGTAACCTGCATTATTGCATTCTAACCACTGTGCCACCACGGCCTTTAGGTGAAGTTCATACCTATTGATTTATTTTGTTACCATTACCATTCCATAATACCGTGTTTCCCCGAAAATAAGACATGTCCCGATAATAAGCCCGACAGGGATTTTTGGAACATGCCTTGAAATAAGCCCCCCCCAAATAAGCCCCCCCCCAATACTTTTCGGGGGAAGGGGGGACATGCCGGAGCCTCTCTTTCTCCGGCAGGCACTCTTTTGCCCGGGAGAGCAAGAGCAAGCGAGAGATGTGCGCACACACCCCGCGGGACTAGCTCGGCTCATCTGGGCTCTGGCTACGTCAGTTTGAAACGCGCTCCTGCCTGCGAAGAACAGGAAGTGAGCATGGATCCCTTCATCACAGGCAGGAGCACGTTTCAAAATGCTGCCAAAGGCAGCCCAGAGCAGCAGAGCCAATCCTGCGGGGGGTGCACGTAGCCACCTCTCAATTTCTCTCTCTCTCTCTCTCCCGGCCAAAAGTACCCGCTGCAGAAAGACCGGCTCGCAGCTGGGAGAGCGAGAGCAAGCCCCTTCGGCTCTGTCTCCTGCCACCACCGCCTCTTTTGCTCGCCTCCCACCGCCCCTTCAACTCTGCCACCACCGCCTCCTTTGCTCGCCTCCCACCGCCCCTTCAGCTCTGCCGCCGCCTCCTCCTTTGCTCGCCTCCCACTGCCCCTTCAGCTCTGCCGCCTCCTCATTTGCTCGCCTCCCACCGCCCCTTCAGCTCTGCCGCCGCCGCCTCCTTTGCTCGCCTCCCACCGCCCCTTCAGCTCTGCCACCGCCTCCTCCTTTGCTCGCCTCCCACCGCCCCTTCAGCTCTGCCGCCGCCTCCTCCTTTGCTCGCCTCCCACCACCCCTTCAGCTCTGCCGCCGCCTCCTCCTTTGCTCGCCTCCCACCGCCCCTTCAGCTCTGCCGCCGCCTCCTCCTTTGCTCGCCTCCCACCGCCCCTTCAGCTCTGCCACCGCCGCCTCCTTTGCACGCCTCGCACCATCCCTTCAGCTCTGCTGCTGCCCCTTCGGCTCTGCCTGTCACCGCCTCCCTCCCCCGCCCGCCGGCCGCAGAAAGAGCGGCTCACGTGCGGGAAGGGGGAGAATCTGTGCAGGCAGAAACCGCCGGGTAAAGAGGGAATCCTCTCCCGCAACAGCCGAAGAGCAGGAGTTGGGGGAAAGAAAAAGACTTCTACTCTTCTGCTTTTGGATGCACGGAAGGAAAGCAGCAGAAATCTTTCTTTGTTTGCCCCAAACTCTGGCTCTTTGGCTTACAAATCCAGCCAGGGCAGCGGCCGCTCTGGACAAGCGCTCTTTACCCGGCGGCTTCTGCTTGTCCTGATTCCCTCCCTTGCTGTGATGGGCATCTCGCGGTGGGGAGGGCTGTGAGACGCGTGTCCTGCCGGTATCTGGGACTTGTACCTTCATTGCATTCTTACGGTGTTCTCTCCACGGCAGCCCGTTCTGAAAGAACGTCTCGCGAGTTCAAACTTCTCAAACTCGCGCAGCATTATTTTAGAACAGGCTGCCGTGGAGAGAAGACCGTAAGAACGTGACGGAGGTCCCGGGACAAGTCGCAGGTAGGACCCCCGCCTCGCCAAGAGAGACGCACCACTTACTGGAGTTTTGAAGCTCCGTGGTCTCTCGGCTTGTCTGTTTGCAAGTTTTTTTCCCTAAAGAGACTAGCCAAAAGACCATGGAGCTGGCAAACTCCAGTAAGTGGTGCGTCTCGTGCCCCGCCCCGCCTGCACCCCGAAAATTATAAGCCCCCCCCCAAATAAGGCCAGGGGCATTTGGGGGGGGGTCAAAAATATAAGCCCCTGTCGTATTTTCGGGGAAACCCGGTAGTTGCTTTTGAATGTGTCTTAAATCATGATCGCATAACAATTACAAGAAGGAATTCTCTTCTATTTTGATTAATCAGTTAATAAATTTCCTGAACAGCTACTGAACTAAACTGGTTTGCTAATTGTAAATAACTTCAAACCATGGTTTTTGAAGCAGACTTTTTGAATTAAGTTAATTCAATTTCAGAGATAAGGTAGCCTGTGGTTAATTGAATTAGAACATTTCTAAATGCCTAGTGGATGTACTTTAGGTAGTTGAGCAAACTAAACCTGAACTGGAGCATCTTCCTATGAAGATGAACTTCCGTGTTTAAAAATAGTAGTTCATTCAATTTTTAAAGTAGCTGGTTTTGTAAAAACTGTTATTCAGTTAATTGTTAAAAGTAAGATGTTCCATTGTCTTATCTATTTTTTTTAATTCTTCATGGGACACATCTTAGCAGTAATGGAAACTTTATTGATTGTTGCATTGCCATATAAGTCAGTCTACACAAGCGAAATTGACTACATCATGTCAAGTGAGAAAACCATATTCTGCAATTGTACTGTCATCAATTGTTTTAACGTTGGAAGTGACCATAGAATGGTACGAGCTAAAGTAAAAATAAAAAGTGCATATGACAATGATAGCCATCACAAAAAACAAAAATACAGAGTGATAAGCTGTTAGAGCAATGGTTCTCAACCTTCCTAATGCCATGACCCCCGCAGCCGCCAACAGAATGCTTTGCGCTTGCGCAGAGGGTAAAAGAACCCAAATGGCGGCGTCCGTGCGAAGTCTCCCAACCCCTGTGAAAAGGTTGTTCGACCCCCAAAGGGGTCGCGACCCCCAGGTTGAGAACCACTGTGTTAGAGGAAAACAGCAATTTTGAGATTAATCTATCAAATCGCTTCAGTCTATTGCAAGATTTGGAAGAGATGAACATTATGGACCAAAATGAATGAATAGTCAAAAACATCCTTGAATCTGCTACATCTATAGCACCGCTAGAAAAACGTACAGTAAAAAATATCTGATGAAATTATTGGTTTCATGAAAAAATGATGGACAGTGAAGAATATCGCAAGATTCACTAATAAACTGGAGTACGTTAAACTTTGCAAGACGATAAGAAAATGTATCCAAGAAGAAACACATCAGTTTAACATGAAGCTTGTGAAAAAGGCAATTGAATAAAACAAAGGGATTAATTGAAGAAAATGCAAGCTTATAAATACAAGAAAAAAAAACTTTTTGCATTAAAACGTGACTATGGTTCTGTGTGTACAACTAGACAGGAAATATTTGAAATAATTGGAAAACTATTCAGAGCTATACAAAGATCAACACCACTTAAAAGTAACAACACCTACAAAAGAGGAAATATCAGATATCCTAGTAAAAGAAGTATCCTGCCATAAAATCAATGAAAAATGGCAAAGTTTCAGGAAATGCCTGTTCAACAATTGAAATACTGAAAGTTGGTGGCCACAGTTTTACACAACATACTAGCAAAACTATACTGGAGATACCTCAGAGAAGAAAAAATACCCAATGCATGGAAAAATACTGAAGTGATTCTTATACACACAAAAGGTACCCAAGTTGATTGAAAAACTATTTCCCAATAAACCGCCTTTCAGTCATCTACAAAGTTTTCACCAAGATAATAGCAAAAAGAATATTGATGTACAGCCAAAGGAGCAGGCAGGATTCAGAAGTGGCTACAGTACAATGGTTTACATCCAGGTTGTTCAGCAAGTCATTGAAAGGCACAATGAGTACACTATACCTCTGTGCATGGCTTTCATTGACTACCAAAAGGTGTTTGACTCTATTCCAGCAAGCAATGATTAATACATTGCTCAACTAAGGCATAGATACTGCTTACATAAATTTACTACAATTAATATATGAAAAAACAATGGCGACAATTTGCCTTAATGATCTTAAAGTGGAAATCAACATAGAATGAGGTGTACGACAAGGCAATACAATATCACCTATCCTTTTCTCAGCCTGCCTTGAAGTATTTTGTAAACTAGACTGGGCAAAAGATGGAATAAAAATCAATGGCATCTATTTGCAGATAATGTTGTTCTTTTCTCACAAGGCCCAGAAGAGCTATAAAGACACATGGGAGAGCTGCACATGAAAAGAGACATGCTTGGCATTACAAGATAAGATAGAGAGACCTGCACATGGATTAAAGAACAAACAAAAGTATGTGCTCTCATCAAGAGAGTAAAAATTGAAATGGAAATGGGTTGGTCACATAGGATGAAGAAATGATGGCAGGTGGACCAAGGAAGTAATAAAACAGATCCCACTTGATAGAAAGCATCCACGAAAGAGACCTAAAACAAGATGGATTGATGACAGCAGCAAATATTGCAGGCCCAATTGGCAAAAGAAAGCTCAGGACCATATTGGTTGTAAACCAGGGGTGAAATGCTACCAGTTCGGACTGGTTCGTGTGTACTGGTAGCTGTGGCTGTCGGTGGTTCGGAGAATCGGTAGCGACGGCTGGCTGGCCATGCCCCCGAACCAGTCTCCGCTCACTCGCCCTGCACTCCTCAGTCTCTGCTCTGCAGCTTGCCTGGATGAAGTGCTGCACTCCTGATCTGCCTGCCAGGTAAGCCTGCGAAGTCGCGGCCTACCTAGCTGCCCCTGCCCCCACCACTGTCCCAGCCTGCCTTCCATACTTCATTCCCTGCGGCCCGCAGCCCCGACATGCTTTCCTGCCTTCCCAGTGTCCCTGTGGCCAGCTTGCGAAGGCAGGCAAGTGGAAGGCCACGTGGAAGGCAGGATTCCTAAGCATGTCGGGGTGGTGGGGAAGGGAGGTAGCAGCCTACTCCCTTCTCCACAGCCCTGCCATGCTTGGTGGCCTTCCTGGCGGTCCCCCACGCCCGCTTGCCTTCCGAGTTCAGCATCTAGCCCGGCACAGCCAGTGAGTGGGCAGGCGGCCCTTGGTGGAAACGCAGACGCTGAGAGGGGCGACGGTGCTCCAGGAGGGCAAGCGGACATCCCAGGGCTGCTGCACATGCACCCGCTCCGTTTTTGCAAAGGCAGAGGCCCTCCCCCCTTGCAGGGTGATACAAAGAGGGGAGGAGGATGCTGCAGAAAAGGCCACCTTCTACTCGGAACTGCGTGCCTCCCATGCTGGCTCCGCGGGGCTTGGGGCTCCGAAGCAGCCCACTGGCTTCCTACCCAGCTACCTGCCTGCTCTCTTTGACTGTCGGCGCCACTCCGGGAACTCGGCTTGTGGAGTCCTGCTCTCCGGGGGAAGGAGGCTCAGCCGCGGAGGTGCTTCACGCTGGCGAAGAAACGAAGTGAGACGGGCGGAAGCGGCCGGCGGGGTGACAGCCCCGTGCAGGGAGAGGGGCCGGCCGCGCCACCGTGGAGCTTTTCCTTCGGCCTGAGCAGCAGTGCTTACCCGGGCAGGTCAGTGTGGGTAGCCCTTCATCTTCGCCAGGTCATCCCACTTGTAGTCGCGCGGCCTGCCGAAGCAGGACATGGCACGGGCAGAATGGCCTATGCAGTCACCGCTGAGGCCGCCCTGGCCGAGTGATTGCCTAGAGATGTAAAATTTCTGGAAATTTTGAAGCTTTTTCAGCTAAATTTTTTGAGTTGTCAGCTTAAGTTGTTGTCTTGATACTTCAATACATGTAGCCGCTGCTCTAGTCTGACTCTGATCTTCTGTCTCTTCTTCCACATTATGAACATCTCTCTGGTTCTGTAAATCACCTTGACTCGTCAAAGCTCCTCCCATTTGAACAACTGTCGACGACTCTCCTCTCTCATCTTCCATTGCTTCCTTCGTTCTTCCTTCTGGAATTTTGGATATGTCGGCCTTTAACACTTTTACCTAAAAATCAGTTGCTTTCAATATCATATTGAGCCGATATCTCTTTTCCAGATGTCTCACCGCTATCCCAGTTGGAGCCTCCCATCTATACTGTATTTGCTTTTTCAATTCTTCCACCAGAAAGGAATAATCCTTTCTGGCTCTCAACATTTTAGGAGGAATTTCTTTCAATGTCATTACTTCCTGTTCATCTACCTGAAACTTATTCTTGAAAGTCGCCTGTAGAATTTCATTACGTAGTGCCCTTGTAGTAAAATATATTACAATATCTCTTGGTGGATGTTTCTCTTTAGCAATCCAAGAATTGACACGATATATTTTATCAATTTGCATACCCAATTCCTCTTTTGTCATTCCTAACGTATGCACAAATGCCTCCACCATCCTTTCTTTTAGATCTTCTTGTTTTTTCTCTTTTACACCTCTTAGTCTTAAAGCAAACTCCATACTTCTATATTGAATCATTAACACCTCAGCTTCAAAATTTTCAATATTATTTTGAGTCTTATCTATATCTTCACCCAAAGTTATCACAGACTGTTTAATTTCTTCCATGTCCTCCTCCAAAATTTCCATATTTCCTACCAGTCCTTTAAATGCAAATATCATATCATTCCTTAATTGCTGGTGTCGAGTAGCAATCTCCTCTGAAACAGCCTGTATTTTTTCATTAATTTCATTAATTTTTAAGTTAAATTCCATAACAAGTTCATTCTTCATAATTTTTAAAGCTTCAAATAACTTTCCAGGTGTTAAAGTTGTGGGGGTGTTGAATAAGGAGTGGGTTGCATTCTTGAAGTATAAACAGGAGGGTGCTCAAATCCTTTGTTAAAAACAGTATTTCCAGGTTTAAAAGCCATTTAAGATTTAAAGTTAAACTTTTTGTTTTAATCCAAAACCAGAGAGAGAGTTCATCAAAGTCAGGCATTTTCAAACATTTTCAGACAAAAGGCCAAATCCGTTATTAAAACAGTCTTTCCAGGTTTTGAAGCCATTTAGGTTTTAAAATTAGATTTGTTATTTTATTCCAAAGTCAAAGAGAAAGAAAAAAATTCCTCAGAGTCAGGCGTTTTCATACAAAGGGCTGCTAACAAAACGAAACTTTCTAGCTTTCACTTTCCACACCCTTTGAATCTTCAATCGCCATTTTGTTGCTTGTTAGCTCAGTTAATTTGTAACTTCCGAAGTGAAGTCAGCATTGGAGTTAAAGTTAAGGTACTTGCCATTCGAGTCTCCTGCCTTTCTCTGTCTGCTGTCTGCAGTAAATCAAAGTATTATAAATCCCATCTTGAAAGCAGAGCTGGTCGCGGCATCTTGCTCCGCAAAAGTGGAGGCGTCCGAAGTCCTGGAGCAAATGACAGGCTGCCTGGGGAGCCCTCACCCTTCGCACCCCAGATTGTCTCCTGGGGCATTAGGGGGGGCTCTACCCTCACCTGTCGGCTCTCATCTCTCCCCTAAGCCCGTGGAGAAGATTTTCAAGCCGCCAGACAGCTGTTCTGGCGGCTTTATGGGACCTCAGAACAGGCGCTCAACGAGGAGCGTCCTCGATGCCTGCGGAGCCAAGCAGAAGCCATACAAGAATGTGTTTTGTCATCCTGGTAGCATTTGAAAATGCATTATTTTATCTGACAATATTTGCAAATCACATTTTTCTTTTCAGAAGAACTTGTAATGTGAAAATGCCTCCATATGCTAGATGTTGGTCTCACCATTTTTCTGAGGGGAGTAGAAAATAAAAACAAGAAAAAATGACTACTTTGCAAGAAGACACTACTATGGTTGTGTGTGGGGGTCACTGGGGGAAGAACCAGATTGCTGGTAATTAAATTATTATTTACACAAAAGTTTATAAAGGTAAACTAATGTAGCTAAATGATTCAGTTTTCTGGATTCAAATAAATGTAAACTCTTACCGTTTTTAATTAAGTATATACTTTCAGGTCCTTTTTGTTGCTCTGTATTTTCTTCCAATGCTTTTGAGGCCTAGTGAAGAGGACAGAATAAACCAAACACACCCACCAACATGCAAAATCAAAACTGAAACCTTTTTCTTGTTACAATAGCATCACCCCCTAAAGGAAGAAATGCATACTGTTCTTGCATTGGAGGGTTCAGTTTGTTACCTAGGACTTGCTTGTCCTCACAGTGCACAGAAATTAGAATAATCTGATATCATACATTTTTTAAAGAAATGATTTGGAAAATATTTGAACACCCTGTCTTAAAATATTTTATTCATCATGTTAAAATAAAATATTCCACAATGTTTTTTTTTTCTTTTTTCAATTTTTCCAATTTTTTGAAGAAAAAAAACAAAAAAGCCTTCAGGGAAAAAATGGGGAAAAACTGATTTTTTTCCGAATTTTTCCATTTTTTTCCGGGCCTTCACATTTCTATGATCGCCGCGCCTCCCCAGCAACAGGCACGCCGGGGCCACCTTGCGCGCCTTCGTGCACTGCGTGTGGAAGGGGCCGCCTCCGCTCTCGCCACCCTCCCTACCTGCCTGGCTGCAGATGTCCGCCTGCCCGAGGCAACCCTGTTGCTGTTCGCTTTCGTTTTGCAGTGGGAGAAGGAAGAAAGCTGAGGGAGAAGTTGGGGGAGGAGGTGGAGGGTCCTGCAGTCAACAGCACATGAGCTGTCGCTGAGAAGCGAGGAAATGGCCTTATAGTGTGTTGCCCTGTCTCCAAAAACCCCAAAAAATGAGGTCTCGTGGAACAGGTCATCCATCACCTGTTGGCCATCCAGGCCGTAGAGATGGTTCCTCTGGATCAAAGGAGATGGGGTTTTTATTCTATCCTTTTCATCGTACTAAAGTTCGGGGGGATGGAGAGCGATTCTCAACTTAAAACACCTAAATACCCACCTGGTCTTCAGAAAATTCAAAATGAGCTCCCTCCAGTCCATCTTGGAGGGCATATGGGAGGATGACTTCCTGGTCTCCATAGATTTTACTGAGGCATATCTCCACATGCCAATCCTGCTGGCACATCGTCGCTTCCTGAGATTCCAGTCTGGCACAGAGCATTACCAGTACAGGGCTCTGCCCTTCGGCCTGGCCTCCACTTCCAGGTGTTTCACCAAAGTACTGGTGGCACTGATAGCCCACCTCAGATCCATCCCAGTGAGGCTCCAGTGCTACCTGGATAACATCCTCATCCAGGCCTCGTCTCCATCTCGAGCGACAGAGGATGCCCGAACAACAATGCGGGCGCTACAGGATCATGGCTTCTCTATTTATTTATTTATTTATTTATTTATTTATTTATTTATTTATTTATTTATTTATTTATTTATTTATTTTGTGAGATTTATATACCGCCTCACAGTGCAAGCACTCTCTAAGCGGTTTACACCAGTAAGCAATGTATATTTATATTGCCCCCAACAATCTGGGTCCTCATTTTACCTACCTCGGAAGGATGGAAGGCTGAGTCAACCTTGAGCCGGTGAGATTTGAACCGCTGACCTGCGGATCACAGTCAGCTAAAGTGACCTGCAGTACTGCCTCTAACCGCTGCGCCACCTCGGCTCTTCTCTATAAATCTCAAGAAAAGCCATCTAGTGCCAATTACCCAGATCCTGCACCTGGGCGCAGTTATCGACCCCAAGCTCTGCCAGGTATTTCTGTCTCAGGAACGCCGGGACAGCCTGGTGACTGGTGAACCAGGTTCAGGAGAGACGCATGGTAGCCGTGGCTGTACTGTCTCAACTTCTGGGGAAGATGGCCTTGTGCGTCTCCATAGTCCCTTGGTCATGGCTACACGCCAGGCTACTGCAATGGCTTCTGCTCCCATTCCAATGGTCGAGCAGCAGCAACTCGATGACCAGGATTCGGGTTCCTCCCTCAGTTTTGCAGTCCCTCCTGTGGTGGACATCACCGGCTTTGTCCAAAGGCTGCTTCTTCAGAGAGCCAAGCAGGTTAGTAGTGACATTGGACGCCAGCCTCTTCGGCTGGGACACCCACCTGCAATCTCACATGGTCAAGGGCCTTTGGACACAGATGGAGCTCGCCAACAACATCAATTGGCTGGAGCTCAAGGCGGTGCACCTGGCGCTGCGCCACTTCCAGGATATTGTTCAGGGCCATCATGTCCTGATTTTAACCGACAATGTGGCCACCAATGCCCATGTGAATCATCAGGTGGGCACTCCCTTTTGGGCCCTCATGAGCGAAGCGGGGCGCCTGAGCGAGTGGGCGGAGGAGCACCTTTCACTAAAGGCAGAGCACATTGCCGGGGTAAGCGTACAGCCTGAGCAGAAGCACAATCGACCATTCCGAATGGAGGCTTCACCCAAACATCTTCAGGGAGATCTGCCAGACATTTGGTCAACTGATTGTGGATCTTTTCACCTTGCCGGCGAATGCTCAAGTACCTCGCTTCTTCACTAGGTTTCCAACCACAGGGGCAGAGGGGACCAATGCCCTAAGCAACCGTTGGCCCAGCGGACTCTTGTATTCATTCTCACCTTTGCCCCTCATTCCTGCTGTCATCAGGAAAGTTTTTCTAGAGAGGGCAGAAATTCTGCTGGTAGCTCCTCACTGGCCCAGGTGCCTGTGGTTCGCGGACTTGGTGAGTATGTCGGTGGTCCAACCCTGGAGGATCCCTCAGGAGATTTCCCTCAGCCAGGGGGTCCTACTCCATCCAGAGCTCCAATGACTCCAGCTGACCGTCTGGGACATGAGAAAGGCGGGGCTAGATGAATCACAAGTTGGAATTAAGATTGTCGGAAGAAATATCAACAACCTCAGATATGCAGATGATACCACTAATGGCAGAATGTGAAGAGGAACTAAAGAGCCTCTTGATGCGGATGAAGGAGGAGAGTGCAAAAGTTGACTTGAAACTCAACATTAAGACAACTAAGATCATGGCATCTGGCCCTCTCAATTCATGGCAAATAGATGGGGAAGAAATGGAGGTAGTGACAGATTTTATTTTCCTGGGCTCCAAGATCACTTGGCTGGAGACTACAGCCAAGAAATTAAAATATGCTTGCTCTTTGGGAGGAAAGCTATGGCAAATCTAGACAGCATAGTAAAAAGCAGAGACATCACCCTGCCAACAAAAGTGTGTATAGTCAAGGCTATGGTTTTCCCACTGGCAATGTATGGCTGTGAAAGTTGGACCATAAAGAAGGCTGAGCGCCAAAGAATTGAGGCCTTTGAACTATGGTGCTGGAGAAGACTCCTGCGAGTCCCTTGTACTTCAAGGTGATCAAACTGGTCAATCCTAGAGGAGATCAACCCTGACTGCTCTTTAGAAGGCCAGATCCTGAAGATGAAACTCAAATACTTTGGCCACCTAATGAGAAGGAACTCACTGGAGAAGAGCCTAATTCTGGGAACGATTGAGGGCAAAAAAAGAAAGGGACAGCAGAGAATGAGGTGGCTGGATGGAGTCACTGAAGCAGTCGGCATGAGCTTAAATGGACTCCGGGGGATGGTAGAGGGCAGGAAGGCCTGGAGGAACGTTGTCCATGGGTTTGCGATGGGTCGGACACGACTTCGCAACTAACAAAAATTAACATTTGAAAGTTGCTTATAAGCATCATGAAGGGTTTTTTTTTTATTACAGGTGTCAGAAATGTTTTTATTTTTAAAATTGTATGCAAATTTTAAAAAATTTATCGCCTTCTAGCAGAAAGAGATATTTTAAACAAGTTACTGGGATTTATACAAATCTTCCTCTCCCTCGCTCCCTCCCTCCATCTACATACATAGATATATACAAACATACAGTACATACATACATATACATATACATACAAACATACATACACACACACACACATACACACACACACACACACACATATATATGGACGATGCCTTAAGGTTGGCAAGAATGGTTTGAAAATAGAGGTTAAGGATTAAAGTGGTAGGGTGAATGAACAGCATGTCATAGCTGACATACTTGTAAAGGAAGATGCTTCAAGGATCCAACTAGCTTTGTGAGACCATTGCTACAAGAAGGACTTTCAAAAGAAGTTTGATATGTCTGGTTTTGAAAGGAGGTAAAAAAGCTAAAATTCCCTTGGGTATTACTTATTATTTTTGGGGTGCAGGTGGGCCGGGCCGCAAGACGCACCACTTACTGAAGTTTACCAGCTCCATGGTCTCTCGGCTAGTCTGTTTAGGGCAGGGGTAGGCAAAGTTGGCTCTTCTATGACTCGTGGACTTCAACTCTCAGAATTTCTGAGCCAATCATGCTAGCTTAGGAATTCTGGGAGTTGAAGTCCACGAGTCATAGAAGAGCCAACTTTGCCTACCCCTGGTTTAGGGGGGGAAATCTTGCATAGTGCAGAAACTCTTCTCGCGAGGCAAGCAATTAGCAAGTTCTCGAAGCGAGAAAGTTTCTGCACTATGCAAGATTTTTTTCCCCTAGCTGAGAGAAACCCCAGAGCTGTCAAACTCCAGTAAGTGGTGCGTCTCGTGGTGGGGCGGAGTTTGGAGGTTTCGGGCGGGGGGTGGGGCAGCCTGGGGCGGCGAGTGAGCGAGGTGGCGGCAGAAGTCAGAGCCGAAGGGGCGGCAACAGAGACGGGTGCAGGCCGGCGAGTGAACGTGTGCCCAGATGCTTTTGCAGCTGAGCCTCTGTGGAAGTTTGGCTTCTAGCCGGGCTCAGGCGAGGAACGGGTGGCTTTGCAGGGGATTCCAATGCCACTCTTTTGGCCGGGGGAGAGAGAGAGAGAGAGCCAAGCGTCTGGCAGTTGGCCGCTTCTTATTTTCGGCAGATCTTTGCAGGGAGAGAGGAGGAAGGGGGGGAAGCCTCTTTCCGACCAGTTTATCGGCGCCTTCCCATGATTTCTCTGCCTCGAGACCAGGCTGGTTAGAAAGAGCATCGCCTGGTCCCAACTTTCTCCCCTGGAAGGTTGTCTAACAAAAGGTTTGAAACTGAAAAGGCGAGCGTCAGTGGCTTTGTTAAAGCCGCTCGCATTGCCTTTGGAAAAGTCATTTTAGCGAATGGGGCTCTGACGGGGCAAAAGGGAAGCGCTCCGCTCTCGCTCTCTCCCAGCCTTAGCAAAGCCGGCTTGCCTGCGCAGGGGCCAAGGAAACCAGACAAGGGTCTTCGTTCAGGACCCCCCGAGCCCCGCTGGACCCCCAGAACTCCCCAAGGGTGGATTTCAGAGGCAGTTTCTTTCATCAAGAAACGTTTCATGTGTGCGGGTTTTGCAGGGGGAGTAAAGGGGATTCTTCCGGAGGGGAGGGTGCCTAATCTGCAGTGTGTGCGCGTGCGCGAGCGCATGCGAAAATGTGCCTGGGTGCCTGCCATTTTATTCTGCATTCATAATGGCTGTCCGCCCTTTTTAAAGCATCTGACAGAGCGGGGGGGGATATCCTGCGAGTCCCAGGCAAAGCGAAATAGCCCCCCTCATTTCCCTTGCCGCCTTGGTGGGCTTTTTTGTGTTTTTTTCTCAGCTGCCTCACTTCGTATCGCCCCCAAAGCTATTGTTTCTGCTCGCCTTTTCTCCCCATGCAAAACCCGCACACGTGAAACGTTTCTTCATGAAAGAAACTGCCTCTGAAATCCACCCTTTGAAATGCAAGCTGATCGCTGGGAGGAAACCTTCGCTCAGTGACACACGGACCCGGCGCAGGGAAGAGGAGAAGGGGGCTGTAGCGGGAGCGCTTGGGAGTCGTAGTGGCGGTGGTTGGGAATAGTTCCTAGCCTCCAGCATGGCCGGGTGGGTCCATAGAGATAGCCGTTCTGTCCGGCCGTGAGTTAGCCTCCTCTTCTTCCCCATCGGCCCAGCATTGTTGCTGCTGCCGCCGCCGAACCATGCCTGCCTTACCTGGCACAACTGGGGGTGGCAGGGGAGGGGGAGGGCCGGGCTGCGAGACGCTCATCTTACTAGCGTCTGGCAGTTCGCCGCTTCTCTTGCTTGGCAGGTCTTTGCAGGGAAACTCCTTGAAATGAAAAGTTATTGCGAGTGTGAGAACTTAATTGCTCGCACTCGTGATAACTTTTCCTTTTTATTTTAAGAAGTTTCCCTGCAAAGACGTGCCAAGCAAGAGAAGCGGCGAACTGCCAGATGCTGGTAAGATGAGCGTCTCGCAGCCCGGCCCTCCCCCTCCCCTGCCTCCCTTACCACCCCCAAATTGTGCCTGATGATCTTACCAGCATCTGGCAGTTCGCCGCTTCTCTTGCTTGGCAGGTCTTTGCAGGGAAACTTCTTAAAATGAAAAGGAAAAGTTATCGCGAGTGCGAGCAATTAACTTCTCACACTCGCGATAACTCTTCAAGGAGTTTCCCTGCAAAGACGTGCCAAGCAAGAGAAGCGGTGAACTGCCAGACGCTGGTAAGATGAGCGTCTCGCAGCTTGGCCCTCCCCCTCCCCTGCCTCCCTTACCACCCCCAAATTGTGCCTGATGATCTTACCAGCGTCTGGCAGTTCGCCGCTTCTCTTGCTTGGCAGGTCTTTGCAGGGAAACTTCTTAAAATGAAAAGAAAAAGTTATCGCGACTGCGAGCAATTAACTTCTCACACTCGCGATAACTTTTCATTTTAAGGAGTTTCCCTGCAAAGACGTGCCAAGCAAGAGAAGCGGTGAACTGCCAGACGCTGGTAAGATGAGCGTCTCGCAGCCCGGGCCTCCCCCTCCCCTGCCTCCCTTACCACCCCCCAAATTGTGCCTGATGATCTTACGAGCGTCTGGCAGTTCGCCGCTTCTCTTGCTTGGCAGGTCTTTGCAGGGAAACTCCTTGAAATGAAAAGTTATCGCGAGTGTGAGAAGTTAATTGCTCGCACTCGCGATAACTTTTCCTTTTCATTTTAAGAAGTTTCCCTGCAAAGACCTCCCAAGCAAGAGAAGCGGCGAACTGCCAGACGCTCGTAAGATCATCAGGCGCAATTTGGGGGTGGTAAGGGAGGCAGGGGAGGGGGAGAGCCGGGCTGCGAGACGCTCATCTTACCAGCGTCTGGCAGTTCGCCGCTTCTCTTGCTTGGCACGTCTTTGCAGGGAAACTTCTTGAGGGATCTCTCTCTTTCCGGGCCAAAAGAGTGCCACCGCAAAAAGAGCAGCTCCCGGCATGTCCCCCCCTTTCCCCCGGAAGTAGTTGGGGGAGCTTATTTTCGGGGGGTGGCTTATTTCAAGGCATGTCCTGAAAAGCCCTGTGGGACTTATTTTTGGGACATGTCTTATTTTCGGGGAAACACGGTATCTGTAAAGTAACTCTTAGCTGTATTTTTACTAATGTATCTTTTATTATGCCAAATGTATTTTGACTAAATTGAGTGAGGGAGGGGGGAGAGAGAGAGAGATTACAATTGAATGGGAGGAAAATAGATATACTGTAGATATTCAAATAGCCACCTGAATGCTTTCCTGTCATTAATTATTTTGACTAATCCAAATTTGCTTTTGGATTAATGTTTTCCTTTGCTTAGGTTTCATACCTCAATATTTTTTGTGAAGTAAGTTTCATGCTCACTAGTGTGGCATGCTTCCTCTGAGCCAAGTGTAAGCTAGAATTTCAGTAATAGTTGATTTGATGTTGCTTTGTAATTCTATTAAAATCTTTGCCATTCCTTACTGAGAACCATGTTATTCCTTCTAAATACTTTTGAATTGGCAGCTTCTGTCCATTAAAATTAAGCAGTATCTTTATCCATTTTGCATTATAATTCCTATCATGCCATGCTTCTTCAGAATGATGGTTGCAATCCATCACGCTAAGGGGTTATCAAGTTTGGAAGATTCATCTGTGATAGCCATTCCATAGTCACTGTCATAAAAGCATCCTTATTGAAAAGTACAGTATATAATTCTATTTGAACAAAATAATATTTTTGCTAGTAAATAAAATCTAAGATTCCTATATTAGTTGAAGTTTTCTGTAATATCTTGATTATTTATAATCAGATTTGATTTTTAATTTTTCAAAAATTTAACCTCTGCATTATATAAATCTAAATAATTCCATAAATATTAAAGTAATTAATTGCAAATACTAATTCTAAATTTATCATACATTTAAAAGTGAATTAGACTTATAGAATTCCCCTTTCCTTAATAATAATCTTCATACAATGATATTTGAAAGCTCAATTTCAAAGTTATACGTAAGATCAAAACATAGTTGCACATTCATTTATAATCTTAGGATTCCTCTTTAATGTAATGAAATACGATATATATAGTATATAGATATTTTAGAGTTGGGAACAAAAAATAATGATGAAATAGCAATTTTATTCTTTTTCCCATTTAGTAAAACTAAAAAATAAAGATTCTTAACATTGGAAGGGAATATTTATGGAAAAGTTACATATCAACGGTCAGATATATACAAGAGTGCCTATACAGGTGCCAATAGCAATTCAGTCATACTAATAAATACTTTTCTTTTCCTTTGACTCAGAATTGATCCTGGTAAATGGCTGCCTGAACAAGATCCCTAAGCTTTCTTGACAAGATTTTGGAAGTGGTTTGCCATTGCCTGCTTTCTAGGCTTGAGAAAGAGCAACTGGCTGTATTTTATTTTAATATTAGAAATTCTAAGCATTAATTCTCAAAAAGCACTATACGGATTTGAACATTTACCTGAAGTGACAGTTAGTAGGGTTTTTTTAACATCTGATCTACTTTTTCTAGGTTTAACTACAGATCAACACATCATCTTGCATCACATGGATTTTATGAATTCTTAAATTGGTTTGATGAAAGAGCATGGTATCCACTAGGAAGAATAGTTGGTGGAACTGTGAGTATCAGAAAAAAATATTCAAGTTCTTGACATAAATCTCTTCAAACTCGACTCTATTTAAACTGTCTTTATATTACTATTTCAATTTCCAGTTTGCAGTCAAGAAGTATATATGATACTCAGTTTTGATTTTTTAAAATTAAATCAGATATGGACTCAAATTTCATCCATAACAAGTATTCCTTTAAAATGAATTTTAAATTTATTATAAAAATGTTAAAGATTATCCTCTCACCTCTTAGTTCTCTTGTTACTATCCATCAGATCTGTTAAGACATCAAATTAGGTCAGTACAACATTCCTACAACGTGGATAATAAAATTACTTCAAACATTTAAAGACTTGAATATTACTGTAGATATTTCTTATTTACTGTCAAAGATCTGATACATACAGTACATTGGTATAAAAATCTATTAACATCTCTCACCTCACTAAATAGCAGAGTTGATTAATTTAGTTGATCAGGCTACTTAGGCAAAAGTTCATTAATGTAAGTTCACCCTTACATTAAGTATACATTTCTGTTAAAGTTGCATGCTCTATGGAAAAGAGCAATCATATCAAATGGAAGAAGTATACTTTTTTTCAGAGTGAATAGTAATTTAGAAATAATCCTCCTTTAGCAACCACAGTTGGGATCTGCAACTCAAGTCTCTAAGCGAAGTGGTTACCAAGTGAAATTGTGACTGCGCTTATGATCTTATTTCAATTTTTTGTAGAAATGTGATCAGAAATGCAAGGATTGGTCAGGAAGCTCCTTTTTTTTCAATACTATGAACATTCACAAAAAGAGAACTACATATACAGTGATACCTCTAGATACGAGTTTAATTCGTTCCGTAACCTTGCTCGTATGTCAATTTGCTCGTATCAAAGCAATTTTCCCCATTGAAATTAATTGAAATGCCATTAATCCGTTCCAGCCCCCAAAATTCCCATTGCCAAAAGTTAAGCCGTTTGACTGCGCAAAGTTGCCGAGTTGGTGGGAAGGAAGGTGGCAAGTCCCCATTCTGAAATAAGGGGAGCACGGAAAAACTGTTGTGAACGTGCTCCGGAGAGGAGTGAATGGGGGCCAGCGGAGAAGAAGTGCATATTTCACTGACAATCCCTATTTTCTAGCGGGGAGGAAGGTTCCCCCCCCACTTCCAGTTTATCGCAGACTCAGAGCAGCTTACGAAGTCGAGAAAACTCCCTCCTTCCCAAGGGGGGAGAAGAACCCGTTAAGGTAATTTGGAAGAGTGTGGAAAAGAACTGGGGGGGATGTCCGCAGGGAGAAAAAGAGGATGGGTGAGTGGAAGGCAAGGTAGAGAAAGGAGAGAAAGGAGCTGGTCTTTTAAACAGCTGACGGGGACGGAGAATGGCAAAGTCACTTACTTCACAGACCAGGGGGTGGAATTAGAAACACGCTGGGGGGGGATCCAGATGCATCCTTTCCCGTCCCTCATCCCCCCCAAAATCTCACGTTTCTGTGGAGGAGGAGGAGGAGGAGGGGAAAAAACAACACCGATCCTCAAGAAATCTGCAACTTTTCTTTCAGCTGCAAAATCCTCGGTGGTGTGAATGGCCATTCCTCCAAAAAAAAATAATCAAAGTTGATTCTGATTCCTGTAGGATACACACCCAAAGTTCCCCCCCCCTTCTCCCCTTTCTCTTCCTTTCAGGTCCATTCTTTTTCCCTTTCCTTCCTTCCTTTCCTTTCTCTCTGCCTCCCCCCCCCCCGAAGAGCCCTACGGACGCTACGATGGCTAAGCTAAAGGGGGAAAATTCTCTTTGATAGAGCCGTGTTCCCTGCGACAGGGTTTTAAAACCTAAATCTATATTCAAATCTGGCTGAAGGTTTCCTTCCTTTCAGAATGTTGCGGAAATGAGTGGGTCGTGTGCAGCCGGCCGTTCCTCGTATCTCAAATGTTGCTCGTATTTCAGAGCAAAACTTCGCTCGCTCGACAGCTCGTATCTCAAATATCTCGTATGTTAGGGCACTTGTATCTCGAAGTACCACTGTACTAATAGTAATCACTACTTCACTAACATATTTCACAAAATTCAAATACTATAAAAGGGATCCTTTTATGGATTTCATTATATTCACAAATTTCTTAAATTTTTATATCATGAAATTGTTTTTGGAGAGAATTCAGATCAATATCTTAATATAATCTGACAGATACAGGTAGTTCTTGATTTACAGCAGTTCATGATGTATGACTTATGACTGTATGACTGTAACTTGTTGCTTGTATCCTTACGATTTATATTAATATTGATTGTTTCCTGATTGCTTATTTGAACCCTATGACAATTATTAAGTGTTGTACCTTATGATTCTTGACAAATGTATATTTCTTTTATGTACACTGAGAGCATATGCACCAGAGACAAATTCCTTGTGTGTCCAATCACACTTGGCCAATAAAGATTTCTATTCTATTCTATTCTATTTAGTGAGAATTCAAAGTTCTCCCTCAATGTGGGTATAGCATCCAGGAATGGATTAAATCCGTCTGCTCTGATTGGACTGAGTCTGTCAAAGTTGTTCAGGTCCCGCCCTTGTTACTATGCTTGACAGCTTTTTTCACTCAGTCGCTCAGCGAGGACAGTTGTGCCAATCTTTCCTCCTGTGCCATTAACCTATTCTTGGTTGTTATTCCACCTTGGTAGTCCTGAGTTGAATTAGTTTGACTAGCAGTGTTTGCCTTTCTACTTCTAATAGAGTGGATTGCTTCCAAATCCTGCAAACTGTAAGTTGCTTTCTTTCTTCAGGCTTGAGGGCAAGCTCTGTCTGCCTCAGGCAGCCGATCATCGCTGTCTATTGGGGAGACAATCGTGGTTTTGCCTTTCTGTTCCCAATTTCATTTCCCATTCTTAATCATCGGATCGCCTCTTTCGCTTCATGGCAAGCCTGCAGGGCTTCGGCCTGTTTGACAGCTGTCTAGGCTGTCAGAGAACATCGTCAGAAGAATGAGACAGTTGCAGTGGCCATTTTAAAGTGCTGATGGCCATTTTAAATCTCTTGGCTGCCAAAAAACGAGGCTTGAGTTTAAATGGACACTTTATTTTCTCGAGTGCCAGCTGCGGTTGAAGGACTGTTAATTAGCCATTGCGACTGCCCCTTCGCTAGCTAGCGATCTAGCAGGACAGCCCAATAACATCCAAGGCTGCAGGGAGTGATAATTCCTCCATTGTTAGAACTGGACCAATACTAATGCCTCGCGGGAGGGGGTGACAGCCCTCCTAGATAGCCACCCTGGGAGACATTATTAGCTGCCTAGCTCAAAGGATATAAGTGGAATTGTTTAAACTGAATTGGCAGCTTGCCAAGCCCCACAAAGGCACGGCATAGAGGGGACAGGCTACACCCCACCCCACAAGGGCACGGCTTGGAGAAGTGGCCACGCCTCACCAGGGCACGGCTGACCGGCCTGTTAAGCAAGGCTCACTGGAGTAAGACATCTCAGAGGCATAACTCACGTGGCCACGCTCCAACAGAGCACGGCTTGCCTTGCCTTGGCCTCACTACACCAGCACCCATCCATTGGGCAGCCCAAGCACCTGATCTCTAACTAGCCAGGCGCTAAACATCTGCCTTGTCTATTTCTACGTATCATGGCGTCCAGGGCGCCTTCTTCTAAAGCTGGCTCTAGCAAGAGTCACAAAGGCCACCACAAGTTGGGGGAGTCGGAACGCTTCTCACATGAGGCACGGGGAGAGACTTCGTCCTCCAGTTCTGCCAAGGTGCTTAATTCAGCAGAGCGCCGTCACCATAAGGTGCTGGATAAGCTGTGCGATAAGGCACATCGGGAGCATGCATGTGCAGGACCTTCTATATCAACGGCATCGGTTGGCTCTGTTACCACGTTGCCCCAGGAGGGCGCTCCCTGCCTAGATTTGGTTGTGCCTAATTCCAATGCAGAGCTGTGGGGGGCCGATTCAGCCTTCCTTCCTCTCCGAGCGTTCAGCTGCTCCTGTGGCATGCCAGAAGCCCACACCGGAGGCAACTTTCACCCCTACAGCCGCTGGCCTTAGGCCTGCAGAGGGGAGCTGGCCGGAATTACCGGACAATATGCGGGCCGTTGTGCAAGAGGCAATACGCCAAGGCATCGCCGAAGGGCTTCTCCAGTCCCGGCACGAATGCCATTGTGACAAAGGCAGTAACTATGGCCACAAACACTATTCAGAATCGGTTCAGCCACTCTACCGCTCTGATGACTATGAGCAGGGGTCAGACCATTCTTCACGAGATGATCAGTCTCAGGTTTCTGAAGGAACAGGGGAGTCAGAGCTCGAACTCTCGGAGGGTGACAGCAGGCCATTAGAGCAACCTTCTGTTATGGGCCTGTTCCCCATTCACTTGTTTCGGTCACTCCTGCACAAGGCGAAAATCGCGGCCGGTTTAGCTCCTGTATCATCTGAGCCGGAACAGCAATCGGCACATGATCTTACCGATCCGCTGTTTTTGGAGCACACCTCGGAGGAGGATGTGGTGCCATATCCTGAACTCTTCGTTGATATCATCACTCAACAGTGGTCGGCTCCAGGCTCGGGCCCCAACCCATCTGCCTCGGAACGGAAACTATACAATGTGGCTCCTGACCTGGCGAAAGCTATTCAGGTACCAACTATCGACGCCCCAGTAGTCGCACTGTACAATTCTTCCGCCATGCCAGGTGATCCTGTGGAAGCCTTGCGACCAGAGGATCGCAGGTCCGAACAATCCTTACAACGTGCACACCAAGTCGCGGCGTGGGCGGTTCGCGCATCGACCATGGCATCTCTGTTCCCAAATGTCGTTAATCTGGCTCCGTCAGCTGCAAGAGACTACACCTTCCTCTGTTGTGCGTTTGAAGCAGGATATTAACAAGTTGATCACGGTGGCCCAATTGACTGCGGATGCCATCTTGAACGCCGCCCGGTTTGCTTCTAAATCAATTGATGCATTGGTGGCAGCACAGCAGATGCTGTGGCTAAAATCTTGGCAAGCTGATGCACGCCACAAGTGGCAGTTGACATCAACATCCTTCGCCGGGGACCAGTTTTTTCGGCGACTGTTTAGAGCTGCTGTTGTCGGAATCTAAAGATCACAGGAAGATTCTCCCGTCGATCGCCAAGCGGGGAGACTCCAGGTCGGCTCCTTGCTTCCGGCACTTATCGCCCCTCGTGTATGGGTACCTTTTCCCAGAGGGCCTATGGGAGTTCTGGCTATAGAGAGAAGCCACGTAATGAAAAGGCTGAAAGGGGTCGTCCTCTTAGAAGTAGACGGCCCTTTCGAGGGAGATGAAGTTGTTCGTTCCGCCGTCCCCAGTGTGTTTTTGAGAACCCCATCAGCGGCCGGCTGGCCTTGTTTTGTGGACCGATGGGGAGAATCCACCTTGGACGCTTGGGTACGAGAGACGATTCTCGTCTCTCTAGAATTCTGCTCCATTCCCCCGAGGTTTTGTCTACAGTGTCCGGTTTCTAGGGTACCGGCCAAGAGGATCCTCATGAAGACAGCTATTCAGCATTTGCTGAATATCCATGCCATCGAGGCCGTCCCTGAGGATCAACACGGACAAGGCTTCTACTCGATATTGTTCGTGGTTCCAAAGACCTCGGGGGGATGGAGAGCGGTTCTAGATCTAAAACTGCTTAACCATTACATAATCTATAGGTGGTTTAAAATGCACTCACTGTCTACCATCTTGGAGAGCGTTAGGAAGGGCGACTTCCTCAATTCTATTGACCTCATAGAGGCATATTTACATGTGCCAATTATTCCGCATCATCGCAGTATTTGAAATTTCAGTTCAATGGAGCTCATTATCAATATAGAGCAATGCCCTTTGGGCTCTCATTCGCCCCTAGGGTCTTTACAAAATTGATGGCGGCCCTTGCGGCCACTCTGAGGGCTATACTCGTGCATGTCCAGTGCTGTCTGGACGATATATTAATTCAATCTTTGTCCTATATTCAGGCCCAGAGGGATTTGGAGACCACTATTCAGATACTGGAGCACCATGGGTTCTCCATTAATCGGGAGAAAAGCCACTTGACGCCATCTACTAAACTGCTCCATTTGGGGGCCATTACTGATTCGGTCCAGGGTATGGTGTATCTATCCCGGGATCGTCAGGCTAGTATCAAAGAAATGGTAGTGACCATTTGGAGGGATAAGTTGGTGTCCGTAGCGGCCTTAGCCAAGCTCCTAGGGAAAATGGTGTCCATGTTTGCCATTGTGCCATGGGCCCGTGTCCATTCCCGAGACCTCCAATGGTTTCTCTTGCCATTTCAAAGGTCCAGAAGGGGCACTTCTCCGATCAGGGTTCAGCTACTGACGGATGTCATCTCGTCTCTGGCATGGTGGAGTTCCACGGCGATATCCATGGGCAGCTTGTTCCGGCAGCCCCACCGCATGGTCCTTACAACAGACGCGAGCTTAACAGGCCCGGGCGCACACATGTCCACCCAGATGGTCCAGGGCCAGTAGGACACTCGGGAACGTGAACGTGAACACAGCATAAATTGGTTGGAGCTTCGGGCCATTCATCTTGCCCTACGACATTTCACACATGCTGTCAGCGGACAACACGTCTTAATTATGATGGACAATATTGCTGCCAAAGCGCACGTCAACCGACAGGGTGGCACCAGGTCCAAGTCTCTTATGGAGGAGGCTCATCAGATTTCTCTATGGGAAGAATGCCACCTTCTCTCCCTGCGGGCAGACCACATATCCGGTGTAGCAAATGTTTAGGCGGACTGGCTCAGCCGAGCCTCAGTGGACCATGCCGAATGGCACCTGCACCCGGTCTTGTTCCGGGAGATGTCGGAAATCTTTGGTCTTCCGGAGGTTGACCTTTTTGCGACCCCGAGCAAAACCCAACTCGACCAATTTGTGACCAGGTTCGCGACCCCGGGAGCAGTGGGGACCAACGCTCTCAGGATATCATGGCCCAGAGTTCTTCTATACGCCTTTCCACCACTTCCCCTCTTTCCGAGGGTTGTATGGAAGATCTTGGAGGAGAAAGCGGAAGTCATTCTCATTGCTCTTTATTGGCCTTGGAGGCCGTGGTTTGCGGACCTAATGAGCCCCTCAACCTCTCCGTCCTGGAGGATTCCTCAGCGCCAGGACACTCTAAGCTAGGGGTCCTTGATACACTCGGGTCCGCAGTGGTTCAAACTGACCGCCTTGCACTTGAGCGGGTCGCTCTGAGAAAGGACAATCTCTCCTCCAGGGTCATTGCCACGATGCAAGCTTCTCATAGTCCATCTACCACCCGCATTTACAACTCTACATGGCGTATCTTCTGTAGGTGGTGCAAGACGACAACTTGTTCCCTCGGAGGCATCGGTGAACAATGTTCTCGAGTTCCTCCAGGACAGATTAGACCGGGGTCTTAGCCCGAACACGTTGAAACGCCAAGTGGTGGTCTTGTCATCTGTTTTGTCTAGTAAGAGCGCTGACTGTAACCCAGCACCCGAAGATCCAATGTTTCCTGCGAGGTGCATCTAACATAGTGACGCCGGTCATTCACTGCTACCCTACATGGGACCTGCCAAAAGTGTTGCAGTCCCTGACCGAGTCACCGTATGAACCACTACGGGAGGCAATGTTACATCATCTTAAGTGTAAAGTAGCTTTTTTGGTAGCTATTACATCGGCCAGGTGGGTGTCTGAGCTGGCAGCCTTGTCGGTCCGACCTGACCTGTGCATATTTCATACAGACAAGGTAGTTCTTCGGCATTCTTCTGCCGAAGGTGAATACATGGTTTCATCGAGCGCAGGAGATAGTTCTCTCAAGCTTTTGTCCACATCCAGTTCACCGTTTGGAAAAGTGGTGGCACAAACTTGATGTGCGTCGAGCGCTGCGTATTTACATCAAAAGGACTGAAGGATTTCACAAGTCCAAGTCATTCTTTCTCACCTTTCATCCTTCGATGGGCCGTAAGGTGTCTCCTTCCATGGTTGGACGTTGGATATGATAGACTATCTCCAGGGCATACGAGCTTCAATCACAACCGGTGCCACAAAGTATAACGACCCACTCTATGAGAAGTGCAGCCACATCAGCAGTACGGGCAACTCAAGCGTCCCTTGAAGAAGTCTGCCGGGCGGCAACTTAGTCTACACCATCCCCCTTTGTGCATCACTATAAAGTGGATGTGTATGCATCAGCCGAGGCTGCATTTGGGAGGAGAGTGTTACATGAAGGTCATGAAGGACTAGTTCCTTGGCAGTAGTAGGGCTACCAATGTCACCTGCCCGTGTGGACAGCCAGCTTTGGTATGTCCCATTCCTGGATGCTATATCCATCTTGAGGGAGAAGGGGTGTTGGTCTTACCTGATACGCTTCTTCTCCAAGTAGTGGATATAGCATCCAGCCCCGCCCTCTTTAGTCCAAGCCTACTGTTGGCTTCAGATTTACGGAGAAGAATATTTAATGGAATTTGGCACAACGGAGTCTGTCACTTCACGTCTTCGTTTCAAGCTGTCAAGCATAGTAACAAGGGCGGGACCTGAACAGCTTTGACTGACACAGTCCAGTCAGAGAGCAGATGGATTTAACCCATTCCTGGATGCTATATCCACTACTCAGAGAAGAGGCGTATCAGGTAAGATCAATGCCCTTACAACAGGATTGAAAATCCTTATGACTGTTGCAGCATCCCCATGGTCACCTGATCAAAATTCAAATGCTTGGAAATGGATTCATATTTAAGACGGTTGCAGTATCCTGGAGTCACATGATCACCTTTTGCAACCTTCTGACAAGCAAAGTCAATAGGGAAGCCAGATTCACTTAACAATTGTGTTACCAACTTAACAATTTCAGTGATTCACTTAACATCTATGGCAAGAAAAGTTGTAAAATTGGGCAAAATTCACTTAACAAATGTTCCACTTCAGCAGAAATTTTGGGCTCAATACTGGTTGTAAGTCTAGGACAGGGGTCTGCAACCCGCAGCTCTGGAGCCGCATGTGGCTCTTTCATCCCTCTGCTGTGGCTCCCTGTCACTCAAAATATACATCACAACCAGCACATAATTTATTGAGCTTTTCAAGCCATCTTTTTTTTGGGGGGGGGAGTTCAAAATGTTTTTGTTGCATGGAGAAATAAAAATTTGTTTTCTCTGTAGCAATTCATTGATTTCATAAATGCAACACACTATAGTTTTTTTATACATAGCATAAAGGTAAAAAACAATAGATGCAGTGTTATCTTTATTTTAGATGTCAAAAGGGTTTTGTGGCTTCCGATGTTTTCTTTTCTGTGGGAAACTGTCCAAATGGCTCTTTGAGTGTTTAAGGTTGCCGACCCCTGGTCTAGGATTACCTGTAGGTAGATCATGTAAGTCAGGGGTACCAAACTCAAGGCCCACGGGCTACTTAGATTTGGCCCATGGGGCCAGTCTTGAAATGTCAAAGGACCAGCCCGCAGTGCCTCTGCCGGCTAAAACAGGCCATGGGGGCATGTGTGGGGCCCCCTGCAGCACTCTGCCGGCCTCCACAGCCTCCTAGAGTAGGGGTCAGCAAACTTAAACACTCAAAGAGCCATTTGGACCCATTTCCCACAGAAAAAAACCCACCGAGAGCCACAAAGCCTGGGTGGGCGTGGCCAACTCGACATCACTCATTCCCACCCAGTCACATGACCCCCCCTAGCCACGCCCACCCAGCCGGTCATTAGGACAGAGAACTGGGAACCACAAAACCCTTTTCTCTCTCTCTCTCTCTCTCTCTCTCTCTCTCTCTCTCTCTCTCTCTCTCTCTCTCTCCTTCTCTCTATGTATGTATGTATGGGTGTAAGTGTAGCAGTAGTAATAAGATTGCTAAACTTTTACTCTGCTTTTATGGAAGGAAATGTACATTATTAGCTTCTACGATTGGGGAAATTCAGCTTTAGATTGGCGTGTTGCAAATAGAATATTTGTTGACTGGTTTTTGCTGGAGCAGTTTTTGCCATGACCCATACTTGATACAATTCTGAGAACCATCCTGTGCCTGTACTCTGCAGCCCGCTCAGTGAAGCAACTTGGATTCCCAGCTATCTATTCCCTATCTATCTTCTCTTTCTCTCCCTCTCTCTCTCATCTCTCCCTTTCCATCTCTTTATCTCTCTCTCTCCATCCATATCTATCATCTATCTATCTTCTCTCTCTCTCTCCCTCTCATCTCTCTCTCTCCATCCATATCTATCTATCTATCATTTTTGGTGGCTGCAGAGGCCGGTGGGAGGTTCGGAGTGAAGCAAAGCGAGAGGGGATGCCTTCCGCTCCGCCTGCCCTCTCAGGCCCCGAGCATGGGGGGAGTAGGGCGCTCTCTCTTCAGTGTCCTGTGCAGGGAACCTGGAAAGGGAACGAGTGGCCACTTGGCCGAGCGTGGTGGCGTGTATGTGGACACGGGAAGGAGGTGTGAGGAGGAGCAGGAGAAAACCTGAGCCGCCTGGCACACCTCGGCCCTGGACTGGGAAGCGCCGCATCGGAGGTGCTGGAGAGGCAACCGCTTCCCCCTCCTCCTGCCGCTGCAGCCCGCGCTTTGGCCCTGCTGCTGCAGCGAGGGGCTAGAGGGGCGCTGCTGAGCATGATTGATCTGCCGGACATGAGACAGAGGAAGAGGCTGCCCCGCTGTAGAAGTGGGCGGGATTGAAGGGGACCTGCCCTGCCTTGCTGTGGGAAGGACCGCGGCTCTTTGGCCGCCTCCCGTGTTGCATCCATTGCCTTCCCGTTTCATCTTCTGCCCGCATCCCCTCCCATCCTAAAAGGGACTGGCCGGCCAGGCTTCTTCTCTGCTTTAAGGGGCTTTGCGTGGGAAGGAGGGGGGTCTCTGCTTGGCTTTCCCCCCTCTCCTCAGGCGCAGCTGGGGTGGGGGTGTGAGGCGCATGCACGATTCGGGCTGGGGGGAGGCGGAATCTCCGTTCCACAAGGAAAATCCTGGCGCGCGGAGGCAGGGGGCTCTGCCAACGCCAGCCGCTGCTGCCCCTCCTCAATGCTTCTGGTGTGTGAGGCTGCTCCGGACCCTGGCTCGGGGAGATGATTCATTTCTTCCGCGGGAGGCGTTCAGACGCTTGGCTTAACCCCCGCCTCCCCAGCTAGAGCGAGCGAGCGAACCATCCAATCCTTGTGAGACGAGATGAGCCTCGTAGCTTGTCCTACAGCCCCCCCCCCAGCGGGTGCCCTCCTCCCCTTCAAAGGCTAGGGACGGGCGGGCGGGGAGTTTCAGAGTGGCATGGAGCATTCTGGATGCCGGAGGACGCGACATTTGACATCCTGCTCTGTAGTCCTCTTGGAAACTAGGAAGAGCCCCTGGGCTAGGGAAGGGAAGGGATGGCGATGGGCGGGGCAGGCAGTGATGGGACAGGGAGCCGTGGCAGAGGGCTCAAAGAGCCGCTTGTGGCTCACAAGCTGCAATTTCCAACCCCTGTCCTAGAGCACTCTACCAGCCAAAAATGGTCTGCTGGGGGGCCTTGCGAGGCCTCCGCACGGCCCATTTTCTGCCTCCACGGTCTTCTGCAGCACTGCCGGCCGAAAATGGGCCGTGGGGGGCCTTGCGAGCCCCCTGCTGCCCATTTCTGGCTGGCACAGTGCTGCAGAAGGCCTTAGAGGTCGAAAACAGGGCGCCCTGGGTGTCCCGCAGCCCATTTTGCCTGGCATAGTGCTGCAGGAGGCAGAACCTTCTTTACTTTCTCTTTAGCAGATCTGCCAACCAGAACTACCGTGTTTCCCCAAAAATAAGACAGGGTCTTATTTTTTTTGACACCCCCCCCAAATATGGCTTATTATTTTCGGGGTGCGGGAGGAGGGCCGGGCCGCGAGACGCACGTCTTACTGGAATCTGGCAGCTCCGTGGCGTCTTTCGGCCGGTCTGTTTAGTTCCAGTTCTAGTTGCAGCTCCAGCCGTCACCATAGAGTGGGAAGCGCACTCGCAGAGTGGCCACTGCCCTGGCTGGGGTTTGGAAACCGCAGAGCTGGAGTTTGGGGGAGAAAAAGAAAGAAAGACTTCTGCTGCTTCTGCTTTTGGCTGCATGCAAAGAAAGTAGCAGAAGTCTTTCTCTCCCCCAAACTCTGGCTCTGCAGCTTCCAAAACCCAGCCAGGGCAACGGTTGCTCTGTGAGTGTGCTTCCCGCTCTGTGGTGATGGTCATTGGAGGCCTTCCCTTCCCCCCTGCTCCTCTCTGCTCCAATCTCCCCGCGGTCCCCCCACCTGAGAGCTGACTGACCGGAGCGCCCGCTGGCATGCCCGGGAAGCCCCTCCACCTTGGGAGTCACCAGATGGGACGGCGATTGAGCCAAACTCCTCCTGGGGAGGGGAGCCTCGCAGGACCCTTGCCTGCACTTCCTTTCTTCCCAGGCACCCGGCAGGTAGACACCAGGCAGCCACGCCGAGGGCAGCCCCGACAGACGCAGCTCGGCCGGCCCAGCCACGGCCAGTGCTCCCTGCCCACAGCTGAGCTTGACCTTTAACTTAATCAGCTATCCACCATTAATAATGTTAATACAGTTTCCTTAAGTCTATTAATATGAAACTTATTTTCTTTCTTTTCACTAGCCTTCCTTTTTTACCCATTTTCCTTCGGTCTCTCAAAAATTCCACTTCTTATTAATTTTTTCCTTTTATCCCATTCCCTTATTTTCTTCTTTTTTATGTATCTTATATATTTTCTCCTGAGTCCTTATACTCTATTTTGAATTTATTATTCGTGTAGTTCCAATTTCTCTAATCTCTTCCTACTATTTCCCATTTTCCCGTTTGATTGATTTAGTAATACTCCCCTCTCTCAGCTCTTTTCTTGCCACTGTAAATTCCAGTGAAATCATCCATTTGTTTTTTGCTTTCATTCCCTTCTATGTTATTTTCTTGTTCTTCATTAATCTCTTTTACCACCTCCTCTCTTGTTTCTTGCTCTGTATATTCCAACAAAATTTCTGACTCTTCTACTATTTCATGCTGTGTATTCCAACAAAATTTCTGGTTTTTTAACACCTTTTACAGTTTTACACACACTCTTTTAACATGACAAATAATTCCTCATCCAAATATCCATATTGCCAATTTAAGTGTTTTATATTTTATCACACTAAATTAAAACTTGGAAGGTCCATATAGTCTCTTTTTTCTTTTCAATTTCTATTATATCCAATTCAGATAATAGTCCAATCCAGTCCAATCCCAAAATTTATTGTCCTCCGCAACCATAGAAAAACAAAGCCAAGCAGTATAGGCAAAACAAATACTCCTTAAAAGTTCTCAGCCTTTCCACATTATCTTCTTACAACCAAGGTCAGATAGCTGCACTTCTATCTTACAATCCACAAATTGTTGCAATATTCTCTTCTCTCCAGTAGATGGCACTCTCCACTCTACAATATACTCACATGAGCTGATTGTCAAAGCTGTCAAAAAATAACTATAAATCCATTAAAAAAAGATTTTCTCACAAATTTCTTCCTTCTGTTGTTTGTATTTCTCCAATTGAAATTATATCCAGGGTACCAGTAATCTTCTTGGGCTCTAATATTTTAGCCTCCGTTTTTTTTCCCCTTGGTACAGTTCCCAAGTGCCAGTTAGCCGCTGTTTCAGCTTGGGAAAATCTTTAAAATTCCAGATTAAAAATTGCCCTTTACCTGTGAGTTGGTCACTTTCTCAGCCGGTTTCAGCACTTTGTCCAAACACCACTCCTGCACATAAACTTGGTCCAGTTGCCCCAGCTTTGTAGCAGTCATTTGAAAATGGCCCCCGCCCCGCCGCCGGTCCGAAGAGCTGTCTTTGACCGTTCAAGGAACTTGCCTGCTCCTCTGGGTCATCCGAGACACCTCTCCTTCACCGTCCCTACAGGACGGTTCCGGTCCAAAGCTCCCCCTGACAGCGGTTTGTCAGACTGGGT
This sequence comes from Diadophis punctatus similis, assembly GCA_023053685.1. Classification (NCBI taxonomy): domain Eukaryota; kingdom Metazoa; phylum Chordata; class Lepidosauria; order Squamata; family Dipsadidae; genus Diadophis; species Diadophis punctatus. The sequence continues at coordinate 2,556,921 of JALIGW010000007.1, read as the reverse complement.
TTTTGCGAAGCTCATCGGAGCTTCACTATTTCCCAGCCTGTCTCGCCGCAACATTTCCAGTCTCTGTATTGTATCTAAACCTTGAAACTCTGCCTCCGGAAGCTGATCTAATTTTAAATTCATTCAACATTTTTTCTTTTTTCTCCTCCAAGACAGTGTCTAAATCATTTGGCAGCAGCATAATGATATAAATACAGTTGTGTCAAAACTGACCAGGCCCCAATACAGCAAGATGTCTATATCATCTTTCAAATCATTTTCTAAATAGAAGCTCATTAGAAGATACATCAATTTCCACGGCCTGTTTTGGCTGGCAGAGTGCTGCAGGAGGCAGCACCTTCTTCTCTTTGTCTTTAGCAGCATCTGCCAACTAGAACTTGGTACCCTCCAATCTCTGGATGGCTGTTGTTCAGAAGAGTAAAAAACATCTGGCTCTTCACCCAGGTCTTTGATGAGAATGAGCCCCCTTGTATCACTGAGTTTTTCATCTTTTATCTTAATCTTTTACCTGTGATTGATTTAATTGTAAAAAACTTTTATTGTTGTGAGCCACCCAGCATCATTGAGAATTGGGTGGTATATCAATTGTGTAAGTTATTACTAATATTAATACTATTAATATTAAATACTAATACTAATATGCATCTTGAGCCTGTGTCAAAGGCCCACCATGGCCACGCCCATCCCCGGCCATGCCCCACCACTAGGGCTGTGTCAGAGTTAGTACAAAGATTAATAGACTGTTGGACAGACAGTTTTTAGAGACATCTGGAGAAATTGTCAGTTCATTTATGCTCTGCTCCTACACAAAAGAGTCAAGCCTCATAGCAGCTGGGGACTCTACATGTCTTTAATCTCTACATTATGGAATTGAGACTATTTGTGCCAGAAAATAAATCTCCCTTTGTCTGGAATAGCTGTTTTGAATGCAAAGGGAAAAAATGCATCTTGAGCCTGTGTCAAAGGCCCACCATGGCCATGCCCATCCCCAGCCATGCCCCACCACCACTCCCGACCCTCTGAGGTCAAACACAACCCTGATGCGGCCCTCAATGAAATTGAGTTTGACACCCTTAATGTAGGTGGTTTCCCTCTGAAGCTGTATTGGAGGGTTCAAGTTCTGGAGCCTTTTATATCATATGGCTATTGTCAGCAGAGTTCCCATGTATTTCTAAGGAAAAGACAGTGTTTTGCAGTAATAAAATCGAATTATTTTATTCCATATCTTCAGTGAAAGCAGTGAATGTTTATTATTATATTGATTGGTTGATTAACCTATAGGCCAGGGATGACAAACTTAAGGCCCGTGGGCCGGATCTGGCCCGCAGGGTGCTTAGATCTGGCCCGTGGGGCCGGTCTGGAAATAGCAAAGGTGCCTCTGCTAGCAAAAATGGGGCGCAGGTGGGGCACACACACCCTGCAACTGCTTTTGGCCTCCGAAGTGGGCCAGGAGGCCTTCCAGGCACAAAATGGGGCCTCCAGAGTGGCCCAGGAAGCCTTCCAGGCACAAAACAGGACCTCCGGAATGGCCCTGGAGGCCGTCTTTGACTCAGAAGATTATAAAAGGGAGGAATAAAATATTCTGGAATAAAACTCCTTTTTACTACATTGCCAATTTCTGTTACTAGCCTATGTCAATAATCTATAGTTCTAGTCTTCCTTTGGAGTCAGTTTCTTTATCTGGTCTCTCTCATAAGGTGATCAAGTAAGTATTAAAAAACCAAAATCACAGACATGTACACCTCTCTATTTTTATAAGTTTATAAAACCATGTCTGCGGAGGTGTGTTTCCGTGTCATGCCCACCATGGTCATGCCCACCCCACACACACCTCGGCTCTCCAAGGTCAAACCGAATCCTGATGTGGCCCTCAATGAAATTGAGTTTGACACCTCTTCTATAGGCCATATCAACATACAGGTTCAAACAAATATTACCAATAAAATTCTAAACAAACAATTAAAAATGAGGAATGTGAAACATCCATTTGTCTTGTTATCTTAATGCAGTTTCATGTATGGATTCTGCTCCTGGACCCTGGAAAAGCTTTTAAAATTAGGCTATATTCAGGGAAATCACATTTTAAAATTTAATTGTGTCATCTTGAAGATTAAGTTGATGTTTGTCTTCCTAGTCCATGTTTAGTTTATTATAACCCCTGAAGTATACTCCCCCAAATATCAAATGCCTAAATAAGGAGTTTATTTATAATATCCTTAACTTCATCTGCTTCTGCCATTGCTATGATCTTAATCATAATTTGACCACATAAAAACAGTCTTGATTTGGGCCAAACTTGACTCTTCAGCAAATTAGGCCTAAAGCAATACTTTTCTCTTTCAAATTTACAAATTACCAGTTTTTGCTGACATGGGATTAAAATGCAAACAAAATTAGGTACCAAGATCTAGCTCCAGTAGTGGGAATAGCTGTTGGTTCCCAGAACTTGCGTGTCATCAGGCCTTTTGATGACAGGAACATTGGAACAAAGCAACAATGTCTGTACTTGGATTGGTTATTACACCCTTTCCTTGCTCAGCAACAAAAATCCTTTCCTTAAATTGGAATCCAAATTATTGCTAAGTAAATACATGACTGAAAAGGAGAGATGCTGCCAGGATCACTGGTTACTGCATCTGATTTACATAAAGTGCCAGACCCTCACCACCACCCTTTTTTTTTCTTGCAGCAGGGTGAAGAGGTTGCTTAAAACTATCTCTTTCTGGCCTGTTTTTCTCCACAGTACACATTATACCTAAAAAGTGCTAATCAGAAGTTAACAAGCTTAATACTTAGTACTTAATTAATTAGAATACTTTGGGCCCTCCAACTGCTACCTGAAACTGACTTTAATCAATTCCACAGTATCTATCTCAGATACATGAAATTTGTTCTTAAATGCATACATTGGTTGGAAAATGGTTTTCTTTTTTTAATTTCATCATATTTGCAAACAGTCACTAAATGAGAAATGACTGTAGAATATTTCTTGGTGCAGACTGCTTGTCTATTACAGTCCGTAATATTTTTTTTAATTCAAAAAGTTTTATTAGTACAAAGTACAAACATTTTTCTCTTTTTCTCCCCCCCCCCCCACCTCCCCCCCTGACTTCCCAGAAAAAGCACAGGGTATAATATTCAATAAACATAAACTTAAAATATACTAACAAATTTTAAATTCAGAATTTCTCTAATTTTTTAACTCCACAATGTTAAAGACCTATTAACCCCCTTCTAAAATTCTTAAAATATATCATTATTACACTATATATGTCTTCTTAATCTGATACTGTTTTGGGATATAATCGGTCCATTTACTCCATTGCAGTATATATCTCTCATTTGAGTGATCTTTTAGATATGATGAAATTTTTGCCATTTCTGCCAGATGTGCAACTTTTATAGTCCATTCCTCAGTGGTGGGTATATCTTCTTTCTTCCAATACTGTGCTACCAGCAACCTGGCAGCTGTTATTAAGTTCAAAATCAATTTAGTCTCTATTACAGTACAATCCTCAATTATTCCCAACAAAAAAAACTGTGGTATGAACTTAATTTTTTTCTTTAAAATATTTTGAATAATCCACCATATTTTAATCCAAAAAGCCTTAATTTTCTTACAAGTCCACCAAATATGGAAATAAGTAGCATCCACACATTCACATCTCCAACATTTAGGTTATAAATTTGGATACATACGAGCTAGGTTTTTTGGATCTAAATGCCATCTATAAAACATTTTGTAAATGTTTTCTCTTAAATTTTGAGCTTGTGTAAATTTTACATTTCTAATCCATATATTCTCCCATGTTGCCATCATTATAGGTTCTCCAATATTTTGCGCCCATTTTATCATACAGTCCTTAACTAGCTCTGTTTCCGAGTCTAATTCAACTAACACATTGTATAATCTCTTTATGTGCATTGGACCTTTATTCTTTATTTGAATTGTCAAATTATCATCTTGCTGTAAGATACCAGTTTTTAAATCGTCTTTCCATCTGGCCTGCAATTGCCCATATTGAAACCAAGTCTTAATTATTCCTTCTACTCTTAATTGCTCCATTGATTTTAATTGTAGTCTTAATTCCTTCTTCACAAAGAAGCTCTTTATATGTAATCTTGTCTAACTTTTGCTCTAAATTTATATTCTCTATCGCGTGTCTGGGCACTGTCCATATAGGTAACTTATCATTTAATTTACATTGGTACTTTTTCCAGACACGCAATAAAGCATTTCTTAATATATGACTCTTAAAAGCTTTATCTACTTTTTTATTATACACTAAATAGGCATGCCAACCATAGATCAAGCCATACCCTTCTATATTTAATATCCTATCTCCCGTCAGATTGATCCAATCGGTAATTGCTGAAAGGGTAGCTGCATCATAATACAATCTGAGATTGGGCATTTTTAATCCTCTCCTCTCTCGAGAATCTTGCATTATTTTCTGATTTACTCTCGGTTTCTTCCCTGCCCAGATAAATTTATTAATGCCCTTTTGCCACTCCTTTAAGTTATCATCTTTTTTAAGTATAGGAATCATTTGAAAAAGAAATAAAAACCTTGGTAAAACATTCATTTTTACTACAGCTATCCTACCCAGCAAAGACAACTGTAATTTTTTCCAATTTTCCAAATCTTTCTGTATTTTTTGCCATAATGGTTCATAATTATACTGATATAATTTCATATTTGTTGACATAATGTACACCCCTAAATATTTATCCTTCTTAACTATCTCAAATCCCGTAACCCTTTCTACTTCTTTCTCCTGACTTCTAGTCAAATTTTTAGCTATTGATTTAGTTTTATCTACCGTATATACTCGAGTATAAGCCGAGTTTTTCAGCCCACTTTTTGGGCTGAAAAAAGCCGCCTCGGCTTATACTCGAGTCATTGAAATTAACTGGGAAACTAGTCCGGGCTCGGGGCGTTTTGCATGCGGGCGAGAACCAGCCTCCGAGGCGGCGGCATGAACGAGGGCGAGGCGGAGGGTCCTCCGCGGCCGGCCCTTTGCAAGAAGATGTGCCCGGCGGGGGAGTTCTGGCGGCGGCGGCGGCAGAAGCGGCTGCACCGGCTGGAGCTAGACCCGGATCGCTAGCCGGACCCTCCCCCGCCGCCTTGCGACCTCCGCCCGGCGGTGCTGCTGGCCACGGTGCATCACCTGCTGGGCCGGTCGGCCACGAAGGCGCAGCGCTCAGCCGGGGAGACCTCGCTGGCTTCGGCCACCGACCGGCCCAGCAGGTGATGCACCGTGGCCAGCAGCACCGCCGGGCGGAGGTCGCAAGGCGGCGGGGGAGGGTCCGGCTGGCGATCCGGGTCCAGCTCCAGCCGGTGCAGCCGCTTCTGCCGCCGCTGCCGCCGCCAGAACTCCCCCGCGGGCACATTTCCTTGCAAAGGGCCGGCCGTGGAGGACCCTCCGCCTCGCCCTCATTCGTGCCGCCGCCCCGGATGCTGGTTCTCGCCCGCTTGCAAAACGCCCCGAGCCCGGACTAGTTTCCCAGTTAATGCCTTTTGGGGGGGGCGATCGCGGAGGGTTCTCCGCGGCCGGCCCTTTGCAAGAAGATGTGCCCGGCGGGGGAGTTCTGGCGGCGGCGGCGGCAGAAGCGGCTGCACCGGCTGGAGCTGGACCCGGATCGCCAGCCGGATCCTCCCCCGCCGCCTTGCGACCTCCGCCCGGCGGTGCTGCTGGCCACGGTGCATCACCTGCTGGGCCGGTCGGTGGCCGAAGCCAGCGAGGTCTCCCCGGCCGAGCGCTGCTCCTTCGTGGCCGACCAGCTGCGCGCAATCCAGCTGGATCTGGCTCTGCCCCAGGATGCGGTAGGAGAGGGCGGCTTCAGAGTTGTGCAAATAAAGGGTTAACTTTAGATTTCCTTATGAGGAAGGCAGGGCAAAAAGCGAAGAGAACAAGCAAAGTGGTTGCGAGGAGAAAGCCTACACACACACACACACACACACACACACACACACACACAACCACGCTAAAGAAGTGAGGAACAGCGGAGTGAAACATCTGGGTGAGAAAAAAAAGAACCCTACTTTTAAAAGCGGTTCTCTTTAAGGAAGAATTTTGAAAAAAAAAGTTTGGAGAAAAGTGAAGCGGAGCGGAAAAATGGTTATCGCTTCACACAAATAACAGCGGCGAACAATTAGAGACCAGAAAATTAAAAACCTGAAAAGACTTTTAAAATGATGTTTTTAGAAAAAATCTTCCTTGCTGTTTTTCTGCACAACACACAAATAAACACATAACCCTAGTTATCTAAGGGAGGAGGAGGAAGGTACATGTTTGAGAATCTAGATAGATATTTCATTATTGAAAGATATGAAGGACATAAGGATATCAGAACAAAGAAAGTATAATGTCATTGAACATCACCCAAAAAATATTATTTCCAGAAAAAATATTTGAGGATATCTAGATCTTTGAAAGATACAGGCAGATGATCACTTTATTGTCAAGAAAATGCAAAACTTTATAGGCACAAGAAGAAACACAAGAACATATTTACTGGTTTTCTTTGAAATAAATATTCAAAAACATTATTGGTATCTATTTTTATTTTTGAAATTTACCGGTAGCTGCTGCATTTCCCACCCTAGGCTTATACTCGAGTCAATAACTTTTCCAGTTTTTTGTGGTAAAATTAGGTGCCTCGGCTTATATTCGGGTCGGCCTATACTCGAGTATATACGGTATATTTATTTTAAAACCGGATACTTGTCCATAAACATTAATCATTTCCATCAACACTGTGATTGATTGATATGGTTGAGTTAATGTGACTACCAGGTCATCCGCAAATGCTCGTAATTTATATTCTTCCTGTCTTATTTTAATTCCCTTTATTAGCTCAGACTCCCTTATTTTGCTAAGTAAAATCTCTATAGACAGAATAAACAATAAAGGCGATAAGGGACATCCTTGTCTTGTTCCTTTCTCTATGTTAAAATTATCTGTTAGTCCACCATTAATTATTATTTGAGCTGTTTGTTTTTGATATATTGCCCTAATAGATTGTGTAAAATAGTCTCCAAGCTGCATCTTTTCTATTAATTTTAATAAAAATCGCCAGCTCAATCTATCAAAAGCTTTCTCAGCGTCCAAAAACACCAATACTGCGGATACTTGGTTGTTCCTTCCCAAATATTCTAATAAGTTAACTATTTGTCTTACGTTACTCTTCATTTGTCTACCAACTATAAAACCAGTTTGATCTTGATGAATCATTTGTTGCATAAGTATCATTAATCTATTTGCTAAAATTTTAGCAAAAATTTTATAATCTATGTTTAAAAGTGAAATTGGCCTGTAATTTTTGGGGTCTGTATGCTCTTGACCCTCTTTTGGGATCAAAGAAATAAAGGCAGTCTTCCAAGTTGGGGGTACATCTCCTTGCTGTATATTATTAAATAACACCTTCAAAGGTTCCACCATTTCATCCTGTAAATTTTTGTAATAAACAGCTATCAAACCATCAGCTATCAAGCCTTGCCCAATTTTAGCTGTTTAATTGCCGCCAAAATTTCCTCGGAGGTTATCAGTTGATTTAATATTTCAGTCTGTTCCTTGGAAGCTATATGTATATTCCCATTTTGCAAATATCTATGTCTTCCTCTTTAACCTTACCCCCCTTGTCGTAATATTTGTTAATATAGAAAGTCATGCATTCTAAAGTGTTTATGAGACTTAGTCTCAAACTTGCTAGTAGCGTTGGGCTAGCCAATAGCTAACCAATTCAATATTTTTTTTAAACCATTTATTGGACTGAACCAATAAATCAAATTGAGGATGTCTAAGGGGAAGGATGGATATTTAAGAAAGAGCAAAAAGGCTAATTTAAATAGATACAAATGATGAAGGGAGAGAGTAAGAGAGAGGAAAGAGAAACAAATGAGAGGGAGAGAGAGAGAAATGAGAGAACTGGAGGGAGAGAATGAGAGAGGGAAACAAATGAGAGAGAGAGAAGGGGGAGAGAAACAAAGGAGAGAGAGAAGGGGGAGAGGGGAAAAAACATGAGGAAGAGAAAGAAGAGAAAAGGAGAGAAAAAGAGAAATGAGAAAATGATGGAGGGAGAGAATGAGAGAGGAAAAAAGAGAAAGAAGGGGGAGAGTAGCAAATAGAATCTATTATAATTTAAAAATACACTAAATTTACTAGGTGGAAGTTTAGGATTAGGTAATCTAATTGTATTATTAATATTAATAGTGTGTTAAAGTATATTGTGAACTTAAACGGATTAGAAATTGTGGGGATTTTGAGATATATTCCCGGGATTGATTAAATTTTGTTAATATTTGGCCTTAGTAGTAGTCCTAGACATTTGGGATATTGAAATTATGGTGGAATAATGAGTAATTTTCAAAATATTAAATATTAGTAACAGTAGGGGATAACAAATACATGGCGCAAAGAAATGTTATTTATGTTTAAATGAATTAATGGAAAAAATGATCAAGAATTATAAAGAGAATGGTACTGTTGAAGTTGGAAGATCAGGATTATGCATACTTATTTGTATTATTATTGTTAGCATTGTTAAAAAAGATTTGACCCAGTCAATACATTGTCCACAAAATATGTATGGTTTGTGTTATGTTAAAAAATTATAAAACAAATACATGCAAATAGGTTTCAGAAAGTAAGGTTTTTGCCATCATACGTCCATAAAGGCCGCACAACAGCAATTTGGGAAACATTGATATCCCCATGGCTCCAAAGCAGAGGTGGGTTCCTCCTGGTTTGGACCGGTTCACCCGAATCGGGAGCGACCCGCTGGTGACGTCACGATGATGTCATGGAACCGGTTCGGTCTGGGCAGGTCCATGGGCGCCGCCATCTTTTTTTTTTTTTTTTTTTTTTTTTGATTTTTTTTTCTTCTGAGTATGTGCAGAAGCAGAGTTTCCGGGACTATTCATGCGGTCGCCATCTTGTTTTCGGCTTCTTCCTTTTAAAAATTTTTTTATTTTTTATTTATTTATTTTTCTTCTTTTTTCGGATTTTTCGGCACTGCGCATGCGCGCGCAAGCAAAGCATGCATGCGCCCATGAGGCGCAGGAGGAAGCGAACCAGCAGCGACGTAAGTTAGAACCCACCCCTGCTCCAAAGGCTTTCAGTCAATCACAAGAAGCTCATTTACTCTACTTTGCTTATGAGGAGCAACTATCTAGAGCGTGAATGGGCGATCCTCTGATATTTTCATCAGCCAGTTGAAATATCTAACTTGCCATAGATCCTTAACCTTCTCTTTTCTTTGCTGCTGAGTCAGCTAAGTTTTTCTGTATGCTTTTATCTAGAATTTAGCTTATGCCCATTTGAACTTCTAAATATATCTATAGAAGAAACTGGGGGAAAAGTTTTCTTAATAGACAATTTTCTTTAATCTAAAGTTAGCATGCTTTATGTTTTTGATATTGAGAATAATACAGCTTTTTAAAAATTGAGTCTTGCTCTTTACATTGTTTTGCTATAGTGCATGGTTGATAAAATTACTTGGAGTTTCATGTTTTTATAATATAAATTTGTGTGTGTGTGTTCTTACTGTTTGAAGAAGTTTCTTGTTTATTGTCCGTTGTGAGTATGTGTGTATTACAATATACCCATGTTTTCCTGGTCTTATTTTCTTTTGGGTCCCAAAATAAGCCCTAGTGCTTATTTTGAGGGGTGTCTTATTTTTTTCCCCCATGTATGGCAGGCCCACTTCTGCTTGCTCGTTGCTGGGCAGGAGGCCGTGCGGCATGCCAGTGCCATCACCACGAGGCAGAAGGGATGGACCTATCCCATGCATCCCACATCGGCTTACCTCAGGGCCCTGGCAGCCAGGCCACTCACGCTCTGACACCTGCCTTGCCTCATGGCTGCAGCACACCACTCAGCCTCCTTCGCTGCGTCCATGAGCAAGCAAAAGTGGGCCAGTGGACATGTGGCTCCTGCTGCACATGGGTGCTGCCTCTGCGAGGTAGGTGTTGGATCCTGAGGGTAAGCCAGTGCGGGGTGCGTAGGGCAGCTCCACCCCCCTCGCCTCACATCGTGTCGGCGGCAACCAGACAGACGGGGCGGGTGGCTGGCTGCGCAGGCACTTAAGTAGGGCTTATTTTGGGAATAAGGCTTATATTAGGCACATAAAAATCATGCTAGGGCTTATTTTCGGGATAGGGCTTATTTTTGGGGGAAACGGCAGTTACATTTTTTTTCCATCCTTTTCTAGGTATACCCAGGACTGATGGTGACAGCTGGCCTTATACATTGGATTTTGAATATGCTGAATATAACTGTCCACATAAGAGATGTATGTGTGTTCCTTGCACCAGTTTTTAGTGGCCTTACATCAATTTCTACTTTCCTGCTTACCAGAGAACTCTGGAACCAAGGTGCAGGGCTTCTAGCTGCCTGTTTTATTGCTATTGTACCAGGTTACATATCACGATCAGTTGCAGGATCTTTTGACAATGAAGGGATAGCTATATTTGCACTGCAGTTCACATATTACTTGTGGGTAAGTACTATTATATAAATTCTGTTTACTCTTCTTAAAATTTGAATATGCACAATAGTTTCAATTTGTTCTAATAGTCACTAGAAATAAATATACTGTAGCTAATACAGCTTTTCTACTGCCATTTGCTTTTCCTTTCAAAATAAAATGAATGAGTACATGTCTTCAAGATACAGTTCAGATATTTTTGTTGCATGATCAGCTGATTTTATAAGGTCTTTTTCTGATCTAGAAAAAATGGTAAATTCTAAAAAACATTCAAATAGAATATTTTATATTTGCATGATTTATCTTTTCTGTTATAATTAAAACTCAGAAAACTTTCTTAGGTGAAATCAGTGAAAACTGGATCTGTTTTCTGGACCATTTGCTGCTGCTTATCCTACTTCTACATGGTAAGTATATGAATGTATAATGGTCACATTTTAATTAGTACACTATTTTTATGAATAAATTAAGTATTAACAGAAGTATTTTAATGTTGAAAATTCAGATTTCATTTAATTTGAACCTGAATGCTTTAAACCAGGGGTGTCAAACTCGATTTAATTGAGGACCGCATCAGGGATATATTCGATCTTGGAGGGTCAGGGGTGGAGCATGCTCAGGTTGTGTGGGCATGGTGGGCATGGAATGGGACTTGTAGTGGGGGCACCTGTGGTGGTCAAGTGCTAAGGCAGGACTTCCCTGAGACCCTCACTCACTCTCATACAGGTAATCCTCAAGTTATAAAAAGTAATAGAGCCTGCCAATTACATTTGTAACCCGAGGATTCGTTTGATTGAATCATGTTAAATGAACGTGATCACTCCCTGCTTTCTCCAATGCATTTGTTAATCAAATGCACAGGTCATTAAATGCACCTGAGCTATCTCAGAGTGGGGAAGAGCATATGGGGCCTAGTGCTGCTGCAGGCCATCCAAGGCCTCCCACAATCCATTGAGATACCTCATGCTCTGCTGAGGTCCACACAATTACTTCCACCCCCCATCCTGCCCTTCCGGGTCCCCATAGACTGGGCCTGCTTCACTAGTGTCCCAGATTCCACTTACCGTATTTTTCGGAGTATAAGACGCACCTTTTTACCCTCAAAAAGAGGGTGAAAATTTGGGTGCGTCTTATACACCGAATGTAGCCCCACCCAGCCACCCCCACCCTTTGGCCTCTGCCTGCCAACAATTTACCTCTTTGCAGCAAACAGAACAGAAACAGAAGCCTTATTAGCACACTAAGAGATTATCTGCCTCCCGACCTACAGCTGACAGGCTTGCAAGCCAGGTGGTAAAATGAAACTAACTACGGTGGCTGTAATGAGACAAAATGCTGGGAGATAAACTGCTGGCAATATTACATTGCTGAAATTGCAAGAAAGAAAGCTACAGCTACTGTAGCCTAGAGGTAGAGCTCTTGCCTCACAGTCAGGAGGTTGTGAGTTCTATCCTAGGTAGAGGCAGATTCTGTTAATATGTTATTTTGTTAAATGTTTGTAGAGTGTTCAAATTATAAGACTTATTTTTTAAAGACTGCTTTATTATTGTTCTAGACAACTTAACAAAATGAAGACGCTTTTTAAAATAAATTCTTGCTCTGAAGAGGCCCAGTGCTATTGTATCTTCTTTTAAATAGCAGAAAGCCTTCCAGAAAGCCACATCAATTTTAAAGATCTGTAAAAGTATAATCTGAAATGTCCTGTTTTAGTATTAAGTATTAGTATTAAAATAAGGCAGCTGAATTAAACCCTGACTTAGTCATGTTTGGAGTAGATCTATTTAAATAATTGGGAGGAGTTAGTGTGATTACATTTAAGAAAACTTTCTGGGATTAATATACTGCCATAATGTACATTTCTCCATTTTTTTGTTATTTCTATGGGTCAGGCACACATGCACAGAAATACACAGCAAAAAGTGTATATCATCTGTGCTGTTTGCTGTTTGGCAAATTGCTGGGAGGCAGAGGCCTTTTTTCCTTGTTTTCCTCCCCCCAAACTAAGGTGCGTCTTATACTTCGGTACGTCTTATACTCCGAAAAATACGGTACTCCTCTCCACCCCATTGCCCATGGATTACTTTTTGAAGATCTTCAGAACTCCAGAAGAGGCTGACCCACTGGAGGAGAAGCTAAAGTGTTTTATTCAGATGATGGCGAAGCTGTAAGAACGTGAACTCTTAAGGAAAACATTTTTGTCAGCTTCTGAGTAAAAGACTTCGGCATGGGGCCAGCAGGCCTCTGGTAGTAGAAAAGGTCTGCTTCAGGGATTGAGGCAGCAGCAGCAGCCAATCAATGAGCTTTGTCTCATCGGGCTGAACTGCAAGCCCCTTGTTGATTGGCTACTACACCCCAATCCCTGAAGCTGCTCATTCGAACTGACCAGTCAGCAGCAAGCAGGAGGCTGCTCGTCACCAGCCACACTGGCCCAAACTAAGCCTGCAGGCCCTTATGGCAGAGAAGCTGGTCTTTTATTCAGATGGGGAAAGCTGTTTTCCTTACATCTCACATTCTTACAGCTTCACAGGCTTCTGAATAAAAGATTTCGGCTCTGCCATGTGGGTCAGCCTCTTCTGGAGCTCTTTGAAAAATAAATACAGTAAAGCAATGGGAAATGGGGTGGGGAGAGCCGGATTTGGCCCATAGAGGCTCCATTTCGGCCTGTAACAGACCTGGGTAGGCCTCCGGAGGCACAAACAGAGCTTTGAGATGGTTGGATCCAGCCCATAGAGGCTCCATTTCGGCCTGTAACAGGCTGGGGGAGGCCTCCAGAGGCCCGAACTGAGTCTTGGAGGGCCAGATCCAGCCCATGGAGGCTCCATTTCGGCCAGCAACTGGCCGGGGAGGCTTCAGGAGGCCCCGACAGCCCATTTTGGCTGCAGGAGGCCATCGAGGCCAAAAATTGGCTGCAGGAGGCCGCTAGCAGAGGCACTGCGGGCCTGTCCTTTGCTATTTCCAGGCCGGCCCTGCGGGCCAGATCTAAGCACCCTGCGGGCTGCATCCGGGCCGCAGGCCTTGAGTTTGACACCCTTGCTTTAAACACTTATTATGATAAGTTTAAAAAGCCTACCTAATTCAGAGTTTAGGGTTTTTTTCTTTTTTCTTATTCTTTCCAACATAATATGTTAGAAGCTGCATGATGGTTCTGTGCAAGATAAAAATTAAAAAGCAAGGAATACTATTTTTCTATTTTCCTCTTCAGCACTTGGCTTTGTAGAGGTATAAAGTAGACTAATGGTAGCATAAATGGACACATCTGTTCTGAAATACAACTTCAGTTTAGAAAATTGGTATGCTTTTATGTTATTGTGACTGTTCTTGTATACCTGAGTTAGCATTCTCAGCAGAAATGTGAATTGATAAGTTTTAATAAGAGGTCTCTGCAAATTAATTAGTGACAGGTCTCTGTAGTGGGGTTGACCAATAGTGAAACAAACAGTGAGATGATCTTACCGGCAGCAGCTGATTTTCTTCAGGTATTTTAGAAAATTATTAAACAAGGATCAACAAGGAATTGATAATAACTTAGTATTATTAACCACTTTCATGCCCTTTGACTTGTTAATTACATTTGTTGAATTATTGAAAGGAGAAAGATTTCAGTTCCTTTTCCATGTTATTACGTAGTTATTTCATTAAAGTCATACTGTTCTATATTACAAGAAATATTGAACCTACACTATTAAGATATAGTAAAAAAAAGTTTTAGTGAACCTTAGAAATATTGTAACTATTTTAAAAAGTGGTTATCAACTTTTTCTTCACTACCGATCCTCTTTAAATACCTTTTATGGTCATGGACCATGGCTCCGGACCCCCAAGCCTTAACTTTAATTTAAATTTAACCTTAATTTAAATGATAACTATTCTTCAAGTGTTCGTGGACTCCCTGTGACCACTGGTTGAGAACCCACTGATTTAAAGCAAGCTTACCACAGCAATTGCTATACGTGCTGCTGTTAAACTGTTTTACTGATTATACATCAGAAGTATTTCAAATAAAAATCGTTATGGTAATAAATAATTTTAATAAAAATGCTAATTGCATTGAATAAATGCTGGCATTTATTTTTTCTTAAAATTGCTTTGCTGGCAAGATTTCAGTTGCAAGAGATCACTGCTTTTCTATTGTGAGAGATGCTTGTAAATATATAATTTAACAAAGCATAATAATGCTAATAGAGATCAAATAAAAGTAAGTAGGTATGGACACTATTACTTTGTTACAAACTTGTTCTTATAGTAACTGGAATAAATAATTGGAGTTATTTCTGAGTCTGAAAAGGTACCATGTTTCCTCGAAAATAAGACCCTGTCTTATATTTTTTTGAACCCTGAAATAAGCGCTTGGCCTTATTGCCATGCCCTCAAAAGTCCAATTGGGCTTATTATCAGGGGGTGTCTTATTTTGGGGAGAACAGGGTATGTCTTCAGTCAAACTAGTTATGCTTATTCCATCTCTTTGTGTCCTTTTGTATAATACCGTTGCTGTCTTAGAGAAAATTGGCAATGTAGTAAAAAGGAGAATTTTATTCCAGAATATTTTGGAAACAAAAGATAAACATAAAAGATGATAACATCGGGATTTTTTTAATGAAAAAAATTAATTGAATTTATAGAATTTATATTTATAATAAAAATTTATAAATTTTTATTAATAAAAAAGTATTAATTGAATTTATAGAGTGCTGTAAACTGCACACAGAATAGAATAAAAACTGTGGCCAAAGATTGAAATTTATCATTTTATGTAATACTTTTGCACTAACCTATTTTATATATTACTTAATCTGTTTTCTGCGGGAAGTTCTTCGATTTATACATTCTTCCTGTGGTTCAAAACCTTTTCATTATATATAGCTTGAATTCTCAGTTTTCAGTGACTCATGTCAAGATAACATTGTAAACATGAACTAAATCTTAATGCTTACTATATTTTTCACAGGTTTCTGCATGGGGTGGTTATGTTTTCATCATCAACCTTATTCCACTGCATGTATTTGTGTTATTGTTAATGCAAAGATACAGCAGGAGGGTCTATATAGGTGAGTATTTCAATATGATGATGTTGGATGAAAAGTGATTTTTCATTTCAGCTTTACTAGCCTTTCAAATGTCTATGATTTAAACACATTTGAATACATTAATCACAGAACAATAATTTTGAAATTTCTTTCCGTTTTTGTTATAGATAATATATTTTTAAATAAAATGTTTATTAAATAAAAGAGCAACATAAAAATATATGAAGAGAGTTTAGAAAAAGAAGATATTTTGCCATTGCTGCTGCAAATTTTGCAATCTTTATAATCCATTCTTCCATTGTGGATATTTCAATATTTCCCCCTCCCCTTTTTTTGCATATAAAACCTCACTACAATTTCATATACCAAACTAATCTTCCATAAATCTTTTCTAGTTGGCTGTTCATAAGTCCCAATAAAAGAAATCTCTGCTTTCATCTGAATATTATTTTTTTCAAATTCATTAAGTCGTTGTATTTTTTGCTTTCCATGCTTTCCAAAGTTAACTAAAAGTGCCTTTGTGCCTCCTAGATGATATCTCTGGTGATATACAGTATATATCAGTGGTAGTTCATTTTATACCATAGAAACTCTTAAATTATAATACAATATAACTTTAATCCTATTAACCATATTTTCTCTGATTGGTCTCCCTGTATATTATAACTAAAAATTTTAGCCCATTTTATCATGCAATTTTTAACTTGTTCTCCCATTTCAAATATCAACAAGAGTTTATACATTTTAGCAGCCACATGTTCTTCATTTGTACGTAATTCAATTTTGATTTATCTATTCCAGTTTACTTTTTATCTATATTAACTGTCTTAATTGTGAATATGAAAACCATTCAAAATTAAATCCCTTTGGAGTCAACTTCATCTTAAATTCTCCCATGTTCTGTTACTAACAGGTCTTGATATTTTAAACATTTCTCTTTGCTCCCTGTTTCCATTTTATAAAGTGCCTTATATGCTGGAGCCAACTAGGGTATTTGGGGGCACAGTCTGGATTTATAACTGTCACATATTCTTAATATGGCATACCTACCATAATAATTTTTAAAATCTACATTAACTTTATTTTTATAAATAAAAATAAATATGGAATTTTCCCACTCACACATTCCAGAGATGTGTATATATAATATTGTATGTGTTTGTGTGTCTGCCCTAAGTCACATACTAAAAATAAAAAGAGAGGTTAGAACAAAATGAGCATTAACGTGTTACAAATTAACTACTGATTAAAATTAATTGCCCATAAAATTCAATTTATAAATTCCTTAAGTATATAAATGAATATGTGCTCTCTCAACAAACATATGGGCACATGGAAACAAAGACTTGTAAATATGATCTTCTCCTTATAGAACAGTGATGGCGAACCTATGGCACGCGTGCCACAGGTGGCACGCGGAGCCATATCTGAGGGCACGTGAGGCGTTGTCCTATGTCCGCTCCAGCGCGCATGTGTGCGCTGGTCAGCTGATTTTCAGCCGCCTTTTTGGCCGTTTTCACTTTCCCCACCGCGAAAATGCGCCAACCGGAAGTTCACTTGTGTGCTCACCCTCAGCTTCCTTTTCGCTGCCAGAGGTCTTCAGGAACTTCTTCGGCTTTGGACAGTTGCAGCCAGGCCTCACATCTCGGCCCATTTCTTCTGCAGCCGGGAAGGCTTTCCTGAAGGCCTATGTAGGTAACAGAGCTCCCGTATGTAACAGAGCTCCCGATCAATCCGGAGCTCTGTTATCAGCTGCAGAGGCCTTTCCTAAAGGCCTTTCCTGAAGGCCTGTGTAGCTGATAACAGAGCTCCGGATTGATCCGGAGCTCTGTTATCGGCTACACAGGCCTTCAGGAAACCCTTCCCGGGTGCAGAAGAAATGGACCGAGGTGTGCGAGGCCTGGTTGCAACTATCTGAAGGTAAGTAGTAGAGCAGCTCCATTTCCGAACTTCCAATTGGCCCGTTGAGCCATTTTTCGCCATCCCCAGGCTTCAGGAGGCTTTCCTGAACCCTGGGGAGAGCGAAAAACAGCCCAGCGGGCCTACTGGAAGTCAGGAGGCTTCAGTGAGGCCTGTGCGCATGTGCGGGGAGGTTGTGCGCATGCGCAGGGCACTGCATTATGGGTGTGGGGGCGCGCGCACACCCTTTTGGCACCCGAGCCAAAAAAGGTTTGCCATCACTATTATAGAAGAAACAACCAAAAAGAAAACAGCTTCAGAATAGGATGAAGGGAAGGGATAGCTGCACTGTAAAGAAAGAGAAGATGAGTAAAACTTGGATAGGGGTAGAGCTGAGGAAGAGATAAAAATCAGGAGGCTGTAATTACAATAAAATAGTATTGCCAGCAAATAGTAGACACTATTAAATACTTACATCTTGTAATGGAATTATAATTTTCACTTCTTTATGGTTTAATTTTTTAAAAATATTTTGAAAGTTGTAGTTAAATTAAAATCATATACCGTATTTTTCGGAGTATAAGACACACCTTAGTTTGGGGGGGAGGAAAACAAGGGAAAAATGCCTCTGCCTCCCAGCAATTTGCCAAACAGCAAACAGTACACATAATATACACTGTTTGCTGTGTATTTCTGTGCATGTGTGCCTGACCCATAGAAATAGCAAAGAATTGGAGAAATGTACATAATGCCAGAAAGTTTTCTTAAATGTAATCACACTAACTCCTCCCAATTATTTAAATAGATCTACTCCAAACATGACTAAGTGAGGGTTTAACTCAGCTGCCTTATCTTAATACTAAACAGGACATTGTTACATTTCAGATTATACTTTTACAGATCTTTAAATTTGATGTGGCTTTCTGGTAGTATACATTCTCTGCTATTTAAAAGAAGATACAAAAGCACCGGGCCTCTTCAGAGCAAGCATTTTAAAAAGCTTCTTCATTTTATTAAGTTGTCTAGAACAATAATAAAGCAGTCTTTAAAAAATAAGTAATAATTTGAACACTTCAAACATTTATAATTATTAACTTACCTCCTTCCAGTTTCAGCAGTCCAACATTGCCAGCAGTTCACCTTCAGGCAATTTGTCTCCTTGCAGATACCGTAGTTAGTTTCATTTTAGCACGTGGCTTGCAAGCCTGTCAGCTGTGGGTCGGGAGGCAGATAATTACTTCCTTGTGCTAATCAGGCTCTGCCCTGTTTGCTGCGAAGAGGTAAATTGCTGAGAGGTAGAGGCGGGTGCGGGTGGCTGGGTGGGGCTACATTCGGCGTATAAGACGCACCCAAGTTTTCACCCTCTTTTGGGGGTAAAAGGGTGCGTCTTATACTCCGAAAAATACGGTAAGTTTTATTTCCTCTATCCATTTATAGTTCAGGAGAACACTCCCAATGTCTTGATTTTTAGCTTGTCCTTATATATTCCCCCCATCCCAATACTTTCATTGACAAGATGTCAATAATCTTGGTACATTCAATTCTCATTATCAGTCCAGGTTATATAGTTAAAAAGTCACAGAAATTTTAATAATAATAATAATAATAATAATAATAATAATAATAATAATAATAATAATAATAATAATAATAATAATAATAATAATAATAATAATAATAATAATAATAATAATAATAATAATAATAATAAATAATAATAATAATAAACAACTTATATTGCCACCTATTCACCCATGGCGACTCAAGGCGGTTTACAGAATATAAAACACATTTAAAACAATAAAAACTAATAATAAGAATCAAATAAATTAATATAGTACAATATAACAAAATCAAAGCAGATAGATCAGGCTCCACGATTGTTTAAAAGAGATCCTAGTTTGCCACACTCTTTTGAGCGACTTTCACTAGAAAAAAACATAAGAGATCATCGTCTTATCATTTTCTCTAGCAATACCAAGATCATTACAGATTTAGACTAGGTTCACTCTAAACCAGTGGTTCCCAAACTTTTTCAGTCCACCGCCCCCTTGGTGCTACAAACTCATCCTCACCGCCCCCCACCTCACCCCCTCAGGTGGGCGTGGCTTAGTGGTCAGGTGACCGGGTGGGCATGGCCAACTTGTAAAATGTGGTGAAACTCACTTAACAACGCTCTTGCTTAGCAACCAAAATGTTATGCTCAATTGTGGTCATAATTCTTTCTTTCTTTCTTTCTTTCTCTTTCTTTCTTCCTTTTTCTCTTTCTTTCTTTCTTTCCTCCCTTCCCCTTCTTTCTTTCTTTTTCTTTCTTTCTGTCTTCCTTCCTTCCTACCATCTTTCTTTCTTTCTTCCTTCCTTCCATCTCTTTCTTTCTTTCTTTCTTTCTTTCTTTCTTTTTTTCTTCTTTCTGTCTTCCTTCCTTCTTCCCTCCCTCCCTCTTTCTTTCCTTTTTCTTTCCTTCTTCCCTCCCTTCCCTTCCCTCTTTTCTATTTGACTGTCTTCCTTCCTTCCTACCATATTTTTCTTTATGTCTACATTCCTACTACCATCTTTCTCTTTCTTTCTTTCTTTTTCTTTCTTTCCTTTTCTTTGCTACATCCCTCCCTTCCCTTCCCTCCCTCCTTTCTTTTTCTGTCTGTCTTCCTTCCTTCCTACCATCTTTTTTCTTTCTTTCCTTCTTCCCTCCCTTCCCTCCTTTCTTTTGTCTGTCTTCCTTCCTTCCTACCATCTTTTTCTTTCTTTCTGTCTTCCTTCCTACCTACCATCTTTTTCTTTCTTTCTTTCTTTCTTTCTTTCTTTCTTTCTTTCTTTCTTTCTTTCTTTCTTTCTTTCTTTCTTTCTTTCTTTCTTTCTTTCTTTCTTCCTTTCTTCCTTTCCTCCCTTCCTTCCTTTTTCTTTCCTTATTTTCTCTCTCTCTCCTCTCTCTCTCTCTCTATATATATATGTGTGTGTGTGTGTGTGTGTGTGTGTGTGTGTGTGTGTGTGTGTGTGTGTGTGTGTGTGTATTGCACACACCGCGGGACTACATTGCCTCCTCTGGGCTCTGCCTATGGCAATTTAAAATGTGCTTCTGTCTGCGAGGAAGAGGGGCATGTTTGAAAAGAGGGGCTGGAGGTGGGTGGGAAATCTATCCCACATTGAGCCACTGGGTGTGTGTGAGTGTGTGTGTGTGCGTGCGTGGCTGAAAACGTCCAGGTTTGGGAAACTGGGAGGTTTTGAAACCGGTTCCCCCAAACATGGTTTGTATTTGGTTGCAAAAACAAACAAACAAACACAGAAGCCATTTTGGTTCCTCTCCAAGGCTGGCTCAACTGGATGACCAAACAGAGCCTGGAAAGGAAAGAAAACTGCAGAAGTGGTCAATGGAGGGGGTGGGTGGGACAGATACACATGGGGGAGGGTCTTCTCCCCCCTCCATACTGGCACATTCAAGGGGCTTCCTGGAAATACACCCCCTCCCCCGTGGGAAGCGCTGGCACCCTCCGAATTGCCTTCCTTGGCACAGAGGCCGGGTGGAGGGGGGGACTCCTGTACCCAGCAGGCACAGCTAGAAAGCCCCCTCCTCACCTGGTGGTGTGTCGTGCCTGCCTAAATTGCTATCCATCCGGGGGCAGGGGAAGATGGCATCGCAGGGACGAACGAGAGCAGTGTGTTAGGTGGGCAGAGGAGGCGAGGCCGAAGGCCACATCGTGAGACGGGCATGCGGAGAGGTTGGGGGGGGCGCAGGAGGCTGGGCACCTGGGATCATCAGTGGGATGGAGAAGGGGATGGTATTGGGTGTTTGGGGTGGGGTGGGGAGTTATGATTTTTAGAAGATGAGACACACATGTACGCACAGTGGCCAAGGGGAGGATTTAACTTGGGGTTGTTTGGGAGAGAAAAATAGAGGGAGGGAGGGAAGAAAGGAAGGAAAAGAAAGGAAAGGAAAGAGAAAGAAAAGGAAGGAATGAGAGGGAAGGAAATGGAAGGAGGAAGGAAGGAAGGGAGGAAAGAACGTAGGAAGGAAAGAGGGAGGGAAATTAAAGGTGAAAAGGAGAGGGAGGAAGGAAAAGGAAGGGAAGGAGGAAGGAAAAAGGGAAGGAAAGGGAAGGAAGGAAAGTAGGAAGGGAAAGGAGGGGGAAGGAAAGGGAAGGAGGGAAGGAAGGGAAAGAGACAGAAGGAAGGAAGGAAAGGGAAGGAACGGAGGAAGGAAAAAGAGGGAAGGAAGAGAAGGGAAGGGAAGTAGGAAGGAAAAAGGGAAGGAAAGGGAGGAAGAAAGGAAAGGAAAGGAAAGGAAAGGGAGGCAGGCGAAGGCGGCAGAAACACTGGCGGGCAACTGTTCCCGATCTCCCCCGCCATCGCTGCCCTCTTTCTGGACCGACTTTCCGGCCGCAGTGCCTCTGGGCCGAAGGAGCGGAAAAGAGGCAGCTGCGATTTCCCCACAAGGTCTCCCTCCTCCTCCTCCCACCCCCCCAACCCAGCCCCTGCCCGCACCCCCCCCCCCAATGCCATGTTTTACAGGTTTAACAGCTCCGTGTTTCTGTCGGCTAGTCTCTAGGGAAAAAAGCTTGCAAAATACAGAAACTCTTCTCGCTGCGAGTTGTTAATTGCTCACCCTCGCGAGAAGAGTTTCTGTATTTTGCAAGCTTTCCAGGGGTCTCCAACCTTGGCAACTTTAAGACTTGTGGACTTCAACTCCCAGAATTCCTCAGCCAGCTTTGCTGGGAGTTGAAGTCCACAAGTCTTTTTTTTTTATTCAAAAAGTTTTATTAGTACAAAGTACAAGCATTTTTATCAATTTTCTCCCCCCACCCACAACCCACTCCCTTCCCTTCCCTCCCCCCCCCCGGACTTCCCAGAAAAAGTACAGGGCATAGTATTCAATAACATAAGTTTAAATTGAATTAAAATAGCTTCTTAATTCCCCCATATTTTTTTGGCCTCTTTAACTCCGAATTTTTAAAACTATTAAAAACATTAAAAATTAAAGAGAAAGTAAACAAATGAAAAACAAAAAAAAAATAATAAAAAAAAACAAAGATGAACCTATAAGCTAACCTAAACTTAGTCATAAACTCAAACAGTATTAATAGCATAATTTTACAATATCCCAAAATGTTAACTTCCCAATATTTTATATATATATATATATATATATATATATATATATATATATATATATATATATATATATATATATATATATATATATATATATATATATATATATATATATATATATATATATATATATATATATATATATATAAATAATGATAAAAATAATAACAATAAAAGTTAAGGATTAAAAACTAACCCCTTGTGTTTCAACACCCTTAAACTTAAGCCTGAAATCCACTAGCTTATTAATAACATAATATTATATATATAACATTTCTTTTAGACACCAAACCAGAAAATACACATTAATAACAATATTCCTATACCTTAAAATATCAGCTTCAAAATATATTTTATCTACTATACTAATAATAATATCCAAAATATGTAATAAAAAGAGTAAGAACTGACTCCTTATGTCTCTAAAATTTTAAACTTAATCCCTATATCCTCAAAATATTACTACCAAAATATTACACTATATCCAGTTTATACCTTCAATATATTAGATATAAAAATACCATCAATAACAATATTAATATTTCATATCCTCAGATTAATGATAACGAAATAATACACTATATCAAATTTATAACTCCAAAATATATAATATATATCTATAAAATAATCTAAAAATAAGATAAAATACCATTAATAGACAATATTAATACAAAATAAGAAAAGAAAAGAAAAAGAAAAAATGTTTACAATCTTGTTCATCTTTCCAACCATCCTATAAGTTTCAACACCATCTGTCCTTTGACCATTTCAAATCTGTCGATTCCGCTGTCATCTGATCACCTTCCTCCATCTCCTTTTCCACGTCGCAAACATCTATCTGGCTCTGCCACTCTTTTTGAATCATTGGGATTGTTTCCTCTTGATCACGTATATCTGGACTTCTCTTCTCCTCCTCCCTTATTTCCATGCCTTTGTTTACTGGAATTTTAGAAGTATCAGCCTTTAAAACATTGATATAAAATTCTGTAGCTTTCTTTATTGTATTTAATCCATATCTTTTACCCAAGAATTTTACGGTTACTCCTGTTGGTATATTCCATTTGTATTGTAAATTTTGTATTTTCAATTCCTGAACCAGAAAAGAATATTCTCTTCTATCTTTAAGCATCTTGGCAGGAATTTCTTTCCATATCCTTATTTCTTGACCATTTGCCTGAAGATTATTATTAAAAGTCACCTGTATAATTCTGTTCCGCAAAGCTCTGGTAGTGAAATATATTACAATGTCCCTTGGCAAGTGGTTTTGTTTTGCAAACCAAGAATTAATTATGTATATCTTATCGATTTGTGTAGCCAATTCATCTTTAGACAATCCAGACACCTGCTCCAGTGCCTCTGTCATTCTTTCTTTCAAATTTTCAAATTTTTTTTCCTTCAAGCCCCTAACTCTTATAGCAAATTTCATCTCTTGAAATTGAGAGATCATCGCTTCTTTTTCCAATTTTAATATATCATTTTGAACCTTGGTTATGTATTCTTCTGAAATTGTTATATTTCGCTTATTTTTTTCCAAATCCTTCTCCAAAATTTCCATATTCACTGCTAATCCTTTGCAAACTTTCACCACATCCGCTCTCAATTGTAAATTCATCTTCTCCATAGCAGCCTGCATTTTTTTTCTATCTCAGCAAGTTTTGAATTAAATTCTAAAATTAACTCATTTTTCATAAGTTTCAGGGTATTAAAAATAGTCTCAGGTGTTAAAGAATCAGGCATAGATTGTTTCTTTAAAATATGATCAAAGGAGTACTCAGTTCTTTTATTCACTACAGTCTTTTCAAGTTTAGAAGCCATTTCAATGTTTTCAAAAAAAGGACAAAGAAAAGAGGAAAAGGAAACCCAGATCTTTACTTAAAAAAGAAAATTCTTTTCCAAGTCCAGAGCCATTTAGATTTTCCCTTCTATAAAACTATAACTTAATTCCAATGAAGAGGAAAAAAAGGGAAAAAAAATCATCCTTCAAATCAAAGGTTTCCAGAGGAAAGGGCTGGTAACAAAGCAAAAATAACTTTCTCTTTTACACCACCGTTGCCAATCGCCATCTTGTTGCCACTCCTTATTAAGTTACTTTGTTTCTTCCATCTTAAAAACCCAGGAATGGAGTTAAAGTACAAACTATTACCTCCAGAACTCCTGTCTTCTTCTGGCTGCTCTCTGTGTTTTTAAAATAATTGTACCTCCTTTAAAACAGCAGCGGTGGTCGCGGCATCTTGCTCCGCTTTGGAGCGGAGGCTTCCAATCTTCCGGAGCAGCAGACAGGCTACCTGGGGAGCCCTTACCCTACGCGCCCTAAGTTGGTTTTTAGGGCACTAGGAGGGCTCTACCCCACCTGTCTCGCTCTCATCTCTCCCTTTCGCCCGGGGAGAGATTTTCAAGCCGCCAGACAGCTGTTCTGGCGGCTTTTACAGAAGATCGGAGGGGCGCCCTGCAAAGAGCGCCAGCGACGCTGTCGGAGCCGGAACCGGAAGCCCACAATCTCGAAGTCCACAAGTCTTAAAGTTGCCAAGGTTGGAGACCAGTGCAAAGAGACCAGACGACAGATACACGGAGCTGTTAAAAGTGCAGTAAGATGCCCGTCTCGCGGCCCGCCCAGTCCCCGCCGGGAAAAGAGTGGCGGGAAAAGCGGCAGCGGGCGATTGGGTGGACATGGGTGTTGGCACGGGGACAGGACCGGCGAACCACCTACCGCCCCCCTGGACCCTCTCACCGCCCCCCTGTCGCCACCCTTACCTCTCACCGCCCCCCTAAGGGTTCCCACTGCCCCCTGGGGGGCGGTACCGCCCCCCTTTGGGAACCACTGCTCTAAACAAACTAAAGATTTTGATATGCAGCTAAACCCGCCACTATAACCATTCATCAAAACTTGTTTCCCTTCTAGTCCGTAGTTCGGGGAATCAGTTTTTTCATGTTTTTCCTACTTGCTGAGAAATACCGTATTTTTGGAATATAAGATGCACCTTCCCCCCCCCCCAAAAGTTGGTGAAAATAGACCGAATACAGGCTTTTTTTGGCCTCCTGAACCCTCTGCGTGTCATATTTTCACCCTCCCCGGCCCTCAGAATCACTCTGCAGTGCTCTGCACTTCCCGTTTTCATCAAAAACGGGCCCACTGCAGAGTGCTTCTGGGGGCCGGGGAGGGCACGGAAGCCAAAAACTATTTTTTTCTTGTTTTCCTCCTGTAAATTTAGGTGCGTCTTATAGTCCAGTGTGTCTTATGGTCCGAAAAATGTGGTATATCATTTCCTGCACTTTAACTAGTCTCCCAGAAAAGTACTAAATTGGTAATATTCACTGCTCTCAGTACTGAGAGATGCCAGTTATACAGATAAAACAATTTTAAGCTGAAGTTTGTTCTGTGCCTTCTTATAGAACAGGGGTGTCAAACTGGTGGCCCGTGGCCTAGATGTGTCATGCGCAGGCCACGGCCACCCCAGTTCCACGAATGGGAAAAACATCATGTGATGGCAATGTGACGCCGCGAGTTTGACACCCGTGTTATAGAGTGTAGAAAATCATAGAGAAATATAGGCATTGTCAGTTATACTCCAGTAATTGGTGAGCCAAGGTTTGGAACCACACTGCTAATTATGCAAAACTTTCTACTGGGGAATTTTCATTTCTAACTAAAATTTGTAACTCATAAAATGCTTTTTGCCCTATTAACCTTGTGTAAAGTTTAAATTATTAAATCTGAGAGAGAGACTCGCTGCCCATTTTGCAATTCAGTCAACTATCCTTGAGATCCATTGTTCATTCTAAACAATAGTATTATTTTTAAATGCATCAAGACATAATGAAAAGGGTTTGATGTTTTTCTTAAATGAGTTACCAAAATGGGAATTCATCTAATTTAAATGCCTAAAAAGAAAGATTTGTTTTGTTTGCTTAGTTTTTAATTTTTCTGATATTGTTTGGGATCCATTTTTAGAACAAAACTTAGCGTGAATGTTTATACTTTCAGATAAACATCCTATTTTTTTCCATTATATGAATTTTATGAAATTTACTGTATGTGTTTTTGTTTTTATTCATACATAAACTCATATATTTTTCCAATAGTATTTATTTGGAAAACTACTGTATATCATATATTTTGAAAAAAAGTGCAACTATTGTAAGAAAATTGCATTTTTTTCATGTACAGTTCTAAGCAATGCATATTTGAAAATGTCACATTAAAATATGAATAAAATAAATTTTGCCCCAGACTTATTAAAATACCATTTGATAGAAAAATCCAGAGACCCCAAAAAGGTTGATTCCTCACTTTATATTGTGTTTTCCCCCCTCTAGCATAAGTCTGAAACAATATTTTGGTCAAGTAGAAAAAGGAGTTTTTAAAAGAGTTCAGTATTTGCAAACTAGAGAACAGAAGTAACAGTTGGATCAGTGATTAAACACTAGGTTGCAACATCCTTTATAAAAACAAGAAATCTATTAGTATTTTAATATGAACAAACAATAATTTGAGTAAAAGTCAAAGTTTAATTTTTCAAATAGAAGCAAATTCTTTTTAAATTACTAAAATACATAATAGGACTCAAGTAGTCATAGAAATGTATTACTGTTAAACACCACAAGATGGCAATGTTGCAGTTACTATATTCTCTTGCATTTTGAATTGCAAACTTTACATTAATTGTCAAACTTTACATTAAGATGAAATAATTCTCATTATTTAAACTGGAAATAAGGTAAAATTAGGTACTATATATATTGATTCCAGATTCTATTAGATATAATCTCACCTGTGCCAGTTATCTCAGCCAGTTAGAGATAGTGAATCTTCAGAAAGCCTTTTTCGTTTCCACAATGTCATGTGCAACCCTTAGCCACCCCGGACAGCAAATATAAAAGGATAACATTGGTTGAAAGACTCTGTCCCTGTGATTCTGGAGAGATGGAAACCTCTGGACATGTCCTCATTCACTGCTCTCTTTATAGAGACATTCAAACAAAATTTATTTTCCTGATAATTAATAGATGTCCTGGCCATTCCAATACCATTTATCTTTAATGATTGCTTAAAGATGAACGGATCGTACTCACAGTGCAGGTAGCTAGATTCTGCAGAGCAGAACTTGATGAATAATCCATTATAACCATTTTATACAATTAATGCACCAATCTTTTGATATTCTCACTCTGTTGTATTTTAGTACATAATATTTATAGGCTTTTACAATTTAAGGATTAATATTACATTATAGCTTAAGCCATGCTCTTGTTTATGTTCAACTGACAGGCTGCCAAATTATGTTTTTAACACAGATTTTATTTGTATTTGTCATTTTATTCTAGAACTTTTAACTAGATACTCTTAGAGTATTTTTAATTGTACTGGCTTTGACTGTAATCAATATTTTGAATTTGAATTTGCTGTATATATTAGTGACTAATTTTTTTTTTGGAATATGATAATGATCAACTTCAATGTAATAATGATCAACTTCAAGACTACCTGTAGTCCATTCAGGAATCAGTAAAGTATGAGTGACTATGAGCAAAACTTCCCAGTCTAGGAACAGTTGTAATGGATACATACATTAAGTTGTCCTGAATACCATTGCCACTTGCTCCTACCCTAGTGTTTTGGCTGATAAATATCTGAATCTTAATGGACAAATCTCCAAGAGAGGCATCAATGCCACCCCAATCCCAATCCAAGACTCAGATATACATGCCTAGTTATTCCTCTCATCTGTGATCAAATCATGGCTGAGGATTACCTTATTACAGATAGACCTGGTATTCATTACCACAGCGGTTCTCAACCTGGGGGTCGAATGACCCTTTCACAGGGGTCAGGAGACTTTGCCCGGATGCCGCCATTTGGGTTCTTTTACCCTCTGTGCATGCGCAGAACGCTTTGCGCATGCGCAGAGGGTAAAAGAACCCAAATGATGGGCGGGGCACAGCGATGGGTGGGGTGGGGCGCGGCATTAGGAAGGTTGAGAACCACTGCATTACCAGGAGGCAAAAGCCTGGCCCCTTGAAGATTTGCTAATTGGGACCCTTGGGTTGAGATTAGGGGACTGGAATACATCACAGAAACAACCTGTTTCTGTGATGACGCATTCCCTAAGAGTTGCCAACTCTCTGTCTCCCATCATTTCTCCCTCTATGTGTCGCTATTCAGGCTGCCCCAAACTTTTAGAAATCCCCTTTCTATACTGGAATTAATTAAGGAACCAAAATGTCAGTGTACCAGTCAATATTTGATAACATAAAATTATATTACAGAAATGGCGTTCAAATATTCTGACAAATCCTAAAAATATGAGTATACCATTTTAAAAATTAACTTTTTTCTTTTATAATAATCTGATACTTTTTTTATTCACAGCATATAGTACTTTCTACATTGTTGGGTTAATATTATCCATGCAGATACCTTTTGTTGGATTTCAGCCAATTAGGACAAGTGAACACATGGCAGCTGCAGGTAAGAAAGAATTTAATGTATCGAAAATATACACAATGAAGTTTTAATTTATTTAATTAAGATTTTAATAAATACAAAAAACTAATGAAAATGAATATTTAGAATATAGAAAAGAAGAAGAAAAGCCAAAAGTGTAGAAAAGGAAGAAAGAAAATATAACTTCTGATTTTAGTTGTAGTACTTATGTAATTTTATCTCTTATTCTATTGTTACAGCATAAACACGATTAAAAAAATAGTTTAGAAGTTATAATTTTCTAATATGATATCCAGAAATCTCTATTTGGGTTGGTATATATGCTGCCTTAATATTCTAAAAGAAAGGCAGAATGTAAATCAAATAAAAATAAAATAAACCTTGTAAAATGGAAGTTCTTACATAGCATGAGAATAATTTTGAATAATTTTGCATAACTATTACAGATATTTACAAGTAGTCCTCAAGCTACAACTGTAATTGGGACAGGGATTGTTATGACTAAATGACCTGGTGATAAAGCACAACATAGTGACTACCTCACTTAGCTACCACAATCCAGGCCATTGACCTAACCCTGTGATGGCGAACTTACGGCACGCGTGCCCAAAGTGGCACGCGGAGCCATGTTGCCTGGCACGCATGGTGTTTACCATTCCTCTTCCGGGTTTCCGGTGCACACATGCGCACCGGCCAGCTAGTCTTCTGGTTACTAGTGTGCATGCACGCGCAATGATCAACTGGCCTTCACACGTGCGGCAGTGCCAGAAACCAGAAGATCAGCCAGCCAGCTGATTGTCGCGCAGGCATGCGTGCCAGTAACCAGAAGACTAGCTGGCCAGTGCGCATGCGTGCCCCGGGACATCCACCCACTTGCCAGCCAAGAGCGCTGCTGTCAGTCGCTCCCCTCCACCTGCCTTGTCACCGCAAGGAAAGGCCCCAAAGCTGCGCTGCCCGGGATCCACGTCGGCTGCTGCAGGGGGAGGCCAGGGGCAGATGGGGAACTGCCTGTTTCGATGCCCCTCCCTGCAGCACAGATTCTTACTCCGGCTCCTCCAAGGTTCAAAAGCGCTCTCTGCCGGAGGAAGCCCCATTCGCAATCCTCCTGTCCCTCAGAAACCCCCTTTTCATTTCCTTTCCCTTCATTCCTTCCTTTCCATTCCCCCACTCTGTGTGTGTTGTGTGTTTGAACAAGGATCCAAGTGCTTTGCTCTGGCCGCAAGAGGGGGGGAGGGCGGCCCACCGAATAGCAACGGGAAAAGAATTCCCCCCTTCTCCGTGGGGATGCTATTCCAGCCACCCGCTGCGGAAAGTGGTTTGCTGTTTTCCCCACACACCGGTGGAGAGGAAGGTTGGGGAGAGGGGGAGCTGCGCCAGGGGCAGAGGGAGAACCTAGATCTGCCCCCTCCCCAAATCCAGAGGGCAGCTCCGGTAGCAAGGGGGCTGCGAAAGGGGCGCAGGTGGAAAGCAGGAGAGGAGAAGAAGCGAGCGAAAGAGCGAGCAAGGAGGAGGGCTGGGGAGCCGCGGGCGAAATTAGCTCGGGCATCGGAGCACCACACCAGGCATTGTTCTCCGGATCAGCCTCGCACCGGCAGAAGTCCGGAAGCACAGAGCGGCTTCGTTCTGCCAGCTGCTGCCAGTCTTCGATCTGGGAGGTAATCTGCCTTGCGAGGTTGCTGCCAGGAATGGCCACCGCTGTTTTCCCCCGCACACCAATGGAGAGGAAGGCTGGGGAGAGGGGGAGCCGCGCCAGGGGCAGACAGAGAACCCGGATCTGCCCCCTCCCGAAATCCAGAGGGCAGCTCCGGTAGCGAGGGGGCTACGAAAGGGGCATGGGTGGAAAGCAGAAGAGGAGAAGAAGCAAGCAAGGTGGGCTGGAGAAGCACCCTCATGCCCGGTAAGCAGAGAAAGGAAGGGGAAGGGCCACGGGAGCCTCAGTTTCCCTAAGAGAGCGGGAGAGGAAGAGCGAGGAGTGGGAAGGTGCAAGGTTGCTCCCTCCTCTCCCATTCCCACTCCCATGGGAAGAAGGGCGGTTACTGGCACACTTTCCCTCCAACCTGAGGTGGCAAGCCGGCGCCAGGCTTACCTTAGATCCGCGGAGCTAAAGTGTGGGAAAGCAGCTGCCCTTCTTCCGCAGTTGCACCGCACCCCGCCCCAGGCTCTTCACGCCACTTCCAGAGCGAGGGAATGGCCGGAGTCTGCAGCGCGCCCCAATCCGAGGCGGTGGCCGTTCCCGGAGCAACCTCACACGGCAGATCACCTCCCAGATCGAAGACTGGCAGCAGCCGGCAGAACGAAGCCGCTTTGCGCTTCCGGACTTCTGACGGTGCGAGATTGATCTGGAGAACAATACGTGGCTCCTCAGCCCACCTCCTTGTTCGCTTTTTCGCTCACTTCTTCTCTTCTGCTTTCCACCCGCGCCCCTTTCGCAGGCCCCTTGCTACCAGAGCTGCCCTCTGGATTTGGGGAGGGGGTAGATCTGGGTAGGAACAGCAGGCTGCGGTTTCCCTCCCTCCCTGCCGGAGGCTTCTCCTCCTCCTTCACGAAAGGGCTTCTGCTGCGGCCCCAAGCCTTTGGTGGGGAGGGAGGGAAACTGCTGTTCCTGCAGCCACCGTGGAAACGGCAGTGTGAGAACAGCCACCGCCAAACGCGATGGGGTGGGGGCGGCAGGAACAGCGGGCTGGGGTTTTCCTGCCCGGAGTGCGAGGCTGGCAGGAGGAGGAGGAATGGCGGTGGCAGACCGTTCGCGCTGGCAAAGTTTGGTGCAGCAGGCTTTCCGGGCCCAAAACGGGCCGGGGGGGCATGTGCGGATGGAGCATGCGTGGGAATGTTCGCATGCGCAGTGAGGGGCGCATGCGTGGGTGCATGCGCAGGTGGGCGCATTGCATTGTGGGTGCCGGCACACACGCTATTGCGCGTGCACACACACTTTTGGCACGCAAGCAGAAAAAGGTTCACCATTACTGTCCTAATACAATACTTGTTAAATAATTTGGAGGGACTCTCAGGTAAAGAGCATGGAGGTGCTGCACTTAGGTGGGGGAGGACTAGTGGAGAGCACACTCAGATTAAAAGAGGAGGGTGCTGTGATGGAGCTCAAAATTAAGAAGGCCAAGGAAGGAGATTGTGTGATGCCTGCTTGCATACAGTCACAGGAAGACCATGGAGGGTGTAGAATGCATGTGTGCAATTGCAGGGAGGCTTGGAAAGAGGATATGGGGTGCATCCATCTCAGGGAGCCCATGGAAGGTGGATGTAAGATAAGGGAGATCCCAGGAAACTCAGGAAAAGAGGGCAAAAGAGGGGTTTGTGTGAAAAGAGGGGAAAGACAGTGCTGTGAATGCAAGTGGAGAGAAGATGGGAGGAAGACTCACCTAAATGACTTACAACCTTCCTTGACAGCTTCTCCATTGATTTTGCTTGTAGGAAGCCAGTAGGGAATGTTGCAAATTGTGATCTCATGACAGCAGGCATTTGAAATTGGTCATAATTAAAGCTGGTTGCCAAACACCCAAATTTTATTCATGTGACTGCTGGGGCCCTGCAAGGGCCAGAACTTCAAGTACAGATAATTCTCGACTTACAACCATTCGTTTAATGACTGAAGTTACAATGGCATTGGAAATATGACGTGACCATTTTTCACACTTATGACCATTACAGCATCCCCATGGTCACATGATCAAAATTCAGGTGCTTGGTAACTGGTTCATATTTATGATGGTTGCAATGTCCTGGGTCATGTGATCACCTTTTGCAACCTTATAAATAAAATCAATGAGAAAAATAGATTCACTTAACTATGTTACTAACTTAACAACTGCAGTGATTCACTTAACAACTGTGGCAAGAAAGGTCATAAAATGGGGGAAACTCATTTAACAACTGTCACTTAGCAATAGAAATTTTGGGGTCAATTGTAGTCATAGGTTGAGAACTATTTTATTTATTTTTTGATTTAATTTGATTTGATTTGATTTGATTTATATACCGCCTCACAGTGCAAGTACTCTCTAAGCAGTTTACACCAGTAAGCAATGTATATTTATATTGCCCCCAACAATCTGGGTCCTCATTTTACCTACCTCGGAAGGATGGAAGGCTGAGTCAACCTTGAGCCGGTGAGATTTGAACCGCTGACCTGCGGATCAGTGTCCGCTAAAGTGGCCTGCAGTACCTGCCTCTAACCGCTGCGCCACCTCGGCTCTTATACCAGTGATGATGAACCTATGGCACATGTGCCAAACCTATGGCATGCAGAGCCATCTCTCCAGGCACACCAGCCGTTGCCCGTTGCTCTTCTGGGTTCTGGTGCCAGCTAGTTGGTCTTGCGCGCACATGCGTGCCAGAAACCGGAAGATCAGGTGACCGGTGCACATGCGCTCACCGGAAACCGGAAGATAAGCTTCCTGGCGCGCACATGCACACGAGGGAACTGCTCTTCCGGTTTCCAGCGCTCCCCCTCCTGTGCGCATTCCCGTTTCGGCACTTGGTCACCAACACTGATCTATACTGTTTGTAAGTCCCTTAGTTCAGAACAACTGAAGTTTTGAATTGTTGCTGAAGAAATGGTAAGGCTTATTTGTAGTCAGATTCATTTTACTCTTATTCCTCTTAAATATTGCACAATTTTCCCAGTAATAATCTGGTGCTGATTGTGTGTCATCATTCACTAACCTTGTTGACAACAAAATTATATATAAGATTATCAGTAGTTATTTTGAATCGCAAAATATGCAAAGGCACCGTCCAAAGATTGTTAACTAATTTAGCAGCATAAAAGCATTTACCATCAGCACTTATATACCATCCCATAGTGCTTTACAGCCCTCTCTAAGCAGAGTCAGCATATTGCTCCCAACAATCTGGGTCCCCATTTTATTGACCTTGGAAGGCTGAGTCAACCTTGAACCGGTCAGGATCAAAAGAATTGAATTCCTAGCAGTGAGCAGAGTTAGCTTGCAATACTTCATTCTAACTACTGCGCCACGGTGCATATATTCTGCTAATTAGTAATGGATTAAGAGCAGTAGTAGGAATAAATTAGTAATTTTCTGTTTGAAGAAATGTTCCAAGTAGCTATTACATTTCCTGATCAAAAAGGAACTATGAAGGAGAATATGTACAAGAATATTTACGAATTGGTGAATGGGTCTTAGAATGGCAAAATGCACTTCAGCATAAGTATAAAATGATATGCAGTGATGCAAAAAACAAAACAAAACCAAACTTCCACATATATATTAATGGGTTCTGAGCTGACATGATTGATCAGGAAAGAATGTTGATACATTTTAGCTGACTGAAAACGTAAACTATTACGTGAGGACTATTAATAAGCATACCTTGTGCCCATTGGGATCATTAAGGAGATTGAAAATAACTTTGTCAATGTATAGTGGATTTATATAAATCTGTGATGAGGCTTTACTTAAAATATTCTGTACTGCTGTGATAATCACATCTGAATAAGATAGTGAAAAGTAGGAAAAGATACAAAAATAGGGTAATATCAAAAACAATCAGGTTAGAGACGGTTTTTACGAGAAATATATGTTCTAATATAGGGGTGTCAAACTGGTGAACCACAGGCCGGATGCATCACGCACAGGCCATGCCCACGCCAGCTCTGCGAAGGGAAAAATGTTGCAATACATCACATGACGGCAATGTGACACCTCAAGTTTGACACCTGTTTTCTAATATGATAGAAATGCGTCAGAATTTGATGTTTTATCATTATTGTAATTCAGGATTGTATTTTGTCCCAAAGCATTCTAATTAATTCCTTTTTCAGATTCAGTTCAACTTGTTTCATGGAAATAAGTAATTGAAAAAAATAAAATTAAGGATAAAAATGAATTGACATCTTAAATATTTCAGTGAGTAATAAAAAAAGAAAAATGAATATCCAAATGGGGGAGAATAAGAGCTGCAGAAAAAATAAAAGAATATTTCAGATAATGAACATATGTACATTAGGAAAATAAGATCTTAAAATACAGTGGTCATATGGCAACAAATGTAGAAATCCATGTAAATACATAAAATCAGTAAAAGAAATATGCATGATTACTTAAAATTAGCATTTGTTTAGAGCAAGGACTTTTTATTAAACAAAACACAACTGTTTCTTTGCATTTTAATAGGTGTATTTGCTCTTCTGCAAGCCTATGCTTTCCTGCAGTATATGAGAAACAGACTAACAAAGCAAGAATTTCAGACATTATTCTTCTTAGGTATATCTTTGGCTGCTGGAATTGTATTCCTGAGCGTTATCTATTTAACATATACAGGTAAGTGGTATCCAATAAATATTTCCTGTTGTCAAATAAAACTTTCTGACAGCTCAAAATAATTATTGGGTAGAGATGTGCAATTGTTCCTTATATGAATTTTTCCATGCATAGAGCAGCTAGTTTGGGAGTCTGTGCCAGATACAATACACTGGTTTCGAATCTTTTTTGTTTCTATGCATGGAATAACATGGAGCTTTTTTATTTGAGTAAAATTGGTTTTGAGGAGGAAGAGAAAAGGCAAGGAAATCAATAGCTTATGACAAATGGCTCTTTGGGCAGGCCAGTAGCCTATGCCATGCTTCAGCCATGGGGAGGAAACGAAGGTGCTGAGAAGGTGGGGGGCAGTCAGGTCTATGATACATGTTATGCTGAGATGTTGGTGAAGGGTGAAAAAAAAGATGCTGGGAATGTGGAGAGCAGTTGGACCACTGGATATGTTATACTGGGAACTTATGTGGGGATAGATAGGGACGATGTGAATGAGCCTTGTCCTATTCACTCTGCCTAGATTTTGTTCTGTCCAGAATTAACATAAATGTTAAATGTTTCATTTCGGCCAAACTATGAAATGAAACAGTTTGACAAATATCAGGAATATGATGGAATATGCTCCTGGAGTCAAAATTGTATTTTATGTCTGCCTCTGTTCATAAAATGATCATTTCAGATAATGTTGTATCTTTGGAATTATTAGTGGATGTTTCATAAGAAACATACATTTTATTGCATAGACGTAGAATGTTAAAATGTTTTAAAGAACTGGAAACAAAGGTTCAAGTAGAACAGAAATGCACACTTTAAAGTGTGCATTGTAATACGATCATTTCACCCCATCAAAACTCTGCATATAATGCCAGAGTCCTATCTGCCTCCATTTTTGCTACCTTTTTGAATTTTTTCTTATTTTCTGCCACTATTTTTTGCTGCACACCCTGTAATGCCCTTTTCCATTCTGCTCTTTTTTTTAAAAAAAATCCTGAGATCATTAAAGAATCTGCAACTAAAGGGAAGTTCTATCTTTCATTGTTACAGACCTCAATGGTTTGTTGTGCAACTAAGATGGCTCAGACAGTCAGTAAAAATATGTATCAATACACGAAGAAGGAACAATTTACTTTAGAGTTGGGACTAAGGGAATTAGTTTAAAAATAAAGTTGGAGACAAATATTTTTTAATATAGATTGAGAGAACAGTTTGTTTTGAAGGTTTGAAAGTGAATGTATATATGCACAGTAGCTGCTAAATTACCATAATATGTATTTTCAGGTTACATTGCACCATGGAGTGGCAGATTCTACTCATTGTGGGATACTGGGTAGGTATGAATATAAGGTAAAATTATATAATCTTTGATCTATTAATAGAAAACAGTTAGCCACCAACCACCACTCCATCTCTCTCCCAGCAAGAAAAAAAAAGTCAAACATAAATAACAGCTTTTACTGTCTACACTAAAATACTTTAAAATTTCCATTAGTGTCAATATAATTTTTTTTATACCGGTATTACAGTACAAGTACTTTTACTTTTTAAAAAATGATTTTTATTTTAGTTTCTTATATTTCATCTTTGGATTTATCTTCTATAATTTATTCATAATTAATATTGAATTTATACTTACTATTCTATATTGTCTTCTTTTTATGATTCATTGTATTAATATACACACTTTAAAGGAGAAGGTAACATTTCATTTAATAGAATATGAATGTCTTACCTGGTTAGTGTGATTTATAAGATGCAAAAGAATACTTTGATATTTATGACATGCCATTTTTTTTCACTCTTTGAATAAATGGCTACATTTGATCATATCATTCAGTTTTTAGCAAGGAGCCAAAGGTAGTTTAAGAACCACTTTTTCTCAATTTCTGAAATTTAACTGAAATAATATGTAGGACATATACCCACTCCCAAAAAAATGCCTTATATTACAAACCTTTAAAAGATAGGAATATGATTAGTATTTAAAGACATAATGTGTTTAATTTGAAATTTTTCAGTAATCAGCTATTTTTTATCATTTTTAGAGTTTCATCACTAAAATAATTTGAATTTTATTCTTTTTAAAAAGGTATGCAAAAATTCACATCCCGATCATTGCCTCAGTGTCGGAGCATCAGCCTACAACTTGGGTTTCCTTCTTTTTTGATCTACATATTCTCGTCTGTACTTTTCCAGCAGGCCTGTGGTTCTGCATTAAAAATATCAATGATGAAAGAGTCTTTGGTAAGAAGAAATAACTTTTCAAAATGAAACTAAATTGAATTGCTAGCATTCTTGTTATATTTATTTGAACATATCTCAGGAATTAAAAATGATACTTACTGCATTTTTTATTTAGGTTCATTAACTTTCTTTATGGTCAATGTCATTTTATACTTTTATTTTTATAATAGACAATCTATGACCACCTGTGTCATATAGGCTTGTGCTCAGCGGTGAAATCTACTTACCTTCCCTACCGGTTCGGAAGTATGCGATTTTTCACCCTCTGTGCATGCACAGAAGGTTTTGCGCATGCGCAGAAAGTTTTGCACATGTGCAAAAGGTTTTGCGCATGCGCAGAGGGTTAAAAAATGGCGGTGGATGGGCGGAGCCTCGTGCTGCTGCTGCTACCGGTTCTCCGAACCACTGGCGGCCACCGATACTGATACGCCCAAACAGGGCCAAACCGGTAGCATTTCACCCCTGCTTGTGCTGTTTATCCTCCCCTCGCTATCTTCAGAAAAGCCCCAATGAAGCTGCCTCCTTCCCCTTCCACCTCCTTCTCCTTGGCTGACCCACAGAACTGCCTGCCACCTTGTTGGGTGGGGGGAGAGAGAACCAAGGGAGTTATGGACCATGAGAAAAACTTCATCCTAATCTCCTTAGCCTCTCTAGGGAGGAAGAGGGCTCACTCTTTCATTGTTGGTGCCCACAGCCAGCCCTACCATCATCAGCCCACGTGCTAGATAATGTTAGACAGCCTGTCCTCTCATATCCTCTAATTTTATTTCTTTCTGTTCTGCACTGTTGTGATTTTTTCTTCATTTTATTGCATTTGCCTAGAAGTTTATGATGCTCAAAATACTATTCTGTAAATAGTGAAATAATCATAGCAGGTATCTTCTATTAGCAGTTGCACTCCCTGTTTTGTTTTTGCTGGACAAGAAACAATTCCTGTAAATTCCTAAACTTATTTGGCATATTTGACTGATTTCTAGGCCAGAATAACCCATTGTGTGGATAAATTTGATATATTTTTCAGTTTCTTCCTCCCCCCCCCCCCCTAAAAGTTTTATCTTCCTATTGTAATTTTTTTCAAAATGGCTTGAGAATATTGAGAACATGCAGGACAGGAAAGATAGACCCCTTTTGGTCTCCAGTGTTTCATAGATGTAGGCCCAGTGGTGAAATCTAAAAATTTTCCCAACTGGTTCTGTGGGAGTGGTTTGGGGGGCATGGCTTAGTGGTCATGTGACCGGGTGGGCGTGGCCAACTTGTAAAATGTGAAACTCATTTAACAATGCTCTTGCTTAGCAATCAAAATTTTGGGCTCAATTATGGTCATAAGTTTTTTTTTCTCTCTCTTGTCTCTCTCCCTCCTATTTTCTTTCTTTCTTTTTCTTGTCTCTGACTCTCTTCTCTCTCTCTCTCTTCTCTCTCTCTCTCTCTCTCTCTCTCTCTCTCTCTCTCTCTCTCTCTCTCTCTCTCTCTCTCTCTCTCTCTCTCTCTCTCCTTCCTCTTTCTTTCTCTTTCTCTCTTTCGCTCAGCGGGAAAAGAAAGTACTCTGGGGGGGAGGGTGTCCCCTTTCATGGGCTGGATGCAGGGAGCGGGACCTGAGGCGGAGGGGAAGGCAGGCGGGCAGCAGGCGGCCAAAGGCCCTGCGGAAGCCGAGCGCACCAGGCCCAAAAGGCGAGCGAGCCTTGCCATGTCCCTCCAAAGTGGCTCCTGGGATGAGCGCAGCAGGTCTTCCCCCTCCACCACCACCAACATTGGCCTTACCGTCTAGATCCTCCGCCCGGTGTATTTGGTAAGCCTGCCTCCCCTACTCCCTTCCCCGCGGGCCGCAGCCCTGCCATGCTTGGTGGAGACGCATCTGCTGCTATGGGGCTGAGAGGGGTGACTGCTCTGGGACGGCAAGTGGATGTCCCGGGGCTGCACATGCGGCTGCACATCCCTCTCAGCCCCATAGCAGCAGCTGTGTCTCCACCAAGGGCCGCCTGCCCACCCAATGGCTGGGCTGGGCTGGACACTGACCTCGTAAGGCAAGTGGGTGTGGGGGACCGCTGGGAAGGCTGCTAGCTCCCTTCCCCGCAGCCGGCCGGCCCTGACATGCTTGCCTGCCTTCCACACGGCATTCCGCTTGCCTGCCTTTGCAAGCTGGCCATAGGGACACCGGGAAGGCCGCATGGAAGACAGACAAGCATGTTGGGGCCGTGGGGAATGGAGTAGGGAAGGCAGGCTGGGACGGGGCAGCAAGGTAGGCCGCGACTTCGCAGGCTTACCTGGCAAGCAGATCAGGGGCGTAGCGCTTCAGGCAGGCCAGCTGAAAAGCAGAGACTGGGCAAGGCAGGGCAGGCGACCGGGGACCGGTTCGGGGGCGTGGCCAGATAGCCGTTGCTATCCAGGCCACATGTCCGCTAATGGTTGTCCCAAACCGGTCCGAACCAATAGCATTTCACCCCTGTGTAGGCCCCAATTATATGTTGATTTAATTTATTCATATTTTATTTATTTACTTATGATATTTATAGTGCATTCAGGAAATATTCAGACCTCCTTCGTTTTTGTCAATATGGTTATGCTGCAGCCTGATTCTACAGTTGTTGAAATTCATTTCTTTTTCTCATTAATCTACATTCAATACTCCATAATGACAAAGTGAAAACAATTTTAGAAATGTCCGTAAATTTATTAAAAAGAAAAAACTAAAATATCACTGGCATAAGTATTCAGACCCTTCACTCAATATTTTGTTGAAGCACTTTTGGCATCAATTACAGCCCCAAGTCTTTTTGGGTGTGACACGGCACACCTGGATTGGGGGATTTTCTGCCATTCTTCCTTGCAAATCCTCTCATGCTCAGTCAGGTTGGATGGCAATCATCGGTGGACAGCCATTTTCAGGTCCCTCCAGAGATGTTCAGTAAAGTTCAAGTCAGGGCTCTGGCTCAGCCACTCTAGGACATTCAGAGAGTTGTCCCTAAGCCACTCCTGTGTTGTCTTGATTGTGTGCTTAGGATCTTTGTCATGTTGGAAAGCGAACCTTTGGCCCAGTCTGAGGTCCTGAGCACTGTGGAACAGATTTTAATGGAAGATATCCCTGAACTTTGCTCCATTCAGCTTTCCCTCAACCCTGACCAGTCTCCCAGTCCCTGCTGCTGAAA
The DNA here is from genome assembly GCA_023053685.1 of Diadophis punctatus similis. Classification (NCBI taxonomy): domain Eukaryota; kingdom Metazoa; phylum Chordata; class Lepidosauria; order Squamata; family Dipsadidae; genus Diadophis; species Diadophis punctatus. Next base: position 2,516,291 of record JALIGW010000007.1, on the reverse strand, counting down.
AAGACCCTCACAGCATAATGCTGCCACCACCATGCTTCACTGTTGGGATGATATTGGGCAGATGATGAGTGGTGCCTGGTTTCCTCCAAACATAACGTTTAGAATTGAGGCCAAACAATTCAATCTTGGTTTCATCAGATCAGAGAATCTTGTTCCTTACAGTCTGAGAATCCTTCAGGTGCTTTTTTGCAAACTCCAAGTGGGCTTTCATGTATTTTGCACTGAGGAGAGGCTTCCATCTAGCCACTCTGCTATAAAGCCCAGATCAGTGGAGGGCTGCAGTGACTGTTCTCCTTCTGGAACTCTGTCCCATCTCCACATAGGATCTCTGGAGCTCAGTCAGAGTGACCATTGAGTTATTGGTCACCTCTCTTACTGAGGCCCTTCTCCCCCAGTTGCTCAGTTTGACTGGGTGTCCAGCTCTTGGAAGAGTCCTGATTGTGCCAAGCTTCTTCCATTTGAGAATTATGGAGGCCACTGTGCTCTTCGGAACCTTCAGTGCAGCAGAAATCTTATTATAGCCTTCCCCCAGATCTGGGCCTTGCAATAATCCTGTCTCTGAGCTCTGCAGGAAGTTCCTTTGACCTCATGGCTTTTGCTCTGCTACATTATGCATTGTCAGCTGTGAGGCCTTCTATAGAGAGGTGTGTTCCTTTCCAAATCACCCAATCAATATAATTTACCACAGGTATACCTCAATCAAGATGTAGAAACATGTCAGCAACAGTCAAGAGAAATGGAAGGCACCTGAGCTAAATTTCAAGTGTTGTTGCAAAGGGTCTGAATACTTATGCCAATGTGATATTTCAGTTTTTTGAACAACTCTAGAATCAGGCTCAGCATAACAAAATTAACAAAAGTGAAGGGGGTCTAAATACTTTCTGAATTCACTGTATGTAATGCTGAATTCAGCCAAAATTACTCCAGTCAAAACATAAGAACAGATTGAAAATGTTGAAGCTGACATGATGATAAAAGCTGACCACTAGAACAATAGCTACTTATTAAAAAGGTAAAGATTTCCCTGTCAGTTGTGTCCGACTCTAGGCATAGTGATCTTCTCAGTTTCTTGGCTGAGCCAGCATTGTCCAAAGACAATTTCTGTAGTCATGTGGCCAGCATGGCTATATGGCAAAGGCACACGGAATGCTGTTACCTTCCCACCAAAGTAGTACTTATTACCGTATTTTTCGGACTGTAAGATGCACCTAAATTTACAGGAGGAAAACAAGAAAAAAATAGTTTTTGGCCTCTGCACATCGCATTTTGGCCCTCCCCGGCCCCCAGAAGCACTCTGCAGTGCTCCGCACAGCCCGTTTTTGGGCTCCCGAATCCTCTGCATGTCGCATTTTTGCCAGAATGGCGCCCGTTTTTTGCCTGCAGAGTGCTTCTGTGGGCCTGGGAGGGCGGAAACGTGACGCACAGAGGGTTTGGGAGCCCAAAAATGGCCGTATTCGGTCTATAAGACGCACCTACATTTTCACCCACTTTTAGGGGGGGGGGTGCATCTTATACTCCGAAAAATTTCAAGCTTCTAGGTGGGCCTGAGCTGTGGCAAGAAATTAGCAATCATTAAATAGCCCCTTCTTTTAAAGGATGATATAATTGAAACAATGATAAAGTTTTATTCATATGAACTTCTGGGAAATAGACATTCAAGCTTTAATTCAAGCTTATAATGCACTTATTTATTTATTTATTTATTCAAATTTATATGCCGCCCAACTCCCAAGGGACTCTTGAAAAATTGCATCTGTGAGGAACCTAATATTAAAACTGAATGTCTGTGTCTCTTTGCAGTGGCTTTGTATGCAATCAGTGCTGTTTATTTTGCTGGAGTGATGGTTCGCCTGATGCTAACTTTGACTCCAGTGGTTTGTATGTTGTCAGCCATTGCTTTCTCAAATGTTTTTGAACATTATTTGGGTGATGATATGAAGAGAGAAAATCCTCCAGTAGAAGATAGTAGTGATGAAGATGATAAAAGAAATCCAGGAAACCTTTATGATAAGGTGAGCCTTGAAAAGTTTGATATCTATCTAAATTAATTTAAACAGAAATGTTTAATGTAGGTGAAAATCATATAAGTGGAAATAATGTTTATCAGTGGTCCCCAACTTTTCCACCTTAGCAGCCCACTGCAGGGGGGGAGTGGTAGGCGCGCACACACACAGTTTCATTCGTGTGAGCAGTGGGCACGTGCGTGCCTTCCTCTCATGGAAATGGAGTTTCATGTGTGAGCAGCAGGCCCTTGCGCTCATGCGCGAGTGGAAGGCACTGGAGTGGAGGGCCCTTGCACTCGCACATGAAGTTCCATGGTTTCAAACAGGCCACAGCCAAGTATATTGGGGACCCCCTATTGTTTATGATCTCTGCATACTTCATCAAACTGTTCATTTTTTTCTTCATTCATTATGATTATATCATTTTAATGTCCAAAACATGGTTGAATATATTAAATGAAGGCAGATTTAGACTATTAGTATCCCTTCATACATTCCATTTTGAAAAACTCTTTTCACCTGAAATATTTCAATTTTTAAAGTGCTTTTTAAAGTCAGAAATGGTGAGATTTTCATTACTGAAAATGGAATATTTAAGCTCTGAAATCTGATAGATTAAAAGGAAAGGTTTAATTTGTTTTCTTTGCTCAGGCAGGTAAAGTGAGGAAACATATATCTGAGCAGGAAAAAACTGAAGAAGGTCTTGGGCCCAATATAAAGAGTATTGTCACAATGTTAATGCTAATGCTATTGATGATGTTCGCTGTTCATTGTACATGGGTAACCAGCAATGCCTATTCCAGTCCAAGTGTTGTTTTAGCCTCTTACAATCACGATGGGTAAGATTCACTTTTTTAAATGTATCCATATTTATTTATTTATTTATTTGTGAGACATATACCACCTTAAGTGCAAGCACACTCTAAGCGGTTTACACCATTAAGCAATGTATATTTATATTGCCCCCAACAATCTGGGTTCTCATTTTACCCACCTCGGAAGGATGGATGGCTGAGTCAACCTTGAGCCGGTGAGATTTGAACCGCTGAACTGCTGATCACAGTCAGCTAAAGTGGCCTGCAGTACTGCACTCTAACTGCTGCGCCACCTCGGCTCCTTTTTTCCCATTATTTATGATACATTGTAATTAAAGCATTGCTAATACGTAGTGGTAATAAAACTTAACTTTTATTTTTCTAATAGCACAAGGAACATTTTGGATGACTTTAGGGAAGCATATTATTGGCTAAGACAAAATACAGATGAACATGCAAGAGTAATGTCTTGGTGGGATTATGGCTATCAAATAGCTGGAATGGCAAATCGAACTACTCTAGTTGATAATAACACTTGGAATAACAGCCACATAGCTCTGGTATGTAGTGATTATCGATCACAGCTGTCACTGTACATATTGGTTACATTATAACATATTGAACATTATATTCAATTATGCTCATCAAAGCTTAATTCTAAAAAAAAATATGAGACAGGAATGTGCCAAGATTATAGTGGGATTTTTATAGGATTCAGTTCACACTTAATATAATTTTCAAATTTTATGAAGAAAAATATATTGATATATGTAGACTGATTTCAGTATCTGTATCTTATTTTTCCAAGACTGGAATATTTAAAAATGTTATTGCTATTTTAAATCGCATGTTTTCTTGCATGTGAACTTTATAAGGCACTCCAAATGAAACTAGCATATAATAAGAACTCGTTATTTATCCGAATAGTAATGTTTTTGCCTCACAAATCTCAGCTGAGTTTATTTTTCTCCCAATAAAATAACACACTGTGATATTAAAGTTGAATTTTAGATAGGAGATGGGGAAAATTCATGATTATGAGGCTGATTATATAATTTGTTCATTCACCAAGAGTGGACATCTTGTAAGCCATTTGCACTTGCAGTCCTGAATATGTGTTGCTTGCAACTCCTAAGAATCTTTTTGTTTTTAATCTTGCAACGAAGGTTAAACATGCTGGTAACCTTAATACATATATTTTGTAAATCATCATCATCATCATCATCATCATCCTTACCAAAAGTGAATCCCTGAACTGATCCTGCTATATTGTAATAGTTGAACTAGCTCAAAATGTATTAACAGCTTTATTATGGTACTTCAATCTAATAACATTTTTTGCACTTTTGCGAGATTTTTTTTAATATTAGTAACAAGAGTACTCTAATTTTAAAAAATAGTTTAGAAACATGCTGAAGTTACATTATACTGATAACTGCTATGACATTAATGCTTACACCTGGCAAGAAGATGCAAGTTCCAGGCCAGCAGACAGATAAGTCCCTGCTACTGGGTAGGGGATGGTGGAAGGGGGCACAGGGGAAGTACATTAAGGGAGAGTATAAGAAGTGCAATAAGGATTGGGAATGTAATGAGGGGTGCACAAGAGGCACAGGTCAGGGAGGGTGCACAAGAGATGAAGGTCGGGAGAGATGTATGAGAGTCCAGCATGAGTGGGGGAGAAATGCGGGGGTGTGACACAAATTCAAGAAAATGCAGCTCATTGTGGGGGAGAGAGATGCCAATGATTGATATGGTATGTGCACAGAGGAGCTGGAGAAGGAGGTGGGGGAGACTTATCCAAGTGACTTGCCATCTTCCCTGGCAGCTTCCCCATGAATAGTCATAGGTCAAGGATTATCCGTATATTAAATATTTTAATATAGGATTGTGTTTTAATGTGTTTCGTGGGGTGCGCAGGAGATTGGGCTTTGTACTACTTGCAGTGCTGGATTTCTCTGGAATTAATATAATCATGGATATTATAAAAGGGCAGTTTTGAACAATGAATTGAAAAATAAGTCACCACAGTTTTAGCACCTATTAAAGAATAGTGACAATTTCTTCTTTCCAAACTATTGTCATCTTGGCAGGTAACAGAGGATTGGATAGAAAATAGTATTTTTTGAAAAGGATGGGATTGATTCTTAGAAAATTTGAATTTGGATATATTTTTTTTGTTCTTGTGTGACGTAGAAGACTACTAAATTAATTTATCTTTTATTTAGACAGGATTCTAAATTGCATTGGGTTTATTTCATAAGAGATTAATAACCTGTTCCGGTATGCTGGGCTAATCTTGTGATTTGATAATAAAGTTTTTTTTTCAGCAGAAGTAAATAAAACACTTTCTTGTTCATATCACTTTCACATATATTCAATTTACATATAGTCCTAGGTCACAACATTTTTTCAACAACAGTTCACAATTATGGTAGTCCTCAACAAATGGTACTAACACCTTGTCCCTAAAATCATGGCTAGTACAGCTCCCTTATGGTCATGTGATAAAAAATTGGGTTGTTTATTTATTTATTTATTATTTATTTATTTATTAGTGACATTTATATACCGCCTCACAGTGCAAGCACTCTTTAAGTGTTTTACACCAGTAAGCAATGTATATTTATATTGCCCCCAACAATCTGGGTCCTCATTTTACCTACCTCGGAAGGATGGAAGGCTGAGTCAACCTTGAGCCGGTGAGATTTGAACCGCTGACCTGCGGATCACAGTCAGCTAAAGTGGCCTGCAGTACCCCACTCTAACCGCTGCGCCACCTCGGCTTGGTTTAGCAACCTGTCTGCATTTATGACCACGGGGCAAATCAGTTTCTATGGTCCACATATCTCCCCTCCCCCCCCCCATCTTTCCATTTCGTAATCCTACACAGTGCACTAAGTGGCAGCATTTGGGCTGTCCTCTACTTCCACCACAGGACAATCTCAGCCAAGAAGTGATGCTTCAAGTTCCACAGTACAGCTAGCTAAATGCTGCAGTGCAAAGCTCCAGCTGTAAGCACCTCCCTGTGCATCATAAACCCTGCTGCTTCCAGCTGACCTTCACTACCTTCCTCCCACTGCTGACAAGGTATGCGTGGCCTGAATCTATGCTAGGCAGCTGCTAGCCATGCCTTCTTCTTGATGCTATTTGCACCACACCTTCCCTGACCTCCTGCACTCACACCACAGCACTACTTTCTCCAACTTCTGCATCACCTGAGCTAGTTCTTCCCCATCTCCATGTGGCACTCCTGCGCTCCTTACCTAGAACTCTCACCAGTCTTGCTTAAACTGCACACCTTAAATTGCAATGACAATCCTGGCCTCAAATTGCTGTGGTAACTCCAGAACTACCTATACATGTACTTTTTCTGATGTACATATTTGTATGCAACTTTGGAAAGTTGTTAAATTTCAAATTCACAGCTGGAAACTGTGTCTATTAAACTTGAAGATGCTAGAGTGGTTTATTTAAAAACATGCAGACTTAACCAAATTCAAAATACCTAGAGTTAAGGTAAATTTAAGGAGAATATATTTATTTTTTAAAAAAAATTCTAGGTAGGAAAAGCTATGTCATCAAATGAGACAGCAGCCTATGAGATCATGAAAAGCCTAGATGTGGATTATGTCTTAATAATATTTGGAGGTGTAATTGGATATTCTGGTGATGACATCAACAAATTTTTGTGGATGGTAAGGATAGCAGAAGGAGAACATCCTAAAGATATTAGGGTAAGTCAAAACAGCTTTTAAAATGTGCACATGCAGTATTCCTGCCTTAGCTTTTTGTTTAATCTGACAAGATCGTGTGTGTAATGCTTTCATCTTTCTGTAAAAGAAATTATTCCAAATTTGTTTGATATTTCTATGGACACTTATATACACTTATAGATATATATATAGATATATATAGGCTATAATTACATAGTATCCTAATTAACTAGCATATTAAGTAGTAGTTACTGTGTATTTGTCACATTTGATGTTTTCATACAATATAGCCAAAAGTGAAGATGAAATGAAAGCATATTATCACTTAGTCTTATAGCAATAAGACCAAAAGTAAAACAAGGAATGATTAAATGAATATTTAAAAATGAATTAGTAATCAAATCATTTTTACACTTCAATTGCCCACTATCTTTTTGTAAGAATTCTTGAAGCACTATACAGATAATCCAATCTGTCATTTAGCAAATTTTCAAAGTTGCAACAGACTTCTCTGGGGATATTTATGATCCAGTTTGTGACCACATGTTGGGTGCTCAGCAAGCAGCCACATTTATGGTCCTTTGCAGTGTCCAAGGATCATATGACCATATCTTATGATATCTTTACCAAAAATTGATATTTACTTCTGGTTTTGGGCTCATAACGACCCATTGGTTCTTTTAACAAACATTGCATTCACTTAATAACCAATGGGGGGGGGAGTCATAAAATCAGGTTGGTCACATGAGTGGTTTGGTTTATGATTGCCATGACTTAGGACTGTGGTGGACAGTTCCATTATGGTTTTAAGTGAAAAACTACTTGTACATTCCTTACCATTGTATGCTTCTTAGAATAAAAATACAATCTCTATGAAAAAATTAGAACTACTCTGAATCACTCCGGGTTTTTTAGCAATTATTTGTTTACAATAACTAATTATTGTAATTTTTAATTCTGTTTTTCTAATCTGACTTCATTTCCTTCTTTTTCTTAAAGGAAAGTGACTATTTCACTCCACAAGGAGAGTTTAGAGTTGATAAAGCAGGATCTCCAACCTTGCTGAACTGTCTTATGTATAAAATGTCTTATTACAGATTTGGAGAAATGCAGGTTAGTCCTAAGGTGGTTTGGTGCACCTTAATAGTAATGCTTCTTTACATTTCTATGTGTATCCCTGACAATACATTTCACAGTTATTGTGATTACATAAAATCATCATTATTAGGCCTTTCTATAATATGATAAAGGGACAGAATTTAATTTTATTTCAAAAGCATTCTTCTTGAAATAAAATGCTTTATTTCAAAAGCATTCTTAGTGCCAATGCATGATCTGAATTTATAACTTTTATATATTATGATTATTAGTTTATGAGGGTTTTTGGCTACAATTCGAAATAGAAAATCAAGATATTTCCAAGAGGGGAGGGATTCTGTTGAAGTTCTTGATATTTTCTCCTTTTTTGTACTGAAACTGCTTACTTATTTCACATTTAATTTATATAGTTTAATGCTGGACTTCTATACTGTGTGGAGTAAAAGTAAGGCCTCTTTAATCATGATTTGTTTCAAATTATAAATAACATTTTCAAATCTGTTACCCATATTTTCAAGATAATGTATATACCTTCATAGTTTGTCTAGAATTTAATATACCTGCAAACTAATGGGTTGCATTAATTTTGTAGCTGGATTTTCGGACTCCCCCAGGATTTGATCGAACCCGCAATGCTGAAATTGGCAACAAGGACATTAAGTTTAAACATTTGGAAGAAGCCTTTACTTCAGAACACTGGCTTGTTAGAATATATAAAGTGAAAAAGTTAGACAACAGAGAAACACTGGACCATAAGCTTAGGCTAACCAACATTTTACCAAAACAGAAGTATTTGTCAAAAAAGGTGGGTTCTTAGTGAAATCTTCAAAGGAAATTTTTAATACTATGCTAGTTTTATCAGATATGTTATTAGGTCTTTCTATTAGCCACATAAATGGACACTTTTGTTTCCAATAAAAGAACAGCCAAAATAATAATGGTTAACATTTTAATAAAGCATGTGGGGTTATATTTATCATTTGTGCTCATAGGCAGACTGTGCCCCCAAAATCCCAGCAAAGTGTAATAAAATTGACTATCTAAAATACATTAATAGTATTCCAGTTATTATGTTGGTTCACTTAGTAAATGTGAAAATGTCTTTCTGAAAAATGATGCTTAAGACATTTCAGAATGACTTATTTTGTAAAATAATTAAACCTGAACTTCTTGTTGACAGCTCAAGTGTCTGGCTTTTTCCTGTTTTAAAATCATTTCATTTGAATACATTTTTTCACCATTATTGTGTGGTTATCTAGTCTATTGGACAATCAAGTCTTCAGGAATGAAAATAAAATTCTCTTCAAACAGAAAAGTTTTACCTGATTTTTTTTATAAGAAAGTAATCTACTGTAAACATTCAAGCAGCAATTATGAGTATGTGTGTGCGTGTGTGTGTGTGTACACACACACACACATACATACACACATATGTATGTATATATACACATACACACACACAATAATTCTTTTAAAGAAATTTTTAATAGGTTTATTACTGCAGTTTCGGGAATAATACTTCTTGTATTGAATGCTAAAAAGTTACAGTGGCATTAGCAGAAAGCAAAGAGCATCAAGAAATATTTTTCCTTGCTACAGGACAATATGCTAAATAACTCATTCAAATTAATTGGCAGTATTTGCTGCAAATAAGTGTAGTCTGAAACCTAAAAGCTTAGGTTTCATTGAAAAGAGCGACAATGACTAAAGAAAAACATGCATAGAATAACACAAATTTGTGGTGAGGGATTTGGGGAACATGCTACATGTCAGAACTAGAAATATCACATCACAAAATACCTGCATATGTTACTTCCTACCTTTCTAATCTTGACTTAAAACAAAATAATTAAGGATTCTGGAGCAAATCAAAAACATTGTCGCTAGAGCATTATAAATAACTAATACACTATTCTGTTTTTCTTTTTAGACTGCCAAAAGGAAGCGTGGCTACATTAAGAATAAACTAATTTTAAAGAAAGGCAAGAGACCCAACAGGAAGACAGTTTAAAAACACTGTACTGATTGCTAATATTGAAGCAGTTGTCCTTGAGATAACCAGTCTTTGCCTTTAGCTCAAGTCATGTTTCACAGCAACATGAGGGTACAGAACCATCTTTGGTCCAGATTATTGTACAAAACTTTCAGGCAATGTCTGACTTAAATTTTGGCTTATTGAGAACAGCTGTTTTAGATTTGTATTGTGGAGCAAGACAGGACTGCTGTCCAGGTCTTAGCGGCAGATTTTTTAAAAATGGGTACATATTATCCTTCATATTAATTGAATTTGACCCGATTGCACCAAAGAGCCCTTTAATTCGGTCCTTGGCACATGCATACTTGTCAGTTTTTTAAATCTTCTGTTGAATAGCAATATCTCAACTGGAATGATAAAATGTGAATTGGCTATCCTAATTGTAACGCTTGCAACAGTGTAGGTATTTTGACATTTCAGCTAGTAGAACAGCTTTGAGATATTTATTTTATGAGACAACACTTGTTGCAGTATGTTGTGTTCAGCATTATATATCTAGCTGCAATTTCATTAATCATGGCACCGATTATGTGCTTGGATGAGGCCATTTATTGCTTCCCTTTAAGGGTATGTGGTAGATCTTTCAAAGAAAAGATAAATACAAGGGCTACATTTGAACCTTATATCTGACACGACAGTAATGAATGCTATTGAGCACCATAGCATCTGGTGTTCTCAAAACCTCCTTGTTTAACCAGAAGTTATTAATATACAATATTTTGGCCTATTAGGAGAAAAATTGACAAGTATCCAAACTAGTTTCCTGCATCTATTTGCAGGCAGAAAGTTTATAAGTCTGCCTGCTTACCTATCTTTTTCATGGGGTTGGGTTTCTGGAAATAACTAAGTTTTTCTCCATATTTTTATTTAGTGCTTCAGTTCATGGAACTTCTGCTTTGCATATGCGCTATCTTTTATAGTTTATGAAAAAGATTTTATCAAGTGCACTAAATCATAAATGGAGACTGAACATGTTCAATTTCCAACCATACAAACTTGAACATTATTTGTTTTATTAAAAATGTATATGGGATAGAATTAATTGATGGCCAAAGGATATAATTTTGATAACAAAAAAAAAACAGCTTAGGCCATCTTTGTTGGTGTAAAGCAGAATAGTATGTACCTTCCCAAAAAATATAATTTGATCAGTGAGAAAGTTACTGCTGACATTACAGATGTATAATTTTTATTTGTATTTTTTTCCTTTTGGATTAAAGAGGTTATAAATCAATAATGCAGTAGCAACATTTTCACAAAATCTGGATTTCTGACCCTTTATCACTGAGATTATATTATTTTGTTGCTTTACAACTCAATGCAAACCCATTGTTGACTATAGGGATAAATAAAGTTAAATCAAGTTTTTGTGTTAAATGGCTGGCTGCTATTTTTTATTTACTACCTTGTGGCTTCAAAAAGTTGCTGTGTTAAGGACCTGAACCACGATTCATTCAAAACTAATTCTGGCAAATATTTTCCTTTCTACATTGAGAATTGTCAATTTGATTATGACTTGCTTACACATTTTCTCTTGCTATAATTTCTTCCATAAACATAAGCTAATTTAGTGTGCTAATGCTACATTATAATTAGATACAAATTTAATAATTTGGGACAAACTGAAAAATGTTTTACACTATTTACACTCTGCTTTTAATAGTAATGAAATTTATCCTTTATCCTGTAAAGGATACACTGATATACACTAGATTTCTCCTCTTTTATTTGTATTGTATTTAAAAACTTTAGTGAAGAATTCTGGTTGCCTACTCAGTATAATATGCCTCAAGCTCCCTTGTGGTATTTTTTAGATGTTTAATCTCAGTTGAGAATTCATTGGGCAATATTCAGACTGAATTACTGATTTTAACTATTTTACTCACTCATCTATTAAAAGAAGTACAGGAGTATACTTAAAAAGTGGATGAAACAAATTGATATTCTAATTTTTCAACAGTTGCTGAAACATTCTACAGCCTTTCATGTTTGTTTTTCCCTTTTTTCCTGCTATTTTTATCTGTTAGGATTTTAATCAGAAGATGAGCAAGTCAACATCATAGGTGAAACATAATGGGATCACTATTCTTCCAGCTGTTCTTGTTCAGTTGCGTTCTATTTCTAACTTTTCTTGATTAGTCCACAAATCTTGCTTGGGCTGATTTTTTTCTGATGAGAAAGGCACATTTTGATTTTGATTTCAAGATATGTGCCAGCAGCACTATACATGAAAATGTGCTGGGATATGCCATGTAGTCTCAGTTCTGTCAAAAAGTATTCACTTCCTTCCAGATCTTATGAATTCTGTCTTCACCACTGAATACTGAGTTTCATAGGAATTTGAACCAATAATCTCCAGGTTTTTTGCTTGTCTCATTGATTTGTTGAACCAAATCATCTGGCATGTGATATGCCAATGTGAAAAAGTATTGACTCTCTTAGATTATTGTAATTAAGTGGTTGCATCGGTGTTAGCTGTAGTAACTGTAACTAAATAAGTAAATGCTTCCTACAGTAGATAACTAATCTCTCATGTAGTGTATAGGATTTCTGGCCCATTTGTCCATAATAAACTGCTTCAGCAAAGCAAAGGGTTTTCTAGCATGAATTTGTTCCAGGACATGCCACAATATTTCTGGGATGAGGTAATAATAGCTATTCCAAAATACTGATTTCATTCTCCAACATTTTTCCTTGTAAACTTGATTGTGCAGCAGGACAATGATTTATATAATCTGATTGTGCTCCGGTTTTAGTTGATGGATGGATTAAAATTCTCTGATATAAAGTAGAATTCATTCTTCTTTCAGTGATGGCAAGTCATTCAGATTCTGAATGACTTGCAAAGCATTCCTAGACTATCTCACGCTACGTTCTTGACAATAAGTCCTACACTCTTATTTTAGAATTCAAAATGGAATTCAAGATGTGTTTAATGTCTGCCAGACATAGTAACCATATAGCTTGAAAGATTCCATTTTCAGTACATCTGTTCTTAAAAATATTTCTCCAAAAACCTAGCACTTCCTTTTTTGACAAACATGAGACAAGCATCAATGTTGCTTTTAGAAATCAATAGCTTCCATTTTATTCTTTCCTGTAAGTTCCATTTTCACCTGGTTTTCTGGTGGTGGGATCATTACTTAAGTAAGGTTAGAGAGTCTTGCAGATCCCTGTGTTTTGTTCTGGAATTCTTTCTGCCTTATTTAATTTATTATATTATGGTTTTGGAGTGATTTTTTTAACAGGAAAATCAGCTTTAGAAATATTCTCCATTATCTCATATTTCAATAACTTGTTTCTAACTTTGAATCAGTGGCATTATAGAAATGATTTTATAAATAATTCGAGATCGATAGGTACCGATTATTTTTTTATGGAGGTTTTCAAAATATCCTTCAAGTGGGGAATGACATATCTCTAAATCTATGTGGTTAGAATTTCACTATGATGGGAGGAATCAAAGTTTTGAAATTAATATAGGGAAGGAACCTGGTAACCTAAATCTGATTGGTAGCTTAAATTGTGATGAATTATTCACATAATTGACCCTAGTTGTTCTTTTAACTCTCTAAGTAGGATCACAGCTATTTTTTCATACTGGCATATTGCATATTAGATGACTTCATTTATAAAATACATTCTATGGTGGTCATGTGACCGGGTGGGCATGGCCAGCTCAATGTCACATCAAGGGGTGCCTTGCCTGACCCCTCCCCTCCCAGCCATTCCTTGTCACACCCAGCTTCAACATACCTATAGTTCTGTAAAAATGATGTTCACCTTTTTTCGACTTTATTATCTACATACTATATATGTACTTTCATGGACCACTGAAAGGAGGAAATGGCTCACATGCTTTGCCCAAGGGTGTGATAGGCAACAGGCTTTTAAGGGGCTGCCAGAAAGAGGGGGGGCAATGTATTTTCCAAAGGAGCAGAAGGCAAAACAAGCAAAGGATGGAAACTGAACAAAGAGAGAAGCAACCTAAAACTAAGGAGAAACTTCCTGATAGTGAGAACAATTAACCAGTGGAACTGCTTGTCTCCAGAAGTTCTGGGTGCTTGATCACTAGAGGTTTTTAAGAAAAGACTGGACAGCCATTTCTCTGAAATGGTATAGGGTCCCCGCCAAAGTCCCTTCTAAGTGTTATTCTGTTATTCTGACACTTTTCCCAAGCCCTCCAGCCAGATCCAAAATGTGGCTGTGATAGTTGATCAGAGCTACTCTGTTTTTAATGTGCAACAGTTTAAGATCAGAGCTAAGTTAGTTGCTTTTCTATTAATACATAATCCTTAAAAGGGCTGTCCTGTAGGGACCGAGCATGGCCTAATTCAGAGGTCCCCAACCTTTCTGGCACCAGGGACTGGTTTCATGGAAGACAATTTTACCATGGACGTGTGTGTGTGTGTGTGTGTGTGTGTGTGTGAGAGAGAGAGAGGGGGGGGGGAGACAAGTATACAGTTTGGGAAAGGCACAGACAGAAGTGGTAAATTAAATAGTGGGTGGGACACACATGGAGTAAAATAAGTGTGGGATTGTTACTTAAGGGCTGCCACCAAATGATTTTGCTCCAGTCCAGATGAAAATCAGACTAAACACACAGGGAAGACTTCACTAGAAAGGGCTTTCTTTTGCTCCAGGAGAAAATCAGAATAAAGAACTAGAAAAGCCTTCACAGGAAGAGGCTTTTTTGTTCTGCTGTGGAAGAAAAATAGAAGACACAGAAATCTTCACTGGAAGAGGCGCTCTGCTTTTGCTCCAGAGCAGTGTTTCCCAACCTTGGCAACTTGAAGATGTCTGGACTTCAACTCCCAGAATTCCCCAGCCAGCGAATGCTGGCTGGGGAATTCTGGGAGTTGAAGTCCAGACATCTTCAAGTTGCCAAGGTTGGGAAACACTGCTCCAGAGGAAGCAAAAGGCAGTTTCTTTTTGAGGCAGTTTCTCAATTGGTAGGTTCCTTCAGGTAAGGTGATTTGCAGCTTGCAACATTTTAATGTGATAATTGCTCTTGGCTGAATGCTCAGATATCATAAAAGCTAGTATTCCTTTCCCTGCTTGGGTGGAGGGTGACACGGCAAAAAGTGTCAGTTTATCTCATTTGCTGTTTCTTAGCTCAGCTGAGGCGGCAATCCGCTCTGCTGCGAGAATCAGCTGAGCTAATAACAGAATATAGGAGATGTGAGAAGAGGGGGAGGGCAGGTGGGCGGGGCCAATCAAAATTTTCCCTACCGGTTCTCTGAACCAATCAAAATTTTCCCTACCCGGATGCCAGAACCGGTCCGAACCAATAGCATTTCACCCCTGGTATAACTTTACTGAAAAGCCATATGGGTACTAAGTAGAAAAGCCAGCTCTGACATTTTCGTGCACAAACAGCATAGGAAAACTTCCTTTTCCTCCCAGTACCTCCCATTGTCCACCAATCAGTTGCACTTGCTTTATTTTGGAAGCAGCCTGTCTGCCTCAGACATTCCCAGGCAATTACCTTGGGATTTGGGTTTGCCTCATGCTTCCAGGTGGCACACTTGCATTCCAGAGTTCCCTCCCACACCTTACATTCCAATGCCTTCCCTCCCCCTTCCCATTACTGTTGTGAGCAGAGCTGTATAGCGAGTCAACCATGACATGCTGACCCTCCAGAAAGATGATTAATCCTACAAAGAAATACATTATTTCTACACTGTTCTTTTCGCACAAATACCCTATTGGGATCAGTCTGGGTACCTGGTGTGGAACCTCTGAATAAGCCTAGGGGCATGGACTTTCCTCGCTGTCACCCACTCTGCCTCTGCCAAGGGAAATCCCATAAGACTAAATACTGCAATTTCCCCTTGTGGTATCGAGAGTCAAGGATCTTGACCTCGAAGTGCTTCTCTCTGTCTACCTGGGGGGGGGGGGCTGTTAGGCAGCCAGCCTCAGCAATGAGCTAAGGAAGGGCTTTAGCAAACTACAATGAACACTGGGTGAATACTCCTGGTTTTTTGGTAACTTTAATTCCACCGTCACCGGATTTAGGATCCGGCTGATAGCAAAGGGTCCTATTTACCTGGGGCCCAACTTCTTGCAGGGTTGGCCCAACTGCAAGAACTTCATGGACAAGTACACGTCATCACCTATTCTAAACTCCCTTTGAGGTGCTCTCCTCAGCCTGCCTCTTTTGTGCTTCTCTTTCTACTTCTAATGCTTTGCGCACTATAGGCCAGATGGCTTCAGAATATTCAGCCAATGAAGTTGATGAAGGACACTCTTGAGCATAGGCACAAATTCTGCACCAGTGGCCACTCAAAAGGGGGTAAATCCGATACTACTGTGCACAGAGTTATTTAGGCCATCTCAACAAAGGGCAAGAACTCAGTCCAATTGCTTTGCTGATAATTCACATAGCATCAAAGATACTGTTCCAAGATTGCATTTGTACGTTCAAGCTCCATTTGTCTGAAGATGATGGACGGAGCTCCTCCCTGGGAGGAGCCTAACCTCGGAAATCTGTGCCAAATTTTTGAAGTGAATTGCACCCCGCAATCTGAGTTTATGTGTTTTGGAATGTTTAGCACTTTCCCTAACTCTCGCCAGTTGGATATTTTCCTTCGCATTTGCCACTTGTTTCTATCCCAATTGACAGATGGGCTCTTATTTTTTCCACCATGCCAGGCCCAGGACTACAGTCTCTGAAATCCCCAGGGCCACAATAAATATAATCATCTGTTTGGGTCCCAGCTTTTAGCTTCATAGGCTGTTAGGCTATGGTTATGATAACCAAAAAGATGGATGGGTGGAGAGAGAGACCAAGGTGGGGAGGTGGCATCTGCCATCAATCCAGCATCCACCTCCAGTGTGGAATCCCCCATTTCGTCAGACCAACAGCAGAGCCAGGTCTTCAGGCAGTTATGAAAAGATAGGAAGTGGGCAGATCTTACCTTTAGAGGCCAAGATGTTACAAAGCAAGTGCTGCAGCAGAGAAGGCTCTTTTTTTGGATCCTGATAGTTGGGAGTATTTTAACAGATGGGATCTGAAGTAGGGCCTCTCTACTGGCATGAGTAGGATTGGCTTGTCCTGGTAGGACAAGGCAGTTCGTCACGTAACCTGGATCTATATCATTAAGGGCTTAATCCAGTTAATTATTCTACACATTTTAAATTGAATCGATCCCAATATGCTTACTGACCAACAAGAATGTTGAGAATGCCAACAAGATGTGCTTCTGTCATGGTATTGTATTAAATTCTTTTCTATGCTCAGTTTTTGTTTAATTATCTTTGCCGAAGAGAGCTCCCTTTGCCTAACCCCCTTGAATTTTTTCAATCATACTGATTTTGTTAGAAATTGTTGAAATGTAGTGTTCACCAAACCTGCTTTAAACTTAATCTACACCACTCACTCTAATATCTTACGTATGGATGATAAAATTGACACTAATTTTAGCAAAGATTATGAATCTAGATTTAATGAATAATGGTTTGTTTTCTATGCTGGTCTTTAACAATACCCTTGAGGACAAGAGTCTAATATGCAGGATAAAAGTTCATGGATCAAATTATTTTAGCCTATCAAACAGTGTTCTGGCTATAATCAGCTCTTATATTGATACATGAAATTTATCCAAAAAAGAAAAAAGAAAGAAAAAAGGTTAAAATAGGAGTTCTGTGTCTGCCATATTGAATCTGCCAACTACTTTTGATTTATATTGTACAGATGCAAGTATGGGACAGAAGTATCTCTGCAACATATTTACAGAAATCTTGTGCTTTCTGCCACCTACTGCTCAGTATCAATCCTGCAATTTCAACATCCTAAACTCCTCAGAATAACATAGAACTTAACTTTCTTACTTGGCTGCAAATATTCAGAGTCAACCCAAAGGGACTTGGTCACTTTTCCATTCTAGATGTTGCCCAACAACTCCGCAAACTCACTGGTTAGGTCTGTAGTAAAATTTCTCTAGAAACATCAGGTGAGAATAGAACTGTTTGCCACTTATTGTGGGGCATTAAAATAGCATAAAACCCAAAATTCAGTCAGCTGGAAATAGAGCATATGTTCTTCTCTGTAGTTCGAAGTTTGAATACAATAGTTCCAAGTTCTTAAACCATACCATAGTATTCTATTGCATCAAAATTAGTCAAGCCAGTGTGGGGCAATCCTGAGGATTTGGAGTAGCAGTGGGGACAGACCCAGGTTCATGTCTTCCCTCAGTCATGGAAATGCTCACTAGATAACTGATCCACTCATCAGCTATGTAGCTATCTCATAGAATACATGGAAATATCTGAGGATGAAGTGTAGTTTGACACTCTGAACTCTCTGACACAACATTCATTTTAGTAGTCATTTCTGAATTATTTGTTGTATGTTGTAATGATTGAAGTATGTGCCAATGATCATACAATGAGCCACTGAAATGCTGCCACTGAAGTTGATGTTTCGTAGTATTAATATTTCAGAAAGAGAATTATGCAGTATAGCCAAGAAAAGCTGTACAGACAGTAATAAATTCAAATAAAATTTATTGTCTTTTGTTCATTATTTTAATTCCCAAAATATGAAAGCAAAACTAATTGGAAGTGATTGCCAAAGAATTGGATCTTAACAATAAGTATATTTTTTGTTTATGAATAATTATATTTAAGAAGAAATTGCATAGATCTTATAACTGGAAATTTGTAATTCCAAAGTTTACAGCATCTAACTGAAAAGAAACATTCAAACTTAAATGCAAAACAATATATAATGATCTATAAATAAGGCATGTTATTGATTCAACTGGCAACATTTACTCTAGGAAGGAGGAAAAAAGTTATCTTGGATTTTTTTTTTTGAACCTCTTGTTGATTAGTATTTTCCAGATTTAAGGCTGTGCATAGTAGATCTAACTTCTCATAATTTTGGAAATTTTAATATTCACCACGTATTCAGCTGTCAATTGTATTATGAGCATAAAGTATTTATTAGAACAGGACTAACATGGTTTATCACGCAGTGTGAAATATCCTGTGTATAAAATAAATACCAGATATCTATTCATGAAGATAAATCCCAAAAACATGAATACTTATATATCAAAATGACTAGGACTCAGGAGATTTGTATCAACACAGAACTGATAAAAGAAATCCAAAAACAAAATCAGATATTTGTAGAATGAATAGAAAACATAACACACAACTGCAGTTTCAGAAGTCTGTAAGAGCATCTGTTAATGTACTTGTTGCATACCAGACTAATCTCAGCCTCCTATATATTGTTATACAAGTAATGCAAATTAGGTTTCTACTATTATCAAAGATGGTTCATATGTAAAATTTGATACCACAGGAGCTTTCCTTTTAGAAGCAAAGATTTATATACCATTATTTCCAGGATATAGCTTTATTTCCTTTTAAATAATTTTTAAGCATGATTAAATAAATTCAGTTTTTATAAATCAAATGCATTTCCATAAACATAATTAAATCACATTATTTATATAATACTTGTTTTACTGTATATAGATATGCATACTTTTGACTACCATCTTAAGATTTTCATTGAAAACAAATATTTTAAAAGGTAGTAAAACTTCCATTAGCCTTTCACTCATTAAGGTATAAAAATTCAAGCAGACAAGGCACAAAAATAATCCAGATCAGTTCAAAATGAATGTATTGGGTGGGGGGAGCTATAATACGATTTTATTTATTTATTTATTTATTTTATTTATTTATTTTGTCAACACGTGTACAAAATAACAGGTATGATATAAACAAACAAAAGTAAAATATGTATAGGTAAATTTAGACAATAGGACAGAAGGACAGGGAGGGTAGGCACAATGGTGCACTTATGCATGCCCCTTAGGAATGGGGTGAGGTCAACTGTAGACAGTCTAAGGTTAAAGTTTCTGGGGTTTGGGGAAGAAACCAGAGAGTCAGGTAGTGCATTCCAGCATTGATTACTCTGTTGCAGAAGTCGTATTTTCTGCAGTCGAGTTTCAAGCGGTTTACATTGAGTTTGAATCTATTGGGTGTGTGTGTATTGTCACGGTTGAAGCTGAAGTATTCATTGACAGGTAGGACATTGTGGCAGATGATTTTATGAACTACATTTAGATCAGATCGAAGGCGACGTAGCTCTAAGTTGTCTAAGCCTAAAATTTCAAGTCTGGTGGAATAAGGAATTCTGTTGCGAGCAGAGGAGTGAAGGACTCTTCTTGTGAAGTATTTCTGGACTCTCTCAATTGTATTAATGTCCAATATGCAGTGCGGGTTCCAGACAGGTGAGCTGTCTTTATATTCAGTCTTTATAGACTGAACAAAGGACTTTTTACTTTGATAGTTTGATACTTTTAATTTAATTTAAACCTATATTGATATTAAGAAATATGAGCAATAATACTGAAGCTATAACGGGGGGGGGGGGATAAGATACACACTTATTTTCACTGATCCATCTTACTGTGTACTATGAATGGGACTTTGCAATCTTCTGTAAGGATTCTTTATGTATGCTGGACTTCTCCATACATGATTAACAATCAGTTGGACCATTCTGAAATTACGGGCAGTTTGCATCTCCCTCATCTTGAGGAAGCTAGACTTTCTCATGCACAGTTCTAGTTGGCTGGGATGTGTATGCAAACTAGCTGGCTGGTACAACAGAATGGACATTCTAAATAGCACAAATCATTTTATGGGAAGTTAAATTTCTTTCCTAATCTTTTCTCCTAATAGTTGATGAATATTATTTAGGTATGTAGTTAGAGTTTTATTGCAAGGAAACACTTCATTGCAAATAACACAGTTTGATTGTCTCTTGTTATAACAAGAAGTGATGTGGAAGAAGTCTTTCCTTCCACTTTTTGGACGTGTACCGAAACAGTCATGTTAAGGTTATAACTAACCAGATTGGGTTTCCTAATATAAAAAAGTAAAACTGTAAATTCAAGTATGTAGACTTTATATTGACTTTATCAAACCACAACCACCCATTCCGCTACGTAAACCCTGGACTCTGCAAATTCATTCCTTAACAAGTCATCTCAACAGCTAGCCTTTTTTTTTGAACAAATTATTTCAATGATCCCATAAATAAGTTCTGTATTTATGTTTCCCTCTTAAATACAGTTTATGATTTACAAATATGAAAAATAAAATAAATTGATGTAGTCAACAAAACTGGATATAGAAGCCAAAAAACTATTCGTGCATTTGAAAAATTAATAGTGTTTCAGAAATCTCTGGTTCAATTAAGTTATTAAATATCTAAATTCTCCCAAAAAACAAATATATCCATTAGATATACAAAGCACATAGTGAGAAGGATGGGGTCAATGGCTAACAAAATTGCTTAGATATTTCTATTTTCCTACATGGTGCCAGGAAACAAAGGCAGAAACCTGCTTTTCCATGTTACATCCAAACAAACAAACAAAAATATTCTTGTCAAAATATGTTCTTTAGGAAGGCTCTCCTACAGCTGTAAATTATTCAGTGGCTTTAAGTGCAAAACTGGCAGTGTGAAAAATACAAAAATTCATCAATACTAGAAAGTGATAATAATGTGAAGTCTGATCCTGAAGCAATGTGGTATACATTGATTTCAGAGCAAAAGATCAGATATTTAATTACTGTCTGTATGATGGGTGTATTACATACAATATACACATATGGTATCAACACACGGAAGCATATCCCCTTCTAATATATGCATATAGAATGGCTCTTCAATAAACTTGAGTTTTTCATTTTGAGGTGCATTATTTACAAAATGCAGCTTTAATTAACAAGAAGACAATCATATCTGAAGATTAAATAATGCATCTATTTAATGCCTTTTAAAAATGGGCATTTGAATCCAGGTGAATTTAGCAATGACTCTTCCAGAGGGGATTAAAGTACATCCACCCATCGTCCTGAAAAGAATTACAGAAATTACAGGTAAGCATCTATATTAACATAAGAACTTGTCAAAAATATAATAAAAGTATAATAATAAATAAAGTGGTAATATCTCAGTTAAGAAAATATCAAGGACATTCAAAATATTTTTTACATTCTTCTGGCAATACTTTCCAATTATATAAATTGAACATACTACATAGTTTTAAAAAATTACAGATTTTTGTTTTTTATTTATTCTCTTTTAGTATCATCTTCTTAACAGAAAACTTAAAAAGGAAATTATAAATCAAGATATTCAGCATAATTGTAATAATGACTAATAATACAGCCTGCTTTGAAAAATCTTAATATCAAAAATAAGCTGCTATACTGGAAGTATACTCCAAGAATACAATCCACTACAGAACAATATTTTAGTTTTTCATATTTCACTTTTGCTTCTCTGAATTAAAGCTACTCCACTGCCTCATCTTAAGCTAAGGCTGCTAGATGTAAGCTATAAAAAGCTGGATGATTAATTCATTTCTTTACTGTCAACTAATGGCTGTAGAGATTTGCGTAGCCTGGCTTTCATAGACCTATTTAAACCTTAATGTTCTGGGTTTAGTCCAAATTTAGATGTAGGGTTAGAGGTTAACACAAATAGATTTTCAAATCTCTATTTAGCAGTCTTCCTGGATCTTGAAAATGCTAGACAAATTGGAAAGAGTTGCTGAATGGTTTAAATCCAAAGTTGCTATCATTGCTTCTCCTTGTGCTCACCAGGTTTACTAATGTCTGATTAAAAAAAAAATTGAAAACAGAAAAATGGTTGGTGCAAAACAAATCACCAGGCTCAGAAATAATTACTACCAAGAATGCCTCTAGGCCTCAAATGAATGGCATAAGTCATGATTTTGTGTGGGAGTATGCTCACATTCTAAGAAACAAAGTAAAATCAGCAGGGATGGCACCTCCCATGACAGCAGAAGTATATATATATATATATATATGTATATATGTATATATATATATATATATATATATATATATATATATATATATATATATATATATATATATATATATATATATATATATATATATATATATATACACATTTCTGCTTATATTTTATATTTATATTTATATTTAATATATTTATATATCCTTATATTTTATATATTTATATATCCTTATATTTTATATATTTATATATCCTTATATTTTATATATTTATATATTTATAGAAATACTTTATATTTCTGCTTAATCAAATATTCATCCATATCATCCTCATATCTAAACATGTTACAGCATTGTAGTTCTCTTCCCTGGGCCGGGGGGGGGGGGGGGGCAGGGAGCAGGGGACATGGGACGGATGCCAGCACCTTGTCAGCCAAACTGGGGCGTGGGGGTCCGTGCGTGGCCCGTTTTTGGCCTCCACAGCCTCCTGCAGCACTCTGCCGGCCAAAAACAGCCATGTTTGGCTGGCAGAGTGCTGCAGGTGGCCGTGGAGGCCGAAAACGGGTTGCGTGGAGGCTGCGTGGCCCATTTTGGCCAGCAGAAGCATCGCAGGGTGGTCCTTTGATATTTTCAGGCTGTCCCGCGGGCAAGATTTAAGTACCCCGGAGGCTGGATCTGGCCCATGGGCCTTGAGTTTGACACCTCTGCTTTAAGAAAAACGCAAAAGTCATAAAGGTATTCAAATGCAATGATTTGCGATGACATTTCTGTTGTCTATTATCTTTCCCATTACCTCTTTGATAAAATATTTTGGTTTCCAAAGTGTGTTGCTAGTTGTTCGTTGCTTCTCCTCTTTTCGCTGCCTCTCCTCAAGGAAGTACTTATGTTCGGTTGCCACATCAATGTTACCTTCCTTCAAGGCAGCAGTAACATGTTGCCATAAATGCCTTAGATAGAGAAAGAATGAGAAGGCTTGATTTGAAAGCAAACCTGTTGTAAAAGAGCTGTAGTCTTGCCTGTTGGTTTGCATGAAAGGAAACTCATTGATGAAGTCCACTAAAGCCCTGAGGAGATACGATCAAGCCATAGCTGCCAGCGTGGAAACACTTTTTCAGAAAAGTACAACTAAGCACAGCACTCCAACAACTTTGTAAAAAAATGGGGGGCAAGCTTCGTATGAAAAGCAAGCTTTATAAAAGTGTACTAATTTTTAATGTTAATAAAATTAAATATTAGTAATAAGTTGGTAATATTAATTTTACATTGCAGTAGCTGATAATCTAGTATTATATGATTGGATTTCTGCTTATTACAATTTTATTTACTTACTTAGGACGTATATATGGATGCCTATTTTACACATGTATCTGGGCAGCTAACAATGGAAAACAAAAGCATTTAGTTCTCTAAAGCACTTTTTCTTTTCTTTTTCTTTGAACCAAAATGTTTTGGAGTAGATACTGACTCAAGAGATTTCTACAACTTTTCCCAAAACTATTCTTTTCCAAAAGTTTTTTTGAGGATCAAGGCATGACCCTCAGATTTGCCATCTGGAGCACCTAATAAAAATAGGGGACATGAATGTAAGAATAAACAAAGTCTTATATTTGCTTGCTCCAATCAGAGCATTTACAAACTATTCTGTATACTGTTGATTAAAATGAACTACAGGAAATTATTAAAAACCATAAAGAATATGATATTGAAAACATATCACTAAAAAAGGCTAAACTTATCAATTGTCTTGTTTGTAAATTTGTTCTCTCTGGAAACCCCATACAATTTTTTGACATCTTTTATATGGCTCAATTTATTCCATAGCAATTAATTAAAAATATTTTAAATTCACTTACAATTAGTTTAGCATGCTCTTATGTATTTTTGAATTCCTTATGAGTTGTCCTTACTCATAAGAAAATCCACAGGAAAGTAACACTGAGCCCTTTTGGCCTAGACCCGTGATGGCGAACCTATGGCACGCATGCCACAGGTGGCACGCAGAGCCATATCTGAGGGCACGCGAGGCGTTGCCCTATGTCAGCTCCAGTGCACATGCACGTGCTGGCCAGCTGATTTTAGGCCTTGGGGAAAGCCGTTTTCGCCCTCCCCAGGCTTCAGAGTTGCTTCTCTGAAGCCTCTGGAGTGCGAAAAACGGCCCAACAGGCAAACCAGAAGTCCGTTTTTCCGAACTCCGGTTTGCCTGTTGGGCCATTTTTCACACTCCAGAGGCTTCAGGGAAGCCTGAGGGTGAAAAACAGCCCAACGGGGGGGGGGGGGACATGCACGGGGATGCGTGCATGCACACTGTGGCACACATGGGGGGTTGTGTGCCGGCACGCACGCGGGCTAGGACGTGCGTGCACTCCCATTTTTGGCACACAAGAAGAAAAAGGTTCGCCATCACTGGCCTAGACCATAGAAAATTCTCAATACCATTCAGCATGCTGCAATTGCGTCTATCTGGCAAAACCATGTGCTTAGAAAAATCTTTTTAAAAATCTTTTAGAAAAATGCTATTTACAAAGAAACCCACTCTTTGATTAGCAGTTGCCTTAAATATAATTTAAAAAGATGAGATTTCACCAAAATAATTCCACCTTGATTCAAAGGGGCCTTGTTTTGATATTGGTCTGATCTTCTTCCGGATTATGGGTAATTTGGTGGCATCAATTACTTTGGTATCACCATTGCTATATGTGAATTCGAGAATGCCATTCCACTCTCCTTGTGCTTTACACACTATGGTATTGGTTGGATTATGCTTCACCTCTGCTGTAACCCTAGTATAAATAATAAAGGTTTAAGATTACTGACATTTGAATATACCCTAAATATATCACCATTACAACATTCAGAAAAATGGGCTTATTATGATTTTGCTTTTTAAAAATGTATGTCAGATGTACTTTTGAAGTAGACAGCATTCTTGATATAAGTTTAGTATGATTTAACTTAAATTAAAAAAAACAAATCTTCATTCCAAAATATTGATTGTATTGATCTGATGCAATGGAGAACACAGAACAATGAATTTCACACTTCACTGTATTCTGATTCAAATGTGTCTTTACTTCAAATCCATGCACATTTATATATAAAAAGTTATTTATATATTTAAAAAGTCACAATCAATTGCAGAATTGTAAACAATAAACAGTAGACCAATCAATATTTTGTGCCTTACTATTTTCATAGATTAATCCAAGGAGAGCAAAACTTAGTTTTGATACCTGTGTAGTTTTCCTCCATAAAATGGCTTGGTGTGGAATGTTACCGTAGCAGAGTAACCACTCTTGGCACAGTGAATATTGACTTTGCCTCCAAGCTCCACCCAAGGAATAGTAAGTATTGAACGTGCATAGGCACAAGGCAATGTGAATATATATTCCTCCCCATGTTCCAAGAGATAAAGAATGCCTATGGATATGAAGGGAGAAAAAGAGATTAGCATTCAAAGATTTGGAGAAGCATGATCATTGTTAAAATGTATGCTTAAACAAAACAGTTTGAAAAAGATGAAATATTAATCTTCCTTGTAACTTCTTTCGAGAGGAAAGAATGCAAAGACTGGTGCAGGTAATGATAATGAATTTTTGCAATTGAGCTTTTGTTGAATCAACTTTAGCTATTGGGCTAGCCATTCATTCACATTACTACAATGAATGGCGGTTACATGGATTTGCTGATTAATAGGACAGCCTTGGAATTTTGTCTATCATGATCTGAATATAACATTTTATAATCATATAAATATCTATGATTAGGATGCAATATTGTACATGACATAGGACAGAGACGGACAACTTATATAAATATCTAAAGACCACCAGCTTGTCCATCCTTACAATAGGAAATTCAAAGGAGATATCTTGAATATTAGAATCAACTTAACAAATGAGAGATACTGTCAATCCTATAGGGCTCATTAATCTCAGAAGGTGCCGCTGGTTACTTAAAGGCTGTCCTTCTGTGAGGTATTAGAAAATTTCATCTTTTCCCCTTTGCAAACTATAAATGAAATTACTCCCTTATACTACTTGGAGGACCCTGAATAGATTGAAAGTTAGAGTGCCTAAATGTAAAATCAATATGCTCAAGTGGAGATTCTTAGCAGATAACAATGCTATGTGAATGTGGAGAGACAGGGAGCCTAACACATCTGATGTGTCGGCTACTACCAAAAATATGTACCAATAATGACTTATTTTTGGACAACGACAAAGCCAAGAAGATGGCATATTCTAGCAGTTTAAAGTTTGATCTAGACACAGGAAGAAAAGGAATATAACAGGAGGTGCACTATATAAAAGAAATAATTACAGTACACCTTTATAGAAATGCAACAGAATAATGGTGAAAACCTTGAATACATTTGGATTAATATAAAAGGAAAAAAGAATGACATTGCCATGGGTGCATGCTACAAACCACCCAACCAGAGGAAATAGATGAAATATTAGCTAATCAGTTAGCCACAATGTGCACAAAATACACCACAATAATAATGGGACATTATAACTATCCTGACATCAACTGGGAGACAAACTCTACATCTAATGGAATATCAAATAGGTTCCTGACAAACCTAGCAGACAATTTTGTCTACGAAAAGATAGAGAAGGGAGCTAGAGGGTCAGCCACATTGGACTTAATTTTCACTAACAGAGATGAAATGATAGAAGCAGTCAAAGTTATAGGAACCTTAAGTGACAATGATCATGCAATACCAGAAGTCAACATAATGCAAGCTTAAGCAATAAAACAAAGTCAAACTAGAGTCGTGGACTTCAAGAGAGCTGATTTCAATAAACTTAAGAGAGTGCTTGGAAGGGATTCCATGAATGAAAATCCTCAAGAGAAAAACAAACTTCATGGGAAATTTTGAAAAGTGAGATAAAAATAATAGAAGCAGCTTTTTTCAATATGTAAAAAAGCAAGAAAAAAAAACCAAGGAAACAATCAGTCCACTAATGGGAGAAGATGGCAAGGATAAGAAGCAATGGATTGAAACTAGTTCAAGGAGAGATCCAACCTAGAAATAAGGAGAAATTTCCTGAAAGTTAGAGCAATTAATCAGTGGAGTTGTGAATACTCCATCACTGGAGGTTTTTAAGTGAGATTGGACAATCATTTGTGAGAAATGGTATAGGGTAGGGGCAACCTTGAGCTGTGGACCGGTACCAGTCTGCAGTCCATTGAAAACTGGGTTGTACAAATAATAGGCAAATATGCGAAGCTTCATTTGCATCTGAGAGGGAGCTAGGCTGCACCAAGGGCGGGTTGCTCTCTTACCTTGCTACCAGTGCGCTGCGCGCGCATCACCACATTTCATGCGCGCCCCCTTGTGCGATTTTGCTTCCACGCATGCGCAGAAGCAAAATCTCACTGAAATCTCATGCGTGTGTGCTTCCCCTCGTGAGATTTCGACGCAGATTTGCTTCCGCGCATGCGCGGAAGCAAAAAATCGCCGAAAAATTCACGAAAAAAGATGGCAGCTCCTAGGGACCAGCAACCAACCGCACCAGGTCGGTAACCTCTTGGTGATGTCACCAGCCTGCCGCTACCGGTGCGATAGAGTGGACCGCACCGGTAGGAACCCACCACTGGGCTGCACACACAAAACCATCCCCTCCCCCTGCTGTGGCCACCGCTGCTGCTGCCAGTCTGTGGAGCCAGAACGGTTGGGGGCCGCTAGTATAAGTTCTCCTATTTGAGCAGGGGGTTGAACCAGTCTCCAAGGTCCCTTCCAATTCTGTTACTACATTCTCTATAATGTTTCACATACAGTATATACACATTTTCTTAGCATTGAATATTAACACAAACTATACATCTTATTCACTAACAAAACAAAGCACAAATCAATACTTATCCATCCCCCCCCCCTTTTCTGACCATACATTCAATATATTGCCACTCAACCCTTATCTAAAAAGCATTTCTACTAATTTTTGTGTTTGGAGGCTGAACACTGCATTAAATGCTTAGTGCTTTTATTCCAAGTAAACTGTGGGAAGGGTGGAATAATAAGAAATCTTCAGGTTTTCCTTTAATTCTTTTTAATAAATAAGCATGCTATATAAAATATAATATGTTTGTGACACTTCTTACCTTCACCTACCATAGAAACACCTACAGACATCCCCATGAATTTGCTTTTGGTCCATACATGAACGTTCACACACACTTTCTTCTCTTTGCACTCGCAGTAAAAACTGGTTACTGGTGGATGATGGGACACTTGTTCAGCTACAAATCTCAGCCTATAACATTCCGATGAAGCTTGGCCCTTGAGACCAGAAGAAGGAGTGTTTGCTCTTAGTGGTTTTACTTTGTCCTTAGGCACATTCCAAGAGCAATGAAATGTTTCTCCAATTATTGGATTATATGGCTTCTTGGCAACAATTCCTTTTCGCCCCTCATGAAAGGCTGTCAAATAGTATTCCACAAAGGAGATGATTCTTTCCTCAGGCGTGGATCCACATGAAATTGCTAAAAATAGGTCTGGATGGGCCAAGAAGTTTGCAAACATCTCCAGCAGAGACCTCTTCTCTAAAATAAAGGCTGGAAGAGTTACCTATATTGAACACAGTAAAAAGAAAGTAATCATTTCATCAAAACTGCATGAGGCTAGCATGCTAGATCAAGCTAGCAGCAATTCTTTGCAGAATGCAAACATCAATCTTTTTTCCCCTTTTCAGAATTCAAGAATAAAGACAAAAGAACAGCTCCTGTGTTATAACTAGTCAATTAGCAAATCAGTCTATTTCTCCAAACCTTACTAGACCTTCAAGTAACAAAATTATATTTATTTATTTATTTGTTATTTATTTATTTATTTATTTATTTATTTATTTATTTATTTATTTATTTATTTATTTATTTATTTATTTATTTATTTATTTATTTATTTATTTGGCATATATATATATATACATACATAAACACAGACACACACACACACACACACACACCATACATACATGGGGGAGACATCAGATATAAATCGTCTCAAAACTCACCCCGCCTGCAGAAAAAGCCATGTCTTAATGGCTTTTCGGAAGGCCAGTAAAGTGGGGATGATTCGGATCTCTGGGGGAAGTTGGTTCCAGAGAGCAGGGGCCCCTACAGAGAAGGCCCTCCCCCTGGGCCCCGCCAGTCGGCACTGTTTGGCTGACGGGACCTGGAGGAGACACACTCTGTGGGCCCTAACCAGTCGAAGGGAAGAATGAGGCAGAATGCAGTCCCGGAGATAGCCTGGTCCTAAGCCATGTAGGGCTTTAAAGATGATGATCAGCACCTTGAATTGTACCTGGAGACCAATGGGCAGCCAATGCAGCTGGCGGAGTATAGGTGTTACGTGGGTGTACCTTGAAACACCCACCACAGCACACGCAGCTGCATTTTGCACCAGTTGAAGTCTCTGAATACTCAAGGGCAGCCCCATGTAGAGCGCATTGCAGTAGTCCAATCGAGAGGTGACAAGGGCGTGAGTGACCGTGAGTAGAGCCTCCTTCTCCAAGTATGGCCGCAATTGGTGCACCAGGCGAACCTGTGCAAAAGCCCCCCTAGCCACAGCTGCAAGATGTTGGTCTAATTTTAGCTGTGGATCTAGGAGGACTCCCAAATTGCGAACCCGTTCTGAGGGAGTTAATTTTTCTCCCTCAAGAACCAAGGAGGGACAGTCGATATAGTCCTTTGGAGGCAATATCCAGAGCCACTCAGTCTTGTCAGGGTTGAGTCTGAGTCTGTTCCTCCCCATCCAGGTCCTAACGTCGTCCAGGCACTGGCACATCACATCAATCGCCTCCCTGAATTTAGACGGGGTGGTGATGTACAGCTGGGTGTCATCAGCGTACTGTTGGAAACGCACCCCATGTCTACGGATGATCTCCCCCAGCGGTTTCATGTAAATGTTAAACAGGATGGGTGAGAGGACCGAACCCTGAGGCACCCCATAAGTCAGGGGCCTAGGACACAACCTCTGCCCACCTGCTAACACCGACTGCATCCTGTCAGCGAGATAGGAGGAGAACCACCGCAAAATGGTGCCTCCCACTCCCAACTCGCCGAGACGATGCAGAAGGATACCATGGTCGATGGTATCAAAAGCCGCTGAGAGGTCAAGTAGCACCAGGATGGAGGAATTTCCCCCATCCCGGGCTCGCCAGAGATCATCCATCAGGGCGACCAAGGCGGTTTCTGTGCTGTAACCGCGCCTGAAACCCGACTGATAGGAATCTAGATGATCAGTTTCTTCCAATAACCGAAGGAGCTGAAAAGCTACCACCTTCTCCACAACTTTACCTATAAAAGGCAAGTTGGAGACCGGATGAAAGTTCTTCAAATCCGCTGGATCCAGGGAAGGCTTCTTGACGAGAGGTCTCACCACCGCAACTTTTAACGGTTGCGATACGGAACCCTCCCTCAAAGAAGCATTGACAACCACCTGGATCCAGCCGTGTGCCACCTCTCTGCTGGCCGAAACCAACCAGGAGGGACACGGGTCCAATAAACAGGTGGCAGAGCTCATCGCCCCCACAGCCTTGTCCACGTCCTCAGGAGAAACAGGCTCAAACTCCTCCTACAGTGCTGGACCAAGACTTGCCCGTCAACTCAATGGACTCTGCCCAGCTAGAGTCCAGGTTCAACCGAATCCGAGCGACTTTATCCATCAGAAACTGCGAGTATTCCTCAGCTCTACCTTGCAAGTGTTCCTCGCTCCCCCCTTTTGCAAGGAGAGCGTGAGTCACCCTAAACAAGGCGGCTGGACGAGAATCTGCGGACACAATAAGAGCGGAAAAATGAGATCGTTTCGCCGCCCTTATCGCCACTAAATCAGACTTAATAAAAGTTCTTAAAAGTGTTCGATCGGACTCGATTTTACTGGCTCTCCAGCGTCGCTCCAGATGTCTCTAGTGGCGTTTCATCTCCCGGAGCTCCTCGGTAAACCAGGGAGCTTTCCGGGATCCACTGCTGCGGAGAGGTCGCAAAGCTGCAATCCGATCTAATGCCCCTGCTCCCACGATGTTCCAGGCAGCCACCAGGGCCTCAGACGAATTGTGTACCAGGGTTTCAGGTATTTTCCCCAAGTTCCCTCTGGAATCCTTCCAGCTCCATTAGGAGCCTGGGGCGGAACCACCTAAT
Source organism: Diadophis punctatus similis (assembly GCA_023053685.1). Lineage (NCBI taxonomy): Eukaryota > Metazoa > Chordata > Lepidosauria > Squamata > Dipsadidae > Diadophis > Diadophis punctatus. The sequence continues at coordinate 2,484,652 of JALIGW010000007.1, read as the reverse complement.
CGGTCCCGCCTCCCTGCGGGGGAGGAGTGGGGCTGCGAAATTCAACCTAAGTAGGAAATTATCTGACCATGACAACGGGGTGGTGACTATATCCCCTGTCTTCAGATCATCTCTCCACTGCCCCGAAAGAAACATTAGGTCAAGCGTGTGGCCTCCCTCATGAGTCAGACCCTGGATTACTTGGGTCAGGTCCATGGTTGTCATGGAATCCATGAACTCCTGAGCTGCACCAGAGGTTTCGCCAGCCGAAGGCAGATTAAAGTCCCCCAGCACCATAAGCCTGGGGAACTCCACCGCCAGGCCGGCTATCGCCTCAAGCAGCTCAGGCAGGGCCTTAGTAACATAGCTGGGAGGCAGGTATGCTAACAAAAGGCCCACCTGGACCCCTAAGTCCAACTTCAGAAGGAGTGTCTCACACCCGACAGTCTCCGGGCAGGGATCCTATGAGGATGCAGACTTCGGCGCGTTATAATAGCCACTCCTCCCCCCCCTTCCCTGGGGTCGTGAATGATGCTGCACTGAGAACCCGTCTGGGCATATCTCGGAGAGGGCTACTCCCCCCTCCTGGCCCAGCCAGGTCTCAGTTATACACACCAGGTCCGCCCCCTCCTCAGTGATTAAATCACATATCACGGGGGCTTTGTTGATAATTGACCTGGCATTCAGCAGCAGCATCCTGAGCCCAGGGCCCTGAAAACCCTGGTTGCCAGGTATTCGGGTTGAGCAAGATGGAACCGCATCAAAGGGGCCGGAACAAGGGGTCGCTTGTAGACAGCGAGGTCTTATTCCCCGAGAGCGGCCCACCCCTCTGCTCCCGCCATACCTGCCTCTCCTCATCATGACCGAGATATTCTGGCTCTCTAACCCCCCAGAGATCCCCCCCCAAGCTGGCCTTCGTCCCTCCCTGCAGGTCATCCATACCATTCATACTGAGCTGGGTGAAATAGTCCAGTCCCCCTTTGCTTCTGTTTCCACACTCAGCGTCGGGGGATCCAGCCCCAATCTCCGGCTCACTCATTCTGTCTAATCATACATCATATAAAAAACCTACACACTCCTATTCCCCAATAATCATACCTTCATGTTCTCCAATCACAACACATTCATAACCCAAATCACACATACCCATCCCCCCAGGGTGGAATATCACAATAAAAGAGCTAAAATGGATGCTGTAAACATAGGTATACATACAAAACATATACAAACAGCCTCCAGCCCAGCCAAGGTAAGTTCTTAATCCTTGGCACCTGTAGGCCTAAAGTAGATCTTGATGGTTCCACGATCTCTCAATAGTAGTCTACCATTATCCCCCCCCCCCCGATGTTGGTAATAATGGAGCTCTTCTCAGAAGTGGCACCGGAATATAAAGTTATCTTTGTAAACTGACCCAGTAATTTCCCAAGTAGAGCCAAAGTATCTGGATAAGTTATTTTATTTTTCCCATTGTTCGTCACGTTAATCGTCCCCCCGCTGAAGTTGTTGTCTGGCTGATGTAATCGGGGATCTCATACGAAGAGCCTGGCGAGAAGATAGGGCCATGTCAGCCCAGAAAGGTCTCACAGCCACATTTGCAATGCTAATAACTGCTAAGTTCAGCAGAAGGTATTGCTGTGGCCTCACATGGGGGAAAAAGCAGCATGACAAGGTCTTACCGTCTGGCAAAAAGCCGAGGTCGCGCTAGCCAAAGACAGCCTCATGGCCACACCAGCCGTTAGATTAAACAGAAAATGTCGCTGTGTCCTCATGCGGTGCATTATTCATACAAAGGCTCGTTGCAGCTGCAAAGCTCATAAAAGCGTCCGGCAAGAGCCACCATCATGATCAGTGTGAAATAGGTCGCATCTAGGGCAGAGGGGGGTTGCTGGGAGTCCAAATCGAAGTAGGGTCTGCAAGAGTAGCTGCAGATGTAATCGTCTCCGCAGTAATTGGTGATCGCTGAGATGGCAATTATCACCCGACTGGCCAGCGTTCTTCCACAGCCGGAAATCAAGCAGCAAACAATCCATGCAGAGAACGCCGAAGGAAACCCCCATCAAATTACGGCAGGCATCCAAAAACAGCCAGCATCTCCTCATTCCGGACCGTCTCCGTACCCAGCAGATCGCTCACTTCCCACTGCCCCGTCCAGCAACTCAACAATTTTCTCGGTGCAGTGCTTTCTTTGCTTTCTTTGCTTTTTAGTTTTAGTCTGGCGAGCCCTACGGCGCCGAAGCCGCCATCATGGCGTTTCCCGAGCCTGGAGCCTCCAGGACTTCCCAGTCCTCGCCTCAGGTCATACCTTCCCTCCGAAGCCTCTGGGAAGTGTCTCAGATCTTCCTTTATTGTCAGAACACCGAGCAGATGAAATAACTCGGGTTGGACCCCTGGAATTCCAAAAGTTTGGGTTCGGGGGGGGCGGAGGTCTGTCTTTCTCCAGCCTTCCGCTGTAGCTCCACCCCGGAGCTTTATTTATTCAAACTGCTTATTTTTTTCTCACTATTTTCCACTTAAGTAGCGAATTAGACAACTACAGGTAGTCCTCAACTTAAAACAGTTCATTTCGTTACCATTCAAAATTGACATGACCATTTTTCACACTTACGACCAGTTGCAGCATCTCCATGGTCACATAATCAAAATTCAGATGCTTGGCAAGTGGGTCATAATTATGACGGTTGCAATGTCTTGGGGTCATGTGATCCCCTTTTGCAACCTTCTGACAAGCAAAGTCAATGGGAATCCAGATTCACTTAACAATCATGTTACTAATTTAACAAATGCAATGATTCATTTAACAAGAAAGGTCGTAAAATGGGGCAAATCAACTTAACAAAAGTCTCACTTAGCAACATAAATGTTGGGCTCAAGTGTGGTCATAACTCAAGAACTACCTGTAATGAATTATTCTTAGATAAAGGAGAATATTTATGGCTCAGGGTTAAATGACAGGTCTTTGGTAGTTTCTGAGCTTGGTTGTTTTCTTGCAGATGTTTCATTATGCAAACTAGATAACATAATCACTGCTGAGCACTGATGATGTTACCTAGTTTGGGTAATGAAACGTCTGCAAGAAAACAACCAAGCTCAAAAAATAGCAAGAATTAGACAACTGTTCACTGATTGCATTTATAATTGTGCAAAGTAACAGAGCAGCTTGATTTAAGTTAATTAAATCCCAGAAGAACCTGCCAATTCCAGCAGGTTGGCAGGATGGATGTTTTCAAGAAATCTGTTTATCAAAGAATGGCAAACAGGTGCAGTGTTTCATTACTGAGAAAAAATAAGTTGATTGTAATAGTCACAGGGGTCTCCAACCTTTCCAAGTTGGGGGGGGGGGAGGAGATTGTTCCGCATAAGCAGCGAGTGTGCAGACTTGCACAGCTCCATATACACAAGCGGCAGGTGCATGCACCCGCACAAAGGAAGCTTCCCACTCAAGCACAAGAGTCTGCCATTTGCGCAAATGGAGTTTCCCATGGTTGCACAAGCACCTGCTGCTCGCGCAAGTGGAGCTGCGGGCAGTGCGCCCACCACTTGCGCGGACCAGTTCCAAACAGGCCACGGCCCAGATGTTGGGAATCCCTGGCTTAGATTATTCAGTTTGTTCAATTACAAGTTAAGCATAGTCTTTTTAAAATAAATAGAATGTCAGGGTTCCAACTGATGCCCTAATTAAATCATGAGCCTCGAACCAAGCTTCAAAAGAAATCCAGTTATTTATTAGGAGCTTCATGTCGACATGTTCCAAGTGAAGCCAACTCTGACCTCACTTAATTCATGCCCTGGCTCTGACCCTGTTTCCCCCTCCCCCCAAGGTGTGTCATCAGTCACATTCCCCAACAAAGCAATTTCACGGGTTGTAGAGTCCCTCCCTCCGGCCACTGTGAGTATCCATGGAGATGGCCTTGACATAGAGATGGCTGGAATGTACTTTTGTTTTGACTGAAGTGCGATTCCTTCGCTGCAGCTATGAGGTTCGGTTCCCCATCTCCCTGCCTATGGCAACTTGAGAGCAACTCAGGACTGCTTCGCGAGCTGACATAGTGATTCAGCTAATTTGGAGTTACTATACTTTCAGATTTAAAAAAAATCAAATTATTATCAAAGAAAATATTAATAAGCACATAATTAATTAGCTTGGTATATTTAAATATTAGTGAGATAATTAAAATTATTAATTCTCACTCTATTGCTATCATATTATTCATTCTGACTGAGATGTTTTCCATACTGTCTTCAATTAGCTAATAATATTTAAATATTATTTTATTCCAGCATGTTTAAGCAAAATTACACATTTCATTTGTACCTCTACTTCAAATAGCCCTTTCCTATTAAATTCATTATATGAGATCAAGCCTACAAGCTCTTTCTTTTCATGCATCAGGAAAGTGGTCTCAAGCACATTCAAGGGAACAGACCAATGTAATTAGAGTTTTTTTCAGTACCCTATTATTAATGCACAGATTAAATACTGGGCTCATTGTTCTTTATCGCTTACATTCTAATATATAAGACATTTTCCCAACAGTCTCAAAACTAAAACATTTTAAAATACATGAAAACTAGACAAAATAAATGTTAATATTTCATACTGTATATAAATAGCTAATGTAGAAGAAAATTACATGAGTAGTCAATAGGCAGACTGGTTAATCACAGCTAACAATTCCACTTGGTTGCCACTATAGCAGCTCTTACTGATTGGAAAGATACATATGTGATCATTAGCACAAACAGAAAGATATCCCAGTCTCGAGTCCTCTCGCATTTGCTAAGTATTGAGGAAAAGGAATCTTTTTTGAATTTATTCAAGTTCTAATTAATGTACATTTATCTCATTGTTTCTGTTTTTGGCACAAAGAGAGAACATTAGTATTCAAAGAATCCACCCCAGAGTACATTTTCACAAGCTTGGTTTCTGGCTCAAAGAATTGGGGTGTGTGGAAATTTTGATGCAAGGTAATGATTTTGATTGTGTGTGAAGGATGACCACATTTACCTAACCCTGAGTTCTTGTCTTCTATATAGATCAGATTTAGATTGTTTTCAAAGGTTCAAGTTCACTTCGTCTCTGGATAAATTTCTGTTCTATATATCTTGGATGTCTTCAAGCCTCTCCTTGAGAAATCATAGAGGCTTAAAAACAATGTTCTACATCAGTGAAAATGGTTAATTTGAGTGATCTGACTTTCTAATAAAACAAACTGTTATTAGTTTAATTAACCTTCTCGTGGCTTTGACCAATCTTCCTTCACTATAAATTTAAATGTTTGGTTATACATTATTGGTGATCCAAAGGGTTAAAATAAAATTTTAATTTTCACATGCCTAGCAAGCTGAAAAGATATAAAGTACATATGGAACACTTACACTATATAAGTGTATATATTAACAATGAGAGAATTATAAAAAGCTACAAAGTTAGAAGTTTATTCTATAGAAAAACAGTTTTCTTCATTTCCCACAAATGTGTTTCATTACTTTGTTTTTAAAAAAAGCAGAATTCCAACAATCTAGTTTAGCATTTTCTCTTACATTTTTTCCTAGAAGTGGATATATCTCAATAGCAAAGATCCAGCTACTTCCCAAGAGCAACTAGAAACACATACAGTATACCAGAAATATTTTAAAAGCCAGTTTTGATTCTAGGACTGTGAATTATGAAGAATGGTTACTTTCACATTATAATGAGACTGAATGTAAAAGCTTTCTGTCCCTGAAAAATACATTACCTGTTTAAAAAGTTAGGGTTTTGTATATATGCAATTGAAGCAAAAATTTGGAAAGCAGTAAACATCATGATAGCAAGTATCACAGATACGGGGTAAAGTCACAAAAAAGGTTGAAACACACATACCCTAGTTAGATCCATCCCAAGTTTCAGTTGTGAGATAATATGAAGGATTATACTATGCTGGTCATCCAAGTTTCCTAAATCATCCTCTTCATTGTCTTCAGTGTCTGTCAACTCATCCTCAATCAGAATCACTTCACGAGTTGTATGCTAAAAAATAGAATATAATTAGTATTCTGGACATAAATAGAACAATATGGCATATTCAAATAAGCTTATTGTGGCATTTATTTATTTATTTATTAGTGACATTTATATACCGCCTCACAGTGCAAGCACTCTCTAAGCGATTTACACTATTAAGCAATGTATATTTATATTGCCCCCAACAATCTGGGTCCTCATTTTACCTACCTCGGAAGGATGGAAGGCTGAGTCAACCATGAGCCAGTGAGATTTGAACCGCTGACCTGCGGATCACAGTCAGCTAAAGTGGCTTGCAGTACCCCACTCTAACTGCTGCGCCACCTCGGCTCTTTAAAAACACTATGATTACTTCTAAAAAGTCATACAAAACTTACTGATTAGCACAGACCTGATGCTTTCTATATGTATGGAATGGGACTACAATATGTTGACCAAAAATTTTAGAAACTGTAATTCCGACACATTTGTGAGAGCACTAACCTCAGGAAAGCTTAATTTAAAATGTCAAACAATATTAATAGGTTCTACGCAATAGGGATTAAAAGGAATAATCAGAATGAATCTGAGCTTTACTAATAAAATAAGCAAACCTCTAAAATAAATAATTGTATTCATATCAGTAAGTATACTGGTAAATATATTCTTCTCCTTCTAAATTATCTGGAAACTATGGAAACTAACTATGAAATTAATATATAAAGAATCAAATACCATAAATAATAAAAAATGAGTTTGTTATATTTTCTTTAAAAAGAAACTCTTTCAGTTGTGTTAAAAATAGATCAATACCAGGCATAAGATTGTAATGTACTCTTTTGTCTTATGTTGAAAATAATGGCAAATGCGTATCTATTCATTTTTCACAAGCACAAGCTAATGTTTCAGATACAATGCTATGTTAATTACTTTAAGAAGTCAAACATAACATTTGTCATCAAATAGCAATAAATGTTATTTAAAAGTAAGTCTAATTTTATAAATTTGAAATTTCCATTCCAGGATCAGAATCATTATTCAGAAGTATTCAAGCCATCAATTATTTGATTGTCCAGCTTGGTCTTGGGTAGGTTGACAGAATAAGCACATTCCTAAAACTACTATAATAAATCTAGTACATGGGATATTTTGCTGCTCCTACATTTGTTAAAAATGCAATGATTCCATTGTAGCAACTCTTTTTGAAACTGAACAAACACACAATTTAAAGGAGATTTACCATCTACATTTTACCAGACAATCAGGCACTATTATAAATCTGAAGCAATTATATTAAATGCAAGTCACTTCCATAAATCACTGTGTAAAAATAAACTACCACTGAAAAATAATAGGATTCTAAATGTTACAGGAACTCCACATATTCATTTAAAATGAATGAGTTGCTTGACAGTGAAATGGGCAGCATATAAATTTAATAAACAAACAAAAAACAACCAAATTAATAAATAAAATAAAATTATTACAGTGTTTCTCAACCTTGGCAACTTTCAGAAGCATTGACTTTAACTCCCAGAATTCCCAGCCATCATGGGGAATCGGTATGGCTGGCTAGAGGATTCTGGGAGTTAAAGTCCACACTTCCAAAAGCTCCCAAGGTTAAGAACAGTGTGTTAATATCTCACTTGAAAAGTAATTACAAAAATGTAAATGATAGAATTTTAAAAAATGATGTGTAAAGATATTAAGTGAAGAAAGGGAGAATACGGCTTAAAATTAAAAGGTATAAGAGATAATGAACTGTTTTGGAAGTTAAGCTATAGCGGTTAATTTGAGAAAAAATTAAAAAATCAATTGGTGGTAGACCTAGGAGACAAAACTTCCAAAACTTTGGAAGAGGCAGCATTAGATTGATAGCATATACCCAGAGTATACCCATTTCTACATGTATAGAAATGATATAAAGACAATATTTTAAAAGAGACACTGAAAGTTTAAAAATGTATGGAATATGCTATCAGTCTAATAAATACGAGAAGAATAAGAATCACTCAGGGAAAGGGAAAGAGAGAGAAAGAGGAAGTAGAAAGTGAAGGGAGAAGAGAAGGAGTGGAGGGAAGTTGAAGGGTGAGAGAAGGAGTAAGAAGGTAGATGGAGGAGGAGGAGATAGAGGGAGGGGAGTGTGAAGAAAAGAAGAAAAACAGACTGATAAATAACAGCAAAGAATAGGTGCAATAATAGGATATTGAATTTTGATTGATTGAATACAAATGTAGGAGCCCTGCCCCGGAGATTGTCGGGTGTGAGACTCTCCTTCTGAAGTTGGACTTAGGGGTTCAGGTGGGCCTTTTGTTAGCGTACCTGCCTCCCAGCTGCGTTACTAAGGCCCTGCCTGTGCTGCTCGAGCCGGTAGCGGGGCTGGCGGTGGAGTTCCCCAGGCTTATGGTGCTGGGGGACTTTAACCTGCCTTCAGCCGGCGAAGCCTCAGACGCAGCCCAGGAGTTCATGGACACCATGACAACCATGGACCTGACCCAAGTAATCCAGGATCTGGCTCATGAGGGAGGTCATACGCTTGACCTAGTGTTTCTCTCGGGGAAGTGGAGAGATGATCCAAGTTAGGGGATATAGCCATCTCCCCGTTGTCGTGGTCAGATCACTTCCTATTGAGGTTGGATTTCACAGCCCCACTCCTCCAGGGGTGTCAAGGCCCGCTTAGATCCGGCCTGCGGGGCTGGCCTGGAAATAGCAAAGAACTGGCCTGTGGTGGTGCCTCTGTTAGCAAAAATAGGGTGCGAGGGGGCTGCATGCGCCCCTCCCTTGTGGCCCATTTTCAGCCTGGATGGTCCCCTGCAGCACTCTGCCAGGCCAAAATGGAGCCTCCGTGGGCTGCAACCAGCCCTCCAAGGCTCCGTTTGGCGCTCCCCGGCTTGTTACAGGCTGAAATGGAGCCTCCATGGGCTGGATCCATCCCTCCAAGATTGTTTGGCCCTCCTCGGGCCTCCACCGGCCTGTTACAGGCCGAGATGGAGCCTCCATGGGCCGGATCCATCTCTCCACAGACTCTGCCTGCTTTGCTAGCATCCTGGATTTCACTTACTCCTCCCCACCCCATTTACCATGGCTTTACTGTATTTACTTTTCAAAGAACTCCAGAAGAGGCTGACCCACGTGGCAGAGAAGCCGAAGTCTTTTATTCAGAAGCCCATGAAGTTGTAAGAAAGTGAGATGTAAGGAAAACAGCTTTCCCCATCTGAATAAAAGACTGGCTTCTCTGCCATGAGGGCCAGCAGGCTTAGTTTGGGCCCAGTCTGGCCAGCAACAAGCAGCTTGCTGCTTGCTGCTGACTGGTCAGTTCGAATGAGCAGCTTCAGGGATTGGGGCGTGGTAGCCAATCAACAAGGGGCTTGCAGTTCAGCCGGCTGAGACAAAGGAAGTAAGCTGCTCGTTCATTGTCTGCTGCTGAAGCCTCAATCCCTGAAGCTGTCCTGAAGCAGGAGGCCTTTTCTACTACCAGAGGCCTGCTGGCCCCATGGCCCCAAGCTGAAGTCTTTTACTCAGAAGCTGGCGAAAATGTTTTCCTTAAGAGTTCACATTCTTACAGCTTCGCCATCATCTGAATAAAACACTTTGGCTTCTCTGCCAGTGAGTAAGCCTCTTCTGGAGCTCTGGAGCTCTTCAAAATGTAAGTAATCCATGGGAAATGGGGTGGAGAGAATAAGTAGAATCTGGGCTGCTAGCAAAACAGGTCCTGTCTGTGGGGACTCGGTAGGGCAGGATGGGGGGGAAGCAATTGTGGGGACCCCAGGGGACCATGGGATATCTCAGTGGATTGGGGGAAGCCTTGGATGGCCTGCTGCAGCACTAGGTCCTGCATACTCTTCCCCACTCTGAGATACCTCATGTGCATTTAATGACCTGTGCATTTGATTAAAAAATGCATTGGGAAAAGCAGGGAGTGACCACGTTCATTTAACATGATTCAATCAAACGAATCCTCGGGTTACGAAAGTAATTGCAGGCTCTATTATATTCATAACTCAAGGATTACCTGTATAATGTGAGGGGAGGGTCTCAGGGAAGTTCTACCTTAGCACATGGCCACCACAGGTGCTCCCCACCGACACGAGTCCTGTGTCATGCCCACCATGACCACGCCCACCATGACCACAAGTTTGACACCCCTGCGCTGAAAGAACTTTTACTTTTGCTTGCTGTAATGTCCTCCTCTCCACCCTCTTAGAGAATACTTAACAGACCTGGGCATTTTATGGCCTGTAGGCCATATCTGGCCCTTCAGTTGTTCCTGTCCAATGGGGATAGAGTGGCAGTGGGGGCTGGGCAGGGATACAAGGCATGGGGCAGCGGCTCTCCACAACACTTCTAATTTCTTATGCTTCCCCTTGGGGAAAATAATTGCCCACTCCTGTGTTATAATATACCAAAAAAGCTGAAGTTCAGTCTTTGCTGTGAGGGGGAAATTGAAACTGTAGATCATGTGGGTCATGTGTTGGACTGTTGTCTTTAATAAAAATCTACTAAATATGTATATTTCCCCATGTATACCCTGGTAGGCTGGAGACTGATTACTTCAGTCTGTTGCTAGCTAACCAGGTGGCAGGGATTTCAAACAATAGCCTGGTTCTCTGCCAGAGCTATGATTCAATGCAAACAACTCCTGCAAGTGAGGAGATGCTGAGTCTTAACGGAGTTTCCAAAATTCAATATATTTTATCATTCTTTTTTTCCCTCCCTGCCCCCTTTTTTCTCATTTCCTTTTCCTATACGCATACTATTTTATGTTTTATGTTGCTGTTTCTTTATTATAATTGGTTGAACTCTAATTGTATTAATCCCAACTAATCATATTAGGGCTTCTGGCAAAGCTTAGACTTAATGTAAGTTAGCATAGCTTTACATTCCCATTGTGTTTCATACATTCTATTTACTTATGTCTTTTTATAATTTATACTATTTATTTATAGCATTTAGATTATTCTTTGTAAAATTAATTGTAATTCTGCAATCTCACATTTTAATTCATATACTCTACTCTGTAATTTTGCATTAATAATTTTATATTTACTTTATTTTATTCTATCAATATTTTTTATTTCTATTTTAGAACAATGATAATATTGTTTTATACTGGTCAATGAAAAAAATAAAATTGAAAAATGAATTAAAATGTTAGTGGTAAAAGTCTTGAACATGCTTATATTTCTCTTCCTTCTTTTAGTATCTTTTCCTCAAACTTGGATTAAATCTGTATCTATCTATCTATCTATCTATCTATCTATCTATCTATCTATCTATCTATCTATCTATCTATCTATCTATCTATCTATCTATCTATCATCTATTTAGATTCTGGCATCATCAATGTTTGGTGTCAAAATGGTGTCAAAAGGCCAAACAATTTCACAATCCAACAGAATAAGTATAAGAAAAAAAATCAAAGGCTTGCAATATAAATATTTTTAAATGAACATTAAATTTTGTTCCACATGGATCAATGGAGCTCAATGAGATCATGCCAATAAAAGCGAAGTACATCAGTACACAGATTGGATTCAGTGTGTTTACTATAAAAATACACATACAGTATACACACCTAAAAGCAAAAGCTGCATGAGTTGGATATGTCGAGTAGTTCAATTGGAAATATGAATGTGGAAGAATATTCCTCACAGGTCAGTGTTTTGGATGAAACTGTAAAGTACAAGCCAGAACATGGCAGTATCTTGCCACTTGGAAGCAACTGAATGACTCTACTGTGCATTACAACTAGGAAAACTTTATTAGTATTTAATTTTTGCTGCTCACTCAGACAAGTGAGTGAATGTTCCTCTTTCAAATACTTTCAAGGCAGAAGGATCTATATGATGTTATGGACTCTGAAACTGGAAAGAAAGCTATTGGAGAGTTACTGGGCTGTTAGCAAACCTAGGCAATTATGAATAATAAGACTAAACACAGATTAGGTGTTGATTCTGACACTGGGAGTGAGATCCAATTCTTGGCAGAATTTCATGTACTAAAATAAACTGAAAAAAGCAAAGCTGTAGAGGTACAGAGTGGTACAAAGATAATCTTAAAGAAGGGATGCAGGAACCCCTGAGTAAACAGCAATTCAATCTGTGGGAAAGAAGACAGGACGAGAAAGAAACTTAAGATCACGCTGCCTTGTTTGCTATAATAGGGGACACGGGGATATTCTATTAAACTTTAAAGATTCTATTACTATACTCTATAATAATAGAGTTCCAAACATCCAGAAAATGTCTGTTCAATGCTAGGCTGATTGGGAGAGGAGGGGAAGGGGAAGGGGAAGGGGAAGGAAAGTTCTACTTAATTCACTGAACTTCCCATTATCATAAACTTTTATCTTCTTTACAAAAGAATAAAAATGTCACATGGTCAGCTCCACACACCACCAATTGATTACCTAACTGATATCTAGAAGTTATCCTGAGAACCACCACAGACAAACCCCCAGATGTAATCTGATTTAAGGATTTCCACATTTATATATATTAAACATCCATTAGTGAGCAGCAATTTAATAAAATCCAGTAATAACAGCTTTCTTCCATAACAATAATTTGAGCATAGCACTGTCATAGCACAGAATATAGAAATTAGAACTTTTACTCCTGTACAAATTACAAGCTAGGAGTTAATTTTTAAAACATCTAAATTGATTAACAATATAAAAACAGATGAAATAAAATCTATTTAGTTCAATATACTTACAATATTCTTTGCAAACAATACTAGTTTGCTTTGGGTAATTTTACAAACCTTTTGGAATTGTTATATATAAATATATAAAATATATATAAATCATCTTAATGGTTTTGGGCATCATGCTTTCATAATAGAAAATAAAAACAGAAAAATATCTGTGTCACCCTAAAATAACTATGCAAGCAAAGTTATAATAGTAATTTTGCAAGCAAGCTATAAATGTTGCAAGCTATAAATGTTAAAATTAAATTATATAATATTTCTATCAAAAGATGTGTAGTATACTTAATAAAATTTTGCTCTACTTTCAGTTTAACTGACTACTAAATCATTTTCACAAAACACACCTTTCCTGGGAACTTTTTAATTGACTATGCAGATGTTATATTTGATTGGTTCAAATAGCAATAAATTGAGAACAGTACCATCCTGCCAAGTTATTTATTTAGCTGTCAGTTGCAGGGTAACAATATCTCATAAGTATGTTGCCCATAAAGGATTTCATCCAGAGGTGGTATTCAGCCGGTTGCACCGGTTCAGGCAAACCGGTTGTTAACTTTTTGCCCAGTTTGGAGAACTAGCTAATTCAGTGTTGGTGAACCTTTTTGGCACCAAGTGCTGAAACGGGAGCGCGCGCGGGGGGAATCACTGGAAACCAGAAGAGCAGTTCCTCGATGCGCATGTGCGTGCCGGGAAGCTGAGCTTCCCTTTTCCAGCATGCGCATGTGCACCGGTCACCTGGTCTTCTGGTTTCTGTCGCGCATGCGCGCGCAAAGACCAGCTGGCCGGCGCCGGAACCCAGAAGAGCAACAAGCAACGGATTCCAGCTGATTTTCGGCCTTCCGGAGGGCGGGGAGAGGTCATTTTCACCTTCCCAAGGCCTCAAGAAAGTTTCCGGAGCCTGTGGATGACAAAAAACGGACCCAATGGCCCAACCTGAAGTTTGGAAATGAACTTCCGGTTGGGCTGTTGGGCCGTTTTTCACCCTCCCCAGGCTTCAGGAGGCTTTCGTTTTCGAACTTCCGGTTGGGCTGTTGGGTCCATTTTTCACCATCCACAGGGTCCAGAGGCTATCCTGAAGCCTGGGGAAGGCGAAAATGACCTCCCCCCCATCCTCCGGAAGGCCGAAAATCAGCTGGCCAGCTGGAGCTGACATAGGGCAACGCCTCGCGCGCCATAGGTTCGCCGTCACGGATGTAGACAAATGTTAATCTTAGAGTAAGAGTTTGATATATATTTTTAACTTATATCTGTACCAAAGAAAGTTGAAAGTCATTCTTTTTCAGTTTTCCTTCTTTTCCTCTTTCTTTCTTACACTTTCACTCTTTTTCTTTCCTGAGCCTTTTCTTTTTTCAAATCTGTTTTTTATTTGTTTATCCCTTAGCTTTGTATTTTTTTGATGTATGAAGGATCAAATATTCAGCCATTATAATTATACACTCCTTATTTACAGAAATCATATCAAAATTTAGAATGAAATCCACTGGGCGCCATCTCATATAACACAGGCTCTGAGTCCCTCTAACCAAAAAGTGTTTATCGATAGAAGAGAATATTTGTAGCTCAGGGTTGAACTGTGGGTTCCTTGGTGCTCACTGAGCTTGATGGTTTTCTTGCAGATGTTTCATTACCAAACTAGGTAACATCATCAGTACTAGAAGGGAGTGAAGTTTGCTCTTATTTTCATATTATAGTGGCTTACCCTGTGCAGTGTTGATCAGTTGCTTCACAAAAAGTGTTTTGATTGGTGCCGGATCTCTACAGCCTCAGGCAGAGAAGGGCTATTCTGCACCTCTCCCTCAAATGTTCTTTAAAATACAGAGTTTCCCAGCATTCCTTTAGGAACCTCCAACATCCAAACTGTGGTTACTCATCCTGAAATGAATTCTCTTTACCTGGAACTTCAAAATTTTCTGTTTGTTGGGGAGGTGTGTAGCTAAAAGTCAGTCTACATTTAATGTACATCTGACTTTGGGGATATTTCTTCATTACCAAACAAAAGTGTATTTTCTGTGCAGTTCACACCCCTTGCTCTCTGGATCTGGATGTCACAAAGCAAAGCCCACATTTTGTAATTAACCCCCGCACCCCATTTTGGCTGGCAGAGTGCTGCAAGAGGCTGAGTGCTGTCACACACCCTGGACACACCCACCCAGCCAGCAGGTCATTAGGGCAGAGAACCGGTTGTTAAATTATTTGAATCCCACCACTGATTTCATCCCTCAAACAATAGCAGAAAAGATAAACCACAGTAAGAAAGCCTTTTATATCTCTGTTAACAATGAATGTACCATGCTATTTAATCTTCTCAGATACACACTATTGACACAATATGTTTATTATTTATTTAATTTGCTATAAAGAAATGTTTGTTTTTATATCAACTACAAAGCTCAACAAATACTGATTCACACAATTCTCTGCTTAAAAATGCATGCAACTTAGCAGTGAGGGTTCTTTGACATTTTAATTTACTTAAATTAATGGTAGTTCTTAATGGTATTCTTTTGATTAGACAGATCAAAATAAAACCAGACTGCTTTAGATATAAATGATGAGTATATTTAAAGGAGTCTTTCTCTTTTTGTTATTTTACTCCAAATATTAGAAGGCAGAACAATGTAGTCATACCTAAGAACAACACAGCTATACTACTCACCTGAGCAGAATATGAAGATGCCCCTGGGAGAGAACTTGAATGGCAAGAGGCCATATAAAACTCTAGCACCATCAGGAAGAAGACTGTGCTAGAATGCTTTGGCCTGATGTACTAGGATTATCCCACATTATTTTTGATCCCTTGGAAAATTGGTTGCACTCTAACAATAGAAAGCAATGCCTGCAATCCTGACCATGTAGATTAAAACAGAAAGAAATTAAGAGATTGGATAATTAACATAATACTATCATTGAAAGTTACAAATGTTTCAGTAAACTGACAAAGCAGAAGAAACCAGGTGAAGAACAAGGACATCAGAATAATTAACACAGAAATTAAAGCTACAGATTTGATAAGAAGCAAAATCTTTTAGCAGTGATATGAGAAGGAATGATGAAATAAAGGAGAAAGGGATGAGAAATTATAGGGAGAAAAATGGGAAACTTAATTATAAATGACTGCTAGAATAAAAAGCAGAGCAAGACAAAAAGTTGAGCTAAGATGTGAAAAGAGATAAGAGAGAATAATGGTCACACTGACCTGGTCTGTTTAAAAACAAAAACAGGATACTTTTATGGGCAGGACAAGTTGCATTTATGCTGTCATAATCATCTACAATGATGTATGCAAGTCATAAGTCATTAATATTTCTTGTTCAGGACTGGATCTGTAGTTAGGATTTAAATTATGGCCAGTAATATAAAAGTTCATTCTTATAGTATAATATTGAGAGGATTAAAGCAGTGATGGTGAACCTTTTAGGGACCAAGTGCCCAAACTGCAACCCAAAACCCACTTATTTATCACAAAGTGCCAACATGGCAATTTAACCTGAATAATGGGGTTTTGTGAGGAATTGCAATCACTCTTTCACAACTTGACTTCTCCCTGGTGGCACTGGAATTCTTTAACAGCACAACTCAAGAATGATGGGAGTGTAGTGCAGTAGCCTCTGGAGGGCCATTACATCCTTATTCCTTCCTTCCTTCTTTCCTTCCTCCCTCCCCCCCTCCTCTGATTTCACCTTCCTTCCTTTAATCCTGTATATTATGGTTCATTATTGTTAGTATTTATTAAAGAATGCTGTGTAGCTTAGAAGCTCTCAGCAAAAATAACAGCAGCTGTTGTTTGTTTGCTGAAGCTATCCCGGGCTGTTATTTACACACACACACACACACACACACACACACACACACACACACACACACACACACACTTACACTTTATTTATTACACTTTTCCTGGGTCCTTGAGAAAGGAATGGCATCTTTTCCCCATCCCCGCCTTTAATAATCAGGACTTTGCACCAGCATGAGATTTAAGCACACATTTTACGGAGTGTCTTCCTCCCCACATCCAGGAAAAAAACAGGATTCAGAAAAGTAAACCAGGAAACCCAGAGGGGGGTCCCCTCTGGACTTGGGGGAGCGGAGAGAGAGCGAGAGAGGGTCGGAGGACTACCAGTCTGAGAACTTGGTGCAGTCTGGAGCTGCTGCTGCATTTTATGCCCGTTGCCTCCAACTAAGACCCTTCACTTCCCCACAGAAAATGCTCTGAAGTGGGTAGGGAGGCAAAAAGTCAATACCACGGAGTGGGTTCTCTATCCTCTTCCCCCTCGCAGCCTTTTAGCTACTATTGTCCCACCTTGCTTCCCCCTCCCCTTAAAACGAGGCTAGGGAAGAAAGCCAGGAAGGGGGGAAATCTAAAGGGGAGGGAAGAAGAGACCCAGGCAGATCCCTCTCTGAATAGCCTCCCGCCCATATGTCAACTGATTTCCTCTCCGATCCTCCAACGAACAGACCCACTCCCCTTTTTGGACTCTGGACCGCCAGGCCTTTATTTTCCCCATTTATTGGGGGAAATTGGATTTTTATTGGGTCTTCCCCCCGCCCCATGCCAAAAGGAAAACCAGCCGGGCTTTTCCTTCTAGAAGCCCCCCTATCCTTCCCCCTGTTCCCTGCTCCCTTCCCCCTACACCCCACTCAATTACACTTAAGAACAGAGGCACGCGCACTGGAAACGCATGTTGGGGCGATGTGGGAGCGCACCTTCTGACTCTCCGGCGCTCGGCCCACAACTCTCCGCGCTCCTCCAGGCCCGGTTTGCTGAGGAGGGGGGAGCAGCCCTGATGCCTCCGCTGCCCCTCCCCCATGGTCCCAGCCATCGCTGCCCAGCTTCCTCAAAGGCATGGTGCATTTCAAAGATGGTAGCTCGCGTTGGAGGTGCTGAACAGTGTCCCACTGTGAGACCCAGGCCAGGACTCTCCACTGTCTGACTCGCCAACGGGGGCACTTCTGTTTGGCTAGCCACCCCCCACCCTGGCTGGGCTTTTGTGCTCGCCGCTCAGCCGGGGGAGGGGAGTGCTTCCCCACGCCACCCTTCTTTCTCTTGGCCCCACCAACGAGGGAGGAGGAAGGCCAGGTTTGGGGGAGGGTCCCCACCCTGCAAGATCTGCCCTGCCATTCTCTCCCAGCCCAATTTGCTGGCGGCAACAGCAAATGTACCGCGATGAAGGCGGAATGCTGTTGCTGTACAAAGGCAAGAGCTGAAGTGGTGCAGTGGTTAAATGCTGCGACTGCAGGCTGACTGCTAGTTCAGCAGTTCAGCTGTTCAAATCTCACTAGGCTCAAGGTTGACTCAGCCTTCCATCCTTCCGAGGTGGGTAAAATGAGGACCCAGATTGTTGGGGGCAATATGCTGAACTCTGTAAACCGCTTAGAGAGGGCTGTAAAGCACTATGAAGCGGTATATAAGTAAAGTGCTATAAAGTGCTATAAGTGTAGGGGCGCTTCGCTCCCACACTAAGGCTCCTCCCATCGTCACCGCCACAACAGGGCAACAGCTTTTTCATCCCTCTGACACGACAGGGTGACAGGGAGCCGCCGCAGAGGGGTGAAAGAGCCGCATGGGTCGCATTGTGGCGCCACATCATAATGGGCTTCAGGAGGAGGACGGAACCCCGCATCCCCCATTGTGAAGCATGCGAGTGAAAAAGTTCACTCAATCAATTCCAACTTTGCAAGATCTTTTTCTTTCATAAGAAGTTGGAATTGATTGAGTGAAACGTGACGGAGAAACGCGATTGGAGCTAGGCTGGGGCGACTGCACGCGTGCCCACAGAGAAGACTCGGCATGCCACGTCCTGCACACATGCCATAGGTTCGCCATCATGGGATTAGAGCATGTACAGAGTGTACCTAACTCAACTTTTGATATTCAGAAGCTCCACTGTAACCTAATGCACTATCTGCATAGATAAAGCCTCCAGGCTGCCAAGTAGCGTAGCAAAGTAACTTGTGAAATACAAAATGTGAATTCTGCCTGTTGTAACTAATGTGAGATAGCACCCCCTAACAAACTCTGGGCTATATGGCAGAAAATGTATTCCTTTCCCCTTTCTGAGGTCCATTGTTTTCAGAACGCTGAGAAAATCATGAGGTTTGCATGAACTAATGGATATGAAATTATGTTTCTAACACTATACGATCTGTGCAATCTGTGTAAACTATAAGAAGTTCGAGAAAAAGTTTTTGTGCACAGCTTTTGCTTTTTCTCTCTCTGCCTGTTCTGTTTAAGGTGGGAGATAAAAGGTCACCCAGTTTTGCTTTGGCCATAAATAAAATTGATTATCAATTGCCTCGTGTTCAGAGTTTCATTGGATTTATCAGATTCTGAGCTGCACCCAAAAACCTAACAGTATTATAGTATATGGTGTAGTTGCCTAGTATATTATTTTTAAAATCATATTTTAAATATATACACACAATTTCTAAATATGTTATGCTTCCTCTATTTTCCATAGCAGTTCAAGTATTTATCCTAAAAAAACCTACTTTTTAAGTTCAACCTTAAAAAGTAGGTTTTTTTAGGATGAATACTTGAACTGCTATGGAAAATAGAAGAAGCATAACATATTTAGAAATTATTGGTGTGATAATGGGTAATAGAAATTTATTTATAATACATCACTGCAAATGTGATCCAGTCACAAACAAAATTAGCACATAAACAGTAATCACAGCTATAATTACAAAAATAAATAATACACAAGAAAAATAGCACTGTACAAACTGTAAAATCTTAATTTATTAACATGATATCTCTGCTGTCTAAATTTTCTAATAAAATTTATAAAATGGTTCTATGATCCAACTTTGC
This sequence comes from Diadophis punctatus similis, assembly GCA_023053685.1. Classification (NCBI taxonomy): domain Eukaryota; kingdom Metazoa; phylum Chordata; class Lepidosauria; order Squamata; family Dipsadidae; genus Diadophis; species Diadophis punctatus. Next base: position 2,465,162 of record JALIGW010000007.1, on the reverse strand, counting down.
TAATTATCATTCTCAATTACTGCTCATAAATGCTTCCACCAATTAGTCTTTTGAATTAAACTATACTTTAAGTATACGTATAATTTCAAAAAGATAAAAAGGCATCTATGCAAGTATTCCGTAATGCAGAATGAAACTAATGTATTAACAAAAAGGGAAAAATAGAACTGGATGAGGAAACAGGATTTGTCTAGTGATTTTTTTTAAAAAGGAATATATCCCCACAATTTGAAATTTTCTCTTTTTTACAAACTCTTATTTTCAATCTAAAAAGTAGAAGAGAACCATCAACACAATTTAGCATCTTAAAAGCATTTTCTTTTGCAAACATTGTCTCATTTCAACTGCACATATACTTGAGTTTACAGTTATTTATTCAATGCTTGCTAAATTTACTAATTAATGAAATATCTGCATCAGTGCTTCTCATCATTACCAACTTTAAAATGTTGAAACTTCAATTCCAAGAATTCCCCAGCAGTATAAGTGATCATGGTGTCTCCCCGGCCAGACAAGTATAAGAAATTCTGGTGGTTGAAGTCCAGATATCTTAAAGTTATCAAGGTTGAGAAACACTGACCTACATGGTACAGTACATTTTGACTTACAATCACACTTGGGATAGAAATTTTGTTCACTAAGTGATGCAGTCATTACCACATGACTGCACATGATTAGACTAAGGTGACCAGACGTCCCGCTTTTGGCGGGACAGACACGCTTTTCAAGCATGTGTCCCGCATTCTTTCCAAAAAGTCACGCTTTTTTGGAAAGAATGCCGAAACAGCGGGACGTCTGGTCACCTTAGAAGGGGAAGCACAAAAGGGAGGTACTACCACCGAAATAAAAACCGGAAGCAAGTCGGGCAGCGAGCCGGCTGCCTGCTGGGGAGAGGGGGAAGGGGGGCTGCTCCTCCTCTCCTTCCCCGTCCCATCCCTAGCCCCGCCCTTGGAGGCGCCGCTGCTGTTGGGATGCAGGTGGAGGGGTGAGGGACGAGGAGCCGTCGCCGCTGCCGTCGTCTCAGAAAAAGAGCGGCGGTTTGAGCTCACGAGCGGCCCCTCCGGCGACGCAAACAGTCCTTCCTCATCCCCCTCCCCTTCCTTCCCCCCGTCGCCTCGCTGCCACCGTTGCCCTGGGGCCAGGCGGGCGACCGGGAGACCGCGGCGCTTGGATGCCTGGAGCTCGCACAGAGACCTAGCCCCAAGCCCGCCATGGGCTGCTGCGGGAGCGCCGCCTCGCAGGTAAGCTGTCGGCTGCCTCCTTTCCCCGCCTCCCGCTCGTCGCTTGCCAGCCCAAGCCACTGCCGGCTCCCGAAGGGGAGGCGGGAGGCGAGGAAAGGCCTCCCGCCTCCCCCCCCCACCTGGACGCTGAAATTTGCATTGTTTTGCCCTCTGCGCATGCGCAGCGTTCTGCGCATGCGCAGAGGGCAAAACTCAAATGGCGGCGCCCAGGCGGGCCCGCCCCCCGTCCCGCTTTAAAAAAAAATCTGGTCACTTTAGATTAGACTGTATTTTATAACCATTTTTATTATGATGATTAAGTGAATTACTTGGCCTTTAAGTGAATCTGCTTCTCCAATTGACTTGTCAGAAGCTGGTTGGGAAGATTACAAATAGTTATGTGATCACAAGAGACTGCCGTTGTAAAATGCCAACTGTGAAGAGTCTGAATTGTAATCACGACCAAAAGGTTACTGAATGGTGGTAACTTCAAGGACACGTTGTAAGTCACTTTCTCCGAGGCCAATGTAAGTTTGAATCATGATGAAAATTAACAGTCATAAGTCAAGGACTACTGTAATGAAGAAGGGAGTCACCCATTATCTGTTTCAGGAGAGGATATAAAAGATCCGCAATATCCAGATCTGCAATATCCTTATCCATGTGAATAAGGAACCAGACATATATTGTCCTGCTTGAAAATTCCATGACCTCTCAAGTAAATTTAATTTAATTAATTTAATTAAATAGATTTGTATGCCGCCCAACTCCCGGGGGACTCTGGGCGGCTCACAACATGACAAATCTATTACAGATATAAAAACATATAGCAATTAAAAAGATATAAAAATTAAAAAGCATCCAACATTCATAACCGGAGGGAGACCCAAATATAGTCTGCTTGGTCTCACTTTCACCCCGCCTGCCGGAAGAGCCAGGTTTTTATTGCTTTGCGAAAGGCCAGCAGGGTGGGGATGGCCCTGATCTCTGGAGGGAGTTGGTTCCACAGGGAGGGAGCTCCCACAGAGAAGGCTCTCCCCCTCGGCCCCGCCAACCGGCATTGCTTGGTTGATGGGACCTGGAGGAGACCAACTCTGTGGGACCTAACCGGTCGTAGGGACGTATGCGGCAGGATGCGGTCCCGAAGGTAACCTGGCCCTGAGCCATGTAGGGCTTTAAAGGTCAAAACCAACACCTTAAATTGGGTCCGGAGACTAATGGGCAGCCAATGAAGCTGGCGGAAAATAGGTGTTACATGGGTGTACCTAGGCACACCCACCACAGCTCGTGCAGCTGCATTTTGCACCAGTTGCAGTCTCTGGATACTCTTCAAGGGTAGCCCCATGTAGAGCGCATTGCAGTAATACTTGATTGAGGCAATTAAGAAGGAATTTTGCCCTATTTAGAAGCCTCCTGACATCATTTGCATGGAGGTTTGAGTAAGGTGGGAAACATCTCATTAATTATCACTGTAGGGACATAATAATAGTAGAATAGGTAGAATTACTGGGACATAATAATAACTTGCTATTTTGCTTCTGTAAGAATTGTTTTGCTAAGAATTGGAATTGCCTCTGCCATTTGCTTCTACCAGTGATCTAACTTCTGCTATCTTGTTTTTTCTGTACAACTCCGTCTGAAGGTATAAAAGGACGCCACACCTTCCCCAAGGTGTGGCTATTCCTTACATGCATTGTGCCTGTATGTTCTGGATATAGTTCCACCCAGTATTTTGTTTTGGCCATAAATAAAATCTGCTTCTTTTTGCAAGCTTTGTCTCGAGTCTCACTCTCTTTGGCATCTCAGTGGCTCGGGGAAACTTCTGGGACCTTACATCACAAATGGTCATGTGAACTGACAGTTTGACGTAAGCTGTTATGGATACATGGAGAAATCGTCCCTAAACATCTTTCATTCTACCCCAAAAAGTCATTGGCCTGTATAAACATTTTTAATTTTTAAAAGTTTCAATCCATCTTTTTTCAAACGGAGGAAGGAAATATGTTTATATCTCCAACTTTCACAACAGATAATAAGTACAACAATAGCAATACATATACAGTCCTTCTCCTGAATACACACACACACAAAAAAAATCAGGAATTCAAACTCTTAACAAATATTTGCCTGGGAAGATGAGGGCATTTACCTTCATAATATGCACCTGGGTAAGCTAATCCCCCCCAGAAGTTTATTAATTAAGTATTTTTATTTAAATATTACTTGCAAAATATGTATCTAGGTTGTCTGCCAAAAAATAAAGAATCCTTCCCCACTCATGTGATCATTGATTAAAAGAGATGTGCTTCAAAGCAGACAAATCTTGCTTTTGGAAAGAAGCAAGATGGTAGTCACTGCATACTATTGAAGCCTTGTTATTTTACGTGTGTTGCTGGTGAGGAGATCTAATTGCAAGATTGGGGTGGCCATTACATTGACTTTTTTTATTCTCCTGCAAACACCTTTTTTTGGAACCACAAAATGTGTTGAAAACTTTATTCAGCTCTCAGCTCCAGTTTATACCCTACACTAGGCAGGGGTCTCCAACCTTGGCTACGTTAAGACTTGTGGACTTCAAGTCCACAAGTCTTAAAGTGGCCAAGTTTGGAGACCCTGCCTACACTATACACATATAGGTAAAGGTAAAGGGTTCCCTGTCCAGTTGTGTCCAACTCTAGGGCATAGTGCTCCTCCCCGTTTTTTGGCCGAGAGAGCCAGCATTGTTGGAAGACATTTTCTGTGGTCATGTGGCCAGCATGGCTTTAAGCCAAAGGCGCATGGAACGTTGTTACCTTCCCATCAAAGTAATAATTAATTTGCATGCTATTGAACTGCTGGGGGGGGGATACACACACACACACACACACTAAAATAAGCCACTCAGTAACCTAAAAGGAGAGATGTGCAGCATAAAAATTAAATAAGTAAGTACATAAATAAATAGATAAATAATACACCAATAATAAACCAAGTTTAAAAACAAAAACTATTGGAACTGTAGTAAAACAGGCAGCAAATTTAAATCATTAAAATCATTCTCAACATACTTGTATGAATTTTAAAAACTTTTTCTGAAGCTTGAAATATGTAAAATTGTTGCTAAATAAACCTCTCCATTACTAGAGCATCACTGAGTCTTCTCCTTCTCCTTTCTAAACCCAAAACATACATCATTGTGGCTATTTCTGTCTTTTTCAGTCCTGGACAGTTAGACATCAAATCCAAACACATCAACCACTCATCAAGCAAAGTGCTAAAGGAGAATCCTATCTCAAGTGACAGAAGCCGAATTTCCCTCCACAGATTAACAGTTCCATTAAAAACATTTACAGTATATCTTGCCAAAGTTAAATTTCAGTCACTCCTCTCTATTTTCTTTTTTATAAGATACCAGGCAAAACTTAATTTTCAAAAATTACTAGTTTATGAATTTGTTTCTTTACTTCCAACATTTAACGAATAGACTAATCTTTCACTATTTCTAGGGCTAAGGTAATATATCTTTCTTAATGCTGTATCAAAACCATTTACAATTCATCAAAGATTTCATCATCTGTAATAGGTGCATGCATATAAAATTGATGCTTCTAATAACCATAAATGCTAATTGTTATAATCTTACATTTATTAGATATTAGTTAAGAAAATACTGAACAATGTCATTTTATATTATTGCCATATCATTCTTTCATATAAATTTATCCACTGAATATATAATCAATTTATTAAGATGGCCCATTCTGTACATCTATGTTCTTATTCTTAAGATGCCCAATTTATTATCTTACTTCAATTGACAATTTCAAGTTTTCTTTTCAGACTTTTTCCATTCTGTTTTCAGATAGGTACATTCTTGTAAAAGTAAGGTTTTCTCTTTCAATTCCCATATCAATATCCAGATTTTCTTGCCCATATTATCTAATGGGAGGGCTGAAATAACTGGAGAGAGGCAGTCCCTCTCAGATAGCCTAGTCCAGTGATGGCGAACCTATGGCACGGTTGCCACAGGTGGCACGCGGAGCCATATCTGCCGGCACACGAGCCATTGCCTAGCTCAGCTCCAGCGCGCATGTAAGCGCCGGCCAGCTGATTTTTGGCTTGCAGGGAGGCTCTGGGAGGGCGTTTTCATCTTCCGGAGGGCCTCCGGGGGGACTGGGAAGGGTGTTTTTGCCCTCCCCAGGCTCCAGGGAAGCTTCTGGAGCCTGGGGAGGATGAAAAATGGGCCTACCAGGCCCACCAGAAGTTGGGAAACGGGCCATTTCCGGCCTCCAGAGGCCCTCCAGGGGAGCGGGGGAGGCCGTTTTCGCCCTCCCCAGGGATTGAATTATGGGTGTGGGCACTCGCACATGCGCGATAGCACACGTGCATGCACTTTCGGCACCCGAGGGAAAAAAGGTTCGCCATCACTGGCCTAGTCCTATGTCATGAAGGAAGGAATCAACACAATGGCACAGAACATGGAGGCTAACCAGTTGGAAGTGCAGAAGTAGATCCCATAGAGTTCTTTTCCCCAAAAAATGTTTTATTTTATTCAAAAGTAAGTAGAAAGTGTTTATCCCAATGCTCCAGAAGGGAGGGGGGATATATTACATCATAAAGAGACAGCCAATCGGATCATAAATAGCAGGGCCAGGAACTATAAAAGGCCTGGTTGAGAGAGATATGAAGGAAGCTCTCTGTTTTGTGGTAACTTCCAGGAGGGAAGGTTTAGTGAGAAGAGTAACTTCCATGAGGGAAGGCTTAATGTGGAGAGCTGAGGAGCTCTGTGTGTGACTTCCAAAGAGGGAATATTTATAGAGAATCTCTGCCTGAGTTTAACTGTCCAAGAGGGAAGTTGACAGGAGAGAAGATAGGCCTTAGGCAGTTCTGTGGGAAGCAGGTGCCAGGGTCAGGGAACTTTATTGATTGATAAATATTGAGTAATTTGTAGATAGAGATAAACAGTGAAACGTGCTCTTATCTATAGGCCTAGAAACAAATAAGAATTGGATTTGCTTAGATTTAGTCAGGAAAGCAAAGAGAGTCTCTGAGGGGAAGAAAAAGAAAAGGAAAGAATTAAATACCGTATTTTTCGGAGTATAAGACACACCGAAGTATAAGACACACCTTAGTTTTGGGGGAGGAAAACAAGGAAAAAAGGCCTCTGCCTCCAAGCAATTTGCCAAACAGCAAACAGCACAGATGATATACACTGTTTGCTGTGTATTTCTGTGCATGTGTGTCTGACCCATAGAAATAGGAAAGAATTGGAGAAATGTACATTATGGCAATATATTAATCCCAGAAAGTTTTCTTAAATGTAATCACACTAACTCCTCCCAATTATTTAAATAGATCTACTCCAAACATAACTAAGCAGGGTTTAATTCAGCTGCCTTATTTTAATACTAATACTTACCGTATTTTTCGGAGTATAAGACGCACCTTTTTACCTTCAAAAAGAGGGTGAAAACTTGGGTGCGTCTTATACACCAAATGCAGCCCCACCCAGCCACCCCCACCCTTTGGCCTCTGCCTTCCAGCAATTTACCTCTTTGCAGCAAATAGGGCAAAGCACAAGAAGAGCACAAGAAGAGATAAACTACCTCCCGATCTACAGCTGACAGGCTTGCAAGCCACGTGGTAAAATGAAACTAACTACGGTGGCTGTAATGTGACAAATTGCTGGGAGATAAACTGCTGGCAATATTAGACTGCTTTAATTGAAAGTAGGCAAGCTATAGCTGCTATGGCTCAGAGCTAGAGCTCTTGCCTCACAATCAGGAGGTTGTGAGTTCTATCCTAGGTAGAGGCAGATTCTGTTAATATGTTATTTTGTTAAATGTTTGTACAGTATTCAAATTATTAGACTTATTTTTTAAAGACTGCTTTATTATTGTTCTAGACAACCTAACAAAATGAAGAAGCTTTTTAAAATAAATGCTTGCTCTGAAGAGGCCCAGTGCTATTGTATCTTCTTTTAAATAGCAGAGAATACTTCCAGAAAGCCACATCAATTTTAAAGATCTGTAAAAGTATAATCTGAAATGTCCTGTTTTAGTATTAAGTATTAGTATTAAGTATTAGTATTAAAAGAAGGCCACTGAGAAACCCTGACTTAGTTATGTTTAGAGTAGATCTATTTAAATAATTGGGAGGAGTTAGTATGATTACATTTAAGAAAACTTTCTGGGATTAATATACTGCCATAAATGTACATTTCTCCAATTCTTTGCCATTTCTATGGGTCAGGCACACATGCACAGAAATACACAGCAAACAGTGTATATCATCTGTACTGTTTGCTGTTTGGCAAATTGCTGGGAGGCAGAGGCCTTTTTTCCTTGTTTTCCTCCCCCAAAACTAAGGTGCGTCTTATACTCCGGTGCGTCTTATACTCCGAAAAATACGGTAATACTAATACTTAATACTAAAACAGGACATTTCAGATTATACTTTAAAATTGATGTGGCTTTCTGGAAGTATTCTCTGCTATTTAAAAGAAGATACAATAGCACTGGGCCTCTTCAGATCAAGCATTTATTTTAAAAAGCTTCTTCATTTTGTTAAGTTGTCTAGACCAGGGGTCTCCAACCTTGGCAACTTTAAGACTTGTGGACTTCAACTCCCAGAATTCCTCAGCCAGCAAAGCTGGCTGAGGAACTCTGGGAGTTGAAGTCCATAACTCTTAAAGTTGCCAAGGTTGGAGACCCCTGGTCTAGAACAATAATAAAACAATCTTTAAAAATAAGTTTAATAATTTGAACATTCTATAGGCATTTATAGTTATTGACTTACCTTCTTGCAGCAAAAAACAGCCAGTTTCAGCACAAGAAAATAAGATTCTTTCTTTGCCTCTCCCTCCAGCAATTTGACTCTGTGCAGCTTTAGTTTAGTTTCACTTTCATTTTAGCACATGGGCTTGCCGGCAATTTCAATAAAGCAGCTGAGTGTTGGGAGGCAGATAATCAGTGGCTAATGAGGCTCTGCTGCTGTTTGCTGCAAAAAGGTAAATTGCTGGCAGGCAAAGATCAAGGAGTGGGGGGTGGCTGGGTGAGGCTACATTCGGTGTATAAGACGCACTCAAGTTTTCACCCTCTTTTGGGGGGTAAAAAGGTGCGTCTTATACTCCGAAAAATACGGTAGCTGCTTGTGGCTGTAACAAATTCACTTGACAATTACTGAGAAGTTGTATTTAAATAAACTGTTTACTTGTTTGTTCAAGAAACGTGTCAACGTCTGTCTATTCCTCACACAAAGCAAATCTTAAACAATCCTGCAGAGCTTAGAGATATTGTAAAAGTAAAAGCAAGCCTCTAAAGAGAGAGAGAGAGAGAAGTGAAACAGAGGGTGTGACCCTTGGTCAGGGAGATATAAAAAAGAAAATTAAACACAAATCGCTACCAAGACATATAAAACAATAAACCTGACTGGAAGGGGATAGGTGGACCCTCGCACACCCCAGGTGAAAAATACCCCCTTTTTTAAACCATAAACCTATTTGCAAATTATTGATCTGTCTCTACATACTATATGTGCACACTATATTAACGACAAAATAATTAATAGGAAAAAAGATAATAATAAAAAAGCCAAGATTAAGAACTCTCTGTTAACAAACTATTATTGTAAACCACTCGTTGAAAATTTAACATGACATCTTATCTATCTCAAATCATCCCCAAAATTAAAAGTAATTCATCCTGGATCAAATATCCAAGTTTGCTTCTTAAAGGCATCTCTTATCCATTAATGTCTAATTAAGTATAATAAATTTAATCTCCACAATGACTTTCTTCCCACCAAAGTCCAGATAGAAGTGATTTCCAGTTAAATGTAATAAATCCATTGTCCAATCTTCCTCGGTCTTTGTAGGGAAAAATAATTTGTCACTTCCCTGTTCAGTCAGACTACTAATATTATGACAAATGCAGACTTAAGCCTCAAAGAGAGTGTGGAATCAACTCAGTTCTCTGGCTGTAAGAATATCTCTTTGGTTCAAATTAAAGTCCTTTTGTGTATCAAATAATCCAAAACTAAATGTCTCTGCACATTCTCCACAAGCATCATCTCATCATTAAATAAAACTTTCAACTAAAATTTGTCTGTCATCTGAACCATTGTTGCTCTGTGTAACTGGATCAGAGAAATACAAGTACAGGTAGTCCTCGACTTACAACAGTTCATTTAGTGACCCGTTTGAAGTGATAACAGCACTGAAGAAAGTGACTTATGATGGTTTTTCACACAACCATTGCAGCATCCCCATGGTCAGGTGATCAAAATTCAGATGCTTGATAACTGACTCATATTTATGACGATTGCAATGTCCCCAGGGTCATTGATCATCTTTTTCAACCTTCTGACAAGCAAAGTCAATGAGGAAACCAGATTCACTTAACAACCAGGTTACTAAGTTAACAACTGCAGTGATTCACTTAACAACATCTAGGAGCACAGTGATTCAATAAAAAACATCTAGGAACACTAGCGGAAAGAAAGATCATAAAATGGGGCAAAACTCACTTAACAAATATCTCACTCAGTTACAGAAATTTTGGGCTCAAAATTGGTTATGGTTTGAACTTACGTCGAGGACTACCTGTACACAAGTACATTAAGAGTTCTTAAAAGAAGTCAAAATGATGGGAATGCCTGGAGAACAATCACCAGGTTTACTTGGCAAGAGTTAGAAAGAGTAAGCTGCATGAATAGAATAGAATAACAGAGTTGGAAGGGACCTTGGAGGTCTTCTAGTCCAACCCCCTGCTTAGGCAGAAAACCCTACACCACTTCAGACAAATAGTTTGATGAATTCCCCATTTATCCCCTCGTCCAAGTCATTGATGAAGATGTTGAAGAGTACTGGGCCTAAAGCAGAGCCTTGGGATACTCCACTGCATACTTCCCTCCATGTAGATGCAATTCCATTGAGCACTACACGTTGAGTGCGGTTGGTCAGCCAGTTTCGAATCCATCTGGTGGTGTTGCTGTCTAACCCACATTTTTCTACTTTATCTAGTAGTAGGTTATGGTCTACTTTATCAAATGCCTTACTGAAGTCCAAGTAAATTATATCGACAGCAGCCCTCTGGTCCACTAGTTTTGTCACTTTGTCAAAGAATGCATGAGAGGCTACTAGCTCCTGCAGGCCATTAACATGGTGACTGTCAGGCCTGGAAGCCATCTTGGGCATTGGATCTTCAGGCCTGCCACATTTAGTGCTGTGGGAAACTGGAAGGGGGGATTGTGTGGAGCTGGGAAATATATAGCATAATAATATTCCTTTCTCCGAGAGTCAAGGTCACTCTGCCCTGCACCTTGAGGGGTGTGGCTGGGAGGCATCTCCAGTTGGGATGGTGCATTGATTGGACTATGTGATGGACATGTGGGTTCTGGGGCAGGGACTTGGACTTTTTTTTGGGTGGGGAAAACCTGGAAGCTTTCAGGTTCGGGGTTTCCCAGGTGTGCCAATATGACATCTCTAATAAAATGGAACTTTGAGGAATGCCTAGCCTTGGAGTCTTCTTTCATTGACGGTGTTACTTGGAACCCTGACAGTAACAATCAGACAAAATGTCAAATATCTATAAGTTAAGTACTCCTAGATGCCAATACCATTCCTAATTTCTGAAGGGTTTATTTTCTCAAAATGAAGGCTGAGCAATAACTCCCATCTTCAAGTGTCATCTCCATGAGCAGCACAACGATTTATATAGCAGGCATAACTGAACTGTCTCCCAGGAGTCACTTCAAATACGCCACAAAATTTCAATCTAAATTCATAATTCAAAACAATTCAGCAGAAAAGAGCACCTCAACCTTAGCTTGATATTTTTCTATTGTTATCTGCTTCTGTATATATGTAAAGGATTGTCAAAACATCCTATAATTATGGATAGCTGCAAATCCAAGGGTCAATCACTAAGATTTAGATATTCAAATAATAAGATTTTAAGTATGCTTAAGATGGAATCCTGGGGGGCAGAGGTAGGAGAACACATTTACTCCCTCATCACATATTACCATTCTATTTCTTTAACATTTATCTAGGCAGGGGTCTCCAACCTCCAATGTGTGGACGGCAGCGCTCCGTGGACCACAAGGAACTGAGCCATGCAAGTGAGTGAAGCCCCATCTGGGCATGTGCAGGATTCAGGCAATGTGTGAAACCATACACACCCTGGTCCGCAGAAAAACCACCCTCCACTGAAGGTTGGCGGCTGTTGATCTAGAGCACAGAACATAAACCTTGATGGGCTTCCGAATGTTGCTGAACTACAGATAGATATTTGAGCATATGGAGAATTAGAGAAATGCCGGTTAATGTTCTGTTTCTTGCACTACAGTCTCTCCACATTTAGCAACCACATTCCATTCCAAGAATTTGATTTTTAAGCAAAATGGTGGCTAAGTGAACATGTGTGTGTGTGTGTGTGTGTGTGTGTGTGTGTGTGTGTGTGTGTGTGTGTGTGTGTGAGAGAGAGAGAGAGAGAGAGAGAGAGAGAGAGAGAGAGAGAGAGAGAGAGAGAGAGAGAGAGAGAGAGAGAGAGAGAGAGAGAGAGAGAGAGAGAGAGAGAGAGAGAGAGAGAGAGATGTGCTATGAAAATTCCTGGATGCTGTCCTCTCATTCCAGTAAAGTTCTCTTGTACAATGTACTGTACCTGAACCATTTCTCCCCCTCCCTTTTCCCCCCTTGAAGAGCAGATAAATTGTTTAAATAATGAATCTCTTTCTGAATTGATTTTTTCTACAAGGTAGTACTTCCCTAAAAAATGCTAGCCACAAATTTACAAGCTCAGCTCTGAGAATTTAATAAGTCCATTATAATATAAGATAAGCCATTCTTGTCTCCTGAAACTGACCAAACCTTTATCAGTTTCACACTGAAGGCTTCTGCTGCACTGGTTGCCAATGAATTCTTTACTACCCTTTATTAGCATCATATTTGCAAATAGTTGCTAACCAAGGTAGTCTCTAAATGAGGAATTATTTCATTCTTTCATTATAATACAAATAATTTATATTCAGGGAACTAAAAAAACAAATACATAAACTTTGTATTTTAACACTATGTTAAAATGTAAATGTTTCATTTATTTACCGTTCTTTATTAATTACTAAGAAATATATTTTGTCTTTGCTCCCAGAGGTCAGGGTGTATATAGCATCTATCCTGCAATTTTTCTCTTCAACAACAGCAAACCTATGGAGTATGTTGGCTTGAGGGAGAAGGACTTGTCCAGGGCAACACAAAGAGCTTTCAGGAATTACAGTGAATTTGAGTTTATATCCTAATCCTAATCCTGACACTAACCCTAACTTTAATCCTAATTCTACTGAATTATTATTACTATGTATGAGCAATCTATAGTCAGATTCACTATCTAGGATTGTTGGAAACTTAATAATTCAAATCCTAACCAAGGATCTTAGTATTATTGAGGCAATGTCTAAGACTATAGGCAGTTCCAAGCAGGATGTGTTGTTGTTGTTGTTGTTGTTGTTTTTGCAAAATTAGGGTGTTCCGTTCTTATAAATCCAGTATTTCTTGATATTGAAGAAGTCCTTAAGATCTGTGAAGGTTCCAATCATGATTGATATAACAATAGATTTCATTTTCCATAAGCATTCAAATTCAATTGCAGATCCCAGTATTTTGTAATTTTTCCCATTGTTTTTCTTCAATCCCAGAATCACCCAGAATAGCAATTTTAAATGAACCAGGTATTCTTTTCAATAACTGCTATACACAAGATGCCTGTCGGTTTGGATCTTAAAGACCCGCTCTTTTTCAAAATCCTTCTCAACTTGATGGCCCCAGTAATTTTTATTACATTTAAATCCAAATTATTATCATAGGTAACATATATTTGGGAAGGAGAAGAGGTGATAGGAGAATAAAATGGTATATAAAAAGATATGGTTGGATTGTTCTGTATTGGTATTTCATTTATTTCAGTACTAATACTAAAGAGAATGTGCTAGAACACATATGGCAATTATATAGCATAAGAAAGACATAAAATAACAACTAAAAAGTGCTCTGAAATAATCTATCAAACACAAGTACATAAATTCTAATTCAAGTGTTAACAGGCAACTTGTAATCTAAAAAAAAGTTCTTGCTTGATATATTATAGCTTGCTAATAAATTTTTTTAAATCAGAAATTGGCAGATCATTACAATTGTAGATCAGTTGTAGAATATGTTACTGTACATAATATATGATTAATCTATGGCAATTGCAGGCAAGCTTGGGAAAAGATTACATCAAAAGTTTTCAAGTGCTTCTATCAATCAGCGTATAAAAATACAGATGGCATGAGCTATTTATTTGACTTCGTAGAAAGTAGCCTCCTATCCTCCTAAAATATAGGCTTCAGAAGATAATAACGAAGACGCTATTATAGAAAACTATTATAGAAACAATTATGTAATTAAATAAATGTATCAAAATGTTATTTTGGAATCTTTCGAGATGTAAACTGGACATTGATATGATTAGTCCAATCCTCCCCAGCAGGATATTCTAATTTGATGGTAAATGAATAAACCATATAAACTCCCATGCCTAGATACAAGAACCTAAACCAAATTGCTATATTTATTTATTTATTTATAATTAAATTTATATACCGCCCTTCTCCAGGGGACTCAGGGCGGTGAACAGCCAAGTAAAAGCACAGTATAAACATTAAAGTATGTATACATTTAAAAGAAAATATTAGATGTGGCCCTGATTTAAGACAATACAATTAAAATTTGGTAAAATCTTAAAAACCCCAAAAACTTTTTCACGCCAGCCCGGCTTGATAAAAATAGTACGTCTTGAGGGCACGGCGGAAGGTGGCCAGGTCATGAATAGTTCTTAAATCTAGAGGAAGCTGGTTCCAGAGGGTGGGTGCTCCCACAGAGAAGGCCCTCCCCCTGGGTGTCACCAGCCTACACTGCTTAGCTGATGGCACCCCGAGGAGGCACTCTCTGTGGGAGCGCACTGGTCGATGGGAGCAGTGGCAGCAGGCAGTCTCAGAGATACCTAGATCCAATGCCATGGAGCGCTTTAAAGGTAGTAACTAGCACCTTGAAGCGCACCCGGTAGACCACCGGAAGCCAGTGCAGCTCGCACAGGAGGGGTGTTATATGGGAGCGCCAATTAGCCCCCGAAACCACCCGCACGGCTGCATTCTGGACCAGCTGGAGCTTCCTGGTGCTCTTCATGGGGACCCCCATGTAGAGAGCATTGCAGTAGTCCAGACGCGACGTGACGAGGGCATGAGTGACTGTGCACAGGGAATCCCGATCCAGAAAGGGCCACAGCTGGCGTATCAGGCGGACCTGATAAAAGGCCGCCCTGGTCACAGCTGTCAGATGGTCCTCTAAGGACAGCTGTGAATCCAGGAGGACACCCAGATTGCGAGCCCTTTCGGCGGGGGCTAGAGACTCGCCCCCGATAGTCAGAGATGGAATCATCTGACTATATCGAGATGCTGGGAACCACAGCCACTCCGTCTTGGAAGGGTTGAGCCTGAGTCGGTTTCTCCCCATCCAGATCCGCACGGCTTCCAGGCATCGGGACATCACTTCAAGGGCATCATTGGGGTGGCCTGGAGTGGAAATGTACAGCTGTGTATCATCAGCGTACTGATGGTACTTCACCCCAAAGCCACGGATGATCTCACCCAGCGGCTTCACATAGATGTTGAACAGAAGGGGCGAGAGAATCGACCCCTGGGGCACTCCATATGTGAGAGGCCTCGAGGATGACCTCTGCCCCCCTGCCAGCACAAACTGCGACTGGTTGGAGAGAAAGGAGGAGAACCAACAAAAGACCCCTATCCCTAACTCTTCCAACCGGTGCAGCATGATACCATGGTCGATGGTATCAAAAGCCGCTGAGAAATCTAATAGGAACAGGACAGAGGAACAACCCCTATCCTGAGCCCTCCAGAGATCATCAACCAATGTGACCAATGCCGTTTCCGTGCTGTGCCCAGCCCTGAAACCCGACTGGAACGGATCTAGATATGATGATTCCTCCAAGTACTGGGGAAACTGTCGTGCGACCACACTCTCAACAACCTTCGCCACAAAGCGAAGGTTGATGACGGGGCGATAATTAGCTAGAATTGCTGGGTCCAGGGAGGGCTTCTTGAGGAGAGGTCTCACCACCGCTTCTTTCAAGGCCGTGGGGAAGTAACCCTCCCCCAAAGAAGCGTTACTAATTCCCTGGAGCCAGCCTCGTGTAACCTCCCGGGAAGCCAGCACTAACCAGGAGGGACACGGATCCAATAAACATGTGGCCGCACTGAGCCTCCCCAGAATCTTGTCCACATCCTCAGGGGTCACCGAGTCAAACTCTTCCCAGATAACGTTCAAGACTATTCCCTGTCACTGCGTCCATATCCACCCAGTTGGAGTCCAGTTCCCCCTGAATCTGAGCGATTTTGTCATACAGATATCGTCCAAAGTCCTCAGCCCTGCCTTCCAGGGAATCCTCCCGCGCTTCTTGATGGAGTAAGGAACGGGTCACCCTGAACAGGGCCGCTGGACGATTCTCTGATGACGCGACAAGAGCGGAAAAATAGTTAGATTTCTCCGCTTTTATCGCCACTAGGTAGGTCTTAATATGCGACCTTACCAGTGTTCGGTCAGATTGAGAGAGACTGGCCCTCCAACCGCTCTCTAGGCGTCTTTTCCGGCACTTCATCTCCCTCAGCTCCTCAGTAAACCAGGGAGACGAGCGGGATCGGGGCCAAGTCAGAGGCCGCAAAGGCACAACTCGGTCCAAGGCCCCACCAGCCGCCCTATTCCAGGCGGCAACCAGGTCCTCGGCCGAGTTGAGGGCTAGATCATCAGGAAGTGGCCCAAGCTCCGTCTGGAACCTGTCCGGGTCCATCAGGCGCCTGGGGCAGACCCATCTAACTGGTTCCGCCTCCCTGTGGCGTGGGGAAGCGGTATGGAGGTCTAGGTGAAGGAGTGAGTGATCTGACCATGACAAGGGTTTAATGACTACATCCCCTATATCAGTGATGGCGAACCTATGGCACGCGTGCCACAGGTGGCACGCGGAGCCATATCTGCTGGCACGCAAGCCATTGCCTAGCTCAGCTCCAGTGCGCATGTGCGTGCCGGCCAACTGATTTTTGGCTTGCACGGAGGCTCTGGGAGGGCGTTTTCGGCTTCTGGAGGGCCTCCGGGGGACGGGGAGGGCGTTTTTTGCCCTCCCCATGCTCCAGGGAAGCCTCTGGAGCCTAGGGAGGGAGAAAAATGGGCCTACCGGGCCCACCAGAAGTTGGGAAATGGGCCATTTCCGGCCTCCAGAGGGCCTCTGGGGGGGCGGGGAGGCCATTTTTGCCCTTCCCAGGCAGTGAATTATGGGTGTTGGCACTCGCACATGTGCGATAGCACACGCGCATGCACTTTCGGCACCCGAGGAAAAAAAGGTTCGCCATCACTGCCCTATATCAAGACCACTTAACCACTGGCCAGAGACAAAAATCAAATCTAGAGTGTGTCCTCCCTCATCTGTGGGACCATGAACTAACTGGGTTAGGCCCATGGCCGTCATGGAAGCCAAGAACTCCCGAGCCAACTCAGACGTTTCACCAACGGATGGCAGGTTAAAATCACCCATGACCAGAAGCCTGGGTGTGTCAACTGCCACCGTGGCTATCACGTCGAGTAGCTCAGGCAGGGCAGCTGCTATGCGGCAGGGAGCCAGGTACGTAAGCAGCAAGCCCTTCTGAACCCCATGGCCCCATTTCACAAGGAGGGACTCACAACCAGCTATCTGTGTCACAGTGGTCTCCCTTGGCCCAAGACCCTCATTAATAACAACCGCCACCTCACCGCCCCTCCCCTGAGCCCTCGGCTGATGGAATGCTCTGAAACCTGGTGGACAAATCTCCACCAGAGGGACACCTCCCTCCGGCCCCAGCCAGGTCTCCGTAATACCCGCCAGGTCCATTCCCCCCTCAACAATAAGATCGTGAATGAGGCGGCCTTTGTTTACCATGGATCTGGCATTGCATAGCATCAGCCGAAGACTCGGGTCCTGAGTATCTAAACCACCCAGTATCCGGGATGAGCTGTAGAGACCGGGACGCGCAATCGCTTTTAAGCAGCGAGTGCGCATCCCCAATACATGATATGGTCTCTTGCTCCCAATTCCATATCTGCCCCTTCCCCTTTTGGGGTGGGATATGACAGTATCCCACCCCAAAACATGTGCAAAGCCTTCAAATATGGTCTATAAATGTTGTTTTAATTATATTCATATGAGACTTACCATAGTTTCATCTTGTTTCACAGATGGTATGACTGACCATGTGAGATTGGCGCTCGCTGTTGTATTTTTCAGGTTCTCTGCAGAATTTGACTTTGATCCATGCCATACTAGGATATTTTCTAAAACAAGAAAAAGTAATCTGTAATATCTTTCCTGCAGTATGCATTCCATCTATTCAATGTGAGGACAGGGGCAACGACATAGAAAGCTTAGAGAAGAAATATCTCTTTCAGCATATTTCTATCCGGATACATCCCTGTCGAACAGCAGACCTGGCCAGAAAGTTTTAAGAGACATAAGGAAGATGGACATCTCTCATAGATATAGTCTACTGCAGGGCTTTTGGGCATTAAATAGCAAGGGTAGGCTTTGATGAATCAAAAGCAGGAACCCAGAGGAAATCGGATAAGGACCTAGACAAAAGTTTCTCCTGCCATTTCTAACCCATCTTATTTTTCTTTTGTCACAGCAGTTATCAAGATGTCTCTATATTTATCTAATGTTCTGAGTATCTATTGTAAATGACAATCTTCCAGTAAAAAATATTTCATACAATTGGTTCTTTTGAAATTAATAGAGAAAACTCCATTTCTGACTGGTATGTGGCATTTAGCAGTTTAGTATTTTTACCCAGGCTAACACAGATGTTCTGATACTTTTTATTTCAGTATGCTATTAATCATCTAAAATTGAATATATTTATTTACTTTAAAAATTATCTTAACATTTCTTTACAAAAATCTGCTGGCACCTGAGATTTCTTCAGTCATTTGGCGTTCATAGCAGCAACCACAGCCAAGAATCTGCTTCAAATAGAATAATATAGGCATAGATGAACAAATTGTCTTTTAAGTTAAAAATAAAGTTGAAGCAGTTTCTACTCCAAGGAGAAGACTATTTGATTGTCCAGAATTCTGCAAGTGCCATTTGTTCATACTGCGCTGTTTGTGATGAAACAAGGAAAGAATTCCAGAAGCTGTGCTTTTTTGCTTGCCTAGTGCTTTGTGCCTTAAAACATTCCAATGGCTTGAAACCAAAGCAAACATCACCACTAGATCTTTGTAGCTTTATTTATTTGTTTTATTTTTATTTATTTATTTATTTTGTCAAGCATGTACAGTATAGTAGTTGTTTGTATAAACATAAGTAAAAAGTACCGATAAAAGAGGACAATAGGACAGTAGGACAGGGATGGTAGGCACAGTGGTGCGCTTATGCACGCCCCTTACAGACCTCTTAGAAATGGGGAGAGGTCTACTGTAGACAGTCTAAGGTTAAAGTTTACTTTAAGCTTTACTTTAAGCGATCTACAGAATCAGTGCAGTTAGCCCCAGAGTTCCAGGTCAACAGTGCAAAAAAACCTCCAAGTCAAAATAGTTCAAAGCATACATAGGCAAGGAAAGAAATATCAACACAGCTTGAAAACAAAGTTTTCATTTAAAATGACACAGCTGCTAAATCTAAGAATATGTCTCAACTCTACTGTAGGAGTTCAACCAAGTAGGTTTGACATCTAATTATGTATACTTATAGAATCAAAATTTAATATGCTGAGCCAAACCATACCAGTGTGATCAACTAAATAAGAAATACTTACATACTAGAATTTTCTTTGAATAGTAGGATTTCAGATTCATATGGCAAACATTGGATTTTTTTATCATGCATCTCAAATATGAATGTTGTCTCAAATTGACATGGTTGAAATTCAAAAATATTCAAAGAATGCTACTTTGCAGTGGTGCATTTCTTTGATTTAAAAAAAAGAATGAATATAATTTGAATCCAAGATAGTAGACAGACTGGGCCTTGTGGACCTGCTTGGGTTCCAGCAGCTGGGGGATCTCCCATGGGAGCCCTGGGAGGTTTTGGCCACAACCTTGAATCAGTAAGCAGCTGAAACCCAGAGATTTTAAGAAGAGATTGGACAACCATTTGTGTGAAATGGTATAGGGTTTCTTGCCTGAGCAGGGAGTTGGACTAGAAGACCTCCAATGTCCCTTCCAACTCTGTTATTCTGATATGATTGCGCCCATGCGCCCTCTCATAACCCATTGCTCCCAAAACTCTTTGTGGTTTGCAGAGGAGTTGAGAGTGTTGAAAAAGCCCAAAAGATTGCTAGAGTGCCGCTGGAAGAAAACTCAGAACAAATCCAACTGGACACAAGTCACAGCCACTATTAAGGCATACATCATGATGGTAAGAGCAGCGAAACATCACTATTTCTCCAGTCTTGTTGCATCCACAAAGTGTCACCTGACGGCTCTGGTCCCTCCTTGGGAAAGAAAGCTCAGACAAACACTCAAGGGATTGTCAAACACCTGATAGATAAAATTGCTCGGATCTGTTTAGCTTGACATCACGCATGGAGCAGGTCCATTAGAGATATCCAGGAACAGATTTGCCTAGTTATCCAAGAACAGTTTGATCCTGTTGGACCTGAGGTAGTAGATAGGTTCCTTGCAGCTGTCCTTATTAGATCCGTGTCCCTTCTGGCTGGCAAAAGCCTTCAGAGAGCAACCAGCAGGTGGGTCCAGGCAGTGATTAAAACATCATTGCATGAGGGGTGTTCCTGGCATCATTTAAGGATGCCTTGGTCCACCCACTCCTCAAGAAACTATCATTAGGCCCAAGCTCCCTGCACAATTTCCCATCCAGTTTATCACCTCTCCTTTTTTAGGAAAGGTGGTGTAAAAGTTATTGCATTGCAGCTCCAGAGGGCCCTAGATGAAATAGATAATGTGGACACACTTCAGCTGGGTTTCAGGCCTTGTTATAGGACAGAAATGGCATTGATTGTGCTTGTGGATGATCTCTGGTGAGAGTGGGATAAGGGTCATGCATCCACTCTTGCTCTCCTTGACGTCTTGGCAGTTTTTGATACCATCAACCATGGTATCCTTTTGGACTAGCTGTGGGGTTTAGGGCTAGTGGCACAGTACTGCACTGGTTTGGCTTCTTTCTCCAAGGCCAGTCCCAATCAGTGTTGATAGAGAGCAAAAGGTCCAGCCCATGGCCTCTCCTATGTGGGGTGCTACAGGGCTTGGTATTCTCTCCACTCCTTTTTAACATCTGTATGAAATCGCTGGGTGAGATCATCCAACACCATGGGATGAGATAGTATTAGTATGCTGATTTATTTATTTATTTATTTGGTTTTCTTTTATGCCGCCCAACTCCCGAGGGATGACATCCTGGTGATCCAAATATGTTGTGGCTATCCTTTCTCAGTGTCTGGAGTCTTGATGGAGGACAACAACCATCAGCTGAATCCTGACAAGACACAATGACTGTGGATGCAGGATACCTCAGGATCCAGTGGTTTATCATCTTTAATTCTGGATATGGTTGTACTACCTCAGTGCACAACCTGGAGTTCTCCTGGACTCATGACTCCTGCTCATAGAGCAGTTGGCAGTCATGGCCAGGAGGACCTTTGCACAACTTTATGGGCAAAGGCCCTCCTTTGCATATAAAGGTTACACCCTTAACTGGATCATGATATGCTGAGCACAATGAGTCATACCCATCTCTCAGTTGGAGTACTGCAATATAAGCTAATGGAGTTACCCTTGAAGAATATTCAGAAGCTACAGCTGTACAGAATGCAGTGGCATGCACAATTCTGGGGGCCTCTAGGGTGGCACATATAACACTGCTGTTACACAAGCTGCATTGTTTATCAGTTTGCTTCCAGGTCCAAAACAAGGTGTTGATTATTACCTTTGAAGCCCTACATGCCATGGGTCCAGAGTATTTGAGGAGCCATCTTACTCTAATGGAACTGGCCCACCCCACTTGCACCAGCGGAAGAGGCCTGTTATGGAGCCTGTCAGCTAAGGGATTCTAGCAGACAGGGCCAAGGAGAAGAGCATTTTCCACTGTGACCTTGACCTTGTGGAATACTCTTCCACCAGAGAACTGCTCCCACCCATTTGGCCTTCCGGAAGAGCATTAAAACTTTGTTTTTTCCAGTGGTCTTTGGACTCCAAAGGGGCACTCACTACTAGAGGTGGTTGATGAGGTTAAAAAAAATATTATCTCCAAACCATCCATCTCCTTGGTTCCAGTTTTTCTGCATAGTTTTAAATTTTTAATTGCTTTTCTATTTATCTTTTTATGTTCTGTAAGCCTCCCAGAGCTGTCTACTGGGGAGACAGTATCTCAGATGGCAGATAGATAGATAGATAGATAGATAGATAGATAGATAGATAGATAGATAGATAGATAGATAGATAGATAGATAGATAGATAGATAGATAGATAGATAGATAGATAGGCAGGCAGGCAGGCAGGCAGGCAGGCAGGCAGGCAGGCAGGCAGGCAGGCAGGCAGGCAGGCAGGCAGGCAGGCAGGCAGGCAGGCAGGCAGGCAGGCAGGCAGACAGACAGACAGACAGACAGACAGACAGACAGACAGCAGTTAGACAGATACAATTACCTCATCATTTAAAAAAATTAAAAGCAAGAATAGCTAAATAACTTGGCACCTTCGCATAAGCAATGGGGTACATTTAGAACTACAATACATTGATTCAACATCTTCATTATAGTTCTTTGAATTAATCTAATATCAAAAATAATGCTTTAGTTTATATATTCATATATTATTGGCAAAAACATCTTTATGATTTTCTCTCCCAGGTATATGTATAAATATTGTTTAAATGACTTTCATGTTATTCTCAAGATAAAAATAAATTTTAATATTGGCATAGTTTGTTATTCACTGAGATTCCATGATCCCCTTTTGATATATTTTGACTAAAAACCACATGAAGTTTTCATCTACTGTGTAGCTAGAAAACACTAATCGTATGGCAACTACAACTACCACATGGCCAGTAAGGGACAAAAATGAAAGAAAGAAACCAATAGCAATAGCAATAGCACTTTTCTTATATACCGCTTCATAGTGCTTTACAGCCCTCTCTAAGCGGTTTACAGAGTTCAGCATATTGCCCCCAACAATCTGGGTCCTCATTTTACCGACCTCGGAAGGATGGAAGGCTGAGTCAACCTTGAGCCTAGTGAGATTTGAACAGCTGAACTGTTGAACTAGCAGTCAGCCTGCAATGGCTGCATTTAACCACTGCACCACCACTGCACCACTTCACCAACCAACTTTACACACCTGAAGGTAATGTCCTGTTCCGGGGTGCGCTCACTTGGCTTATATTCTGTTGAAGCAAATGTAGGCATTCTCCCAGGCAACTGAGAGCAGCAGCAGAGGTAGCTTTTAAAAGCAGCAAGTCTTGATCAAAGGCAGAAAGAGGACCAGAACCTGGAAGGGATTCAATGCCTTGAACAAGGTTCTTCTGTTGTCCTTCCACTTGGGCCATAATCTGCAAATATATATTTCATTTAAATTTATCTAAATACAAAATCTAATTTCACACAAAGTTAATTCCACGGCATCCCATTCTCTGAGATGCAATATAATGCAATATAATTGGGTAAGAAGTAAAATAGAGTGAAAGCAGACTAATGGATAAGGAAATATGAGTCCTTTATGAAAAAGTATTAGAAGACAGATTAATTTCCCAAATGAATAAACAGAAAATGAGTGCAAGGAAAAAGAATGTGGAAATCACTTGGAACAGAGTAAAGAGAATTACGTTACAGAATGCCAGAGAAGTCAGAGAACATATCCTAATGGCAAGTATGAAAAAGGATCCTTGGTGAAATGATGAAGTAAAAGAGACTGTGAATGAATATATTATATTATATTATATTATATTATATTATATTATATTATATTATATTATATTATATTATATTATATTATATTATATTATATTATATTATATTATTATTATATTATATTATATTATATTATATTATATTATTACATTACATTACATTACATTACATTACATTACATTATATTATTATATTATATTATATTATTATAATATATTATAATATTATATTATATTATAATATTATATTATATTATAATATTATATTATATTAAATTATATTATTAATTATATTAATTATATTATATTATATTATAATATAATATAATATAAAATATTATAATATTATAATATTTATTATATTATATTATATTATATTATATTATATTATATTATATTATATTATATTATATTATATTATATTATATTATATTATATTATTATTATAGTATAGTATAGTATAGTATAGTATAGTATAGTATAGTATAGTATAGTATAGTATAGTATTGTATTGTATTGTATTGTATTGTATTGTACTGTATTGTATTGTATTGTATTGTATTGTATTATATATTATTCTATTCTATTCTATTCTATTCTATTCTATTCTATTCTATTCTTATATTATATTATATTATATTATATTATATTATATTATATTATATTATATTATATTATATTATATTATATTATATTATATTATATTATATTATATTATATTATATTATATGAATATTCATATATATATGAATGCTGCAGAAATGAGGATAACAGAAAGTTATATAATGTGAAAATAGGTAAAAGATGGTTACAAAGAATGTACTGAAAGAGAACAGAAATACTTAAAAGGAGAGAAAGGGCAACTTTGATGGAAATAAAAAGTGCTATGGAATATGTGGAGAAAGTTAAATGTGCCCATAATACAATGACTAAAAATAAAGATTCATTATGATTTGGGATGAAATGAAGGGAGAAAATGCTAAAAGGACTATTACAAAGATTTTATGACAAACACTTTGGGAAGATTGAAAAAATAGTAATTTCTTTTACTATTCTTTATTATAATAGTAAAGAGCAGAAAACTGTTAAAATCTGGATATGGTTTGCTTATGTATGGAGTGGATTGGGCAACCAGTTTAATATATGTCTAAAGACTGCATCTTGGTCTAACAATTGGGAGAATGCTGTTACTAGGCAGTGAGATTAGTTTCTTCATTACCCCTAGAAAGTGTTTGTCAGAATCAAAATGTATACAAAGATTATAATTAGATCCATATAGAGTTCAAAGGTGATATGAAGTACCTTTTACCTGCATATTGTTACAATAAATCCACATTTCCCAAAGTTTCATTGTATTGTTTTTATTGTTAATTTGTGTTCATTTTGGTTTTGGATTTTTGGGGAGTACTTAATGTATATAAGATTATACTAAAGGCAGTGCAACAGAAAAAGTTTAAGAACCTTTGTTTTTTAAAAAAAATCAGGTTTCAACTTGATGTTTATTTCCAAAAACTTATCTGGAACAACATAGATTCCATAAGTATCCTTAAATGAAAAAAAAAACAGATAAAATTGAGCTTGGTTAGTAGAAACTATTCTGAGAACTAGACAGGTAGCAGGAAGCCATCTTAACAGTCTCTCATCTGGTAAATTGATGCTTTCTTATTGGCTATCTCTACATTATCAATTATTTTGGTTATAGACAGCTTCTTATGAGAACATGCATGATATATTCTAAAAAGATCATTACCAGCCAACAGAATCAAATAATGCCGCTCATTGTCACCTATCATTAAAACAATAACTGACATAATAGCTACTGCCTTGACATGTTGCTGACATATTTAATCTAACCTCAACTGCCAACACTGTACTACTAAGTAGATAACATGCTATAAAGCCTGAATTTAAGTAGCCATAATATATAGCTTTGATTTTTAAGAAAGGCAACCTAATCAGTACCCTAACAACTTTAAAATTTCAAATCCAATTATAAGGTATGTTAGCACAACTATTATGGAAAATAGCAAAGACACAAAATTTATATAAAAGAGAATTCCCTTACCCAATCCTTGGTACATTATGTGCTAGGTTTGAATTCAACTGTTATGTAATGTATCAAATCCTTTCAAAAATTTCGTTACAGTTTTTTCCCATTATATTTAAAAATTTACCATCAATAACCTCAATGTTTTGCCTCTTTATGAAGTATTCAAGACACAGTTCCATTAGCAAAAGCTTTCACTGTTGAGGCTTTCCCTTTTAAAAAAATAATTACTATATACATGTTCATTATTTTGCATTGGAAAACAATTATTGCAGTTTGGTTGGTTTTTTTTCTTTTGAAGTTTGAAAACATAAGGACATTTGAAACGCATGTAATTCTGCCTCAAAGGCAAAATATTAAATTGAACCCACATTATTCTAGTTTCTTCCTTCATCAAATACTAAACTTTATTATTATAAATGTCTAATACTGAAAGGCAAAAATTCATCTTTTTAAAAATATAAAATCTGCAGAATTAGGGCTTGAATCTCGCACATATCCTGCTAGCTGCCACAATGGGGACACTTTTTCCCCTCCAAAAAGAATGAATACACACACACACACACACACACACACACACACACACACACACACACACACAAGACCTGTTTTTTGATTTTATGATTGCCCACTCTTACAAAGGCAGAGATTTTGTGAGAATATCCCTAAGATGCACTTGAAACTCCAATTAAGTTTAGCAGCTCAAAACACTTCAAAACATTTGCTTTACATAAATCCTTTACCAATACAACTTAGTAAAAACTAGTACTTAGCTTTTAAGAATTTCAACCATTAAAACAAATTATTAGTGTTAAATTTTATAGTGTTCTATAGTACTAAGAAGAAAAAAGTCTAAATAAATATGTAACCATGTACTCCAAAGATTACATCACATTTTCACCCATAGAAGAATTTCACATAATTCTTACTTCTCTGACTCCATGAAGCTGGCGGGGATACTGAGGTTTGGTTTTTCGGGCTACCACAGGAGATTTGTGATGTGTAATGGTGACAACTGGAGGCCCATTCTGACTTACGATTTTTTGAGAATTGAGAGATGTGGAGTTAGCTGTTCCAAGGGGCAACAAAGTCAAGCTTTTTGCTCGTGAAGTTAGAGTGCTCTAGAAAAATGAGAAAGTTAAAGTAAAATGATATGAAAAATGAGGACTTCT
The DNA here is from genome assembly GCA_023053685.1 of Diadophis punctatus similis. NCBI lineage: Eukaryota > Metazoa > Chordata > Lepidosauria > Squamata > Dipsadidae > Diadophis > Diadophis punctatus. The sequence continues at coordinate 2,438,751 of JALIGW010000007.1, read as the reverse complement.
CCTAAATAACAAAAAAATATTTGTATTTGTGAAGAAATAAAAGCATTGTTGTTATTTATTTATTTTTCTAAAGTAATATTTTTATTGGTATGGCGTTCAAAACAGTAAAAAAACAACACATTTAATCTAATAAAATAAAATGTTATCTAAAATTACTGTCAATTAAGTGCCAAAGAGGAGTCTCGATCTTTTCTATGACCTCTTGATGAAAAGAATGGAAGTTCAGGTCTTTCATGGATTGATGGCCATATAGAGAAAAGTTCTTTCCCATACGTCCAGCAAGCACATTTTTGAAAATAGGGATAGCTTTAAGAAGGCTTCTCATGGTATTAATATCCAAACCAACTCATGATGAGAATAAATGATCTCCCAGCTACTCAGATCCTAATATGTTTGAAGTTTATGCTAAAATGAATAACTTGAATTCTGAAAACATCTTTCTTTTTCTCCTTCTAGTTTTATTTTATTCAAAAAATTAGTTAAAATACAAAATATAAACACAAAACTTCAAAAAAAAATCTTTCAAAGAAACAGACAAGAAAACATAAAACAAGACTTTTAAAAACTGCTTTAAAAAAAACCTTAACACACAGTTGAATTCTGATTAATATAGAACAATATTAATTTCTCACCATTTGCGAACAGCCACCTCAAATCTTTAAATACTAAATCTACTTGCAATACTAAATCTATCTATTTATTAGCCTGATACCTATTACTATATCAATGAGCAAATAGTTAACAGGAAGAACAAAAATAATAAGAAAGGCAAGATTAAAGTTTCAAAACTCTATGTTAACAAACTGTTACTATTATCAAGTTGAAAATTTACCATGGCATCTTATCTATCACAAATCATCCCCAAAAGTAACAGTGATTTGCCCTAGATCAAATATCCATGTTTATTTCTTAATATCATCTCTTATTATATTTAACCAGAGAGCAATTGATAAGTCCAATCTCCAATGTCGGTCTACCTTCCCCAAAAAATCCAGATGGAATTGTTTTGCAGTTATAATAATAATAATTTTATTTACAGTCACAGACCAAAATACAAGTGCAACAAAAAAGAAAAAGAAAAAAAATACAATCACAAACAATTAACACCAAAAGTCTTTGCTAAAGGGAATTACAACGTTCTCCTCTAAATAGTTATAGCTCTTCAGAAAAAAGTTGAAACCTGAGAAGTAATATAGGAGGAATCGTCCCCTCTAGTCTAAGAACAACACTGTCCGTATGAAAAACACATAAATCTTTATGTACGGACAGGGCAGATAATTCTGAAATACGTCGGGCTGACGTGATAGCCAACAAGAACGCCAACTTATAGGTCAGGGCACTAAGAGAGGCCTCCCGTAGGGGTTCGTAAGGAGGGCTAGTTAGGGACTCCAATACCAAGGGAAGATCCCAAGTAGGAAAACGGTGTACCGCCGGAGGACTGATATTAGAGGCACCCTTGAGGAACCTGTGCACTGTTGGGATGTGAATTAGGGAAGGAAAACCGGGACAGGTCAAAACTGTAGACAGGGCTGCCAATTGTCGTTTAAGAGTGTTTAGTGACAGTCCCTGTTCTAGACCTTTTTTGAGAAACCTGAGGAGGAGTGGTATGGGGACCTGGAGGGGAGGAATCCCCTCCGAGGCACACCACTCGCAAAAGACTTTCCAGGTGGTCTGGTAAACCCTATTGGTCGAAGGTTTCCTGGAGGCTAAAATGACATCTATGATGTCTGTGTCATAGTGTTGCCGTCTCAGGACCTCCCGCTCAACCGCCAGGCGGTAAAGTGTAACCAGTGAGATTCCGGGTGAAAAACCTCCCCTTGGTGGAGGAGGTCTGGTATAGGAGGGAGCCTCCAAGGTGGAGCACGGGACAATAGTTGAAGATCCCGGAACCAAACTCGTCGAGGCCAGTGGGGAGCTATCAGGATGACCTCCGCTTTGTGTTTCAACACCTTCTGGATGACCCTGGACATTAAGGGAAGGGGAGGGAAGGCATACAGGAGGACCTGAGGCCATGGCGAGCGGAGAGCGTCGACAGCTTCTGCTCCCTTGGATGGAAAGCGGGAGAAAAAGCGGCTGAGTTGGGTGTTCTGTGGGGTAGCAAACAAATCTATTAAAGGTTGTCCAAACCTATTGACTATCTGTTGAAAAACCCCCTGATGTAATTGCCACTCAGATTGGTCTAGCTCTGTGCGGCTAAGCCAGTCAGCCTGTTTGTTGGCCTCCCCGGAGATGTATTCTGCAGAAAGTGACGAGAGATGTCTCTCTGCCCAGAGCCCGAGGCGTAAGGCTTCCTGTAGCAAGACCGCAGAGCAAGTACCCCCTTGCTTGTTAACATGTGCTTTTGCTGTAATGTTATCAGTAAGTACCAAAACATGGGCTCCCGCTGAGTTCTGAAGTGTTTCAGTGCCAAATTCGAAGTTCTAACACATTAATAGGATATGTGGACTCTGTATTGGACCAGGAGCCTTGTGCCAACTGTCCCTGGACATGGGCCCCCCATCCTGAGAGACTGGCATCTGTAGTAACTATAACCCTGTCTGGGAGAAGAAAGGAGGAACCCTGAGATAGTGCAGGAGACAGCCACCATAGGAGAGAACGTCGGGCCTGAGGGGATAGGTAGACCCTGAAAGGAGGAGGACTTATACCTGGAGGGAGTAGAGGTAGGAGGAACCACTGGAGTTCCCTGGAGTGCAAGCGCGCCCACGGAACTATGTCTATGCACGATATCATTTTCCCTAGAAGGGTAGCCAAGAGGGCTATGGATACCTTTGGATGTCTGAAGATGTTATGGATAATATCTCTAATGCTGTTTTGTCGTTCCGGAGAAAGGAAGACCTTGCACTCCGGGGAATCTATCACGGAGCCTAGATGGAGGATAGAAGTATTTGGAATTAAACAACTTTTGGATAAGTTAACTGAAAAACCGTGCCGGTGGAGTTCATTCAATACTACTTGGAGATGTCGATTAGCGAGGGCTTTGGAAGACGCCTGAAGGAGGATATCATCCAAGTAGCATTGAAGTCGGACCCCTAGAGATTGTAAGTGGGCTTCCAAGGCCGCCAGGATCTTTGTAAAGACCCGAGGGGCAGACGAAAGGCCAAAGGGTAAAGCACGATATTGGTAATGTTTACCAGCAAAACAAAAATGTAAATATTGTCTATCTGTGAACTTAATAGGAACGTGTAGATAGGCTTTAGATAAGTCTAGGGAGACTAGATAATCACCCCGATGGATCCCCCGCAAAATGGAACGCAGCGATTGCATTTTAAACCTGCGGTATTTTACAAACAAATTTAGGCGTTTGAGATCAAGGATGGGATGCCAGTCACCAGAAGGTTTGGGTACTAAGAAAAGGATAGAGTAAACTCCAGAACCACGTTGTGCCCTGGGAACTGGTTCAATGGCGCTAATATCTAATAAATGGCTAATGGCTTGTTTCATAAGAAGGCGTTTTTCAGGGGCCCTGGAGACTGAACAAGGAATGAAAACCGGGGTGGGTAGGGACATAAACTCTAGGGCAAGACCAAAACGTACTGTATTTCTGACCCAGAGATCCTGAGTCGTCAGATCCCAGGTATCTGCAAACATAGCCAATCTCCCTCCTATAGGTAAGTCCCTGTCACCTTCACTTGGAGCGTCGAGTATTCTTAGCTCCCCATCCTCTGAAAGGACGTTTGTAGGGCCTTCCTCTGGTAGATCTATCTGCATAATAAGATCTCTGCCCATACTGACCTGGGGTTCGGGGTAGGCTGGAGCCCTGGTCAGCGGAATGAAAGGGCCGCCTGGGATAGGGATTTGGGCGAGAGAACCCTTTCTTACTATAGGTTGGTAAAACCTTTCTGCAGTCCTTAGATTCTACTAGGATCGGATCTAAAACCTCTCCAAAGAGGGACTGTCGAGAAATAGGCTTAGTCACTAAGCGCCATTTTTGGCGTGCTTCCGCTGACCAGTTACGAAGCCAGTTCACTCGGCAACTGACGGTCGAGGCCACGATGGATTTGGAGGAGAACCTTGCAGCTCGGAGCATGGCGTCTGTGGTGAACTGAGTCACGGCAATGACCTTGTTAAGGTCCTGATGTATTCGAAGTTCTGAAGGAGGAATGAGTTCTTGCAGTTGACGGAGCCATAGCAGTGAAGATCTGGCGAAAAAGGAAGCCGAAGAAGACGCACGGACCGCCCAAGCCGATGCATGATGGGATTTTAATAGCAGTTGTTCCAGTCTGCGATCCTCCGGTTTCAATAATTCCTCTGCTTCACCTGGAATGGGATTAGGGGAATGGAGGGCTGCCACTGGGACGTCCACCATCGGAGGAGATAGGATGCCAACTCAGCAGCGATGTTGAAGAACTTCTTATCTTGGGCCAATGGCATAGGCCCAGAAGCAGGAGCAGAAAATTGGCGTTGGACATTGTCCAAGAAAATCTTTGGTGCAGAGATTACATCTAATTCAGCTACCTGTTCTACAAAGACTGGCACCTTAGTAGAGGTGGACGTGGTGTCAGGAGCTGGAGGAGTTGTGGGCAAGCCGGCAACGTTTCTAGCTTTGTGAAGTAAAGATTTAAAGAGTGCTGGAGGAAACAGCCCTACTGAATGTGGCTGCTCAGGTAATAGGCCTTCATCTTCTGAGAGGGCCGTAGGATCACATTCACTTTCTTCCAAGGCCGCAGGGCGGCTGTGATCACTGGAATCATCAGAATAATCACCTGACATATCAGCCTCAGTGACTGGTTGAGAAGGAGCTCGACTGGGACCCCTGGAAGAAGGGGCTGGAGTGGGGTGTTGCATTTGCTGAAAACCAGCTAGGCACTGTTGAACTGTAGTGGCTATTAGCATTTGCCAGCTAGGTTGTTCTTGCTGGTTAGCTGTGCCAGACTGAGAAGTCTGGGAGCCAGAGCCTAGCTCAATGGAGGCTTGCCTTCCTGACTGAGGCCAATTCATGGGAGGGGCTATAGGTGCTGAAGAGCTGGGCCCAAATGCAGTAAGGGGTTCTTGGGAAGTCTCCTGTGCTGAAGCCACCAAGCCTCCCTCTCCCCACACATTGGGATCCAAAAGCCCCACAGCTGGAACATCCAGGTTATGTACCTGCGCTTGAACCTCCACCACATGTGGTTGTGTGGAGGCCATGGCTTCCAGGCGGCTATCTGCCTTATCTGCAATCTTTTGGAGAGCGCGATCATGTCTCCGCTCGTCTCGCTCTGCTGCTTTAGAGGCTGCAGCTGCTTTGCATTGTTTATCTTCGACAGGAGCAGGGCTGATCCGATCAGCCTGAGAGGAGGCTTTAGTTGCTTTTAGATGTCTTTTGTTATTAGCTTTAGCCGGAGGTGCTGAGGAATCGTCTGCCATGGTGTGTGAGTGAGTCAGCACTATAATCAGGGCGCGCTATTGATGATGTCAAGGCCGAAAAAAGTCAACAAAAAAATGGCGCTTCGGAGCCGGCAGAGAAAAGCACGGGAAGGACTTACAGTTTAAAAGTGCTTTGGTGAGTCTGAGCGGCTTCGCTTGTTCCTTCTTGGTGTCGGCTTTCACTCAGCCAGCCTCCGCTCCGACCTTGTACAGTCGATCGACCCAGCCTGTAAAGGCTTGCTGGTATGGGGCGGTTTTTCTCCCCTCTTTCAAGTATGATCGGAGGTGCAAGCACCGGACCGATCTGAAAGGAAAAAACTGCCATCTTTTGTCTGCTCCCAAAACGGGGCGTTAGCACAGGGATCTCGGCAGATTTTAGGGCATCTAGCGTCCACTAGTGGAATAGTTGCTAGAACTGGGAGATTAATGCCACTCTATGTGTTTTATTTCAAGATATTATTATCATTATTATTCTTATTTTCTTTTTTTTTCTTTTTCTTTTTTTTGAATTTGTTACTCACAATTGAAGAAAGCAGTCAGATAGGAAATCCACGTCTAGCCTTGTGAAAGACTGAGTCTAAACTGGGCCTATAACCAAGATGGCGGACAGAGGCTCAGTTTTGATTGACAGACTCAGTCTTTGATGTGATTGGCTGTGGACAACCCTATCTGAATGCTAGCTTCAACCTCCAATGGAGAAAAAACAAAATAAAACAGTGGTCAATAGTTCCCTTACTTTCAATTATTAGAAAGATTTAAAGTAGACAAAATAATTTATGATTTTGAACATTGTTAGACTGAGTTTGAAATAGAATTCTATACAAGTGATGAACATATAATTGTTGAATAAGAGCCGAGGTGGCGCAGTGGTTAAATGCAGCACTGCAGGCTACTGCTAGTTCAGCAGTTCAGCTGTTCAAATCTCACCAGGATCAAGGTTGACTCAGCCTTCCATCCTTCCGAGGTGGGTAAAATGAGGACCCAGATTGTTGGGGGCAATATGCTGAACTCTGTAAACCGCTTAGAGAGGGCTGTAAAGCACTATGAAGCGGTATATAAGTTTAAGTGCTATTGCTATTGCTATTGACATGTGAAACAGAAGAACAAGTGAAAGAATGTATGATCAAGAGGAGTAAAAATTTGATTACAATAATATACAGATAGGACAATGGGAAAATATGTTGTGGAAAGAACTGAAATTTGCACTATGTTATCACCTTAAAGAGAATTTTATAAAATGATGTACTGTTGGTAAATATCACCAAGTTGTCTTGAATATATAAAAGCATCTCAAATTTATGTTGGAAATGTCAACAAGAAGGGAACATTTCACCATGTTTGATGGATGTGTAAAAAAGCTAGAAAATTTTGGATTTAAATACATAACACTGATGTATATGACAAACAGTTGGGAAAAAATCATGCAGGTTTTTTTTTACATGAGCAACTTTATTGTATGTACAAAGACAGAAAGATTTAGTACTATTCACAAAGGAGGAATGGTTAGTGAAGACAATAGAACTTGCTAAAAAGGTCAAATTGATTTCTTTAATCAAAGAAAATATCCACACAAAGTGTTGGCTGGAAATTTTTAGGGACAGCAAAAAAGGAACTTTATGGTTTTGATGATTAGATAGGATAAATTATAGAATGAAGAAAGTTGCAACCACAGAGTAAGAGATAAATTTATAATTGAACTGAAGCTACTTCTTTGTATCTTTTCTTTTCTTTTTCTTTTTTCCTTTCTTGCATTTTCAGCTTTCTTTTAGCTTTCTTTTTATTTATTTCTCTTACTTTATATTAGTTTGTATTAGTTTCCATATTTCTTTTTTTAAAATCTTAAATAGAAATTAAAAACTTAAAAATAGGGATGAAAGTTGGAAACCTTCCAACATTTAAACAAAAAACAACAAAACACCACTGCCTAGTGAGATTGTCACATCATACAACCTCCTCAGACCCTCCAGAAAACTGCAAAAATAAGCTGCAGCTTTTTAAAATATTGTCTATTTTAGCAGAATACCAGAAGCTTCCTCCACTATAACAATGCTGACTTGTCACATTTAAAAATACTGTCTAAAAAAGGCTGTAGCAGAAGACATTTAAAGCAATTCTACCTAATTGCTTTATAAGCTATTATTATTATTTAGTATTAGCGTATGGCATTGTTACATTAGCCAGACTACAATGCTATTGCAGAGTAGTAGCTTGGCTGCCTGTTTACCAGCTCTGTTAGGTACACACTTCTATGCTTCCCACAATGCATCAAAGGACTCAGTTTTAGTTCACTGGCCCTCATCCAATCAATTATAACACTCAAACTCTAATTCAGGTTTTCCACTGCTATATCTTAAATTGATGCGAGACACTGAACAATATCTTATTTCAATTATCTCTTAACAATATTATGTTCTAGATAAAGAAAAGAATGATGGAGAAGACAAACATGCAAGAATATCAAGGAGAGAATGTCTATGTAAAAATCTATGTGTTTCTGTTGAGAACCACAGAAATTACCTTGGAGTAATAGACAAATTAAATTAATAAAATATGAGTTCAGCCCAGGGAAACAAGAAGGTGTGATACAAAAATTAAAGTTCTACATTAACACTTGTTGGTATAAAAGGCAAGGAAGGAAAAATGCTGTCTGGTATTCAAAAGGTGATTTCTATCATTTATATCCATACAGTAACATTTCAGTAAATCTTGTGGAGCATTTCCAACCTTGCCTACATCAAAGGATGATCCACCAATCATCCACAGAAAGTTTGAGTCATGTCAAGATATGTGCATACAACATCACTGCTCTATGAGCTGCACCAGGTGCAATTTACACATTGGCAAAAATAATCAAAACACCAAATACAAACTTAATGATCATGACCTTGATGATGATCCTCACTCTGTAAAGGACCTCGGAGTACTCATCTCAAACGATCTAAGTGCCAGAGCCCACTGCAACTACATAGCAAAGAAGGCATTAAGAGTGGTTAACCTAATCTTGTGCAGCTTCTTCTCTGGTAACATTGTACTCTTAACCAGAGCATACAAAACATTTGCTAGACCGATCCTTGAATACAGCTCATCAGTCTGGAACCCACACTTCATATCAGACATTAACACAATTGAGAATGTCCAGCGATACTTCACAAGAAGAGTATTACATTCCTCTGTTCACAACAGAATTCCTTATGAAACCAGACTTGAAATTTTGGGACTTCAAAATTTAGAACTCCGCCGCCTTCGATCTGACCTAAGTGCAGCTCACAAAATTATCCGCCTCAATGTCCTACCCGTTAACGACTATTTCAGCTTCAACCGCAATAATACACGAGCTCATAATAGATACAAACTTAATGTAAACCGCTCCAGACTTGATTGCAAAAAATTCGACTTCAACAACAGAGTTGTCAACGCCTGGAACCCTTTACCTGACTCAGTAGTTTCTTCCCCTAACTCCAAAAACTTCAACCTCAGATTATCTACCATCGACCTCACCCCATTCCTAAGAGGTCGGTAAGGGGCGTGCATAAGAGCACAATCCTGCCTACCGTTCCTGTCCTAATGTACCCATATATTCATACCTCTTTTACTCTTATTCATGCTTGTAATATTACATATATATTCAATCATGTTTTACTGTTTGTACTTTGCTTATAATCATTTATGCTTGACAAATAAACAAATACAAATACAAATTCAAAGTGCTGATTGTCACCTATAAAGCCTTACAACAGGGGTGTCAAATTTGTGTCGTCACAGTGGCTTCATGTGATGTATTGGGCCTTTTTTCCCTTCACTACACTGGGCGTGGCCAGCACGTGACACATCCAGCCCACGGGCCGCGATTTTGACAGCCCTGCCTTACATGGTACAGAGCAAGTTACCTATAGGAACCATTTGTCTCCAATCTTTTCTGTTCATCCCACCAGGTTTGATAAGATGGGTGTGTTCTAGATCTCTTCTATTAAGCAGTGACATCTTGCAGAATCCATGAAACATGCCTTCTTTGTCATGCAGAACAGTATTTCCCCTGAGATTTGCAAGGCTGCAATCCTGTTGGTCTTCTGCAAGGCTTTAAAGATCTGACTTTACTCTCAAGTATTCGAGCTAAAGGGTTAAGCGAGCCCTGTTTCTATTAATCTGACTGTAAAAACTGCAGAAAAAACAATTACTACCAACCTGCCTTCCATTGAGGACCTGTATACTGCATGAGTCAAAAAGAGGGCTGTGAAAATATTTACAGACCCCTCGCATCCTGGACATACAGTAAATTGTTTCAACTCCTACCCTCAAAATGACGCTATAGAGCACTGCACACCAAAACAACCAGACACAAGAACAGTTTTTCCCCAAACGCCATCACTCTGCTAAACAAATAATTCCCTCAACACTGTCAAACTATTCACTAAGTTTGCATTACTATTACTATTAATCTTCTCATCGTTCCTATCACCCCTCTCCTTCCACTTATGACTTATGACTGCATGACTGTAACTTTGTTGTCTGTATCCTTACGATTTATATTGATTGTTTCCTAGTATGATTTGATTGCTTATTTGTACCCTATGACTATCATTAAGTGTTGTACCAGTGGTGGGTTCCTACCAGTGCGGTCCACTCTATAGCACCGGTAGCGGCCCGCTGGTGATGTCACAGTACCGGTGCGGTTGGTTGCCGGTGCCTGGGTGCCGCCATTTTTTTTAAAAAAAATTCTTCTGCGTATGCCCAGAAGCCGAGCTTCCGGCACTGCGCATGCGCTGCCTTCCTACCCCACAGTGAGTCCAAGCAGGGGAGGATGGCTGAGGGAGCGCGTGAGACGCTGAAAGAACGGGCGGCAGGAGCTATCTCCATTCCCCTCCCTTCAGCAGTCCGAGAAGCCACGAATGCGCGGTGATGATCCTAGGCATTTTTGCACGTTCGAGGCTTCTCGAGCTGCTGGGGGGAGGGGGAATGGGTGGCAGAAGCCTAGGATCATCGAATGGGGAGAAGCATTCAGGCCAGACGGAGTCTCCTAGAAGAACCGCTGCTGCGGTCTTGCTGCTCCGCTGAGGGGGGCTGCGTTGTGGGTGGGCAATGCCCCCCCACTTCTCCGGCCGTTGCCAAGCTCCCAAGGCCCATGCCCACCCAGTCACATGGCTGGCAAGCCACACCCACAAAATAAGCCAGGCCCACAGAGTGGTAGTAAAAAAATTAGGAACCCGCCCCTGTGTTGTACCTTATGATTCTTGATGAATGTATCTTGTCTTTTTATGTAAACTGAGAGCATATGCATCAAAGACAAATTCTTTGTGTGTCCAATCACACTTGGCCAATAAAGAATTCTATTATATTCTAAAATAAAAGGTTTTATTTGGGCATCTGATTATCTGAATATTGATTGTTAGCATCTAACGATCTAAACAATCAAAAATAATAACTATTTTGTTTACTTAATGTTAGTGGCCTAGAGTTAACTGCTACATGGTGAGAGACCATATAAATTGTTTAAGTAAATACATAAAAGTAAACAGGCAAAAGAGATTAATGGAGAAAACAGACAAGAATAAAATGAAAGAGCTTTATAATAATCCCTTATGACAAACAAAAATAAAATGCTGATGTTTTAATACTATTATTAAATTAATATATAGCAATTGAAGCTGCTAAAATGGCATTGATAGAATGAAACGCCTGAACTAATATGAACTGGGAAAAAGGAGAGAGAAAAAGGAACACAGTAAATACCGTGTTCAGAAAACTTGAGAAAAAGAAATACTAATACCACAGTCCTAGAAAAATTTAAATCAGATTACAAAAGACCAATGGCCAGCCAGCTCAAAGGAGTTCTAGCTGAAGTAGTGCATCCACACTCCCTTCACTGCCCTTTCAACTGTAGACCTGCCAGCTGAAATTTCTGAAAGTAACTTCCAAGAAAGAACTTAAAGCAAGTATTAGGGTTTTCTTTTTATAAAGAAAAAAATCTAGTTATTTTCATCTGTGAAATCAATTCAGTAATAACCTTAAGTGTTAAGAAATATGATAATTCTTTCTAGAAAGGCAATAGGATGTTGAAGTGTAAAGATACTAAGACAATCTTAGAATGAAAACCTATGATCCTTGTACTACATAAGAATTTTATAACTATAGGCCAGGGATGGCAAACCTTTTTTCCCTTGGGTGCCGAAAGTGCACACAAGCGTGCTATTGCACACACGTGCGTGTCCACACCCAAAATTCAATGCCTCCCACACTCCCCACCCCCTGTGCTTGCACACACGACACCCCCGTGCTGCCCCGCCCCCCTGCACATGCACGTGCAACCTCCCCGCACTCCCCACGCATGCGCGCATGACCTCCCCGTGCCCCATTTTGGGCCTAGCAGGCCTCCTTGAAGCCTCCTGAGGCCGGAAACGGCCCGTTTCCCGACTTCCGATGGGCCCTGTAAGCCCGTTTTTCACCCTCCCTAGGCTCCAGAGGATTTCTTGGAGCCTGGGGAGGGCAGAAACGGCCTTTCCCGCCCCCATGGAGACCCTTCAGAGGCCAAAAACACCCTCCCAGAGCCTCCACACGAGCCCTATACTTACCTGACATCCAAAACAGGTCGCATGGAGACTCCTGGGAGGGGAGGGGCAGCTGGGCGGTGCTAGCCAAAAATTAGTTGGCTGGCACGCGCATGCGCACTAGAGCTGAGCTAGGGCAACAGCTTGCGTTCCCGCAAATATGGCTCCACGTGCCACCTGTGGCACGCATGCCATAGGTTCGCCATCACGGCTATAGGCATTCCTATAGGCCAGTGATGGCGAATCTTTTCGGCACTGAGTGCCCAAACCGGAATGTGCGTGCGTGTGTGCATGTGCCGGAGCGCTGGAAACCCGAACTGGTCTTTGGGTTTCCGGCACACGCATGCGCGCCAGCCAGCTGGTCTTTTTTTTTTTCCAAATCCTTCTCCAAAATCTCCATATTTACTGCTAATCCCTTACAAACTTTCACCACATCCGCTCTCATTTGTAAATTCATCTTCTCCATAGCAGCCTGAATTTTTTTATCTATTTCAGCAATTTTTGAATTAAATTCCAAAATCAGCTCATTTTTCATTACTTTCAAAGTATTAAGAAATCTCTCAGGTGTTAAAGACTTTGATGATGTTAAATCAGGTATAGATTGCTTCTTTAAAATATGATCAAAGGAGTACTCAGTTCTTTTATTCACTACAGTCTTTTCAAGTTTAGAAGCCATTTCAATGTTTTCAAAAAAGAAAGACAGAGAAGAGAGGAAAAAAAGCCCAGATCTTTACTTTAAAAAATTCTTTCCAAGTCCAAAGCCAGTTAAATTTTATCTTTTATAAAGCTATAAATTAATTCAGAAGAAAAAAGGAGAAGAAATCATTCTTCAGATCAAAGGTTTCCAAAGGAAAAGGCTGGTAACAAAGCGAAAATAACTTTCTCTTCCACACCCAACATCTCCAATCGCCATATTGTTGCTTCTTCCTTGTTAAGCTACTTTGTTGCTTCCGAAGTAAAATCCAGCAGCGGAGTTAAAGATCAAACTAATGCCCTTCTGGACTCCTGCCTTTCTCTGGCTGCTCTCTATAAATTTAAAATAATTGTACTTTCCTTTGCAGCAGCAGCGGTGGTCGCGGCATCTTGCTCCGCTTTAAGCGGAGGCTTCCAACTTCCCGGAGCAGCAGACAGGCTACCTGGGGAGCCCTCACCCTTCGCGCCCTAAGTTAGCTTTTAGGGCACTAGGGGGTCTCTACCCCACCTATCTCGCTCTCATCTCTTCCCTTCACCCGGGGAGAGATTTTCAAGCCGCCAGACAGCTGTTCTGGCGGCTTTTACAGGAGGTTAGAAGGACGCCCTGCGAGGAGCGCCAGCGACGCCGTCGGAGCCAAAACCGGAAGTCCAGCCAGCTGGTCTTCATGTGTGCTGGAGCACCAGAAACCTGAAGACCAGCTGGCCGGTGCACGCATGTCTGTTTTTTTGGGCGTTTTCAGGCCATTTTTCAGTGCTCCGGCGCCTGTGAAGACCAGCTGGCTGGCACGCATGTGCACGCCAGAAATGAGAAGAGCAGCTGGTAACGATACACGTGCCCACAGAGAGGGCTCTGCGTGCCATCTCTGGCTTGAGTGCCATAGGTTCGCCATCACAGCTATAGGCAATGCATATATACAATGCAAATTAATCAAGCCAAGTAGTATGTACATCATTTATTAAACAAATTTCTATATTGCCACCATAAAATAAGGCTCCTCGCAGCTTACATAAAATATTTTTAAATTTTTTAAATCATTCACAGAATAATTTTGCAATAAAAATATGATCAAAAATGAATAAAAACAAATTAAAGATTGCATTATAAAAATAAAGGGTTTTTAAAACAATTCTGCTTGATAGTTTCTAAAACATCCCGAAGAAGGGAGTTAGTCTGATCACTACAAGAAGTCTTATTTCTTCAACCCCATAAATCTCCCAGAAATATGAGTTTATAACAGTTTAACTTAACCGGTCAGTTCAGAAATGGTTGGAATAGATGTTTTGAAGATATCCAGGCATCAAGGCATAATGCTTACCTAAGGGATCCACCCCTTTCCAAGAATCTCTATCTGTTCAATTTAATCCAACAGATCAGGCCTGCTGCAAATCCTGTCAGCCAAGGAGTGTTGACTGGGCCTTTTCTACAATAGCCCTGTACTCTGTGGATTTTCCTCCCTTAGGGGATCAGAATGGCCCCAATCCAGTTAGGCTTTCATGAGGCTCTAAAAGTATGGCTATGTTCCCAAGTCCAAGGAGCCCGTTTTCTGGCTTTATTGTTAACTGGCCAAGTAACTCAGCTGCTGTGTTTATTGATTTTGGATTATTTTATTGTTTTTATTATTTTAATTGTAATATATTTTTGAATTATATGCCACCCAGTGTCATTGATTGAGATGTATGGCGATAGATTATATATATATATATATATATATAGAGAGAGAGAGAGAGAGAGAGAGAGAGAGAGAGAGACAGACAGACAGACAGACAGACAGACAGACAGACAGACAGACAGACAGACAGACAGACAGACAGACAGATGGACTTATACAGTAGGTTAAAACCAATTCCTTGAATTGCACACATAAATCAATCAGCAGCTGCCACAAAGTCTACAAAACATATGCTATATGATTCCAATATTCAGAATCATAAAGTATGTTGCAGGGGTGGATTCTGGCTTACCTCACTGCTGGCTTGCTTCCTGACGCGCTGCGCGCGCGCTTTCCTCACGCACATGCGCAGTGCTAAAAACCCAGCTTCTGTGCATGCGCAGAAGCAAATAACAAAACGGCGGTGCCTACACCAAGAGAGCCAGTTGAGGAGCCCGGCAGGCCTGGATCGCTGCCGGTTCTAGCAACCCAGGCCGCCAAGTTACTACCGGTTCTATAGAACCGCTCCAAACTGGGAGGAACCCACCTCTGGTATGTTGGCTGCTGTATTTTGGACTAATTGTAATTTCCACCTAGTTTTTAGCCCCAAGTACAGTGCATAAGAGGAGGCCAACTGGGTGATGATGAGGGCATGAGTTACTTTAGCCAGATCCATCTGCCCTAGGCAGGATTGCAAATAATTGATCAAAGCTGCTGTATGTAGGCCCCTGTGGCCATGGCTTACTGTTTCAATAACAGACATGATTCAGAAGGATCGCCAAGTTATGAACAAGTTCCCTGATGGGAAATGCTTGCCTGTCAAGGAACAATTCTAGTGGTGACCGATGTCCGTTATATCGAAACCCATTCCAATTTACTAGAGTTGAGTTTTCAGGTAGACTCTGGCAGCCTCCAAGTGCTGGGAAAGAATATAACAGCATCCCCCTTACAGCCTGGGGCAGAAATGTGCATTGGATATCATCAGTGTACTGACGACCTATCCCAGTGATCTCATATAGATGTTAAAGAGCAGGAAAGAGAGAAATGATCCCTACAGCATACCACACATGGGGCCACTGAGCCAGCCTCTCATTACTCACCATGCACTGAAAAATGAAATGGCAAAACAACACTCAATGTTGCAGATAATCCAATAAGATATTACTTTGATGATCCCAAAAGCTGCTGAAAGGTCTAATAAGAGCTGCAGGGTGGGGGTGGGGATAAGAGTGCATTAGCCCCATCCAAATCTTGAAAAAAGATTATCTAAAAGAATTAGCAATATTGTATCCATACGGAATGCAGGATATTTCTTTATAGTGTTGTGGAACTGATCTAATGTCACCAACCCAACAACCTTTCCAATAATGGGCAGAAGGAAGTCAGGCCAGTAATTCACCAACACTACTGGATTCAGGGATGGCCTTTGGAGGGATGGCCTTCCAGGGAGACTCTGGAACTCCCCATCTCACAGTGATATGATGACAAATTCCCACATCCAAATGGCCATCACTTCACCCATTTCCTGAATAAACCAGGAAAAGCAGGGGTCCAAATGGCAAAGTACAATTGAGATAGCACACTTCCCCTTTTCCTCAGTGGTCACAGACCAAGATAACAAAATAAGCAGATGCTTGTCACCACTTTCACAGTAGGACTTTGCCAAATTCAACTCTGAGCAAAATGCTGCTGAAGCTGGTCATAGCAACTTGGCAGAACATCACATGGCTACCTTTCCTAAAAGGAAATTTGCTACCCTAGACAAGGCTGGACATTGAGGGAATAAGGGAGGAGAAATAAGAGTGCACTTTTCATCACAATAGAGGGCCAAACATAGGACATATCAGTGCTCAGCTGGATTTGCTTCAAGTTTTCCTCTACTGACGCTCCAGATTTCATTTCTGGCATTTCGTTTCCTGGATGGCCTCAGAGAAGCAAAGCAACACCCAAGCTCAGCAATGAGAAAGAAGTTGTTCAGAGGACATCCGGCACCCAGCTCATCTCCTGGTACCAGTTGCTCATCAACAATGAAATAAAACTGCCTGTCAAAAGCTGAGAAATTATTCAAGAACCCTCTGAAAACCAATTAGATGAATTAGGCATTGGTCCTACTGCCCCATGGAGGTTACTAGTCACAATCAGATCTAAGGGGATCTGACCATCGCAACAGGGTAATGGAAATTCCCTCTATTTCTGGCTAGCCTAACGATTGCTCAGATGTAAATTGAACATGCAGAATGTAAACATCTACATCTATCATCAAGTTGGTATATAAATTCTCACATTTAACCTGAATCAGCTCCCAAACCTGATAGACTGAAGTGACCCAGCACCAAAAGGCAAGATTTCTTCAGTGCCAACCCTGAGACAAACTCAGGAAGTGATCCTACAAGGCAGCAGGGTGGTTAGTACACAAGTAGGACCCCTAGTTGTTTCTCCAGCCCAATGTGGTAAGGCTACTATAGATACTCCTCAACTTACGACAACAATTGAGTTCAAAATTTATGTTGCTAAGGCAGGCAGTTAAGTGAGTTGTGCCTCATTTTATGACTTTTTTGCCACAGCTGTTAAGCAAATCACTGCAGTTATTAAGCAAATTTGGTCTCACCCATTGACTTTGCTTGTTGGAAGCCAACTAGGAAGATTATAAATGGTGATTACATGATCCCTGGACAATGCAACTGTCATAAATACATGTCAATTGCCAAGCACCCAAATTTTGATTACATGACCTTGGGGATGCTGCAATGGTCGTAAGTGTGAAAAACGGTCATGTCACTTTTTTCAGTGTTATTGTAACTGGTTGTAAGTCGGAAGATTACCTTTAGCTTGAATATCCAATTGAACTATCTGTTGCAAATCTGTTGCAAACTACAACAAATCTTGTATTTCAGAAATATAACTTGAAAACCTGTCTTAGGATGCTTCAAGCTGCATCCATGAAGTACTCTCTCTGTTCCTGCAAAGAAACTGGCACAATCTTTTCACATTTACCAAAAGTCTATGCTTATTTTAAGTAGATAGTTTCATAGCCTGAATATAAATAATGGAACTCCTTTAATAAATCATGTTACATTTGTTATAGCTAGCCCATCTTTCCTGAGGAAAATATTAAGACATCAATATACACAACTAAGTTCATGTTAAATGAATGTAATGGGAAAAAATAAATACTTTTTTCCCATATTTATTTCCGTAGGAATTTGAATGGAAAGCATTTTTCCACATTCATTGGATTCACTGAATAGGGCAGACAACAATAATTACTTTTAACATCAAGATAAACAAAACACAGAATCTGAAGTTTCTGTGGATGTTGCATACATATATTTTAACCTTCATGCTATATGTTCTATTTGAAAGTGTTTCTTTAAGCTATCATGAAACTTCAGACTAAAAATGAAGCCCCACTGCTTAAATAAAATTAAGATACTAATAGAAAAAAAATTATTGTAAACAGAGATATTAATAAGCAATCTACTGCCGTTCCATATTTTCTGAAAACTTAAAAAGACAGTATGGGGGAAGGGAAGAATTAATTTACATGGATTCCTTCTGTCCATGCCATGGTGGTACTGCTCTTCGAAGAAAATAATTGTTGGAGACCTGGGTTGATGATTAATCCTATCAATTTTGGAGATCGAGCTAAAAGCCTATAACCCTAACATACTTTCTAGGAAAGCTAAAAATGTCAGCTTGGCCATAAAACATTGAAGAGAACTGAGGAATGATAAGATGGAAGAAGACTGCAGGAGACGAGCTCTTGGAAACCCAAAGAAAGCAACTCCCTAAAAAAAACTTTGTCTATGGAATGCCTCAGGTGACCCTGAGGACACAGATAAACCTCCAACTGCTTCAACAACCCTCTAAAAGGTTGCAAATTACGAGCTGTCTGCAAGGAATATAAATCCTTCCATTCCCCACTAACCTTTCAGAGCTGAAGAAGCTTCTTGGATGAGAAGCGAAATGTCTTCCAAGAAAAAACAAGGAAGTCCAGTTGCCTCCTGAAAAAGCACTTTGGGACTATCACATGAGTGAGAGATGATATGGATTGCTGGCATACAGGCTGTATTCATATGTTAACACACGTTTTAACATCCATCATTTGTTATGTCTGACTCCGTGACTAGTTAACTCATTCAGTAATGCAAACCTCTATGAGAGCTGAATTCATATATTATACTAAATCAAAACAAATAAACACCATGTTTGGTGATGTGAATCTGTCTACTGTAACGAGTTATTATAAGGGATTACCCAATACATTAGAGTAGTCAATATCACCCAATATCATTAATTTTGGCATGCATTTAATTGCAATAAAGGGAAGCATCAGACACAAATATCATATCTCATCACATGCCTCATTCTAAAGAGTTATTGTGGATTTGCATGTGTCACAAAAAGTTCTATTAAATAGAAACAAAAAATATTTTTTATAAACGCAAATCAAAATATGGCATGATAGCAGAGTTAATGAGTTTTTATTGATAACTTGAGAAATTGGAGGGCAGAAAAGCTCTCGATGATCATTATCCCCTAATTCTTATTAGCAAAGAGCAACAGAATTTCAACAGTGCGATTATTTGACTGCTTTGAAATATTTGGTTCTAATTTTAGCCAACATTCAGTTACTTTATTGCTTCAAAGGCAACCAGGCCTACAGAGAAAATTCTAGGATGGTGGTAGCTTGACCTCAGTTCTAAAAAGAAATTCATTATTTTGGAAATCCTAATTTTAAAAAGGCAGTGAAAAGAGGGTGAGGGGCTTAGGGATACCTGGACAGAAAAAGAAAAAAAAGTTTCAGATCTGTAGAGTTTTAAAAGATTTTGAATAATTGCAAAGAAAATTTAGGTTGCCAAAAAAGTCTTCAGATCCATTCCAGTTGAAATATTTGTTGATTTCTCAGTTTGGATCTGATATATTGGCAGACTCTGAAACTTTTAAACTACTTCACACACGTGAAAAGATTTCACTTGAAAAAAAATTCAATCTGAAGCTCAGTTATATAAACAACTGAAGAGGAAGTGTAAAATTAATGTTGATAACAAGAATTTTAAAATAAAAAAATGGAATATCTTATTTCATCTATCAGTACTTTTGTGGTCTAAAGGATATCAAATATTTCTTTGATCTTCAGATGTAATTAACCCATAAAAATCATATTTACTGTATGACCTATATATATAGGTCATATATAGAATAGAATAGAATGGAATGGAATGGAATGGAATAGAATAGAATAGAATAGAATAGAATAGAATAGAATAGAATAGAATAGAATAGAATAGAACAGGATGGAAGGGACCTTGGAGGTCCTCCAGTCCAGCCCCTTATGTATGTATGTATGGATGGATGGATGTATATAATCTTCAACTCCTTAATTAATTATATGTATAATTATGTCTACAATGTTACAGGGATTACAAGAGACTACAGTATACAGGCATGCAATGGGGAATGTACCAAGATGTTTGCTCTCCCTATTGGTTTACGTTTCTGTTATCAGTTACCAGTCCATTATTTATTTATTTATTTATTTATTTATTTGGCTTTCTTATATGCCGCCCAACTCCCGAGGGACTCAGGGCGGCATTAAATACTGCCAAGTTTTAAATACTGATATTAAAACTTGGTAGTTACGGTATCTCTCTATAGCATTTTTATTCTGTGGAAGTGAAACATTAATACTGAAGCCCTGCAAATTTAACCATTTAATCGGGTTTTATTATTACAACTTTTACTTGCCCTAACGTCATGCAACTTTCTCGTCCAGTAATTTTTACCTTCAAATTATTTTCTGTGTGGTACTTGGCACAAGATCGAAGTTGAGTCACCCAGTACTGTCTCTCCTTTGTATCACCAGCTAGAAATAAACACACATGAAATAATATGTAATATAGTTTAAAAGCATATTAAAAGCAATTTGTTGCTTTGAAAATGCCCCATGTTCTCAAATGCTCTGTGCTAAAATTAAAGTATTCTGATGAGTGAAAATTGATTTGTCTATCTTGCTTTTAAATATGAGCTATATAAATTAATCCCAATATATCAAAATATTTATTTACAATTTAAATACATATTGATAAATCAAGAAGTCTATCTTCCTGTAAGCAAACATGCCCCACAATATGAAATGTACAATTCAGGGAATTCTATAAGGTATTCTTCTTGTAGTTGACTAATTTAATTAAATCAATACACTTTCAATAATTTTTTCAGCCTTGAAAGTTTTAATTCTAAACAATTTTTACAATACAAATACAAATATAAATCTCATGCCATTGTACCAGAGGTGAAATGCTGCCGGTTCTGTCCGGTACTCCTGAACCGGTGGTGGAAATTATGACTAGTTCCCCGAACCAGCAAATATCACCTCTGGCTGGCCCCGCCCCTGCCCACCCTGCCCCTTCCAGAGTCCCTGTGCGGCCTGTTTTTGCTCCCAAAGTGCAGGAAGGCTTCCCTGAGGCCTGCTAGGCCAAAAATGGGGGATGGGGAGTCCATTTTTGCTCCCAGGAGGCTTCCCTGAGACCTGCTAGGCCAAAAACGGGGGGTGGGGGTCCATTTTTGCTCCCAGGAGGCTTCTCTGAGGCCTGCTAGGCCAAAAAGGGGGAGGTGGGGGAAAGAAAGAAAGAAAGAAAGAAAGAAAGAAAGAAAGAAAGAAAGAAAGAAAGAAAGAAAGAAAGAAAGGAGGGAGGGAGGGAGGGAGGGAGGGAGGGAGAAAGAGAGAGAGAGAGAGAGAAAGAGAGAGAGAGAGAGAGAGAGAGAGAGAGAGAGAGAGAGAGAGAGAGAGAGAGAAAGAAAGAAAGAAAGAAAGAAAGAAAGAGGGAGGGAGGGAGGGAGGGAGGGAGGGAGGGAAAAAGGAGAGGAAGGACAGACCACAAAACTGGTACTAGACGCAGCTTCAGAGGATAACTTGAAAGAGCACAGCAATCATGAGGAGGCAGCATGAGATTAATAACATATACCCAAAATAAAGAATTATGTGTATGGAAAATGATATAAAAATATTGATGGAATGTATAACTAAATATATTATTGACATATTGTAAGGTATATGTATTGAATGTGTACGGAAATTCTGGAGAGAAAAAATAAAAAAAATTACAAAAAAAAGAGCACAGCAATCCAGGGCTGGAAGGGACCTGGAGGTCATCTAGACCAACCCCCTGCTCCAGCAGGACATTGTTAAAGTGAGTTTCTGTCTTTTGAACCCCCAGTCACATGACTACATAGCCACACCCACCCAGTCACATGACCCGCCAAGCCGCGCCCACAGAACTAGTAGAAAAAAATTTAGATTTCACCACTGCGATTATACTAATTTGCATGTGAATATTAATAGGAGAAATGCAGAGCTTTACTTTAATTTTAGCAAAAGTGTTTACCACAATTAACATACTTGGAGGATCATACTGTGTTAAGGGAACTACACCCTAAAGAATACTATACCTCTCAGTTTATACATTTCTCCATTAGCAGAATATACCACCACCATGTTTGGAGCTTCATCACTGAGAGAAACTATAGCCCCAGCTAAAGATAAGATTCCTCGAGGCTTCTGGTTTTTACTCTGCTCATTTACAAAGTACTGTAGAATTCCAGTCTCAAAGTCCAATATAAAATACCTGTTAATTAAAGAAAATAAAGATACATAAGTTACTTTTCTATGGAGAATTTATTTTGAAATTCAGAAAAATAAAAAGCTAAAACCAATACATGTAATACATGTAGATATTTCATATATATTGTTAACAAATTAATATTTGCCATTGTTCAGTAAGAAATTTAAGGCTGAAAAATAAAATATTCTTGAAATACCCAGAAAGGGTAAAGTCATCTTGAAGTTAGTCACTGGAATGATTTAATATTTAAAATGCAAGGTACTGTTTTAAGATTAAAGTGCTGTACAATTGATAGATGATTGTCTCTATCTCTTGAAATTAAAGGGGTACAAGACTATTCAAACAGAAAATAAATTAAAACACTAAACCAGTGGTTCTCAACCTTCCTAATGCCGCGACCCTTTAATACAGTTCCTCATGTTGTGGTGACCCCCAACCATAAAATAATAAAAATATTAGGAAACTCAGAGGTGGGTTCTAACTTACCTCGCTGCCAGTTCGCTTCCTCCTGCGCTGCATGGGCGCACCTCGTTGGCGCGCATGCGCTTTGCGCGTGCATGCGCAGTGCTGAATTTTTTTAAAAAAAATTGCAAACAAAAAGCCGAAAACAAGATGGTGACACATGCTCAGTGCCGGAAATTCGGCTTCTGCGCATGCTCAGACGTTCCCATGGTAGATATTTGCAGTAGTCTATTTGCATGTGGGTGGACCCACCTGGAGACGGATAGAGGAGCGGGGTCTCGGTTCCTAAGAACATCGGAAATATGTGTTTTCCGATGGTCTTAGGCGGCCCCTGTGAAAGGGTCGTTCTACCCCCAAAGGGGTCGCGACCCACAGGTTGAGAACCGCTGCTCTAAACCATTGCATTGAAAACTCAAAGGTGTCATATACAGTATACAGGTAGTCCTCCACTTACAATAGTTCATTTAGTGACCGTTCAAAGTGATGGCACTGAAAGAAGTGACTTATGACTGTTTTTCACACTTACGACTATTGCAACATCCCCATGGTCACATGATCAAAATTCAAATGTTTGGCAACTGGTTCATATTTA
Organism: Diadophis punctatus similis; assembly: GCA_023053685.1. NCBI lineage: Eukaryota > Metazoa > Chordata > Lepidosauria > Squamata > Dipsadidae > Diadophis > Diadophis punctatus. The sequence goes on along the minus strand of JALIGW010000007.1, from coordinate 2,415,845 downwards.
TGACGGTTGCAGTGTCCTGGGGTCAGGTGATCAGCTTTTGCAACCTTTTGACAAGCAAAGTCAATGGGGAAGCAAGATTCACTTAACAGCCGTGTTAGCAGTGACTGCTTGCAACTGTGGCAAGAAAAATTGTAAAATGTTAAGATTCACTTAACAACTGTTTCACTTAGGAATAGAAGTTTTGGGCTCTATTGTGGTGGTAAGTTGAGGACTACCTGCATTACACTGAGTTTACAATACTTTTTGATAGAGGCAAATTTTCTGGAACTAAAGGTTAACTGGCAACTTCAGACAAGTCAGTCATTTTTGTGCTGATGAAATCTGCCGCACAAACGTAAAGAAAATTTCATTATCACAAATGAGCTTGCCTATTGCTTTAAACATTTTAATCTCTCAGAATTCCAATTCAGACAAATAATTGAATAGATTGCAGCTGTTGTAGTTAGTTTCCACTGAAATTAGCTGGTTATAATTAACTTGCCTTGATTTTTATGAAGGCAAGGTGCAACTTGTTTTAGTATGTGCTCTTTTTAAATTTTCACTTCACTACGGTTTCAAAACCAAAATATTAAACACAATTTCAAATGGGAAAAGATTTTGGTTCCTCTTTTTATAGTGACCCTCTCCTCATTTTTACACATTTTCTTGAAAATAAATTCAATGAATCCAATATGAGGTATATTGAAATGTGACCTTAGCAACACAGCTTTATTATGAAAAAATCAGCATTTTACCTTATGCCTTATTCAACAAATACAAGCTGTAAGAGTAGATCCTGGCACAGCAAAACTGGAAATGGTAATTGTAGCCATTATTTAAAAAATTAAATGTGAGTATCAGGTTGAGTTAATCAAATTGAAAAACTGCCACTGCATTTTTCTTCATCAAGTATAAGGTGGGATTCAGCAGGTTCTGACCAGTTCTGGAGAACCAGTAGCTAAAATTTTGAGTAGTTCGGAAAACAGGTAAATACTACCTCTGACTGGCCCCACCCCCATCTATTCTTTGCCTCCTGAGTCCCAGCTGATCGGGAGGAAATGGGGATTTTGCAGTAACCTTCCCCTGGAGTGGCGAGGGAATGGAGATTTTACATTATCCTTTCCCTGCCATGCCCACCAAGCCATGCCCACCAAGCCACACCAAGTCCACCAAGCCACGCCCACAGAACCGGTAGTAAAAAAATTGAATCCCACCACTGAGTATAAGTATTATACCACTTATTGCTACTCAAAAAGATACAACACCAGAAATTAAATATTTCGATTTATTCTCAATTTGATGTCTCTCTAAAGACTAATCAAGTCCCAATGTTTTCCTCTGAAGTTGCTGAGAGTTTCAGAGATCAACAAATGGTAACCCAAAGGTGATTTTTCAGGAAACAATTGGACTTTATTTTCTTTGCAGACGTTTCACTTCTCATCCAATAAACTTCTTCAGCTCTGACAGGATAATGGGGAATGGAAGGATTTATATTCCTGAAGACAGCTGGTAATTTTTCCAGTTGCCTTCTGAAAAACCACCTTTGGGACAACCATGACCTGGAAGCCTGAGAATCTCTAGACTTTTAACAAATGGCAACATACCCACATATACCCACATACAAAAATCACATCACTCACATGATAAGTATCAAAATACTTCCCTATCCAGGAAGCATTCATCTTCCAATATCCACATTCACATTTTCTCAAAGGCCAGAGGAAAGTAGTAGCTTGGTGAGGCATCTGGCAAATACACAGCTCCCTTCTGTCTCCTGGATCTTCCTGCCCTGCCACCCTCAGTCCTGCCCCCAAATCTTCTAACTTTGCTCCCAGGCACTGCTTTACTGCCTTTGGGACTAGCTTTGCAGCACCTCTACCCTACAACCTCTACAATTTCCAGCTCCCTCTCATAGACAAAAAATATGGCTCTGCCTGTACAAGTCATTTAAAATTTTCAACTCCATTTGGGATTCCTCCAGGGAATTGCAATCTATAGTTTGGGAACCCCTGCTCCAAACCATTCCAGTTTGCCTTTAGTCTATGTCTGAACCTGGTGCAAGTTTACAAATCACAGTAAATCAAACCTTATTTATGGAATGCATGTGTACCTTTATTAAGGTTTTAAAATTGAAAGAAAATTTTTAAATTGAATCTGCGGTTTAGTGGAAACTTATTGAGTGGAGAAACAAGCCTGTCAAGAAAATGCAATAGATGGGAGTGAGGAAATGGTAGTATAAGGAAGGTAGGATGTAAGATAGACATGTAGGCAAAAATTAGCTGGGTCTTCAGAGTGGGAAAAGAAAGAATACAAGCTGTAAAAACAGCTGCAAGAGGAAAAAGTGTAACCTCATAGTACTCAGCCAATGGGAAATGAGGAGGGATATGGTGGCCAGGAGAGGGTTGTATAAAGAAGGGAATGTTTTGGGTTGGAACTTTGGAGAGAATCAAGCTTTGATAAGCTTCTCTCCCCGTTTGTTGCAATCAATGAAACAAAAAGCCTTCACTGTGTCTTGGCTGATTATGGGTCAGGCGAGATTGCCTCCGGCCACAAAGGAAAATAATCAGGAGCATATAACATATTGAACAAATTGGTTTGTCTTTTTTATGGACTAAGCCCGTGATGGCGAACCTATGGCACGGGTGCCATAGGTGGCACGCGGAGCCATATCTGCTGGCACGCGAGCTGTTGCCCTAGCTCAGGTCCAGCGTGCATGTGGGCGCCCGCCAGCTGATTTTTGGCTCGTACGGAGGCTCTGGGAGGGCGTTTTTGGCCTCCAGAGGGCCTCCAGGGTGGCAGGGGAGGGCGTTTTTTGCCCTCCCCAAGCTCCAAGAAAGCCTCTGGAGCCTGGGGAGGGCAAAAAATGGGCCTACTGGATCCACCGGAAGTCAGGAAATGGGGGAGCAGGGGTGTGTGTGGGAGCATTGAATATGGGTGTGGGCACGCGCACGCGTGCGATAGCGCGCGTGTGCACTATTTCGGCACCCGAGGAAAAAAAGGTTCGCCATCACTGGACTAAGCTATTATGATTTGTTCTTGGTTTATACCACTGTAAAGCTTCCTTTCACCACTCAACCTGCTCCACTCTACTAAGACAGAAATGATGCAGCAGCTATTGCCTTCATTATTTATTGCAGTAAGTTCTTTTTTCTTGCTGCTTTGGATCTAGCACATTACAGTATGTCCAAGTCTGGACTATCTTTTTAAGAAAACTGATAAATAAAGGCAATAAAAGATTGATCTATAAGTATAACCAAAAATTAAAAATCAATCAATCAGGCAAAACAATGCAATTTATCTTGATGGTTGGAATCTATTCTAAGGATTGTAAAATAACCAGTGTATTTCTGGTTTTTAAAAAAGGGATTGGGAAGGCAGAAAATTGGATTATTTTTTGTTCCAGATACTGTGACAGAAAATGATTATTAAAAAGATAATACCCATACACAGGAATGAACTCTGATGAAAAGGGGCACTGGTCCTACCTGAACGCCTTTTCTCAGTGGAGGTTGCAGGATAGGCCAGGAATGGGTGTTGACCTCGTCCTTCTGCCTAGAGACTGAGTCATGAATTTTACAGCCATGCCCCGTTGCCTCTCCCTCAGGCTCCAGTTATCGATGATGGTGCAGCTGCAACAACAAAGACTTATCCAGATATTAGTAAAAAAAAAAACCTCCGACTCCAGACCCTACGGTCTTCAGGGTGGGACTGGCCTATCCTGCAACCTCCACTGAGAAAAGGCATTCAGGTAGGACCAACGCCCCTTCTCCAGTGAGATTGCAGGATAGGCCAGGAATGGGACATACCAAAGCTTGGCAGTCCTATGGGTGGGTATCCGTTGGGGCTGGAGTGTCCGCTGTCTGATGCACTTGTTGGAGCACTCTTTGGCCAAAGGATGCTTCCGCTGAAGTGAACACATCCAATCTATAGTGCCTAATAAAAGGCGAAGGAGAGGCCCAGGTGGCCGCCCTGCAGATATCTTCCAGAGATGCCTGTGTTGACCAGGCCGCTGTAATGGCAGCGCTCCTTGTAGAATGTGCTGTAACTTGTCTCGACAAAGGGGGGGGGAGTGCACCTCATACACTTTTGCTATGCAAGCCCGAATCCATCGACCTATTGTGGAGGAGGATACCTTGGACCCCACCCCATGCCGGCTGGAAAGACACGAATAGTGCCTCTGACCAGTCCTTCCTGTAGGAAGTCCAACACTTGTAGCACAGAAGCGTTGGTGGGAACTATGAGGTTTTTGGAACACCATCTGGTGAAACTTACCCAGGTGGCGTCGTAGATTCTATTTGTGAACGGATGCCTGGCAGCCTGGATCATCCCAATGACCTTGGCGGAGAAACGGTCCCTTCTCAGGAGCTCCCTCTCAAGTGCCAGGCAGTCAGGTGGAGCCACTGAGGCTCCGGATGGAATAAGACCCCCTGGCTGAGAGAGATTTTCTCCAGAGGGATTCTCCAGGGACGAGCCACAGAAAGACTGATCAGGTCTGCAAACCACGGATGCCTGGGCCAGTACGGGGCAACCAGGAGGATCTCAGCTTCCTCCACAATCAACTTCCGGATTATTGCCAGTATCAGAGGCAAAGGAGGAAAAGCATACAACAGGTCCCTTGGCCACCTGCATCATAGGGCATTGGTCCCTTCAGCCCCTGGAGACCTGAACCTCGTGACAAAACGAGGGAGTTGGGCATTCTGACACAATGCAAAGAGGTCTACGCTCGGCTGCTCGAATCTGTTGCTAATGTCCTGGAATATGGTAATATCCATTCTGTGTGGTCCACAGTAAGTCTCCTCAGGCAATCTGCCTGAACATTTGAGGAACCGGCTATATGTTCCACCTTGATTGATAGGAGGTTTGACTCTGCCCAAGTCCCTAAGAGTAATGATTCTCTCATGAGGGGAAGTGAGTGAGTGCCTCCCTGGTGGTTAATATGGGCTTTCGCCACACATTGTCAGTTAATACTAACATGTGCTTCCCCTTCAGAAGACCTTGAAAGTGGGGGAGGGCTAGGTGGTTTGTCCGCAATTCTAACCAATTAATGTTGTTTTCTAGGTGTTTAGGGGACCAGCGGCCCTGAGCCAGTTGGTTCTGTACGTGCGCCCCCCCCCCGCCAAACTGGCTGGCATCAGATGTGAGGGTGATGCGCTCAGGCTCTCGGAAGGTACAACCTTTACTGAGGGCCGAAGAAGACCACCATCGGAGGGAGTGTAGAACCAGAGTTAGAACCCTGACCCTGACCGTGGAGTCGAAATTGTTAGAACGCTGAAATGGGAGCAGGAATCACTGGAGGCTCCGCTCATGTAGGCGCGCCCAGGACACAATGCCAATACATGAGATCATTTTTCCCAGTAAGCGGGATAGGGTGGCCACGGAAACCCTGGGGTTCTGCTGGATCTGGAGAACCAGAGTCACAAGGCTTTCCCGCCTTTCCTGTGAGAGGAAAACCTCTCCACTGACTGTGTCAATTATAGCCCCCAGGTGAAATAGTCGGGAGGTAAGGGTCAGATGGCTCTTTTTCAGATTTATCGAAAAGCCATGTTCTTTTAAGGTTTGAATAGTTAATAGGAGGTCCTCGGTCGCCCTGAAGGGGGACGAGGCCTGTATCAAAATATCATCTAAATAACATTGCAGTCTCACCGGGATGGATCTCAGGTGACCAGCTAGGGCTGCTAGAATCTTAGTGAAATACCTGGGGGCTGAGGCCAGCCCAAACGGCAGGGCCCTATATTGGAGATGTTGACCTGCATAGCAGAACCAGAGGTACCTGCAATGGCTGGGCAAGATAGGGAGATGAGGTACGCCTCCGTTAAATTGATGGAAGCTAGAAGATCCCCGGGTCTAATCCCTTCCAAGATTGAGCGAAGGGAGCTCATTTTGAACCTCTTGTAGACCAGGTGGGAGTTGAGTCGCTTAAGATCTAAGATCGCTCTCCACTCCCCCCTCAAATTCTTCGGTACAATGAACAGTATTGAATAAACCCCGTCTCCTTTGGTCCTCTGGGACCGGTTCTGTGGCTCTTATTTCCAAAAGATGTTGTATGGCCGAGGCCATTAGACCTCTTTTAACTGTATTTGTGGAGACAGGGCATTGCACGAAGTGGTTCGGAGGAGTGGAGAGGAACTCCAGGGGGAGGCCCGAACGCACAGCATTGAGGACCCAACTATTGGATGTTGTTTCTTCCCACCTGTCTATGAAGAGGGTCAAACGACCTCCAATGGGAAGGTTGGCCTGGGAATTATTTCTGCGTCTGGAACTGACAACCCCCTGTCCCTCGAAAGGGGCGTCTGACCTGAAAGGGCTGTTTAGCTCAGTCTTGGAACCCAGATCGGTCTGATTGGCAGTCTGGTCTGTGGGTATAGAGCCGCTGATACTGGCTCCCCTCAGGCTCGAAGGGTCGAAAGGAGTACCTGCGGGCAAACGGAATTGGATGACGGTCCGCTCTTCTCAAGGAGGTAGGTAAGATCTTTCTCTTCTCCTTATTTTCAATTAGAAGCGGTTCCAGCGGTTCTCCGAATAGCATGCCTCCTGAATAGGGGACAGAGACAAGCCTCCATTTCGCTCTAGCGTCAGCCTGCCACTGACGAAGCCATAATAGCCTCCTGGTTGTTATGGAAGCGGCTAGGGCTCTAGATGTGTATTTGGCAGCATCCGTAGCGTCTGATGAAAATTGCGTAGTGGCAATTAATTTATTGAGGTCTTGATGGATATGGACCTCCTGTGGTGAGACCTTAGATTGTAATTGGCGCAACCACAGCAGAGAGGTGTGATTGAAAAACGAGGCCGCTGATGAGGCCTTGACTGCCCATGCCGCCGCCTGGTGTGCCTTTCTTAGAGACATCTCGGATTTTTTGTCCTCTGCCCTCAGATTTTCAGCTGCGTCCCCTGTAAAGTAAGGGGAGGCGGAGGAAAGGGCCGCGACTGGTTCGTCTACAGAAGGAATATGGAGGGCCTGAGACAAGGATGGTCCCATATTATAGAATTTCTTGTTGCTGTAGCTAGGGGTGCAACCATTGATTCTGCACCACATTGAGGAAGAGATCTGGGACCGAGATGAAATCCTGCTCTGCCACAGGGGCAGAAAATGGGTCCTGTTCTAGGCCCTGGGGCGCCTTTTGAGGAGGAGCGGCATCATTCCCTATTTAGGCCGTGGCCTTGGCCTTATATAGGAGAGGCTTGAACAACCCCTGCAGGAACAATCCCAAGAAGGCGGGAGTGTCAGGGGAAATACCCTCGTCCTTGGAGAGGCTCAAATACCTTCGTCCCCCATTAAGGAATCATCACTCTCAATGGATTGGCTGCGTGAATGATGACCAATCTCAGGAAGGTCATCAGGTAGTGGAAGCTGCTGGAGGGAATGAGGGATGGTATCCTGAACAGCAGGAGGTGGCTGCTGCTGGCACTGTCAGGCTGCTTCAATCCCTCTGGCTATAGCCTGGGAAAATTGTTTGACCCTATCTGGGAGGTCCGGCTCCTGATCCTCACTAGAGCGCAAGCCTGCAACCGTTGGAGTGTAGGTGGCCTCAGGAGGACCCCTAGGATTAAGGGAAGGCTGTTGCTACCTAAGAGGGGCAGAGCAGGCAAAAGGATCCTCAAAGGTCTCTCTAATATCAATCAGGGCAGGCGAGGGAGGGAGCTCTGCAGCACCCTCTAGCAGGCCTATTTGAGGAGCCAGGCTGACAGGAGCTGAAAGCACCGTTGGAGCAGGGCGAGAAACGCTTGAAGCTAATTGGCTGGCATTTGACAGCTTGGTTGCCTGCAGCTTCTCCACCCGAGAAATATGCTTTTCTAAGGCTTTGCACCTTCATTCTTCATCCCTCAGCTCTGCCTTAGTGCTGTGGGTCTTTCAACATAATCACAAAAAGGGAATCACACATTTGAGGGCCCAGGCTGGAGCTCATTTATTGGGAAAGGCCAGCAGGGATGGTGCCAGCCTGATCTTGGGAGGGATGATATTCTAAAGAGCAAGGGCAATGACAGAAAAAGCTCTTTTTCTAGGCCCGCCAGCCAACACTCTTTGACAGAAAGGATTTAAGAGTATGCCCCTCCTGCCTGACCACAGGCAAGGCAATCCTTCATTAACAACCATTTGTTCAGCAGTGATGAACAAAGAGACTTGTGCCCAAAACTATTGTCATTACAGCACCAGTCACTTGATAAAAATTCAGGCATTAAGCAGTCAGCCCGTACTTATGATTGCAAAGGCACTGAAACTCCTCCACATCTATGCTCTTATACACTCGGGAAACTCCAATAGCACAGAGAAAAGCAGCAGCTGTGCCCATAAAGGGACAAACACCCATGAAACACCAGCCCAACATTGTTTGAGGGTTGGGGTAATTTACAGCAGCATGCCCCACTCCCAGCAATTCCAGGAGGGAAAGGCAAGAAGCAGGCAAGCCACAGGGATGGGAAGACCATTAAAGTTGCTATAATCTGAGCCTTTCCCCATGCATGGCAATGGCAACAGAACCATCCCCACCAGTACCTTTCCTCATAAACATTGTAGCAACACTTGCTTCAGCCTTTGCCTGTCTCCATTGTTAAGGTTGGATTTAGCCCTCCCCCCCATCTACTCCACTTGGGACTTCAGGCCCTATCTATTTGCAGTTGCTGGAGAGGTCAGCTGGTAGGGAGATGGTCCTCTGTCCTGGAGGCTCCACTATTCAACGAGCCACCAGTTACAATGGAAGAAAAATATCTGGAGTCCACATAGAGGAAAAGTGCCAGGCAGCACTTCGGTATCTCAACTCGTACATGGCCTGCACCAGCCCTCTTAGGGTCTCTCCCACCATTAGGGCAACTCCACACTTCTTATTCTGGACTCCATTCACTTAACTCCATTCATACAAGTGGGAATGCCAGGATTGATATAAGATAAGCAATCACATGTGTATCTCGCTTAACCATTTTGCTCAGGTGTGATTATTAACCAAGCATTATCTGCATAGGCTATTATACATTATACTATAATATACATATTGTAATTGTTTTGGGTGAAGAAAACAAAATATTATTCAATTAAATGTTCCTATAACTTTCTCTAAGTTCAACAAATCTAATTTAAATTTTACTTTGTTTTCAAAGGTTTCCAACTTTGGTGCAATCAGATTTCTGAACCATGGAATCAAAGTGTTACTATTGTTGTTTATATATAGAATACAAAACTTGCCAATAAAAATATAACCTACGGTACTTGAAGGCTAAAGATATAGGCTTAGTTCAGGCAATGCAGTATCAATGTTTGAATAATTATAATCAAACACTGGAATTAACTCCCTCTCAGCATTCCAATTTTGAAAGAGTTCACTATACTAACTAATCTTACTATTATTAGAGATAGTTCTAAGTAAATTTAATCCCGAGGAAGGACGTAGCTTATCAGAGAAGCATTTTAATATTATATTTTTCTGCTAGATTTGCTAAACATGCTTATATGCTCCACTAGAGTATATGGAGCCTACACTGAAGTGAGTGAAGCCTGTGCATGCATCCTCCCTGCAACAGGGATGTCAAACTCGATTTCATTGAGGGCTGCATCAGGGTTGCGTTTGACCTCGGCGGGCCAGGGCGGAAATGACCAGGGGGGGCATGGCCAGCTTGATGTCATTCATGTCAGGGGCACCTGGGGTGGCCCAAGTGCTCTGCCAGTGAAAACAGGCTCCCGAGCTCCATTTTTGCTAGCAGAAGCACCACGGGCCGGTCCTTCGCTGTTCTCAGAGTGGCCCCACGGGCCAGATCTAAGTACCCTACAGGCCACGGGCCTTGAGTTTGACATCCCTGCTCTAAAATTAGGCATGTGATGTTTTCAACAGGTAGAGTAGCTTGTCACCGTTACCAACATGAGCACAGACCAATGGAAACTTAACACTTGCGCACCCAAATCCATGCAGTGTTCTAATTAGTTATCAAATTTAACTATATTAAAAGCTGCATTGTTTTTCCTAGCACAAATATAGTATTTTATCCTAGGAGAATAAAATTTCATAGCAAAGACATACAAAGAGGAGACAAATTTGGAGTTTGTTTAAAAAAAGTCTAAGGCCTGCAAATTAATTGCATAACAAAGCTATTATACACACAGTTCTTATCTAACTGGTTTTTCGTATTGCTAGTTTTATATTTATCCTTGATCAACTACCGGTAGTTTTTCTGCTCAGTTAGAAGGCCCTCTTCTGAGATATAATTGGGACTAGTCCCAAACTATTGTTCTATATTTGAGCAGGAAATCATAACACCTCCTACACCTATGGTATAGTTTAGAGTGATTTATTCATAATAACTGCAAGCTATAAATGCAAAATTAAAAATCAAGGACAATTCAGAATCAGGTTCTCGTGCTATCAGTTCTACCCACCTCATCCCTCCCAAAAAATATCTATTATAATGCTAAATGAGTAAGCTAAATGAAGTAAAATAATTCTAAGAATTGTCTTTGATTTAATAGCATCACCGAAATCTGTAGAAAATCCTGTCTGGCTGTGGCAACCAACATTTCCAATTCTTTCTCCTATAAATCAGTTGCTGCATTAATGAGGCAAATCCACAATACAGGTAGTCCCCGGCTTATGACCTTTCGCTTAGGAACCATTCTAACAAAAGTGGCTTACAACCAGTCCTTACACAACTGTCACAGTGTCCCCACAATTACTTGATCAAAATTTGGGCACTTGGCAACTCTCCTGGCCTGAGGAAGATGGGCAATGTAGAAATGTGAAATAAATAAACAAATGAAAGGTTGCAGCATCTCAGGGTCATGGGATCACTTTTTGCAAACTTCCAAGCTGACTTCCTACAACCCAATCAATAGGGGATTTGCTTAATGACCATATGACTCAATTAACAACCATGGCAAAAAATGGGCCCAATTCACTTAATGACTGTCTCACTTAGTAAAGGAAGTCCCAGTCCCAGCTATAGTTGTAAATTAAGGATACCTGTTATGATGAAAATATTGAACAGCAGCATAGCCAGGGTTTCAGTTGGAAAATCTAAACCCACAAAGCACCTGAAGGCCAGGCAAGGAATAATGGATAGAAACTGATCAAGAAGAGATTCAACCTAGAAATAAGGAGGAATTTTCTCACAATGAGAACAATCAAGCAATGGAACAGCTTGCCTTCAGAAGTTGTGGGAGCTTCACCACTGTAAGTTTTCAAGAGACTAGATTGCCATCTGCCAGTATAGGGCAGTGATGGCGAACCTTTTTTTCCTCGGGTGCCAAAAGCACGTGCGTGCATGCTATTGCGTATGTGCGAGTGCCCACACCCATAATTCAATGCCCCCGTCCCCCTGCGCATGCGCGTGTGATCCCCCCGTGCTGCCCCGCCCCTGTGCATGTGTGCACGATCCCCGCGCTCCCCCGTTTCCTGACTTCGGATAGGCCCGGTAGGCCCATTTTTCACCCTCCCCAGGCTCCAGAGGTTTTCTTGTAGCGTGGGGAGGGCGAAAATGGCTCCCCCCGCCCCCCGGAGGCCGAAAACGCCCTCTCAGAGCCTCCATAAAAGCCAAAAATCAGCTGGCCGGTGCGCACATGCGCACTGGAGCAGAGTTAGGGCAACAGCTCGCGTGCCGGCATATATGGCTCCGCGTGTCACCTGTGGCACCCGTGCCATAGGTTCGCCATCACTGGTATAGAGTCTCCTGCTTGGGCAGGGGGTTGGACTAGATAACCTACAAGGTCCCATCCATCTCTGTTATTCTGTTACTATTATTATTACTACCCTAAAAAGCCCTCACATATACCAAAGTTGTTGCATGAACAATTAAATAACAGAAGGCAAAGGTGAAACAACTTAAGAACTTAAATTCTACAAACCAGAAAGTTTATTTCTATGCACTACTCTGGATTAAAAATGTAATTACATTCATGAATGCTTATTATGTTAAATTAATATGATTGTTAGGATAAGGTCTGCTTCTCTTGTTTGTTGTGTATTAAATATGAGCCTATTGTAAATTTGCCTCTTCTACATAATTTAATGCGTTAATACCTAACTAGCTCACAATTCATAACCTGAGAGTGCTTGAATAGGAAATAAGCTGAAAATATCAAAAGTAAAGCCAAGAATCTCTGGAATCAAAATCTGAGATAGAGAGTTAATAAATACATTTCTAAACAGAGTTCACAGCTTCTCACAGATATGCAGTAAACCTTTCAGTAAAAAATAGTTTTCTTTGTCAATAGCTACCATATTTTTCAGAGTATAAGATGCACCTTTTTATCCCCCAAAAGAGGGTGAAAACTTGGGTGCGTCTTATACACCGAATGTAGCCCCAGCCACCCAGCCACCCCCACCCTTTGGCCTCTGTCTTCCAGCAATTTACCTGTTTGCAGCAAACAGGGAAGAGCCTGTTAAGCGGAGTAAGTCATTAGCAGCGTCCCGATCCCCAGCTGATTTGCCACATGCTAAAATGAAACTGAAACTATCTGAAAAGAGGCAAATAGCTGGGAGAAACACTCAGATTTTTATTTTCTGCTGAACTGGATGCAAGGGGGTAAGTGAATAACTACAAATGTCTGTAGAATGTTCAAATTGTTAGACTTATTTTTTAAAGACTGCTTTATTATTGTTCTAGAGCCAGGGGTCTCCAACCTTGGCAATTTTAAGACTTGTGGACTTCAACTCCCAGAATTCCACAGCCCGCTTTATTAGCTTTGCTGGCTGTGGAATTCTGGGAGTTGAAGTCCACAAGTCTTAAAGTTGCCAAGGTTGGAGACCCCTGTAAATCTAGACAACTTAACAAAATAAAGAAGCTTTTTAAAATAAATGCTTGCTCTGAAGCCTTTCCCTTTAACTCTAATGTGAGTTTGTCCATTTCCGCGCAATCAAATATTTTTTGAATTACTAATCCCTCTGGCGGGATACTATCTTTCTTCCAATACTGCGCAAAGGCAATCCTTGCCGCCATTAATATACCATATTTTTCGGAGTATAAGATGCACCTTTTTACCCCCAAAAGAGGGTGAAAACTTGGGTGCGTCTTATACACCGAATGTAGTCCCACCCACCCACCCCCACCCTTTGGCCCCTGTCTTCCAGCAATTTAGCTGCTTGCAGCAAACAGGGAAGAGCCTGTTAAGACAAGCAAGTCAGTAGCAGCTTCCCGACCCCCAGCTGATTTGCCACGTGCTAAAATGAAACTGAAACTAGCTGCAAAGAGGCAAATAGCTGGGAGAGACACGCAGATTTTTATTTTCTGCTGAACTGGATGCAAGGGGGTAAGTGAATAACTATAAATGTCTGTAGAATGTTCAAATTATTAGACTTATTTTTTAAAGACTGCTTTATTATTTGCTTTGCTGACTGCTTTATTATTTGCTTTGCTGGCTGTGGAATTCTGGGAGTTGAAGTCCACAAGTCTTAAAGTTGCCAAGGTTGGAGATCCCTGTAAATCTAGACAACTTTACAAAATAAAGAAGCTTTTTAAAATAAATGCTTGCTCTGAAGAGGCCCAGTGCTATTGTATCTTCTTTTAAATAATAGAGAATAATGTATACTTCCAGAAATTGTAATTAATTTTAACAGCTCTGTACAAGTATAGTCTGAAATGTAACAGTGTCCTGTTTAGTTATCCTGACATACCTTGGAGTAGATCTATTTAAATAATTGGGAGGAGTTAGTGTGACTACATTTAAGAAAACTTTCTGGCATAATGTACATTTCTCCAATTCTTTGCTATTTCTATGGGTCAGGCACACATGCACAGAAATACACAGCAAACAGTGTATATCATCTGTGCTGTTTGCTGTTTGGCCAATTGCTTGGAGGCAGAGGTCTTTTTCCTTGTTTTCCTCCCCCAAAACTAAGGTGTGTCTTATACTCCGAAAAATACTGTCTTCTGTTTGCATCTAACTTTCCAAAAAAGAATTCCATCCACATGATTATTCCAAGATCATCCATAATGTGATATGTTACCCCTCAAGCTCACAACAGCTATTTCACCTGGTGGTGGTGTTTGTTTCTTCTGGGTTGTTCTCTTCTGTTACATGGACTGGATATTTTTGAAAACAGATGTAGAATGGATTTTATCTTTAAAGCCCATGCCAAGATTGTATAGATAGATACATAGAGTTTATTAAGATTTCACTTGCTGGGACTGGATGAAATGTAAAATCTACGATGGAAAAACTGAGGGCCAAGGATTTCACAGGATTTTGGATTTTAAAGGTTCTCAAGCCATATGGTAATTAAAACATCAGAAACATGGGGGCACAAACCACTTACCAATTGCAAAGAGTGTAACAAAATGCACCTCAAACCATAGCTCAAATTGAAAACATCAACCAGCAAAACCTCCTACTTCACCAAAAATAGTGCACTGACAGCATTAGTGAGATAAGAAGCTGATACAACCAGCCCACCACTGTATTTCAGAAATGTATAGGAGGCTGGGAGAGACTCACAGAACATTTTATAGGATGTATATGGCATATAAGTTATTCATGCTCTGCTAGTACATTTTATATTATTACTGACAGAAATACAACTGGAATTACAAATTGAATTAATGGAAGGAATACATATAAAAATTCCAAATAAATGTCAGATCTCAAATCCATGAATCTATCCCCTACTCACGCTATATGATTTATTTTTCATTGATTTCTCGGATTTTTTTTTTTCAACAGCAAGATACAGAACAGGATTTCCTGGTCTTCCTCTTGAACAACCAATGTCAATAGGTCCCTAATAGTCAGTAGCCTAGATGTTGTCAACCAGGGACCACATTACTTTTGACCGAAGAAAAACTCATGCTATGCTAGCATTACTAAACAATTAACACAAAGGAGGCAAAGGAAAATATTAGGTGATTTTAAAATGACTTTGTTATAACTTGAAAACATGGCAAAAGGAACCTAAATAGCATACAGAAGTTTTAAAGCCTTTCCCAACAAGAGCCTTCCAGATAAAGGCTACATCTCTCCCAACCCCATGCCAGCAAATATAAGAGCTGTAGCAGGATCCAATCTGGGTCTGTCACCGGCACCAGAGGTTCCGGGTTCCAGCACAAGTCCAAAGCTCGGAAGACAAAACCTCTGGTCCCAGTGACTGACCCAGATTGGATCCTACAACATTATCCTGGGAAACATATATTCACTTTCATTCGTGATAAGAGCTGTAGTTCAAATATATCTCAATATCAAAAGTGGAAGATCTTTTTAAAGAGTTCAACAGAGATTCTCCCCCATACCATTCTTTAAAAGCAAACAGAAATAGTTTCTCTTCTGTAACAATTGGCGAATGTGCTACACCAGGAAGCTAGAATACCAGTCCATACCTATGTCTAAACTTCAGTTCATATCCTGGTGCCAAACTTAGTATTAACTATTCATATGTTTTCTAATATGGGTTTATGCCAGATATTATTCTAGATCTGAAGCCAATGCAATGATTAGCCTATTCAATATCAGCCTCAGGAAATTCAACTGTGTGTCAGCATTCAAAGTAATGCACCCATAGAAAGCAGAACTCCGAGGCAGGTAGATTCTTCAAAGAACAATTTATTGGATACGTCATATTGGCACAACTGGTGAAAACCGACTCTGAAAGTTCCCACGGTTTTAACCTAATAAAAAGTGAAAGTTCCCCCTTCCCCCAAGTCATCAGTCACATTGTCCAATAGAGGTGCTGACCAGTTGCTTGGTTACTCCACTCCTCCTCTTCCCAGCACCTGTTGAAATGTCCTTGGTTCCCACAGGAAAACTTTTTGTTTTGACTACAAACCCCCTCTATCTATTCTCCCTATTTACTTCCAAATAAATACAGTATACTATACACAGCCTTAATAACAATATCTAAATACATTAGTTCACAGCTCGTCTTTTGTGAGCTATTAAATAAATTGACTATCAAAATATTCCAAAACTACCAAATTTCTAATTTTTCAACCAAAGAAAGTATTTATCTTTATCTATGAAAACATTTTTCATACCCCAAAAATCCATTGAAATAAGAGAGTTGCAAGACTTGATCACCCACATGACTAAGCTGGGAATAAATATAAAGATTTATATTATCTACTAAGTGAAGAAAAGCAAACATCTATGTAAATATTTACTGTATACTCCACAGTACTGTTGATAATATAAACTGGTAGATAGATTAGGACAGTCTAATCAATTTCTGAGATTTACACAGAACAATTGTACGAGCCTGGTTTTTTTTTTTTTTTTTCATTTATATCTTGCATTGTTTGAGTTTGTATGAGTTCTTGCCAACTTTTCTTCATGGATAAATCCAGAAGAAATTATGTACACTCTCATTCTTTTTTATACAAATTCACCTTTCTTTGATACGTTTTTTCATTATTATTGGATGAGAAATTAAAAGTATATATTTAAATATTAAAAGTTATCAGAATACTATCACTAACTGCTACTAAGGTAAATATGTCACACTATCTCTATTTATAAAGTGCAGCACACCTTCTTATAACAGTAATTTCAGAGAATACAATAATTATTTTCCTGAAAGAAGTTCTACCATGTGCCTTTTTCCATTATCAGGGAGCTTATGAGTTTTCCCAGAAAAAAGACAAGTTTGTCCTTCAGGGCAGCATCTCCATCCCATGCAACTCAAAGAATCTTTTTGCCTTTAAATTGAAATCCTTGCACAGTCTTGGTGATTACTTGATGAAAAACTGCTGCTTTAAGGAGTTTGCTCTTTAAGAACTCCCTGATAATTTATAAATCACACGTTCTTCAACCAAGTCACACTCCTGAGGAATATATTGGTACATCAATTTGGTTTATTTGGTAGCAGTATGGAAGTGGTTTACCACTGCCATCTTGCAGATTTTTTTTTAAATTTCCAATCCAGTCTACAACCTTGGAATTCCCCAGTGGTTGCCCATCTAAGTAGTAAGTCTTGACTTTCCTTAGTTTCTAGTCCAGAGTCTGTCTGTAAATCTGTGACTCTAACTGAATATGTGGATGGCCTTGGGGAAGGAGGCGAAGAGATGCTGCCTAGGAAACAATCAGACAAAAGAGGCAGGAACCCCCAGTAGCTCAACAGTCAGAGAAAGAATCTCAAATGATCCATCTGTTAAATTGCTGAAGTTTGCAGATGATACAACAGTGATTGGCCTCATTCGAGACAATGATGAAACCGCATACAGACGGGGGGTTGAACAACTAGCCTCGTGGTGCGACCGGAACAATCTGGAACTGAACACACTCAAAACGGTAGAAATGGTGGTAGACTTTAGGATAAACCCTCCCATCCTACCACCTCTTACAATACTAGACAACACAGTATCAACAGTAGAGACCTTCAAATTTCTAGGTTCCATCATATCTCAAGACCTAAAATGGTCATCTAACATCAAAAACGTCATCAAAAAAGCACAACAAAGAATATTCTTTCTGCACCAACTCAGGAAGCTCAAACTTCCCAAGGAGCTGCTGATACAATTCTACAGAAGAATCATTGAGTCTGTCATCTGCACCTCTATAATTGTCTGGTTTGGTTCTGCAACCCAACAAGACAGACACAGACTTCAGAGGATAATCAGAACTGCAGAAAAAACAATTACTGCCAACCTGCCTTCCATTGAGGACCTGTATACTGCATGAGTCAAAAAGAGGGCCGTGAAAATATTTACTGACCCCTCGCATCCTGGACATAAATTGTTTCAACTCCTACCCTCAAAACGTCGCTATAGAGCACTGCACACCAAGACAACTAGACACAAGAACAGTTTTTTCCCCGAACACCATCACTCTGCTAAAGAAATAATTCCCTCACCACTGTCAAACTATTCACTAGGCTGCATTACTATTACTATTAGTCTTCTCATCGTTCCTATCACCCATCTCCTCCCACTTATGACTGTATGACTGTAACTTGTTGCTTGTATCCTTACAATTTATATTAATATTGATTGTTTCCTGATTGCTTATTTGAACCCTATGACAACCATTCTTAACAAATGTATCTTTTCTTTTATGTACACTGAGAGCATATGCACCAAAGACAAATTCCTTGTGTGTCCAATCACACTTGGCCAATAAAGAATTCTATTCTATTCTATTCTAAAAAAGAAAAAAGAAACTTAGAAAGGACCCTCCCTAATGGATCAAGCAGTTAAAAGTAGCAGCAGGAAGTCTGTAGTTTCAGACCTGTAACATTATTTTAATGTAATCTTTCAATAAAAATTAGTATTTATTTATTTACTTACTTACTTACTTATTTATTCAATTTATATAGAAACCCACCCCCCTTCATCTCAACAAGTGACTCTGGGCAGCTAGTTCATTTAATGGTGTCTCCTAGTTAGTTTACCTGAGAAGGCTGATAGCCACTTGCTGTAGAAAAATGAAAATATTGAATAGAGCAAGGGCAAATCGGTCAACAGCTCCATAAAACCAACAAATAGACATATGCATAAATCCATCCTACTAAAATCAATACAATCTAAAAATGCCTAATGAAGGAATATGCTACACTTGTGACTTTAAAAAGCACAATCCCCATAAAATTTCTTAAGGATATCAAGTTGCTAATTTTTTCTCTACAACAAGAATGGACAATATTTCTGGAATTGAAGACTGCAATTCAGCTTCAGAAGTTTCCAGAGAACCACAGAACATTATTTAGTGATGACACAGCATCATCAGGTCTTTGGATGGAGGAAACCTAAGATAGGAATGAAAGCAGAAAGTACAGAAATCCTTAATTTATTACCACAACCAGGACCATAATTTAAGTCACTAAGAAATGCTATCCTTAAGCAAATCATCAGGTGATCATACCTGATTTTACAGCCTTTTTTACCATGGCCACTAAGAGAATCCAGCTTCTCCCACGACTAGAAGCTGGCTGGGAAGATCACAAATCACAATCACACAACTGCAAGAACCATTGTAAAGCAAGCCAACTATCAAGCATCCAAACTGTGATCATGTAATTGTGAAGAGGGGGGTGACAGTTGTAACTTTGAGAATATTTCGTTAAGTATTTTTCCAGTACTGTCATAACTTTGAACTGTTATTAAATGAATAATCATAAGTGAAGGACTACCTGAGAGACAAATCACTTCTATCATCTTTCACCACAGCAAAGATATGGCTGTTCTTTGGGGCTTTGTGGTCTGAGGTACCTGTTACATGCTGTAGTTTTTATGAGGTATGCTGTTTTAGTTAACCATTCAGGCATATGGGTTTTGTATATGGAGTGCCTATTTTTATTTCATATTTTTCTCTACAGTTAGCCATCCAGTCATATAAATCATCTCATAAATAAATTAAAATGTTTTATGATTTTTATATGAATCAGCTGTGAAATCATGCAGTTGTAAATAAATAAATATGCAAATAAATAAACAATCTCTCTGTCTCTCCCTTCCTACTTGCAAGTATCCCAGGAGAATCTGGTCAGCCACCATTAGAAAAATATTATTTCCCTTTATTACACAAGCTATGTTCAACAATTAATGAACTGAATACTGTAGTATTTTTACTAAATATTCAGGGGGCTGTGCTGTAGAAATTAACTTAGTATAAAATAAATGGAAATTATATATGAATTTTAGTTTCTTTTTCCTAGTTAAGAAAGCAGAAAGTGTCGAAAGGATGTGTTTTCACCACATTTGACAACTGAGTAACTCACTGAATCAGTGGCTTGCTCAAAGTAGCAAGATTAAAGATGAAATACTGTTTTTTTTCCTCTCAGTATAAATTTTCCAATATGTATTCTAAATTTTCTCATCTCCTTAAAGCTAAAATTTTGACTTTTTTGCAAAATTCACAGATATCTTTGGACTCTATTATGTACATGTGGCATACATTCCCTCCAGTGGTGAATCAAAACAACATAAATCAATAAACCACATTAGCATCTACAGAATTTTCTAAGTCATTTTCTATTTTAGCTCACTCATCTCAAATCAGGCTCAGAGCTAGAGGACTGGAAGTAGCCAATGTGACACCAATTTTTCAAAGGAAACCTGAAGAGATTTTAAAACTAAAGGTTCATAAACTTAACATTTCTTCTAGAAACATTAGTAGAAATACCGGTAGTAATCAGAGAAAAATAACTAGTTACTTAGAGCAACATTAATAGCTACTCTACTGAATTGGACTAAGAGCAAAAAAATAAACCCTCCCTCAGCAGTGGAAGCTTGCAAGGTGACTTTGGGCCAGTCACTCTTTCTCTTACCTGGCAAATTTATTGTGGGCATCAAGTACAAATAAATAACACATTTTTAAAAATAGAAGGAAGGAGCACTTTGTGCATCATCTTGAGTTCCTACATAAAAGTCTGGATGTCTTCAAATTGATCAATCAAATGTCAAATGCACTGCAATTTAAGTAAGTATGCAATAGTTATTGAGGCACATGAGCACCACTTTAAATTTACTTAAACTGAAGCAGCCATGGCAAAAAAATAAAATGTTAGACTAATGTAAGGGCTGGTCCTGATCCAGCAGAACTGTTCTTATCTTTTTATAAATACCAGAAGAAAACATTCAGGAAAAACAGAATGATATAAATACAGAAGGGTCCTACATTCTGTTGCTACAGTGGCCAAGAGTTGCTTGCGAAAAGCCTCCACAGTCAGCAGTAGTATAACATTTTTGCCTAACTTTCCTCCAAAACCAACTCTTTAACTTAGTACTAGAATCATACCATGATAGGTAGTCATCAACTTACGATCACAATTATGCCCAAAATTTATGTTGTTAAGTGAGAAATTTGTTAAGTGAATTTTGGCCCATTGTACAACTTGTCTTGCTTCATTTGTTAAGTGAATCACTGGAGCTGTTAAATTAGTAACATGTTGTTAAATAAGTGAATTTGGTTTCCCCATTCACTTTGCTTGTCAGAAGGTCGTAAAAGGTGATCACATCATCCCAGGACATTGCAACTTTCATAAATATGAGTCAGTTATCAAGCATCCGAATGTAAAATCACAGGAGATGTACAATGGTCATAAGTGTGAAAAATGGCCAAAAGTCACTTTTTTGTGTCGTCGTAACTTTGAACAGTCACTAAATGAACTGTTGTAAGTCAAGAACTACCTGTAGTACCAAGAAAGCACAAATGTGTAATTTTTGTTAGATAAATGATTAAACTAACAGTCAAAATATATAGATATTTCAACATAAAAAAGTCGCTGTGGATTTTTCTCCACTAATGCTTGCTGACTATAGGGGATAGTGCTTTTCTCCATTTCAAAGCCATTGAGCCAGTGCTGTCTGAAGACATTTCCACAGTCATATGGGCAGCATGTTGTCATGGAGCACTGTTACATTCCCACCAAAGTGGTGCCTATTTATCTACCTGCATTTGACTGCTTTTGAACTGCTAGGTTGGCAGGAGCTGGGGCAGGAAGGGACCTCACCCCATTGTGTGGCACTCGGGTCTCAAACCTGGCTTGCCGACTTTCCAATCAACAAGTCCAGTATCTTAACCGCTGAGTTACTGTGCCACCCTCTATTTGAACATAGGACAATGTTTATCCAGAACCAAGTATGCCACTTTCATGAGAATGCCTAATCTTAACTATTAATGTACTTCATAAGCAACTTAAGAGGAGAAATTTAGAGAATATGGCATATAGTCCTCAAGTTATGATGGCAATTGGGCAGCAAGTAGGCAGTTACCAGGACAATGCTAACAGACCCTGTTGCTGTCATAACCCCAGGATTGTGTGGATCATTAAACAGGAAGAGGTGGGAATCCCATATAAAGAGCATATAGGGATGAGGGCTGCCAGTGGCAGGCACTAGAAAAGGCGGGTAGGCTAGTAAAGGCAGTGGATGGGTGCTGGGAAATATAGGTGACAGCAGGGTGCTACAAAATATAAAGATCCCTGGGATCTCATATTTTGTAATAGGGTTTTTCAGAAGGGGGTTGGAATGATTTATGGAAATAACTTGCAAGCTTCCCTGCTGACCTTGAGAGAGAAGGTTGTAGTGATCATATTGACATGGTTTGCTGTCACATTGTAATCTCAAGCTGGGTGCCCAAGGACACGCATCACAATCAGGTGACCTCAAAGACACCGTGACACTGCTATTTTGCAGACTAATTGCAAGTCCCCTTCATTCAAAGCAATCACCAAACAAGTGGTTGTAAGTCAGTGACTACCTGTATTTGATTTGCACAAATGGTTCTGAAACAGTTCCATATACAGGTACGGTAATCCTAGATGCCATATACAGGTAATCCTTATGTTCACTTAGTGACAGTTTGAAGTTATGCGATAACGGCCCCCCTTCCAAATATTTGCAAGCCGATCGGACAGTGGGAGCAAAAAAATATCCTTATTTAAGACAACTTTCAGAGAGGCAGCAATTGCAGCATAAAGAAGAAGGGGTCCTGTGGCATCTTAAATAACATAAAGTTACAGAATAAACTTTCATGGATTACTATACAGTCTGTGCCTTCAGGTGAATGTTTATATTTAACATACTAGAGCTGAATTCCTTTGGAGTTAATAGTAAATAGTGAGAAAACCATTCATTATGGTTATCTGGTGAAGCTCAAGTCTCAATATCTTTGTTGACCTTATGAATCAGAAACAGAAATAATGCCATGAAACAAATTTTAAAATTTGTATTTTAAAATTACATGAGAATTAATAGAAACCAAGTTGAAAGAAACTAGCTTATTTAAAGTTAGGGAATGTAGTAGTGCTATCAGAATAAAATGAGAAGACTGTGGACAAGTCATATGTAAAATCAGGAGTATCACCGCTGCCTCTCTTCCCCACACTGCTCTATAGGTAGTCCTCAACTTATGATCATTCATTTAGCAACTGCTCAAAGTACACTGGCACTGAAAAAAGTGACCTACAAATGATCCTTGGCCTTAGACTTGGTAGCATCCCCAAGGCCACATTAAAATTTAGGCGCTTGAGCAACTGGCATGTATTTATGATAGTTGCAGGGTCCTGGGGTCATGTGATCACCATTTATGACTTTCCCAGTTAGCTTATGGGAAGTTCAGTCAATAGGAGAAGCTGGATTCACTTAACAACGGCAGTGATTTACTTAATAACTGCAGTGATTTATTTAACAACCTTGGCAAAAAAAAGGGTCATAAAATCAACCATGACTCATTTAACTGCTTTATTTAACAATGGAAATTCTGGTTCCTCTATAGATAGTCCTCGACTTACAACCACAACTGAACCCCAAATTTCCTTTGCTAATTGAAACATTTGTTAAGTGAGTTTTGCCCTATTTTATGACCTTTCTTACCACAGTTAAGTGAATCACCGCAGTTGTTAAGTTAGTAACACAGTTGTTAAGTGAATCTTGCTTCCCCATTGGCTTTGCTTGTCAGAAGGTCGCAAAAGGGGATCATATGCAACTGTCACTGCAACTGGGTCACTGCAACTGTCATAAATATGAGCCAGTTGCCAAGTGTGCAAATTCTGATTTCATGACCATGAGAATTCTGTAATATGAAAAATGGTCATAAGTCACTTTTTTCAGTGCCGTTGTAACTTCAAACAGTCAGTAAACAAACTTGTAGATCAAGGACTACCTGCAGTTTCTTTCCTCCTACTTAAAGAATTTTTTTAAATACCTGCTGTTTCTTTCCTATGTGCTGCTTCCTAACAGGCATGTACATTATTTTGTTTGTAAACAGAAAGAAAAACAATCCACTATTTAGATATACATATCACTACAGACCTTTACATAAGAAATAACCTGACTCATCATTCTATATTCTATTTAACAGTGTTTGCAAGATTGCTTAGTAAACAGTCTGCTACAGAAAAGGAACCCATTTGTTTCCTTCCTGCAGAACAATTAGGAAGCAGGGAAATGGAAAACATAGGACTTGCTTTGGAATAATTCTTCCTAGATATTTTAGGGCAAATCCATTTAAAATCAGAGTGCAGATTCTGTGAAACACTTTTATTTAACAGCATTAAGATGAAACTAATTATAAAATCTCAAAATCCTTACTAAGAAAATAATACCAATGGTGTAAAGAAGAGAATCTGACTGTTCCTGTACCTAATTAAATTTTATGAAAAAAAGGCCTTGATCCTCCCACTAGCTGTGACATCATACAAGAGAATTGATAACAAATTTTATTAGGCCAGGAAGTCAATGGGGTCTGGTCTTGGATCCTCTTCCGAAAATCTATCTCCACCCAATTTATTTATGGACCAAGTTCATTAAAGGGTATACTGATGTACTATATGTCTCCGTCAATTTACTATTTGATCAGTTAATAAAATATGTATCTTTTCTCCATTGTATTATCAGAAAAACAAAGCTATAACAAGTTAAAAAATCAGCAATTTGTAATATGAAGATGTAATAGACAATTGTTGCACCCAGGCATAATTCCTCCATAATCAGAATGAATTTGCCGATGCTATTCTACTTGAAAAAAATCAATACTATTCAACTCTGTATTTATACAAATAAGAGAATACTTCTTTACTTTATTTAGTAAATATTTTAAAAAGGCAAGATTTTAGATATCAATTAAGTTTTGTTTCTCAATACACAAATCACAGGATTTTTACTTCAATTCCTTCTATTTCATCTTCCAAGAAATTGGTGGTTTGTAACATCAACAATCATAAAGGTATTATTTGCAGAAAAAATACACATAACATTTCAATCCAACTTGTCACCAAATCTGCCAACTCTTATGATCTGCCAAAATGGCAATATTTCATCATTTGAAAGCAATTATTATTCAAAAATTATAAAATTAAATGTAGAAAATTAAACTAGAATAATAAACGGTTAGCACTTCTGTGATTTTCAGTACTGATTTAAAGTCTAGATGAAACAATATTTATTGAAAGCACTAGAATATGTTTTCTGTCAATGCA
This sequence comes from Diadophis punctatus similis, assembly GCA_023053685.1. NCBI lineage: Eukaryota > Metazoa > Chordata > Lepidosauria > Squamata > Dipsadidae > Diadophis > Diadophis punctatus. Next base: position 2,391,048 of record JALIGW010000007.1, on the reverse strand, counting down.
TTATTCAAGCAGATATGGCTAAAATGGGAATGAAGCAGTATTTTTTACCAGTGGTTATATGAGCACTCTCACATTTTTGTAATCTGTCAACTTGTCAGTTTTACATTCCAGGATCATTTTTTTTAAAGTCAGAATTCACTTTGCCTAGTTTGTATGTATTAGCCAAGTGGAATATCCATACTATCTTCTCTCCCGTTAACCTATTGAGCAAACTATGTAGATGTATCTCCCCACAGAGGAGCAGTTTTTAATTAACCAAAATACCAAAAGCACCAAATGATTGAATCATTGATTATTCAATGACTGAATAATCATTTAAGTGGTAACTGTACTTCAAACTTCTTTTCCTCTAACTTTCCTTCCAAACACATTACTACAGTATTTCACTATTTTGATTTATCTTCATGATGCTGTTGTCCAACTGCAGATTCCTCATTTTTGTCCAATTTTTTAAAAAAGCCAATAGGAAAATCTATACTATAGCCTTTAAACCTTCAGTATATACTCCTAAGCAGCCAGCTATTTACCTGACCAATTTACTCATTTTTGGCATACTGTGTCCATTGCAAGAAAATTCACAAATGGCAGCCACTAGCTTTTTGGATTTTCAAAAGCCTTAATACCACATTAAAAATTAAAGTTAAGCCTGTACCAGACAATGTCAGAAAGCAGGTCTCCAGCAGTTAGATGGACACAGCCAGCTTAACAACCAGAAGACATCAAACAGCAGGCTTCAGAAACACACCATGAAGCAGTGAAAAAAATATACAATAGGCAGGAGAAATAGTTTTTAGTGAAACTTTTTTTGGAAGTACCAACTTTGACATCTTAAAAGCAATCAGAAATCTGAGGTGCTGCGAATTTCCACAGCATCAGCTGAAGAAGGAAGTTCAGAGAGAGAGAAAAGATACTTTGAAAGAGTCCTATGAAGACGAATGGGAAGCAGAAAAGGAAAAGTGAGAGAGGTTATATGCTGGGTTCCATAACCTTTAGGATGAGCATCCATCTAAAAAAAAAAGTATTTGTAAGAGTGAAAGAAAGAGAAATAAATGATCGACGGCGCCACACCTTAGCAAGTCCGCTGGGTTCGAGAAAGCGGAGGCAGAACGGGGAGTGGGGAGTTAGTCTGTATTCTTTCCCTTAACAGTAAAGACCGAGGGTTTTTTTCACCACCGTGCAAACTACCTTCTTTCCTTAGTACCTGCTTTGCCAACCTTGGATGAGGTTGGTGTATTTACTCAAGGTCCCCTCCAGAACTGCCTCCGTTCTCCTACCAGCCGCCAGTCCCCCCGGGGCACCACCGCTGCCGCAGCCTCCTCCTGGACTGGCCGCAGCTGAAGTGGGGCTGCTGCTGCTTCCTCCATCCGGCCTCGCGGCCACCGCTACGGCCACCGCTCCTGCTTGCCGGCCCGAGAGACCCCGACTGGTAGAAGTGGAAGGCGAGGAGCCCGCCGACGTGGGACGACTGCTACTCCGGCTGCTACTGTTACTGCCTCCGCCGCTGCTGTTGGCTGTAGCCGCGGCCGCTGACACGTTGTCCCTGGCGCTTTGCGCCGCTGTAGCTGCCTTTTCCATGGAGTTCGCGGGAAGGCTCTGAGGCAGCCCCGGCCCTCGTTGTAGATTGTAGCTGCTACCGGCAGGTAGGGAAATATCCGAGTCATTCGCTAAGAAAAAGGGAGAGGAAGGACTGGGCGATCCCCGCGGGCGCCACCCACTCTAGGGCTTTTTGCGCCCACAAAGCGGAGGCGGCGCCGGCGCTTTGTGTCCAGTGGCGTGGAGAAATCCGCCCCGCCCGCGATTCTCCCTCGAGGCCTCCCTCTTGCTCCAGCCCTAGTTGTGAATCTCTACTTGAGGCCCGCCAGGAAGGCCGACCGCGAGCGATTTTCAGTGCTACGAAATTTGGGAGGAGACAAGATACATTCGCGCCTCGCTCCTACTGCCAGCGCCGGCTGCCTCTGCTCCGACGCATACGCTTTTTGGAAGACTAGTCCAAGGAGCGTTCAGCCGGAATAACTTTTGCATCAGAGTTCCGGAGTTGAAGGCGTGTGAACCAGCCACCGCGGTGAATGTCAGGCTGGTTGATTTTATAATTTGTCTTAAGCCGAAGGCTATAAGCCATGCTGAATAGGCAACTCCGCTCAGTGCGAATTAGACTGCCTTTGAATGGCATTTGGCAAAAGAAGCCCCGGCGGAGACTCTGTCCGACCAGTGTATCCCACCTTCTGCCCCATCGTGCGAGAAGAGCTATCAATGGTAGCAAATAAAACTTGTATGTGCAGATTTTTAAAGCATGCGCCTTGGCAGATGGAGTAAGGAACTAATCTTTTGATTATTTATGCCACATGATATAATTCATATTTTTTCAAGATTAAGTCCCAAGAGAAGCTGTTCTACTTATTCAGTAGAGCAGGCTTTTCCAATCTGGGTCCATCTGAACTTCTGATTTGTAAATTGCATCATGGTTTGCTGCTTGAAATGATAAACTAAATTAAATAAATTAATCAGTGGAACAACTTGCCTCCAGAAGTTGTGAATGCTCCAACACTGGAAGTTTTTAAGAAGATGTTGGATAACCATGTATCTGAAGTGGTGTAGGGTTTCCTGCCTAAGCAGAGGGTTGGACTAGAAGACCTCCAAGGTCCCTTCCAACTCTGTTATTCTATTCTGTTCTAACTTTGTGATACTATGGAGGACCTTATTGTTGCATTTCAGGCTAAAACTTTAATCCAATCTTGGTTTTTAAAAAGTCCACTAGAAAGAATTGAATAGGAGCATGTTTCTATTAAAGGCTAATTTTCCCCTTCAGGTTTTTAAACAAAGTCTTTCCATATCTGAAATTTTATAATTATTGAAATTTACTGAACCAATTTTCCAACTTCACATAAAACTCTAAATCATAAAATGAACACTAAACTGAGTTAGACTCCTAAAAACACTGTTCCATCCATAAAGTCCAAGTTTAAAAATAATCAAGCTTATTGTATGAATACAGCCAACAATATTCCTAATATTAGGGAACATCATTTATAGTAATAGAACAGTATAATACCCAACACTTTAGTTTCACATTTGATGCTTTTATATCACAGCTGCTGTCTGCCTACCAACTCAGGATCATACCAGACATCTGTTTGGTTCAAAATACTTTGATAATTAAATTAGATGCACAGGAAACAGATGTAAAACTTTCCTTTCCCTGATGTATTTATGCATTCGCTGCTCACAGGAGCATCAATACTGAAATGGCCTTCTGAGGTAAAATAAACAAAAGTGAGACAATGTTGGAGGTGAAGCTTTCTTTCCAAGTCTCATAAATACAGTATGTAAATAGGGGGAATCCATTTCTACTTTTTATACAAATTTGATTGATGTACTTTACATAACAAGTTTTGTTGAATATGTAAATAGGGAGTGAAGCCCAGAGCAAAGGCTTCACTCTGGTCCGAGTTAAACAGTAGAATTATGTCAGTGATGTCAGTGGCCAGGCTGCCTAACAGAGCCCTTTAAAAGAGAGCGCTGTCGGTCAGCCTGGTGAGATGTATTGCCTATACTTGCAATAAAGAGCTGAAGTCACTGTGCTGGAGTCCTGCCTCTTCATTCAACTCCCAATTTAACACTGGCAATGAAGGTGGGATTGTGAGGAGAACAAAGGACAAAGGAATCGAACCGGGCATCCACATGGCATCAGCCATCACCACAGAAGTTGCAACACTGCATTGGCCATCAAGATGACCATGCACGCCCCACCACCTCCATTTAATGCAGCAAAGGAGAACTGGGATAAATACATGTTCCGATTTTAGTGCTTTCTAGAAGCCAACGCTCTAACGGAGTTGCTGGACTTGAGGAAGAAAGCACTTTTACTTAGTTATTGCGGACCAGAAGTCATCGATATGGCTGAAGCATTATCAGAACCAGAACCAATACAGGCGGTAATGTGGAGGGCGCTACAAGAATCACTAAAGGCACACTATGCACCGGTACCCTCTCCAATGGTGTATAAGCACGAATTCTACCACTGGAAGCAACAGGAAGGTGAGACAATAAATCAATATGTCGCAGCTCTGCGAAAAGCCACAGTTCGCTGCGAGTTCAGCAACATAGAAGAGTCTATGATGGATAGACTCATGTTCAGGCTGAGAGATCTCTGTTTACAGAAAAGACTGCTATCTATCCCTAAGCTCAATTTTAAGATGGCCCTAGAAGAAGCTAGAGCATCTGAAGCAACCAATAAAACAGCCGCGGCCATCCGAAAAACAGAAAACGTAAATGTGCCGCAAAGAGCAGCCGCTGTACATTAGGAGAGCTGGGAGACCGAAGAATTCCCAGAGGAAGATGTTGAGATCCATCGCCTACGAGTCGATGGGAGAGCCGGAAGCTCAGATAAGCGAGACAGATCCTCCTTGTGTGCCGGCTGTGGGGAAAATCATCCCAGAGCAAGCTGCTGATTCCTGGACACGTGGATTTGCTTGGAATTGAACTCCAACTGGGAAAATCCTTGCATAGTTCTATGGAATAGAATTGAACCTATGACATCTAAGGAGGTTGACAAAATCCTAAAAATTCTGAAACCGATCATATGTTTATTGGATTTATTAGATTCATCTCCTTTTGGCCCATAAAGGCCAGATAGGAACTGACATTTAGTGGGATCTATGCAATAGTATCAGCTTTCCTAAGCGGGAAACTGTTGCTTCTCTTAAAGTCATAATTGAAGCCACTAGTCCAGTGGTTTCCGACCTTTTTGTGATCGAGTACCACTTGGAGGTCCCGTACAGTCGCCGCGTACCACCTGGTTCCAGAGAAACTAAATTTGATCAGATATCACTTTATTTCCATAATTGTACTGTTCCTTTTTTGGCCCCACGCATCCAGCAACTGGATTCTTGGGCCGCTGGGACCAGGTGGGTGGTGTGTGGCAACAGTTGCAAATCGTTGCCAGATTATCTTGTGTTAGGCAGTAAACATTTTTGTGAAGTAAAAAATAACTAACTAAAAATCGTTCATGACCCCGAAAGTGTTCGCGTACCACCTGGAAGGCCCTCGCGTACCACTAGTGGTACACGTAGCACAGGTTGGGAACCACTGCACTAGTCCTACATAACTTTAAACCAATCTCTAACCTTCCCTTTTTTTAATTCAAAAAGTTTTATTAGTACAAAGTACAAACATTTTTCTCTTTTTCTCCCCCCCTTCCCCCCAACCCCCTCCCCTTCCTCCCATCCTCCCCCCCCCCCCGACTTTCCAGAAAAAGCACAGGGTATAGTATTCAATAAGCATAAAATTAAAATATACTAACAAATTATAAATTCAAATTTTCTCTAGTTCTTTAACTCCTCGTTATTTAAAACCTTTTAAACACATTCTAAAAGTTTAACATTTTTCATTATTAAACTATTTATATCTTCTTAATCTGATACTTTTTTTGAATATAATCAGTCCATTTACTCCATTCCAATATTTATCTCTCATTTGAATGATCCTTAAGATATGATGAGATTTTTGCCATTCCAGCCAGATGTACAACTTTTAATGTCCATTCCTCGATGGTAGGTATATCTTCTTTCTTCCAATACTGTGCTACCAGCAACCTGGCAGCTGTTATCAAATTCAAAACCAATTTAGTCTCTATTACAGTACAGTCCGTAATTATTCCCAACAAAAAAAACTGTGGTGTGAACTTAATTTTTTTCTTTAAGATATTTTGAATAATCCACCAAATTTTTATCCAAAAAGCCTTAATTTTTTTACAAGTCCACCATATATGAAAATACGTAGCATCTTCACATTCACATCTCCAACATTTAGGTTGTAAATTTGGATACATACGAGCTAGTTTATTTGGATCTAAGTGCCATCTATAAAGCATTTTGTAAAAGTTTTCTCTTAAGTTTTGAGCTTGTGTAAATTTTACGTTTCTAACCCATATCTTTTCCCATGTTTCCATCATTATAGGTTCGCCAATATTTTGAGGCCATTTTATCATACAATCCTTGACTAGCTCTGTTTCCGAATCTAATTCCACTAACACATTATACAGTCTCTTTATGTGCATTGGACCTTTATTTTTTATTTGAATTATCAACTTATCATCTTGCTGCAAGATACCAGTTTTTAAATCTTCTTTCCATCTAGCCTGCAATTGCCCATATTGAAACCAAGTTCTAATTATTCCTTCTTGACCTAGTTGCTCAATAGATTTTAACTGTAATCTAATTCTTTCTTCATAAAGAAGTTCTTTATATGTAATTTTATCTTGCTTTTGTTCCAAATTTATGTTTTCTATCACGTGTCGGGGTACTGTCCATATAGGTAATTTATCATTTAATTTACATTGATACTTTTTCCAGACCCGCAATAGCGCATTTCTTAGTATATGACTCCTGAAAGCCCTGTCTACTTTTTTATTGTACATTAAATAAGCATGCCATCCATAAATCAAACCATACCCTTCTATATTTAATATCCTGTCTTCCGTCAAATTAATCCAATCGGTAATTGCTGAGAGGGTAGCTACTTCATAATACAATTTTAAATTAGGCATTTTTAATCCTCCCCTCTCTTGTGTATCTTGCATTATTTTCTGATTTACTCTCGGTTTCTTCCCTACCCCATTCCTTCAAATTATCATCTTTTTTAAGTATAGGGATCATTTGAAAAAGAAATAAAAACCTTGGTAAAACATTCATTTTTACTGCGGCTATCCTACCCAGCAAAGACAATTGTAGTTTTTTCCAATTTTCCATCTCTTTCTGTATTTTTTGCCATAATGGTTCATAGTTATGCTGATATAATTTCATATTTGTAGACATAATATAAACCCCTAAATATTTGACTTTCTTAACTATCTCAAATCCCGAAATCCTTTGTATTTCTTCTTCTTGGCTTCTAGTCATGTTTTTGGCTATTATTTTAGTTTTATCTATGTTTTAAAACCGGATACTTGTCCATATAAATTAATAATTTCCATCAAAGCTATAATAGATTGATATGGTTGGGTCAAGGTGACAACCACGTCATCCGCAAATGCTCGTAACTTGTATTCTTCCTGTCTAATTTTGATTCCCTTTATTATCTCAAACTCCCTTATTTTACTAAGTAAAATTTCCATAGTCAAAATAAACAGTAAAGGCGATAAAGGACATCCTTGTCTTGTTCCTTTCTCTATATTAAAAATATCTGATAATCCACCATTGATTATTATTTGAGCTGTTTGTTTTTGATATATCGCCCTAATAGATTGTGTAGAATAATCTCCAAGCTGCATCTTTTCTATTAATTTTAATAAAAATTACCAATTCAATCTGTCAAAAGCTTTCTCAGCATCCAAAAACACTAATACTGCAGGTACCTGGTTGTTCCTTCCCAAATATTCTAATAAATGAACTATTTGTCTTACATTACTCTTCATTTGTCTACCAACTAAGAAACCAGTTTGATCTTGATGAATCATTTGTTGCATGATTATCATTAATCTATTTGCTAATATTTTAGCAAAAATTTTGTAATCTATATTTAAAAGTGAAATTGGCCTATAATTTTTGGGAACTGTGTGCTCTTGACCCTCTTTTGGGATCAAAGAAATAAAAGCAGTCTTCCAAGTTGGGGGTATATTGTTAAATAAAACCTTCAAAGGTTCCACCATTTCCTCCTGCAAATTTTTATAATAAACAGCTGTCAAACCATCTGTCCCTGGAGCTTTACCCACTTTTAGCTGTTTAATTGCCGCCAAAATTTCTTCGGAGGTTATCAGTTGATTTAAAGTTTCCATCTGCTCCTTGGAAGCTATATGCATATTCCCATTTTGCAAATATCTATCTATATCCTCATCTTTAACATTACCACCCTTATACAACCCTGAATAAAACTCTAGAAAGGATTTTTTTAATCAATTCATGTTCAAAAACTTCCTTACCCTTGTATTTTATTTTCTCTATAGTCCTTGATTTTTGCTTTTTTCTTAGCATATAAGCTAACCACCTACCCGGTTTATCTGCATTGCAAAAAGTATGTTTAGCATATTGTAAATTAGTTGCCACTTGATCTGCTATTAACATGTTAAATTGACATTTTAGTAAATTAATTGTCTCCTTAATTTTCTTATCTGATGGTTTTAAGATTAAAGCCCTCTCTTGTTTTTTAATATCCTCCTCCAATTCTTTTCTTTTTTGTTCCTTCTTCCTTCTATATTTATTATCCAAATATATCAAGATACCTCTCATGTAAGCCTTGCTTGCATCCCAAACCATCTCCATTGAGGTACCCTTCTGCATATTCATAACAAAGAATTCATTCATAAATTTTTTACACTCTTTTACATTATCCTCATATCTAAACAAATTATCATTTAACCTCCAAGACCTTCTGGGTCCTTCACCAAATTCCAATTCCAACCAAACTGGGCTATGATCTGTCAATGCCCTTGTACAAATCTTCATTTTCTTCACCCTAGAAAAAAGATCATTAGTAATTAAAATAAAATCAATCCTTGAAAACGATTGATGTCTATCTGAGTAAAAAGTAAAATCCTTTTCTTCTGGGTTTCTTTCACGCCAAATGTCTCTCAGCTCCCAGTCTTCCATCATCTCAAAAAAAGATTTAAGCAATCTTGCTCTTGAAAAATATTTTGCTTAGGACCCTTCTTGTCTTTCTTGATGTCCAAAACACCATTCCAATCCCCTAAAAGAATGCGAGTTTTGTCATCCCATTGTGTCAGCTTTGCGTGTAAAAGATCATAAATTTTTGCCTGTTGTTGATTCGGAGCATATACACCAATCACAAGTATTTTCTGTCCTTTTGTTAAAAAGTTCAATAGCTAAAAATCTTCCTTGGTCATCTGCTTCAATTAACTTAACAGTCAAATCTCTTTTTACATATATGACAATGCCATTTTTCTTTTCTGACGCTGCTGCAACATAATGTGTACCTAATCTTGTATTTATCAAATATTTTTGGTCTTGTGTCCAAATATGAGTCTCTTGTAAACATATTAAATCATTCTTAAATTGTTTAAGATAATGAAATATTTTCCTCCTCTTCTGTGGGGAGTTCAAGCCATTAACATTCCAGGTCAGAAATTTAATTCCCATCTCTGGGCTTCTGAAGCGTTTGGAGCACATCCTGAAGATCTAGCTTGGATCTTTCTTTTGGTCTCGTTCCTCCCACCGCTTCTGATTTAGGAATTTCTTGGAGTACTGTCTGGAGTCGCTGCTGTCTTAATTCTTCTTTACGTTTAGCGGCTCTGGTCTGTCTTTGTTCTTTAATCATTTCCTGTCTATTAAGTACGTCCAAACTTCGATCCATTTGAATAGCCAGCGAGGCTCCCCCTTCTTGAACTACTTTCAGCAGCTCTTCTCTCTCTTGTTGTGTACCATCTTCCTTTCTTTTTCCCTCTGGAGGTCTTGGTGTGCCAGCCTTTAGGACATCTTCATAAAAATCTCTAGCTTTATCTACAGTGTTGAGTCGGTATCTCATTCCCAGGTGTGTCACCACTACGCTCACTGGAATTTCCCACCTGTATTGTACTTGTTGTTTTCTCAATTCTTCCACCAGGAAGGCATAATCCTTCCTGGCTCTCAGCATTTTGGGGGGAATTTCTTTCATTGTCATCACTTCTTGCCCTTCCACTTGGAGCTTATTTATAAAAGTTGCCTGTAAAATATCATTGCGCAGTGTTCTTGTAGAGAAGTATATTACAATATCCCTTGGCAGGTTTCTGTTTTTAGCCACCCATGAATTAACTCGATATATTTTGTCAATCTGCCAAGCCAAATCTTCTTTCCTTGCTCCCAATGTATGCACAAGTGCTTCCAACATCATTTCTCTCAGGTTCTCTTGTTTATTCTCTTTTACTCCTCTCACTCTTATTCCAAACTCCATATTTCTATATTGCATCATTGTTATGTCAGCTTCGTCCTTTTCAATTTTATTTTCAATTTCTCCTACTCTTCCCCCCAAAATTACAGTGGCTTGTTTAATTTCCTCTACCTCTTGGTCCAATATTTCATAATTGTTGGCTAAACCTTGAAAGGCTGCGATTATGTCCTCCCTAATCTCCTTGTTATGAGTTCCAATCTCCTCAGAGACATCCTGTATTCTCACATTAGTTTCATTAATTTTCTCATTAATTTCAGTAATTTTCTCATTAGTTTCATTAATTTTAACATTAAATCCAGCGGCTAGTTCACCTTGCATCGTTTTCAGTGCCTCTTGTAACATTGCAAGCGTTAAAGTCTGTGTAGGGGGGGCTGACATTCTGGAAATGTGACTGGGGGAGCTATCCGCGCTCCCTGCTCCTTTAGAAGAAACAATTTTTTTAGAAGCCATTAGAATTTCAGCAGATCTTTATACTTTACACTTTACACTTTATGCTTTGATCAGAAGCCAGAAACCAAAAAAAATGTTCATCAAAGTAAAGACAAAGTCAGAGTCAAAGTCAGACATTTTCATAGAAAGGCCTGCTAGTGAAACGAAACTCTCCTCTTAGCTTTCACTTTCCACGCCCTCACAAGCCTTCAGCGCCATTTTTTACAACTTTGCTAATTTGTTACTTCCAAAGTGCGAATCCACATTGGAGTTAAATTTAGATGCTTGCCGTCCGAGCCTCCTGACTTTTTCCGCCTGCCGCAATCTAGATGTTATGATTCTTGTTAATAGCAGGGATTGGACGCGACTTCTTGCTCCGCTAAGAGAAAAGCGGAGACATTCCAAGTCCGGAGCGGTGACAGGTTCCTAGGGAGCCCTCACCCTTCGCACCCCAGAATTTCTCCTGGGGCACTTGGGGGACTCTACCTTTACCCGTCGGCTCTCCTCACTCCCCTTTGCCCGGGGAGGAGATGTTCGAGCCGCCAGACAGCTGTTTTCCTGCCGTTCTGGCAGCTAACGGTGCTGGGGATCGGGCGCTCTATAAAGAGCGTCTGCGAAGCCACTGTGCCAAACCGGAAGTCCTCTAACCTTCCCTTTTTGTGGGAAAGGTTGTTGAAAAGATGGTCAGGAAAATTTGGAGGAAAAAGACTTTAAGTTAGATTTCTGGGAGAATAATGCATCGATAACACTGATTACACTTACTGATGATTTCTAGTAAGCCAGCATAGGTGGTGCAACCCTCCAGGCTCTCCTTGATCTCTCAGTAGTTTTTAGTGCTATAAATCATGGTCTTTTTCTGAACCACTGTAGAAGGGGAACCTTCAAAGGTCACCACAAGCCATTCTTTCCCTGTGTTGTTTTGCCTATTGAGACTTTAACACAGCAAAAGGGGTAAAGGACCAAACCTAAAGCTCTAACTGCAAAATAAAGACACTGTTAGCACCTGAGCTTTGGTGGGTGTGTTGTGAAGAAGAGAAGAAGTTGCAGAGGATAATGTAGAACAGATACCAGGATAAAGTGCAGTACAGCAAGCAACTGAAAGTAAAGGAGGAGCAGGCATAGATTTTAGCAAACCAACAACAAAGGAGCTGAAACAGGAAGTACGGACTGGAAGCCACTCTACCCCAGCAGAAGATATTAATAGCCTAGGGCCTGTCAACAGCTCACCTTCTCCTGCCTTTGTCTTCCAAATACAGGCTAATTTATTTATTTATTTTTGCAAAATCAGAAGCAGTTCAGAATGACAGCCAGTAGTGCTGAAGCTGATGAGTCAGTGATGACACCAGAACAGCCAGCCAGCAACACAAGCCAACCAACTCCAATGGTAGCTAAATAGCTTAGAAAAGCATTTCTGCATGTATAAGGAGAAAATAAGCATATATAGGACATTTTGGGGATTCAGATATATGTTACATGTAGCAATAGACATACAGTATATTACTATATAGTATGTAATATGGGCTTGACTTAAATTAGAAGTTAAAAAGTCAGTGTCATAAAATTTGTTAAGCCCTTTTGGTATGATAAAAAAAACTTCCTTGAAATGCAGGGAACACAACACTAGTCTTATAGGTTATCTGTATCATTTCACAACTACCTACCTTGATTAAGTGGGTCTATGTTTTAAGTGTTCCTCCTATCTATGTGGATAGCTCCAATCAGTGTGGGCAAGAAGGAAAAGTTCAAGGCTAACTCCCCCCTAATGTATGAGGTATTCCAAAGTTTGACATTATTTCTGGGTAAAGTCATCCATCAACTCAAAGCATGCTGATGATTCCCACCTGTGTATTTTGAACTGGGCTGACCAAGTGATGCTATCAAGATCTTGTCCCAGAGTCTGGAGACTGTGAGGGTTTGGATAAGGAGAAAAAGATTCGGATTCAATACTTGTAAGATGGATTTGCTATCCATTGGCTATGTTTGAGCCACCCAATTCCAGAGATTTTCAATTTTAGGACTGAATGAACTTCTCCATTTGGGATTGATTTGAATTTGGGAGGTTTTATTAATTTATTTATAAAATGTATTGGGTAACTCTGGATGGCTCAGTCATAAAGATTGTATATATATATATACAATTAAAACATAAATAATTAAAATCAAACATTAAAACCAAAAAATACATGGGGAAGGGAGAAGGGCAGAGATGGGATCTGTTGTTACTCGACCAACCATCTCCACTGTGCTGTGTTCCCCTAGACTTGCAGCTCTTACTTGAAGAGTAAGGAGCAGTTGTGGCCAGTAAAATCAGGTCCATCTTGTGTGCCATTGCTCCTGTTCCTGTACAAATAACTCATGCCCCGGTCATATTGCATATAAACTCTTGCAACATGCTTTACATAGGACTGCCCTTGAAAACTAGCCCAGAAGATAGTAGTATGGACAGTAATGAGCCTGCATGGGATGCATACGCAATATCACTGCTTCATGACCTCTATTGGTTGCCAGGTGTGCTCAAATACTTTACTGTTTGTAAAGCCCTTCATAACATAGCCCTAGCTCCCTAAGAGATTGTCTGTCTCCAGTAATGTCTTGCACATTCCATGCAATTGAACAGAGTTGGGATGCTCTTAAACAATGTCATATAATGGGATCTAGAAAGTGAGCCTTTTGTGTCATAGTAGCTATTCTCTGGAATAGCATCCCCTCAGATATCCTTGGCTCCTTCCTGGTTTCATGCAAAAGATATTTTAAAATATGGTTTTACCACAGGCCTTGGCAAGCTTCTTACAGGATTGTATATGTTGGTTAGGATCCTTTTTTTCTTCTTCTGAACAAACATATTTTTTTCTTTTTCTTGTTTTGTGTTGCTTTTTTAAGTATGGTGCAACAGCAGTAGAAGGCAGCTTTACATACATTTGATAAACAAATGTTAAAAAATAAATACCTTTATATTATTAGCATGGGTGGATATGAACAAGCACTGCTGTAATGATGTTGCTGGCAGGTTGATTCAAAACATTAGTATTTCTGCTTGTGATACATTTTTCTTAATGTTATATTGCACTTAATGGATTAATTTATAAATATTTAATTGAAGGAGTGAAAGAAACTTGAGCCCATTGGATCAAGTAAGGATTATTAGTGGGCCTATGCAAATCAGCCCTAATTTTATTTTGATCAAAAATCTGAAATTCAAAGAAAACATGATGCCAGTTTGCAGTTCAAAGACTAAGTCAATTTTATTTGATCTGAGATTCAATTTATTTTAAAAAAAGTCTAAAGGCAACCAAGGAAAAATATTAATACAGTACAGATTGAAATTGCTTCAGTTTTTAATAGAAGAGATTAAGCTTGCAGCAATGATAGAATCTTTTGAGTTTATTAATACAATTAATACTACCAAGTTTCAGAGGCAATTCTTCAAGGATTTTATTGCAATAAGTTGTTGAAATATTTTCTTTGCATCTCTTTTGAGACAGAGATAGAAGGGATTAGGAAAGAACCACCCAGCAACCTCTAATTTGTCTAACAAAGAGCTTCTTTCCTGCTATTAAATTAAAGTACTTTCCATCCTTGGATTGGCAAATATATTGCTGCTTGTAGTGCCAGTGACTATCCTGTCTAGATTGCCTCTGTTTTGGCTCAGTGTTGAATGTATTGTCTTGATTATGGATGCACAGTCTATGATGGGCAAAATGATTGGTTATATTTTCCATCTTTGCTCTCCTACTTCTTCTGTACATGACCAGCAATTTGGAAAAGTGTCCACCAATTATGATGCTGCAACAAGCATGGAGTTGCAGGACCTCATTGATCATCTATTGGCTCCTACAACTCTTTCTATCATAACCAAAGCTAAATATTTTTTTAAAAAAAATCTTTCATTTTCTTTATGTATATAGAGAACAGTCAGCCAGTTTGTGATTCTTCTATGGTCTGTCCAGGATATAATTTTAGGGAGGAGATAGTCATTCCGTAGTTGGGCTTGCATTAGGATCATACCTGACCAATCTTGTCTTCTGCAGTTTTGACAGACAAACATAACAGTGTTCGTCCAACTCTTTAGGAAATAATAGCAAAGCAATTGTAGATCAGGCTGACAGAGGATTGAAGAAGGCACAAGTGCTGGAAGGCCACTTCTTCTTTAACCACTGCTCAACCATTACTAGTATCTAGGCTTCATTTCCAGCATTAACGCAATATAATTTTATATTGCATCTATTAAAGTGAAGGACAACTTAAGCCTGACTCATTCATAATTGGATAAGATGAAAGTAATATGATGGGGATATTGGAGAAAATTGCCAGGACATATTTTTGCTGTGATTAGGAGCAAGTGAAGATATAGTCTACTGTAAACTGTGTGGAACAAATACATAACTTATCTTATTCAGTTAGAAGTTTTCAGAAATGGACTATAAGGGACCATTTACTTTTCAGTTGCTTTGGAAAACCTCTACTGACTTGTCCTTTTGGGGTAATTAGGCTTGCTGCTTCCAATTACTGGATTTTCTGACGCAGTAAGCTTGGTCCCTATTGGGAATATACCTCCACCCATCCATTACTAGCAGGATGCAGTTATGTCAAGATTGTGGCTTGCTGTCAATGCTTGTATGTTGCTTAGTCAGCAAAGGCAGCAGAATAGGCTGGTGTATGAAATACAGTGCCACAGAAATAGGCAAATACAAGACAGTGGTAAAAAAAAACCTTAGCATTTGGAGCCTTACTGATCCTTATTCTCAAAACCAAACATATAAGACAAATGCACTAAGTGTTAATCTTTTATTTGTTCATTCATTCATTGGGTCATAAGGTCCCAATTGTACGTAATGTATAAATAAGATTTGACTCAGGAGCATGTAGATAGATAGCTTTTATTGTGGTCGGAGACCAATTTAAAATACACATAAAAAGGGGGGTAAATTTTACAAATATAGATCATGTGACAGTACACCATCTACTACAATCTATACCGTCAATACTAGTGATCCTCTGCCGTAGTGGTTACCCGTCTTTTCCTCCGTTTTTTAGCCATTACTGCAGCAAAAAAATTTGCCACCTTTGAGGTTATATTAGGGTCTATATCCGTGATGGCGAACCTATGGCATGCGTGCCACAGGTGGCACGCGGAGCCATAGCGGAGGGCACGTGAGCGTTGCCCACCGGCAAACCGGAAGTGCGGAAAAACGCACTTCCGGTTTGCCGGTGAGCTGTTTTTTGCACTCCGGAGGGTTCAGGGAAGCTTCCTGAAGCCCTGGAATGCAAAAAACAGCAAAACTGGCAAACCGGAAGTGCGTTTTCTGCACTTCCGGTTTGCCCATTTTGCCATTTTTTTGCATTCCGGGGCTTCAGGAAGCTTCCCTGAACCCTCCGGAGTGCAAAAAATGGCAAAATGGCAAACCAGAAGTGCGGAAAAACGCACTTCCGTTTTGCCCGTTTTGCTGTTTTTTGCATTCCGGGTCTTCAGGAAGCTTCCCTGAACCCTCCGGAGTGCAAAAAACAGCTCACCGGCAAACCGGAAGTGCGTTTTTCCGCACTTCCGGTTTGCCCATTGTGCGCATGCGTGGGGGGGGGGCAATTGGCGTGGGCACGCGAACCAGAAAAGGTTCGCCATCACTGGTCTATATCCTGGAGTAGGAAATAAAGGCTGAACAGATCCAGTGAACCAGGGAATCTCTGGGAAATAGGGGAGATGAATCTTGATCTTATGTCTCGATAGTGGAGGCATACGAATGTAATATGGAGCAGAGATTCCAGGGATCAGCCATCACATGTACAGTAGGTGGATTTTGCTCCCCCCGAGAGCCTACTGTCAAGGACATTCGAGGGGATCACATTAAATCGTGCCTTCATAAATGCAAGCCTATGTTTGATAGAGTGTAATGTGGAAAGGTAAGGCTGGGGGTGAAGCAAGGGAACAATACCAAGGGAAAACGGTGAGCAAGTTCCTGATCCGTTTGCCAGATTGAGTTGTCTTATCAATGTCGTCCAGCCGTTGAAAAATCAACGATTTGGCAGCATCAGGGCCTAAGATAAAAACTTCACTGGGGGAAATCCCGATCTTCAAAAGTTTAGTATGGATATTATAGGCCCAGGGACTATGAAAAGGGTCCCGCCATAGGCAGGAGCATGTATCAGATTGGTTAGCTAAGCTGAATTCCCAGCTATATTAAGAGGATCAAAGGGAAAATGTAACATTCTGTTAGCAGAAAAGAAATCAAAATTAAGATTTGGAGCTCTATTAAGGAAGCTGAGAAAGTGACTGAAAGAAACATGATAGGCATTTATTAATGAAATGATAAACCTTATTGACCACTTACTTAATCTGTGTCACACAACCCACCATAACACTCTGTTTCCCATCTCAAGTATTCTCCAACTAGTGGGAAATGAAATTGCAATACCATTGTACCTTAGACTGTCTACTGTCGATCTCACCCCATTCCTAAGAGGTCTGTAAGGGGCGTGCATAAGCACACCATTGTGCCTACCATCCCTATCTTACTGTCCTATTGCCCTCATTTATCTGTACTTACTTTGCTTATGTTTATATTTATATCTGTACCTGATATCTTGTACATGTTTGACAAACAAACAAACAAACAAATTGTCTGTAACAACCTCAGAAGCAGAAAAATCTTGAATCTATAATGCTATTAAGTCTATTAAGCACTTCACAGCCATATTATTTAATTCTATCAAGAATAGATCTCTATTTCAGTTATAGATCTCTAGTTATAAAGGTGGAAAATCAACCTTAACTACCAAAGACCCATAACTAGTAATAAAGACTTTAGTCCTGCTGTTTTCTGTTCCACCTATACTCTTGTTTTGTTTCTAAGAAGCTTCAGCAAATATTAGAAGTTTGACATTTATTTGAACAATTTTTAATCTTATATTTCATAGTACACATCAATCTATTCCAGAGATTTACAGTTATATGAAAGAAATCTCCAAGCACTGCAGAAAGATGTCAGGAGCACAGAACTGATTTACAGATAAGAATTCCTTAACAGACATATCTATTGAAAGGATCAAGACCAAGTACAAAAAGTGACCCCATTTTAATTACAAAATTCTAAAGAAAAATGACTGATTCATTGAATGAGTCCAGATTCAGTTCCTGACATTTCTTGATAGACCTGGAAAAGATCTCTATTTAAGCTGTGAACACCGCCATCCATGACCCTACAGCTTCCAGGCATTGTGAGGGCAGAGATAGCATCACTTAGGTCACCATGTGTAGAGATGTAGAGCTAAATACCATCAGCAAATTGATGATACCGCAACCCACGGTGATGGTTGATCTCACCCAATGGCTTCATGTAGATGTTAAATGGGAGAGGAGAGAATACCGTGCCCTGTAGAACACAGCAAGTGAGGTGTCGGGGGCTGATCTCTCACTCCTTATCAACACCAATTGGGACTAACCTTGGAGAAAGGAGATGAACTTGCACAACTGTGTTGCCCAGCCCAACTCATGTAGCCAGCCCAAAAGGAAATTATGGTCAATGGTATCAAAGGCTACTAAGGTCAAGGAGAGCAGAATTGTACTACTCTATCTTGCTCTCGCCAGAGATCATAAGTGCAACCAAAGCTGTCTCAGAGCTTGACCTGAATCCTGACTGAAAGGGATCCAGGAAATCCATTTTATCCACAATCCCCTGGAGCTGCCAAATCCTATTCCAAACTATCTATTACACAACCTTCCCCAAAAAAGGAAGATAAGAGATTGGACAAAAGTTACCCAGGCAAGTGGGGTTGAGTGATAAGTTTTTTAAGGGGAGGACAAACCAGGCTTCTTTAAAAGCTCCCCCTCTTTGCAGTGAGGAATTTATCACTGCATGAACCAGCTGTGGTCACCATCATAGAGGCTCTCACCAGCCAGGAAGGACAAGGATCTAGTTGACAGGTTCAGACTGTTCCCAAATTACTGGGCAAGACATCTCCCTAGGCATCTCATTGCAAGAATTCTAATTGGGAACAAATCCAAGTAATTTTAATTGACAAGTGTGCAACAAATTCTTCTGCACAGCCTGTGCGCATGTGCAGCAGCCCCGGGACATCTGCCTGCCATCCCAGAATGCCGCCGCCCCTCTCAGCCCCATAGCAGCAGCTGCGTCTCCACAAGGGCTGCCCGTCCACCCACGGGCTGGGCTGGCGCCGACCTCGGAAGGCAAGTGGGCATGGGGGACCGCCGGGAAGGCTGCTAGCTCCCTTCCCCGCGGCCGGCCAGACCTAACACGCTTGCCTGCCTTCCACATGGCCTTCCGCTTACCTGCCTTCGCAAGGTGGCCATGGGGACACCGGGAAGGCTGCATGGATGGCAGGGAACCATGGCAGGGCTGCGGCCCACGGGGAAGGGAGTAGGGGAGGCAGGCTTACCAAATACGCCGGGCGGAGGATCTAGAAAATAAGGCCAACGTGGGGGGGAGGAAGACCCACTGCGTTCGTCCGAGGAGCCGCTTCGGAGGGACTTTTGGGCCTGGCACGCTCGGCTTCTGCGGGGCCTTTGGCCGACTGCCACCCGCTTGTCTTCCCCTCCGCATCGGGTCCCGTTCCCCGCATCCAGCCCATGACGGGGCCCGCCGCTGCCGGGCCGGCTGCCCTCCCAGAGCACTTTCTTTCTTCTCCCGCCGCCGAGAGAAAGAAAGGAAGGAAGGAAGGAAGGAAGGAAGGAAGGAAGGAAGGAAGGAAGGAAGGAAGGAAAGAGAAAAGAGACAGAAGAAAAAAGAAAGAAAGAGAGAAAGAAAGGAAGGAAGGAAGAAAGAGGAAGGAAAGAGAGAAAAGAAAGAGACAAAAGAAAAAAGAAAAAGAAAAAAGAAAAAAAAAGAAAGAAAGAAAGAAAGAAAGAAAGAAAGAAAGGAAAAAAGAAAGAAAGAAAACTTATGACCACAATTGAGCCAAAAAGTTTGGTTTCTAAGCAAGAGCATTGTTAAGTGAGTTTCACCACATTTTACAAGTTGGCCATGTCCATTCGGTCACATGACCACTAAGCCATGCCCACAGAACCGGTAGGGGAAATTTTTAAATTTCACCACTGGTTCAATGGCAATATCAAGCCAAAGCTGGCTCCCCAGGAAACTGAGGAAAGCCAGGGACAGAAGGGAGACTAAATCTGGAGCTTGATTGTAGAGGCAGGACAAGACTACAATAGCAACAGTGAGAGTTGGGCTGTGCATCCGAGTGGAAGCTAGTATTGAGACCAGACAGATCTAAGGCAACGGAGTTTGAGACCGTGGCTGGAGTGGCAAAACACATGGAGTGAAGCCCCATGGTTGAGCATAAGGCCAATGGCTACCAGGGTTGCCTGTTGCAACATTCCACTCAGAGTAAGAGTTGGGTAGAAAGCTGTGTGAGACTGCCCTCCCTCTGGCTGACCAGTGGGTCTAGCTTAGGAGGGGGGTTGTTGGTTTGTGTGTGGGGGGGAGTGGAAAATCCTGCTAGCGCTGAGAGTGAGCTATGGTGCCTCGGGGCCTGCCTTTCTCAACCACTTCCCCAGGGTATCTGAGGTAGCGCTTATGAGCAGTCTTGAAAATGACCAATAGATAGCTGGAGCACCATTGGAGAAAAAGCAGTTTTACTTGGAACAACTTGTGGTAATTTAATTGTGCATTGCTGCCACTAAATTCCATATGGAAATATATGTAATCATTAGGGGTAGAGTATAATTTACAATAATATATTTTGTATCTTAGCATATGGCATACCACTTTACTAGTTGATAAACACATAGGCCAGTGATGGCGAACCTATGGCACGTGTGCCACAGGTGGCACGCGGAGCCATATCTGCTGGCACACGAGCTGTTGCCTAGCTCAGGTCCAGCTCGCATGTGCGTGCTTGCCAGTTGATTTTTGGCTCGCATGGAGACTCTGGGAGGGCATTTTCGGCTTCTGAAGGGCCTCCGGGGAGATTGGGGAGGGCGTTTTTGCCATGCCCAGGCTCCAGGGAAGCCTCTGGAGCCTGGGGAGGACGAAAAAAGGGCCTACCGGGCCCACCAGAAGTTGGGAAATGGGCCATTTCTGGCCTCCAGAGGGCCTGGGGGGGGCAGGGGAGGCCGTTTTCGCCCTCCCCAGGGATTGAATTATGGGTGTGGGCACTCGCGCATGCGCAATAGCACGTGCGCATGCACTTTCGGCACCCAAGGAAAGAAAGGTTCGCCATCACTGACATAGGCTGTGGAATGTGTTGTACCAAAGGGGGAAAAATACTGCATATAAAATTTAAAACAAACTTTAAATGGCCACTTTTTAAAAAAACTGTCTCAGTTACAGGTGACCATAATAAAAGGAGGTATTTCTAACCTGTACTTTCCTGTTCTTCATAATTCCAACTAATATTTCTTGCTCTTCTCGGAAAATGCTCTATTAAGTCTTCAATGATCCATGTATCACATAATTCAGGACCATTTGTGTTTTTCAAGAAGTGAACCAGCCTTACACTGTTCTCAATTGAATTACGGATCTGATTTTTTAAAATGGCACTTTGCAGAAGGATGGAGGAATCAATAGACCTAGAATTCTTTTTCTTATACAATTAGCAATCATTCTCAAAAACAGAAAATAAAGCTGTCACTCCAAAATATCATTGAACCTAATCCTTTATTGCTTGATCTCCAAGAACTCTAGACAAAAATATTTTTCTGTCATAGTTTCATCCTATGTTCCCTTTTTTATTACAAAAACCTCCATGTGTATGCCAAGCTTTTGCCCACTTAATCATGGTTACTGAATGAAACAATCAGCTGAGTTCACACTGCTAAACCATAAATCATGGTTATATTCTATAATATCTGGGGTCATTCAATGTGCTAGATAAAGTTATTACAACTGCAACTATGTCTGCACAAAATACCAAACTTTGGTTAATTAATCACAATGGCTGGATGCACAGTAAGCCAAAGTTAACTACCACATTTTGTAATCAGAAGCTATGAACTGAGTCAATGGTACTTTTCCCCCACACACAGACACATCCTCCTCCAAACCCTAAACTATATAAAACAACTCAAATTATTGTTCTATGCAGACATAACAGCATTCCTAAAAAATAGTTGTTGAAATATTTTTATTTTATTTTTATTTTGCCCTTTAACAGGAAATACTTCTATTTAAACTTCCTCGTCATTTCTGAACTTTATTTATGTTCTCTCTAAAGTGGTATACCTTTTGAACTTTCCTCCCTATTTCTGCTTACTCAACTTACACATCAAATACACATCTCACCATTAGAAAGTACAAAGTCTGAACACTAGCCCTTTGCTGACTCTCCTCTATCCACTTACTTGGGTGTGCCATTGAATTTGCTAAATTGATATGTTGCACTAACATTTACTGTATTTTATTGGATTTGGCAGAGTTGGTATGCATCCACGTCTATTCTTTTGTATCTTTTCTTTTATGTACACCGAGAGCATATGACCAAATACAAATTCCTTGTGTGTCCAATCACACTTGGCCAATAAAGAATTCTATTCTATTCTATTCTATTCTATTCAGACATTGTACTGAATACAGTGCGGCTTATACTCAGATAAATTGAAATAATTACAGGAGGTTAAATCCCCTGGACTTCTGGATTCGCCATGAATTGTATTGTACGTCTAGTCCATACTCAAGAGCAGCAACGAACCCAAGCTGCAAGATGAAATATTCTCCAAACCCCAAAAAGTGCAGGCGGAAAAGAAACAAGCGTCGGTTACTTATCGACGTCGACTACAATTCCCAGCAAGCCCCGGAGGAGGGAGTTTTTCGGCTGTTGTGGAGGCGGGTTTGATTGCTTTGCCTATGTCGATGCTTCATGGCCGCTGGAGGTTTCTTTGCCGCGGCCAATTGGGGGGATTCCTGAGCTCCTTTGCCCTGGGCTCTTTTTTGGCAGGAGCGTGCCCTCAGCGACTTCCAATGGCTGGAGCTTCGGCACCCTTGAAAGTGTGCATCGTGGGGTCGGGAAACTGGTGAGTGAGAAATGCCATTCGCCTCGGAGTTGGCAGGGCGTCAGCAGAGCTTGCACTTTGCTATGGCTGGTTTTTGTGGGGAGAAATCCCCGCATATTTCATCCCTCCACGAAAACTGACAGCCTCCCTAAACTGGGCGTGGACAGATTTCCGACTAAGCCCTGCTCGGGTACTGCTTTGTCGGGCAGGTGGGACTTTTGCAGACGGCTTTAGGGGTTGAAGGTTGCCCTTTCCCCGCTTGATTTGGAGATGTGGTTGTTCCAAGTTAGTCTCTTCCGTTAAAAAGGGGGCGCTGAGCTTGATTGTCCAGTGATGGCGGTGGCATTTCGCCTCCCAAGAGTTTAAACCTAATCTAGTTATCTACGATGGCATTCTCTCAGCCAGATCCTCCACCTGGGTATGCTGGGTCCGGGAATAATTGTAGATACTGTCTAACGGGGCCAATGGTCACCTGACCGGGGGGGTGGGACTTAAAAGCATTTCTCTTGCAGTGATTGCAGTGCAAAAAAGGGTTTCCTTGCTGTATGGCACAGTAATTTATTTATTGTAGTTACAGACCAATAACTCCAGAGGACAGAGCCAATTACAGAATTGGAAGGGGCCTTTGGCTATAAAAGAGGCAAATTCCATGCTGATAACCATAAAAAAGAACATAAAAATGCAACCTTTAAGTGCCCTTATATAAATGTAAGTTGTAATTCCCATCTGGAGCCCTGTGTACTCATGTGGCACTGTGTTGAAATAATTCTTGGAAAAATTTGTAATAGATTTGGGAAAAGATGCAAAAGTCAAAATTGTTAGGAGTCTTGAACACTTTCCCCATAAATATTTTGATGTTTTAGCTTGTAAAAAATGTGATTATGGGAAAAATGCAATTGAGGTACAAAAATCATGGGTGGCAAAAAGAAAGAAAGGCTTCTCTCAAAAGTTTAGGGGCTGAAGGCATCAAATGAAGCTGATTGGAAAGGAAGCACTTCATGCAGGACATACTGTGAAATTCATTGCCACATAAGTGAAATTCATTGCCACATAAGAGTTGCAAATACTTGAAATCTAGGGCCCTAATATTGTGGGTGAGTCCGTTTTTAAATTATGTTGATTGTGATGTTATTATTGTTCTTAGCTGCTATTTTATGCAGTCATATTGTTTATATTTTGAATTATTGGATATGCTTTTGTTTTGCTAGCCATCCAGAATCATATGAGATGGATAGCCACCAGGGGGCAGTATATACTTTTTTTCCTTCTGTTCAATTATGTTTGATTCTCAGAGACTGTCTGGACAAGTCCCTGCAGTTTTCTTGACTAGATTTTTCAGAATTAGTTTGCAACTGTCTCTTTTTTATTTTTTTTATTTTTATTTTATTTTTATTTATTTATTTCGTCAGGCATCTATTAGATAACAGATATAAAAACATAATTATGAATACATGAAATGGATACGAATAAAAGGGAACATTAGGACAGGGATGGTAGGCACGCTGGTGCGCTTATGCACGCCCCTTAAAGACCACTGAGGAATGGGGTGAGGAATGGGGTGAGGTCAACAGTAGACAGTCTAAGGTTAAAGTTTTGGGGGTTTGGGGAAGAAACCACAGAGTCAGGTAGTGCATTCCAGGCATTGACAACTCTGTTACTGAAGTGGTATTTTCTGCAATTGAGTTTGGAGCGGTTTACGCTAAGTCTGTATCAATTGTGTGCTCGTGTATTGTTGTGGTTGAAGCTGAATTATTAAATATTAAATATTTATTTAATAATTAATAATTAAATATTACAGTATTGAAGCTTTTCTAGGGCTCAGAGCAGGGGTGAAATCCAGCAGGTTCTGACAGGTTCTGGAGAACCGGTAGCGGAAATTTTGAGTAGTTCGGAGAACCGGTAGCGAAAATTTTGAGTAGTTCAGAGAACCGGCAAATACTACCTCTGGCTGGTCCCAGAGTGGGGTGGAAATGGAGATTTTGCAATATCCTTACTCCAGGAGTGGGGAGGGAATGGGAATCTTGCCGTATCCTTCCCCTGGAGTGGGGTGGGAATGGAGATTTTGCAGTATCCTTCCCCTGCCATGCCCAACAAGCCACACCAAGCCCACCAAGCCACGCCCACAGAACCGGTAGGAAAAAAAATTGGATTTCACCACTGGCTCAGAGATGGTGACTGGCCTAAAGTCACCCACTGACTTTGTGCTCAAGATGGGATTGGAACTCATGGTTTCTCAGTATCTATCCTGCTGTCTAAACCACTACACCAAACTGGCTGTAGCATACATTCATTTTCATTGTATTTGAAACTTGTTGAGTTTAAATAGCCATTGATCTCACTGTGGGGCTGAAACTCTATCAGGAATGGCACTGTGGCATTTGAGATGTCTATAAACAGTGTATTAGTTTTAGGAGATTTCCTGGCACTGGAGCTTAATGGTGTTGTCCAGATTTCAGTTCCCAGTGTAGAAATTATGTAAAACCTTATAAAATAAAAGCATGGCTTAAGATGATAACGGTATATCTCTTTAAAAGGAAGGTAGACAATGTATATATTATTATAAAGATCGACTCTGCTATAAACCATGTGATGATTTGTAGATAGAAAACATGAAAAGGAGATGTGTATGACAAGATTAATGCATATTCAGCACAGCATAGGACATTTGCCTTGTGAATTTTTTAATTTATATGTTGCTTTGTGGCCTCAGATAAATACTCTGTGTGCTTAGCAAAGTAGTTTGAATGAGCTCTACCACCAGGACATTTCTTTTTCAATTATAGCCCTACAATTGAAAATTATATGAATTAATTGGAGCTATTATCTGATGATTACATTTCTTCCTTCCTCATTCTTACATTGCATATTTTATAGTTTGCATATTTTATATATTTTATAAAATGTATATTTTATAAAGCATATAATTTTTTTTTCAGGGGGTCTGCTGTGGCTAAAATAATAGGCAACAATGTAAAAACAATGCAGAAGTTTGCTTCTACGGTGAAAATGTGGGTTTTTGAAGAAACTATTAATGGGAGGAAACTTACTGATATCATAAATAATGATCATGAGAATGTGAAATATCTTCCTGGATATAAACTACCAGAAAATGTGGTAAATATTGGAACCGATATATCTCAATACACTTTCTCTTGATATCACATCACATACAATTTCTGAAAGTAAGAAAACTCTTTTGGGATTTCTGATCTTTCGTGCATGTCTACTACCAAACCAATTATGGGAAAATTGGCTACCTATCTCTCACTGAATCTCAGACTTGGCTTATTATTTTTACCTCATGGGGATAAATTAGATATCTTTCCAGAGATTAAAGAAAATAAAGCAGTTTTCATTGACATGTATATATGTTAAATTTCAAAAGAACAATTGCCATCTACCACAAAAAGTCAAACATAAGGTGTCTTCCTTTGAAGAGTTTTTCTAATAATTTAATTAGAATGCTGTGGTTATACTTTTAGCATAGCTTTTATTAAAATACTTTAAATCTATAATAAATACATTTAAGGAAAAGATATAGTAAATGTCAAAGAGAAAATAAAGGAAAAGAAAAAAGAAAAGAAAGAAAACAGAACAGAAAACATGAAAAATATACAAAATAAATAGTTTCGAAGCATCCTCTTTTTTCTTTGTCAACTGCCTTTATTTTTATTTTTTTTAAATTTAATATAAATAGAAAGAGCAACATATTCAAAATTCATATAAACAGTGTGCTGTCTGGTTACAATTCTTTTGAGTAATACTCATAGTAATAATAATGTTCTCTAGTAGTAATCTCGTAATGACAGTACTTTTCCCTCAAAATATTAATACATATTATTAATACCAATCAAAATTAATAAGTTATAATAATCAACCCTAATAGTAAAATTAATCTTGCTCTTGTGATTTTAGAAGTTCTAACTTCTGTTTCTCTTATTTAACCATCGATAGAACAGATCCCGTATCTCAAAATATTCAGTGTCTTCCTTTTCTTCAATTTCAAGTGTTAGTTTATTAATTTCTGCACATTCTAAGACTTTTGTTATTATCTTTTCTTCTGTAGGGATCTCCTTGCCCTTCCAATGTTGTGCAAACACGATTCTGGCCGCTATTAATACATGTACTATTAAATATACATTCCTTTTACTGTATTTTTCTGGTATAATGCCCAACAGAAATATTTCCGGTTTTAAATCTATATGTTCCTTTATCATTTTTTCTATCCAATGTGTATTTTAGTCCAATATTTTTTTGCTTTTGGGCATGTCCACCACATGTGGTAGTACAAGCCTGGGGTTTTGTTGTACTTCCAACACTTGGCAGACATATTTTTAAATATTCTAGCTAATCTTGCTGGAGGGATGTGCCATCTATAAAACATTTTGTACAGATTTTCTTTATATGCAGTAGACATTGTCAATTTATATAGTTTCTATCCCAATTATAATCAAACATCTCTCTCTAAAATTACATCATATTTCCATTCTATCCACAACCTATTGTTTCTAAATCTTTCATCAAAACCATGTCACAAAATTATTTCTTTTTACACAAAAAGTCTAGAAGGCTTTCGTTATAAGTATATTCCAAATTTTATTATTTCTTTGTATTTATAATTTGCTATTATAGTCAATTAGATATGCAGATATTAATATCCTGGCTATTCAATTATTCATTCTGGAAATCTACAATTTTTCAGTTCCATCTGCTGTAATACGATTTATCAATACATTTTGCAAGGTGTGTGTATTTTTAAAAAACTATTATTTTCAAATGATTTTCTTTAGACATTACTATATGAATTTGCTATTTCTATTAATTAAATGCAATTTAAAATAAATAATAATGAATTTGGTATCATTGAACATGATTACACATTTCTTCTTCTTTTTTTCTTTCCCAATTTTTTTTCCAGGTTGCAGTGCCAAATCTGACTGAAGCTGTGAAAGATGCAGACTTGTTGGTTTTTGTCATTCCCCATCAGTTCATTTATAAAATCTGTGATGCAATTACTGGGCATTTAACAAAGCAAGCTGTTGGTATAACTCTTATTAAGGTACAGCAAATAAGATACAGATGTTTCTTTTTGTGTACAAAATGATACTCTAAATTATTTACTTATGTATTCAATTTCTGTAACTGCTCTTAACTGAATCATGGCGTACAACTCAACTAAAGTCATTCTGGGCAGCTTATTAAATAACTATTCAATAAAGGTGCAGATAAAGAATTCTATAGAAATGTAAACTACGGCAGTGGTGGCGAACCTTTTTAGGCTCGCGTGCCAAAAAGGGGGGGGCGCGTGCGCTCGCGTGCCCACACCCATTCCCTCCCCCCACACATACGCACAACACCCCCCATGCTGCCCCCTGCGCATGCGCACCCCACCCCACCCCCGCGCAAAGGCTTACCGGAGCCTGGGACGACGAAACCGGCAAACCGGAAGTGCGAAAAAACGCACTTCCGGTTTGCCGGTGTGCTGTTTTTTGCACTCCAGAGGGTTCAGGGAAGCTCCCTGAAGCTCCGGAATGCAAAAAACTACAAAACGGACAAACCGGAAGTGCGGAAAAGTGCACTTCCGGTTTGTCCATTTTGTAGTTTTTTGCATTCCGGAGCTTCAGGGAGCTTCCCTGAACCCTCCGGAGTGCAAAAAACAGCTCACTGGCAAACCGGAAGTGCGTTTTTCCGCACTTCCGGTTTGCCGGTGGGAACCCTTGCGTGCCGGCCGCTATGGCTCCGCGTGCCACCTGTGGCACGCGTGCCATAGGTTCGCCACCACGGAACTAGGGTATCTTGGTGGTGAAATGTCAGGGATAGCATCAGTAATGCTCCTTGGCCATAATGATTCAGATTATGAGCTGAAGTCTCATTCACCCAGGCCACAGAAGCACCAAAGGACAGTGCTTCCATGTTAAGAGAGTAGGAAGGTGGAAGGTAGAATATATTCAAGAGCAGCCAGATGCTGGGTAATAGATCAATCCAACA
This sequence comes from Diadophis punctatus similis, assembly GCA_023053685.1. Lineage (NCBI taxonomy): Eukaryota > Metazoa > Chordata > Lepidosauria > Squamata > Dipsadidae > Diadophis > Diadophis punctatus. Next base: position 2,362,817 of record JALIGW010000007.1, on the reverse strand, counting down.
TATGCTCAGGAAGAGGCTGACATTCCTGTAGTTATATTCCCACTTGTATATAATTTATTTATTTAAACAATTGCTGTAGTCACCCATCTTATATTCATCTCTGGGCGTCTCCCAATCACATCAAAACAACATTAAAAAACCATACTATAATTATAATAACTAAATGCAATAAAAACAACAGTTCTGTTGTGTGGTCATTTGTTATTGGAATTGCTGTCCTTGACAGCCAAACCTTAAATGCTTCGCTGTGAAATGTTCTATATTTTTACTGTACATTTTTTTGGAAACTAACTTCCCTTTTACTCAGATAATGAATGCCCACTTGTCCAATGCATTAGGGCTACTGGTATGAACTCTGTTCCTTTTGGGCTTGGGACTGTAAACATCTGCTGAATTTACAACTTTAATGTTGCTTAGCTAACTGATTTCAGCCAGAGGGATCCAAGACAAGACATATCTAAGTTTTATTTCGCTTCAGTTTTGGACCTACATGAAAAATCATCTACTTCTCCAATGTATATGTAAATTCCTTTTAATCTCATCATTGGATTCTAAACAATTTTTAAAGAGAAAAATCATAGCTTTTAGTTGCCAGGTCTCCCTTGAATCATGAGCAGCTACTTCAGAAAGGAAAAATTGGTTCCCATCTACTACAAGGCAGGTTGCACAATTTTCTTCTGGTCAGAGTTCGATTCAAGTTCAATAGATTATTGGTATAGCAAAGCAAAAACTTGATTTGAATTAATGTTGTTTATATTTTAAATTTAATTAAAACTAAATATAGTCAGTGTGATTATTCTCAATCATATATTTAAGAATATTTTTATGTTAAAAATTAGTTTAGTGCCCTGTTTCCCCCAAAATAAGACATCCCCTGATAATAAGCCCAATCGGGCTTTTGAGTGCATGGCAATAAGGCCAAGCTCTTATTTCAGGGTTCAAAAAAATATAAGACAGGGTCTTATTTTCAGGGAAACACGGTAGTAGCTCCTTGAAATTTCTAGAGCCATAACTTTCAGAAACCCTGAATGTTGCTGAATGTCCTGAAGATTGTACATTTTATTTCAGTTATTCAATAGACTTGTTTTTATTCTGGTTTTTATTATATCATGGTGACAGCTCTGCATTTATTTCACAAATTATATTAATGGGTTTTGGGAAAGGAAATATTGGTATGAAACCAAGTTGTAGTTTTCCAACCTTTATTTTTTAGCTAAAATAAATAATGTGGAAAATATTTTTTTTCTTTCTATGTTTTGCTGCTTTTCACTAGATTTTAATGGATGCCCTAACTGAAAAATTAGGTAGGCTCAGAAATAGCTATAATTTTGCCAGCCATGGTGTTCTAGTAAAATAATGCAATATGTTTCACCTTGTTTTTGAATAGTGAATGATGAAAGGAAAAAATGCTAAATGTTGATTTAATACAGGACAGAAATGTATGTAAATCAGGATCTAAATTCTAAAGAACTATGCTTAAAATATATCGTAAACTGAACATGTCTGATTGTAAGCAGACACTGCATCAGTAAAGATTAGATAATTCTGTATGCTATGAAAATGCCATTGTAAAAGACCATCCAAATCAACTGTAATCACTGCCTTCCTTTGTTTCTTGCAGGGTATAGATGAAGGCCCTGAAGGTCTCAGACTCATCTCTGATGTAATCCGGGAAAAAATGGGGATAGATATCAGTGTGTTGATGGGAGCAAACATTGCCAATGAAGTAGCTGCAGAGAAATTCTGTGAAACCACAATAGGTAAATTTCAAAAAATAACACGATGCTTTTCAATAAATACCTTCATTTCAATCCTCAGTATCTCCTGCATTTGTTCATATTTGGTCTGTAATCCTATCCATGGATTAGTAGTAAGTAGGTGTCATTGAACCTAGTGATGCTGAAATTTATAATATGATATTGCATACAATCCTCTGTAACAAGAATAAGTAGCAAACATTTCCTTTGTGATGAAAGAAAGGATATTCCCACCTGTTATTCTCCTTTAAAAAGAAAAAAGAAATTCCTAAATTTTCAGCTTTTAAAAATATCAACAGATATTGTTCATAACATTTGGGTGAATTCAGGAATATCTACAACAACAATCATTGGCTTCAAAATGACAAATGCAACTGGGTAATCAAAGCTCTGCTCCTTATAACTGACCATTGCATGCATTATACACGTATAAAAAGAATCAGAGTGTTGATTGCCAAATCATGCCTCCCATTTTAAAGCCAATGATTATTGCTGCAGATGCCTCTGCCATTGCTCTTTACTGCCACTGCAATAAGCTTTTGCTCTCAATAAAGTTGCATTTTGTTTTTCATTTCAGTAACATTGTAAAGCCAGGGAAATGATTGAAGCCTGGAAAAGGGCCCCTTGTCGGTTAACAGGAGTGCTGATTTACTAGCAATAGCAATAGCAATAGCACTTAGACTTATATACCGCTTCATAGTGCTTTACAGCCCTCTCTAAACGGTTTACAGAGTTCAGCATATTGCCCCCAACAATCTGGGTCCTCATTTTACCGACCTCAGAAGGATGGAAGGCTGAGTCAACCTTGAGCCGGTGAGATATGAACAGCTGAACTGCTGAACTGCAGTGCTGCATTTTAACCACTGCGCCACCTCGCCATCAGCTTATCAAGTACTTAGGAGTCGAGGGCTTGGCCACACAAGGAAACAACAGCCAGCCACCAACAACCAATCAATCAATAGGAAGGCACCACATACATATGACTCACAGAATAGCCGAAAACACATATTGCAAGTAGAGAGAAGTTCCCTGAAGATGGGCATGATTCCAAAAGCTCGGCAGAGTAAATCTCTGGTCCTGGTGACCGACCCAGATTCGATCTTAAAGCAGATTTCTTCAAGCAGAAGCCCTCCAAGAATTTTGGGACTATAATTCTAGAATGTTCAACCAGGATTGAAATCTTGGAAGTTGTTGGGCCAAGGCATCCAGAGAATATCAAATTGAATTATATGAGGAATAGTGTAATCCAAGATAGGTCTACTTAAAAAGAAATTCTATAGAGGTTCAATGAGTCTAACTATCAGACAAGCAGTAGCAATATGATACAATAGCTTGACATATATCAAGGCCTTCCAAATTCTGCATGTTTTTTTTGTCTTATAGCTGAGAAGCAGGTCTTATGTATTGCCATTGTAGCTCAAGTACATCTGTTTTGTTAGTAGTATGATTCTTTGATAAGATAAATCAGGATGCTAGAGGTATGAAATATGTATTGCCTTGGCTGATTCCTTATTAGCCAAATTGGTTTTCTCTATATTTTATTCGCCATAATACACAAATACAAAATAAAGAGGCCTTTATTAGTAAGAACCAGTGGTGGGTTCCTACCAGTGCGGTCCACTCTATAGCACCGGTAGCGGCCCGCTGGTGACGTCATAGTAGCTGTGCGGTCGGTTGCTGGTGCCTGGGTGCCGCCATTTTTAAAAAAAAATTTAATTTTTTTTTAAAAAATTTCTTCTGCGCATGCCCAGAAGCCGAGCTTCTGGCACTGCGCATGCGCTGCCTTCCTACCCCACAGTGAGTCCAAGCAGGGGAGGATGGCTGAGGGAGCGTGTGAGATGCTGAAAGAACGGGCAGCAGGAGCTATCTCCATTCCCCTCCCTTCAGCAGTCCGAGAAACCACGAATGCGTTGTGATGATCCTAGGCATTTTCACACGTTTGAGGCTTCTCGAGCTGCTGAGGGGATGGGGAATGGGCAGCAGGACCTATCTCAGTTCCCCTCCCTTCAGCAGTCCGAGAAGCCACGCCCACCCGGTCCCATGGCTGGCAAGCCACGCCCACAAAATAAGCCACGCCCACAGAGTGGTAGTAAAAAAATTAGGAACCCGCCCCTGGTAAGAACTTACATCAGATGCAACCACAAATAAAATATGACTAGACAGCATAGAATTGAACATACCGTATTTTTCGGCGTATAAGACGCACCTTTTTACCTTCAAAAAGAGGGTGAAAACTTGGGTGCGTCTTATACACCGAATGTAGCCCCACCCAGCCACCCCCACCCTTTGGCCTCTGCCTGCCAGCAATTTACCTCTTTGCAGCAAACAGGGCAAAGCACAAGAAGAGCACAAGAAGAGATAAACTGCCTCCCGACCTACAGCTGACGGAGGCTTGCAAGCCACGTGGTAAAATGAAACTAACTACGGTGGCTGTAATGTGACAAATTGCTGGGACATAAACTGCTGGCAATATTAGACTGCTGAAATTGCAAGGAGGCAAGCTATAGCTGCTATGGCTCAGAGCTAGAGCTCTTGCCTCACAATCAGGAGGTTGTGAGTTCTATCCTAGGTAGAGGCATATTCTGTTAATATGTTATTTTGTTAAATGTTTGTACAGTATTCAAATTATTAGACTTAATTTTTAAAGACTGCTTTATTATTGTTCTAGACAACTTAACAAAATGAAGAAGCTTTTTAAAATAAATGCTTGCTCTGAAGAGGCCCAGTGCTATTGTATCTTCTTTTAAATAGCAGAGAATACTTCCAGAAAGCCACATCAATTTTAAAGATCTGTAAAAGTATAATCTGAAATGTCCTGTTTTAGTATTAAGTATTAGTATTAAGTATTAGTATTAGTATTAAAAGAAGGCAGCTGAGAAACCCTGACTTAGTCATGTTTGGAGTAGATCTATTTAAATAATTGGGAGGAGTTAGTGTGATTACATTTAAGAAAACTTTCTGGGATTAATATACTGCCATAAATGTACATTTCTCCAATTCTTTGCCATTTCTATGGGTCAGGCACACATGCTCAGAAATACACAGCAAACAGTGTATATCATCTGTACTTTTTGCTGTTTGGCAAATTGCTGGGAGGCAGAGGCCTTTTTTCCTTGTTTTCCTCCACCAAAACTAAGGTGCGTCTTATACTCCGGTGCGTCTTATACTCCGAAAAATACGGTATATACAAGAATCAAGTGCTAACTTCTATAGATTTTCCCCAAAGGTGCTGTTTCAAAAGGCAACTGGACTTTTTTTCTTTTTTCCTTGAAAACATTTCATTCGTCATCCAAAAAGCTTCTTCAGTTCTGACTCTTCTGAACCCCCTTGGATAAGAAGTGAAACGTTTTCAAGGGAAAAACCAAGAAAGTCCAGTCCAGTTGCCTTTTGGAAAAGCACCTTTGGAACAACCATGACCTAGATCAGTGATGACAAACCTATGGCACGCGTGCCACAGGTGGCACGCGGAGCCATATCTGCCGGCACGCGAGCCATTGCCTAGCTCAGCTCCAGTGCGCATGTGCGTGCCGGCCAGCTGATGGAGGCTCTGGGAGGGCGTTTTCGACTTCTGGAGGGCCTCCAGGGGGATGGGGGAGGGTGTTTTTGCCCTCCCCATGCTCCAGGGAAGCCTCTGGAGCCCAGGAAGGGCAAAAAATGGGCCTACTGGGCCCACCAGAAGTTGGGAAATTGGCCATTTCCGGCCTCCAGAGGGCCTCTGGGGGGGCGGGGGAGGCCGTTTTTTTCCTTCCCAGGCAGTGAATTATGGGTGTTGGCACTCGCGCATGTGCGATAGCACACGCGCATGCACTTTCGGCACCCGAGGAAAAAAAGGTTCGCCATCACTGACCTAGATGATTGAGAATCTTCATAGACTTCTAGAGATTTCTTGGTTCATTTTTCATCTCTCAGTAGAATCCTATCTTAACTATTCTTTTATGAATTAACAATTGCTCTGGAATCAGGAAGGATTTGGAAATACAGCATGCTAAAGATTCAATAGGTTCATTTTTAATTGTGTTGTGTAAAAGTTTTCTTTCGTTTCCTGCTTGGAAATGCTGAGATGATAACTAAATGACATTAGCAATTTTCCCCCCCTTTCCTCTCCCTATTTCCCAACAAAAAATAGGGTGCAAAATCTTGGAAAATGGCCTCCTTTTCAAAGAACTTCTACAGACCCCAAACTTCAGAATAACTGTTGTGGATGATGCTGATACAGTTGAGATTTGTGGTGCTCTTAAGGTACTTTTTTTTTTGTAAAGATGGCATTAAAAAATTCTTAGAATTTCAGCCAACATGGCCACTGGGATATAATTCACTATATAAAGGTGATAGACAACTAGTTTGTGCCCTATTTAAGTGCATTCCCATCACAGCAAAGAGTGCTGATAAAATGTAAAATGAATTCTGGAAATTGGTAATTGTTTAAGACTATTCACTATTATCATACAAAACAAACTTACTTTCAGAAATCAGAATTTCCTTTCTTCAAGATAATTCAGTTGCTTTACCACCAGATAATACTAGTGATTTATACATAAAATTCCAATAAACTAATAAGGACATACATAAGGGGTAGCTTACCAGTTTGATTTAGAAATGTGCCTGCTCAGAAAAAAAATGGAGTGGGCATCCTATCCGTTAAAGAGGATGACATGAACAAACATGACAGGGTTCCTTTAGGGCACAGGTGTCAAACTCAATCGCGTCACGTGACATATCGCAAGGTTTTTTGCCTTTGCGGAGCTGGGGTGGACGTGGCTTGTGCGTGACGCATCTGGCCTGTGGGCCGCCAGTTTGACACCCCTACTTAAGGGGAATGGCTTTGCCCAGAAGACTATTAATGAAAGATATCAATGATATTAATATCATTTTGCGCTTGTAACATCTTTTCAAAATTCCAAATTTGCTTGCTGGCACCCAATCACCTTTTGTGACTTTCTGACAAACAAAGTCAATGGGGAAGCCACATTCTCTTAACAACCGTTTTACTAACTTAACAACTGCAATGATTCATTTAACAACTGTGGCAAAAAAGGTCATAAAATGGGGCAAAATTCACTTAACAAATGTCTCAACTTAGATACAGAAATTTTAGGTTCAATTGTGGTTGTAAGATGAGGACACTCTCTCTCTCTCTCTCTCTCTCTCTCTCTCTCTCTCTCTCTCTCTCTCTCTCTCTGTGTGTGTGTGTGTGTGTGTGTGTGTGTGTGTGTGTGTGTGTGTGTGTTGAGAATGTTAAATTTATGTGGCATGCATGTAACTGTAAGTTCAATGAGTTTTTACATCATCCTGCAGTCTCTTTGCCTTTTCCATGTCATTTATTTAGAACATAGTGGCAGTGGGAGCTGGCTTCTGTGACGGTCTTCGCTGTGGAGATAATACCAAAGCAGCTGTCATTAGACTTGGATTAATGGAAATGATAGCTTTTGCCAAAATCTTCTGCAAAGGGCAGGTCTCAATTGCTACTTTCCTGGAGAGCTGTGGGGTTGCAGATTTAATCACAACTTGTTACGGTGGCCGAAATCGGAGAGTGGCTGAAGCATTTGTTAAAACAGGAAAGGTATATTACTTGTAGTGTCAGGGATACTTTCTCTCAACCCAGGAAGCTAACATATTTGGAATTATTCTTTTGTGACTGTATTAGAGGATAATAAGGTACATTTTTGCACTTAGTTATAACTTATATTATAGAAACATAAACCCAATAATTGCAAACTTACGTTTTTAAAAATTTCTAAACAGTACTGAAGTGGCCAAAAGGAGCCAGTTTCCTTTGTTTTTATGATGAATTTCTTAGTAAATATTTTAGAGGACTCTTAAACTGTGTTAAAAGGAAAATAAGAAAACAAATCCCACCCAAAGGTTAGTGACCATCCTGAATCAGAACTTCTAAAAATGCCTCAGGCAATAACCAATTTATTAAGAGTAATAGTAGAGCTAGGCAAAGTCATAACCACAATGCCAGTGTATTCACAGACTCTGCTAATAGCAGATTAGCTGCTAATTGTAATAAGAGTAGGAGTTGCTAATTGCTTGCTTTGGTAGATTGATAAAGGGCTAATCAACTAGGAAGTAGGATTTCTATCTGAAACTGTTAGCGAACAGTTGATATAAGGAATACCAATCATCTTACATTCTTATCTATATCAGTGAAACTTAGAAATATATTTTTAAAACATTCAGAGTATTGAAGAACTGGAGCAAGAGATGCTGAATGGGCAGAAACTTCAAGGACCACAGACTTCTGCAGAAGTATATCGCATTCTTCAGCAGAAAGGTTTGGTGGAAAAGTAAGTGAGCCACTAATATACTGATTTCTTCCCCCTATTTTCAACCCCAAATACCTCCCAAAACTTAAAAAACTGTAAAAACTTTTGGATCTTTTGAGATTGTATTAGGAAGTAAGGACTCTCTTCTACTCAGAGAGTCTGCTAGGACTCAGGTACTAATGATTACTGAGCTATATATTGAAATGATCTTCCAATAATAATATTAAAATATAAAGTGTCTCATTCTGCTTGTTTTGACAGAAAATCAAACCATAATTTTATCTAGTCCTTTTAAAATTGTGTGCATGCTTAAAAATGTTTGCACGCTTGATTACTTGAAAATTCAAAAATTCAAAGAGTGTTTATCCTAACTTCCTGCAATAGTTTTCCTGTAGTTTACTTTCTTTAATCATAAGCAATATACCAATTTGTTTAACTGGCAGCTCTTTTTAGGAGTTTCCTTTATATGTTCTCCCAACCTTTGCTTCTCTGTTTTATTGTAAAAGTTACTAATAGAAAATAAAACAGAGAAACAAAACCTATAGTTCACAAAGAGGTTCAAAAACTCCTACAGAATTTGATTTTCAGATTTTGTGACTTGTGAAGTTCTTATGATTTGAAAACAGAAATGGTTGGAACATTTTTGGCTTTCCCATAAAGCAGAGGTGGGGAGCTAAAGGCCCTTTTAATGACTTGTGGATTCCTGAGCCAGCATTCTGGGAGTTGAAGTCCACAAGTCATAAAAGGGCTATAGTTCCCCACCTCTGCAAAAAGATAAACCAGTCTTGAAATTTTTGATATCTGGTTCCCATTTTTAACATATCCATAACAGGGACAAATAGGATAAATATACATATGTTGTTCTTTTTTTTAGCATTGGTCCTGCATGGTTGCAGGGCCCACTTGTTTTTGCACTGAACTCGTCTAGTTCTTACAAGCAAAGCTATCAAGGCATGATGCAAGAGAGATTTTGTTAATCACAGAGCAGAAGCCGATTCGGACTTGTCCAAAGTCATTCAGCTGGCTTCCATGCTGAAGGGAGGACCAGAATCTGGATCTCCCCATTCCCAACATGTTGGCACTCAGTGAATACATTGTAAAATGATCGGGTAACCTTTGCCTGCAGAATGTAGTGAAGGAAAAAGAAAATATGTTTCTCACATAAAAATTTTGTGTATTTTTTTTATGCAGTGTACTTTGTTAATTTAGGGATTAGTCCATTTAAATATGTTTAAAATCTGTTTGCCTCAACAGAAAAAGGAGATACAAATCAAATAAACAAATAAATGGTATCTCAGATTTTTTTTAATCATTAGAACATTAAAAAAGTTGAACACCAGTAGCTTTAATTGTCTCCCTAGTAAGATGATTACTTGTCTTATTTTTTAGGTTTCCACTATTTACTGCTGTTTATAAAATCTGCTATGAAGGAAAGCCTGTCCAAGAAATGATCTCCTGCCTCCAAAGCCATCCAGAGCATATATAAAGCATGCTTTACCATTGTCACATTTCCTGCCTTTTCATACTCATTCATGAGTTCAAATTAATGTCGTTGGCTTGCCTACTCCATGAAGAAATTGCAGAAATATGTGTGTCTTAAGGATTTCTCTAAATTATGTATTATACAGCTCCTAGAATACTAGCTGTTATTTTTAGTGGCTAACATTTAGTTGGCTTTCAAATATACTGTGCAGAACTAACACACTCCTCAAACTTCCTAATCCTCTTGCCCTATTTGAAATGCTTGATGTTCTTTTAAACATAATTCTAATGCTTCCTTTTCAAGCAGGGATTTGTCTAGACTACCCAATGATTCAAGGGGAAGATGCAATTAGGGCAGAAATAAGGTACTACAGCACTCCAAAAGTTTATTTGACTAAAAATCCTATTAGTGCCAGATGCATTAATAGCATCAAGGAGAGCTTTAATTGTTAATTTCTGGAGACCTATAAATTGAGCACATCATATCAATATCACCTAGAAACTGTTTGCTAAAGTATAGCAAGCTTCAAAAACATGCATTGATTTTTTCAGATGTGCACATCTTGTATGGCATAGATTGCCTTTTAATGAGAATACTTTGGTATCATTTAATTAGTGGGAAGCGGCATTAAGATTTTTAAAACTTAGATTTTAAAAATAATTTATTCTTAAAAGTAATTTAAAGAAATGAAGATTTTTCAAATGTGTTTTTAAAGTGATTGTGGCCTCTTTTTAAAAAAAAATACTGGCTTGCCAATCCAGTAAGTGTATGGAAGTACAGTTCCTAAAGCCTGCCACTCTATCAGGATGTGATGGGAATTGTAGTCCTAAGTGATAAGATTGCTGTTTAAAGCAAAAATTTGCCCTCCAATATTTATCCCTTCTCTAATTCAGCTTTCTCCATTTTCTCTACCTAAGCTAAGAATTTAAGGTAACAAATCAAAGCTTTTTTGATCTAGCTGTGATGCTTAACATCACACATTTTTAAACAATGCATAATCCTGTGGATTTCTATATGCAGCTCCAAAGCTGCTCTTATCCTAGCTGAATAATATTAAGGTGATCATATAGGCATATACATGAAGCATAGCTGTGTGAAAGTTTTTACATAATATGTTACAAGACTGCAACCCATCATCACTCAGGTTGGCCTGCTGCCCAGTTCTTTCATGTGGCATTTAACAAGTGATCTGCTGTCATGCTCTGATCTGTCAAAACTGTGAAGGTCAATTGAGGTTGGTGTAGAATCTTTGTTTCCTCAGCATATTGTTTGTCCATTTGTGGGATTAAATTAGAAAGAGCCAAAGAGTTATTTTCTCCAGCAAGGTTCTGATATGGGAGTGTACAGCTTTTTCACTGAACTAACGGCATGTGTGCTTTGTGTTTACACTATCCAGTAGTCCAGTGCTTGAGACACAGAATTGACATACACCAGCCTTTAACCACCTAGAGAATGATAGACCAGTAAAAATCTGAAAAGCGTGGTCCACACATTTGAATTCTACCCACTTGGGAAGGCTAGTGCAGATAACTTAAGAGGAGTTGTTCTGATTATATCCACAGTGAATATACTTGTGGTTCCCATTACTTTGCAAATGCCCATTACTACAAAACATTACTATTTTAGCTGTTTTTATTTTGGTGCCTTTTTTTGTTTCTGTTCCAATTGCTATTTGAGTTGCCTTTGGAAATCCATTTAGCAGAAGCCCACTTGCTAGGTATGACTGTTTAGAATGGGAATAAGATGTTTATGAAAAAAAAGACAAAAATCATGTTGGTTAAGTAAGTAATAGTCTGATTAACAAACTATGTAAAGCTATCCTCTCAATTGCTGCCTTTACATCTGTGGAATCACTGCATCTGTCATTTGTGACCAACATGGGTAGTCCAGTACTTCTGGAAGGCATTTGATTATGGAAAGCTGACCTAACGTATATGAAATTAATCGTGTGTGAATACTAGTCTTCTTGATTATTATTAAGCTAAAATTAATACCTTGTCTTAGAATAATAGAATGATAGGGTGGAAGGGATCTTGGAGGTCTTCTAGTCCAGCCTCCTGCGTCAGACAGAACTCCTTATGCCATCCCAGACAAATCGTTGTCCAATTATTTTTTTTGAAAATCTCCAGCAATGGAGCACTCACAACTCCAGGAGGCAAGATATTCCATTGATTAATCATTTTCACTGTCAGGAAATTCCTTATTTCCAGATTGGAACTTCTGAAGAGCTCCTACCCATTGCTTTTTGCTCTACTCCCAGGTGTTATGAAGACTAAATTGAAGCTCTCTGCCCCATGACAGCCCTTGAAGTATTGGAAGATTGCTATCATGTCTCCCCTGAGCTTTCTCTTCATTAGGCTAAACATGCCTAGTTCCCTTAGCCTTTCATCACAATTTAGCTTCCCAAACCCCTTATCATCTTTGTTGCTTTTCTCTATACTCTTTCTGTCTATTCTTCAAAAAGCAGAGTGGTTCCCCTCCAATTTATCCTTATAACAACCTTAGGCTGAGGACCATGACCAGCTGAAGGTTATTCAGTTTGCTTATAGGCTGACTGGCAGGATTTGAATTAGAAACTTCACTCATAGCTGGAAATGTTCATTATAAGACTAAATTGGACTACAATTATTTTACATATACTCCCTGGCCTCAGAGCATTAATTTAGGATGGTTTATTCTCCTGTTGAGCTTGTTCATTTCCCCAGTCACTTTTATTATGAATTGTCTGTTTTTAAGTGGCCTGAATAAGATTATTGCATGATTTTTGAGATAGAAGAAGCTGACTCAAGCACAATCATTTCACAGTTGGGATCACATTGAAAATTAGGAAATCAAGATTTTTTAAAAAAATTGTCTATACCATTGTTTTTCTTCCCTTACAGAAAATGTTAGAAAATTATTTTGAGATACAAGCCTCTGAGTTTTCCATTGGTGGCAGTCACAATTATATACAATATATGGCAAGCATTATTCTTGCCTCTTTTTCCTCCTCTACATTTTTTCTGTAATACATGAAGTGGAATCTAGAATGGTAATTTGGTATAAGACTGGAGAACCCAGGATCCTGCAAATGTTGCAAGATCCCGTTTCCCATTAGCTCCAATGAAAAAAAATGTTTATACATTTGGAAAGGCACAATTGAGAAAAGGCTAATATCATAATAGAAAACACATATTTATCTTTATAATATCAAAGCCTAGGTCTAATATGAAGTGACTGCTTTTCTTTTAATATTGAATCTAAACTAATATTTCTGCCTTTAATTCTAACATTCAATATGTATAGCCATTTTGTATTTGTGTTTGTAATAAGGGCTCTGTAAACTGAATGTGATGAGTTATGCGTATTGTCAAATTGTTTAAAATTATTTACTCCTATTTTACTCCTTTTTCCCCACTTGATTTTTAAAATCAGATGGAAGGGTTAGTAAAAGTTTTATCTATGTCACTCATTGTTATTGTTTTCAATAAAACATAATATTCTGTGTTTCTTACTTATTCAGTGCTTAGGATTTGGTATGCTCTCAATTGTATTTGCTACATTAATTTCTTCAGAAAGGGAACAGGAAAACAAAAGGTTAGAAACTGCTAATGTCTTTGTCCTAATGCCTGGATGATTAATATAACATAGCCACTTACAAACAGAAATTCAAGTAACACAGGAGTTGACCTAATAGTATTTAATAGGAGTATTTTTATTTGGTATGTACATATTTACAAAACATATTTTCCCCACAACAACTTGTATCAATACAACTTTTATTAATGCCAGATAAAATGTGAAAAAGTGGAATAAGTTGGGGAAAAGATGTAAGGACATCTGCACATTTGTGATCAAATGAAGCATATCAAAATATATCTCCAAGGCTACAACACGAAGTGCACTTACTTTTTTAATGGTTCTTATTTCTGAGTAAATATACATAATGTAGCTTTAAGTATAGCAAAGGAGTATATTCCAATTAACAAGACTTTACTTATCTTTTATCATGAGAAGGTGTAGAAATTCAAAATTAGTAACAGCTTTAAATGCAATGGCTTCTAGCTAAATAGCAAAACAATTGAATCTACACATTTGAGATGCAGTTATTTTCAATTCATTTCATTTTCAATTCATTTTGAAAGTTCTACAGGTAGTCCTCGACTTACAACCACAATCGAGCCCAATGTATATTGCTAAGCAAGGCAGAATTTAAGAGAGTTTTGCCCATTTTATGACTTTTTGCCACAGTTGTGAAGTGAATCACTGAAGCTGTTAAGTGAATTGTGGTCATTAAGCAAACCTGGCTTCCTCCATTGACTTTGCTTGTCAGAAGCCAGCTGGGAAGGTTACAAGTGGTGATCACATGACTCTGGGACAGTGCAACTGTTATAACTACATGCTGGTTGCCAAGTGCCTGAATTTTGATCACATGACCATGAGCATGCTGCAATTGTCGTAAGTGTGAAAAACGATCGTAAGTTTCTTTTTTCAGTGCTGTTGGTCACTAAAAATGGTTGTAAGTCGAGGACTATCTATATATCACTAAATTGCATGTCTGCTTTTAGTGCATTTGAGACTCCTAGAGATACTTGTTACTATTTATTTGCAATTAAACAACTGTATATATGCCTGCTACAAGCACCTTGAAGTAATAAAGAGCTCCATACAAGAAGTAAAACATCCATGTGGGAAACAAGCTGCAAATCAGTCAGAGTAATGGAAAGGACTATTTTTCATAAAAGGGAAATATGAACAAGCATATATGGGCTGCTTTATGCCAGGCTTTTGCCCAACACATATTGAATATAGTTAAATAGTGGTGGGATTAAAGTAATTTTACAAACGGTTCTTCCTAATAACCAGCTGGGTAGGCGTGGCTGGGGGTGTCATGTGACTGAGTGGGCATGGCCAAGTCAACATCACTTATGGCAAGGTCCACTGCCGCCGCATTGCCTACCCACTGGCAATGGATGCTGCAGAGACAGGGTGATTTCCTACGTAGTGTTCCAAGCCCCTTCCCGCCCCCCTTGGGCTGACAAAAGTCCATCTAAAGATCGCGACTGTCTGCCGAGCCTGCCTGGCGCATGCTGGCAAAAGGAAGTTTGGGGGGGGGGAAAGAGAAGGGCCGACAGAAACCCCGTTTTCCGCCTCCATTGGGCTGTCTGCACCACGCTGGTGCAGACAGCCCAATGCTCACCAGGCAGGGAGCTGGGCTTCGTGGGAGTCCACAGTGAAGGCAGGCAAGCAGGCTGGGCCGTGGGGGCTGCGTGGTTGAAGCAAGTGAGCTAGAGCAGCAGCAGCTATGCCACGGGCGTGAGTGGCTGGGACTCCTGAGAGGGGAGGGGCCAGCCAGTGGTGGGATTAGCCGGTTCTCTGAACTGAGCAAAAAGTTAACAACCAGTTCGCTCGAACCGGTACGAACTGGCTGAATCCCACCTCTGAATATAGATGATTCTGATTATCAGCAATTAACATGTGCTTTTTCATGTCCATATTTTGTCAGAGCCCATTGCTGGACAAATCGCTGTTTTCCATACTGGAGTAGTGATGGTAGCATTTTTCTTCCATTTTGTGTTCCATTCTAGATTTCCTACTAAGCTGTTGTTCTAAAACAAACATACTTTTAACCCAGATCTAAGTAAAATAGGCTTCCCCAATCTTATGTCTGTGATTTACAAGGGTCATAATTCAATGCATTTGGCGGGTATCTGATGGGGAGAGCTGATATAATATTTAAAAGAAGTTTAAATCAGATTGTTTTCCTAGTCACAAAACTGTGAAATACTAGCAAGAGTTATAATGCCAAGAGAATTTTGGTCTGCTTTTTAAAAGTTTTTTCCCCAAAAAATATTTGTGTGCCAAACTCTTACTGCAAGCACGAAATAATGGAGTACTAGAACTTAAAAATCTAATATTCTAACTGGACCTCAGTAAAAAAAATGGACATATGATTCATTTCATTTATGCTCTATGGAGCTCAAAGCAGACATTGTATTTTGTTCTACTCTCAAAACTATCCTGCAAATACAAGTCAGTTTAAGAATTAAGACTAAACAACCAACAGCTGCCAAATATAAGCCCTATGATAATAGTTTTTATCAAAAGCATATAGAAAAATACAAACTAACGCCATGAGATAAGACAGGTTGAACCATGGACCATTGTAGAGATAGAGGTCATGTAGAGCAGTGGTCCCCAACCTTTTTATTGCCGTGGACCGGTCAACGTTTGATAATTTTTCCGCGGCCCACTGGGAGGGGGTGCGGTGTCGCGTTGATTATTAAATCAAAACAATCTCAAATATAAACAATTTTAATTTAATTGTATTTAAACATGGCATCAAAATAAAATACAGTTACAACAAAATTAATATAAATTAATATAACATTTTAACTCTCTGGATTCTAGTGACTAGAACGCTAAATCAATGAGAACCCTGAGCTTGTTTCTCTGCAACGAGACGGTTCCATCTGGGGATAATAGGAGACAATGACACCCGAAGTGTCTTGCTTATGTCCAGTTTATTTCTATTCGCTGCACAGAAGACGCAGTAGCAGGGCGGCCCGGTACCATTTGTTCTGCGGACCGGTACCGGGCCGCGGACCGGGGGTTGGGGACCACTGATGTAGAGGTTGTGTGCAGCAAACTGCCTACCTCAAGCAGGCCTCGCATACCTACATGATCTCACCCAGTTCACATCGCCAGGATGATGTAGGACACTATACCTGGCTGGTACGTGATCTCATCTAGGTTGTATCAACAGGATGTTCTTAAGGATTGGCGAGGAGAATTCACCAATAAAAATGCTGTTGCTCTTTGTTATCTTTTGTTGCTTGGAAAACTCCATCAGACCATATGCTTTTTAGCTGTTGGTCCTCTGATTCATCCCTTGAATAAGGGATGAGCCACATTATATCAGCTACTAGCAACACCTAATTTTCTAGGACAGCCCTAGAAAATAGCCTTAACTATTCAAAATTAGTTAAATATATACTAGGTTCCAAGTTTAATACACAGTAATTCAGGTTGTAGAAATCCCTAGTAATCTACGCTGTATTGATCAGAAAGATACGGTTATCTATATTTACTGTATCTACAGAAAGTCCTCAACTTACAACCATTCATTTAGTGATCATTCAAAGTTATGGCACTGAAAAAAGTGACTTATGACTGTTTATCACACAATTGTTGCAATATCCCCATGGTCACATGATCAAAGTTTGAGCACTTGCCAACTGGCATGAATTTATGTCTGTTGGATCATGTGATCACCATTTGTAACCTTCCCAGCTGACTTCCAACAAAGCAAAATCAATATGAAAAGCCAGTTTTGCTTAATCACCACGATTCACTTAACAACTATAGTCATTTGCTCAACAGCTGTGACAAAAATGGTTGGGGCAGAACTCACTAAACAATTGCCTTCCTTAGCAATGGAAATTTTGGGCTTAATTGTGGTTGTAAGTTGAAGACTAGCTGAAGTTATTTATATATATATATTATATATATATATATATATGTTCAGATTAGATAACTTAGGCCTTTCACTACAGCTTTAAAACAGAGCAGTAAAGCCAGTGAGTTCTTATATTTTTGTTTTACAAGAAGATGACATTTTTAATTTTAACTTTGAAATCCAAAGAGTATTTGCTTCGGGAAGTTTTGTTGTTGAATTGATAAAATAGATACATTAGAAGACTCCCTTTTTACGATCCCTTAATTTGGGATAGAGTTGGGGCAACTGGATGGATATGAGCATTTACTGGAGAGATGCCCTTCCTGGTGCCATGTGGAGTTTGCAGAAGGTATTTTTTCTTTGTGCCCTAGGAGAGAAACATCTATTTAGGATTGAACTCCTCAACCTTCCTAATTAGAGGCGAGCACCTTCACCACTAGGCTACCACGTTGCTCATGATAAAATAGATACATAAATGAGTAAATAATATAAGCAGCAGCTAGTTCAGGCTAACAATTACATTCTTTTGTGCATCATAAATGTATAATTTAAATTACACTTGCTGTGATATCAATTTAAATTACTTAATGCAAGAATGTTTCCTTCTCAAAGAACCATAAGCATTACGTTCCTTTAGACACTAATGCAATTTAAGGCAGCTATTAATGAATGTCTTACAATTCAACAATTTAAAGCAAGAATGAACACATTTAAAATTTTGAGACCATAAAGGGGCTCAACAAATCACAAAGACTCATCTACCAGAACTGGTGGAATTAATCTCCTTTTAGTCATCCATGATGCTCTTTCCAACCCATGGTGTCTACGGGGTGATCAAAGAAATGATAATGGTACCTGCAATGCATATAAAAAAGGGACAGAGCTTTAGTTGTGCAGTCACAGACTTCCTATTGACTTTTTTTGACCCATGTTGCCACTCATGTTTAATTTGGGCAGAGGAATGGGATATATTTCAAATAAAGCACTGGGTTGCAGTCTCTCATTGCTGCTATTTTCCAAGAATACCTGAAGTGGTGTAATGGTAAAGCAGTCCCTGCGGATTTTTACTTCGCTAGTCACTGCTGACTATAAAGGAGGGGGGGGGTGTTCACATGTTTCAAGGCCACTGACTCAGCGTTGTCTGAAGACATTTCCATGGTCATGTGTGTTAAGAGTGAGAATAAATCTCATAGAGGCGATGTGGATCTTTTCTTGGAATTCAGACATTTAGAAATAAAGCCGAGATTAAAAGTCTAATAGAAAATATTTATTTCAATACAAAAACAATAAATCATGAATAGTTACATCTTGCTAATAAATCGTGACCGCTCCGGTCAGAATCAAAGGCAAAAGAGAATAATGGAGAATCAGGAATGCACACATGTGCAGAAGATCACCTCACGTGTCCTGCTTGTATTGGAATGTACCATAATATTAGGATAAGGATGCATCACCCTGTATAGACATACAACTGACAATATTCACTACGTGACAATGTGGCCAGCGTGACATCACAGAGCACTGTTACCTTCCCACCAAAGTGGTACCTATTTATCTATTTGCATGCTTTTCAACTGTTAGGTTGGCAGGAGCTCACTCCAATGCATGGCACCCAAGTCTTGAACCTGGGCTCTGGCTTTCCAGCCAACAAGCCTAATGTCTTAACCACTGAGCCTCCACGCCTCCTGAAGAGGTGTATGTGAAGCTTAAAACATTTTTGTAAATAAAGATACTAGAAGCTTATGCTTTGCTTTCTATTAGTTAAATAGTTTTTAAAATTAAAAGTTATGTGAAGAAGAAGGCACACTAAGGCCAGGATGTGCTATTGCTCCTAATAACTAAACTAAATCCAGAGGAGAAAGATCCTTATTTGGATTTTATGGAGATTCTATCTTCATTTCCACAATGCAGAAATCTTAAGAGTCTTTTCACCATTCCTCATTCTTTACACATCAGAAGTCATTCTTTTCCTATGTTGACTGACAGACAGTAATGAGGAAACTGGAATAAGTTGCAATGAAATACTCCAGTGTACCATCAAAAGCCACATGTGTTTTTGACATGGTGATTTAGTTATCTGCTATATGGTTCTTAACTTTCCATACTAACACAGTTGCTAAGTGCTTTGGGGCAATGTTAGCTTTGTATAGAAAGTTTCCATTACATTGAAATCATTCTTCCCAGTGATAATATAATATTGGTTACTATTTGTTATTACTGTCTGACGTATGTATATTCAGTTGCATGCAAACGTTTCGGTACCTGAGTCAAATTGTATGTTTCAAAGGTTCTCATCATGACAGAAACTTTTGCTGACACAACTTCTGCGCGGGACAAAGTTAAATATAATACATTTGGCAAAGTTGCATGCAGACTTTTATTTTATTGTAGCTGTTCATAGAGAGAGAATAAGAAAAGTCAACATAACAGGTGTAAAAGTTTGGACATTTCCCGTTGATTCAATGCAATTTAAAAACAAAAACCTCTCAGTAGTTAATAAGGCCCAAATAATGATGGTTGATTACTTTGCCAGCCAAAAGGAATTCTGACTCTTCTCACCTGTCAAATTGTGGTACTTCCATAATTTTCCAGTGGCAATCAGTGACAAAGGAAATTTTGTGAGTGAAAAGAAACAAAGATTTAACCAAAATCAATTCATTCCAGTAACTAATATCCCAGAAAAAGAAATACAATGTAATAAGTGATTCTTAAGAGAATAGTTAAGGAACAAAGTTGGCATTCTGTAGGAAATATGTTGCTATTTATGTTGATGAAGGTACAGGTGGGCTGCTGGTGGATCGGACCGGTTTGGGCGAACCGGTTGTTACGATTCTGCGCAGTTCGGCAAACCAGCAAATCCCACCAATGGCTCACCCTGCCTGCCCCGCCCTATCTCACCTCACCCACCTTGGCCATTGGCTAGAGTCATGCCTGTGCCCAGCTATTCTCTGGCTCACTCGCCCAGACCACACGGCCCAGCTGATCTCCGCACCTCGCCCACTTGCCTGCCTTCGCCGTGGCCTACCACGCTGGCCACATGGCCCAGGTGATCTCTGCGCTTTGCCAGCTCTGCTCACCGTGACTGCCCGCAAAGGTAAGGCACTCGAAGGGCCGCCTCAGGGTGGACACAGCAAGACTCGGCCGCCTTTCGGGCCTGACTCTCGCCATCCTTCTGCCTGCTTGACCTTTGCCTCAGGTCGGGGCCGGGGGACATGCCAGTCCCTGGCTCTGGCCTTCCCCGGGGCCTCCGCCCGCATGCTGTGAGAACGGTTCAAGCCCCATGGGCTAGAAGGTAAGGCTGATGGCGGGGAAGGAAGATCCACTGTAGGCTTGCTGTGTTCAACTGAAGGACCGCCTTGGGGGGGGGGAACACGGTGAGGCTCGGCCACCTTTCGGGCCCAGTTTCCGTGGGGCCTTCCGGGTGGGAGGCCTGAGAGAAAATGCCTCACTCGAGGGCTGGCCACTCACTTATCCACTGGCCGTCGTGGCCTGGAAATGGCATGACCCCTTGTCACGGGCTGGATGTGGGACCCAAGGCGGAGCAGAGATCAAGCAGGCGGCAGCCCAGAGCAGGGCCCGAAAGGCAGCCCAGCCTTGCCATGCCCCCACCACCACTGAGAAGCCTGCAGCCGCCACCTTTGAAGGCATGAGAAGCCTGCAGCCACCGCTCTTTGCCGGCGTGAAAAGCCTGCAACCACCGCTTTTTACAGGCGCGAGATGCATACAGCCGCCGCTGCCGCCTCGGTTCTGGCCGGCAAAGAGGCTGCTGCTGCAGGCTTCTCACGCTGAAAAAGACCAGCGGCTGCAAGCTTCTCATGCCGAAAAAGAGGTGGTGGCTGCAGACCAGTGTCTCGGGGTGGGGTTGTGTGCCCACCAACAAATGCAGGAAGTAGACACCTGCCACTTCCTGTTGCAAAAACCTTTTTAAAAACCCTGACTGTCAGGCAGCAAGACCCAGCAAGAGATGGGGCATTGGAGAATCACTTACTGTTGCTGCACAAAGGTAAGTCTAAGGCTTTGGCCACTGCCCCTTCGGCCCACCTGCGCCGCCCCACCTTACCGTGAGTGATATCGAGTTCACTACGACCATTCAGTCACATGACCTCCTCCAGCCACGCCCACCTGGTCTTTAGGACGAACCGGTTGTTAAATTAGTTGGATGAAAGGGATGTCTTAGAATTTCATCAGCACAGTTCAGATCATGTTTTGGAGGCTGCAAAAGTAGTGCAGAAGGTCCATAAAGCTTATATTAATATTTCCATTGATTCCAAGAAAAATCAAGGAGGATTACAATAAAGTGATACATAAATGAATTTAAAACATCATGTTGGCAACCAAATAGAAATACAGTTTAAGTGACTTTCTATACAGGTAGTCCTCGAGGTATGATAGTTTATTTAATGACTGTTTGAAATTACAATAAGCCCCGCAAAAGCTACATACGACCCTGTTTTAAAGTTACAATGTGTGCAGCGTACCCATGGTCATTTGTTGTTACAACTAACTGCATCCGTCCACTTATTTTCCCTCCATCCTGCCCCACCAGGTTCCCATAGGCACTGGGCCTGCTTTGCCACCCCACCGGATTCCACACACTCCCCCCAGTCATCATTCACTTTCTTACCTTTTGAAGATATCCAGAGCTCAGAAGTCAGGATAGGGAAGGAAGACAGACCACTCTGTTGCTGGACTGTTGTTGGGCCACATGATGCAGGAGAATAAATTCTGCTGGTTTTCCTTTTATCACTAGCCTTAGCTTCCTCATTGTTAGCTTTGCTAGCTTTACACAGCTAACACTTGGGAAGCGAACGCTGGCAATGAGAAAAAAAACCAACGGGAATTGTTCTTTTTGCTAGCACCAGCTTTAGCTCCCAGCGTTAGCAGTGCTAGCACAGATAACAATTGGAGAACGAAGGCTAAGCGACAAAAGGAAAACTGGCAGGATTTCTTCTCAGTTGTGCCACATGGCCCAGAAACAGAACGGCCTGTCCTCATTCCCTACCAAGACCTCCTGAACTCTGAGGAGCTTCAAAATATAAGTGCACAATTATGACAGGGTGGGATAGAGAGAGGCGTATAAGTCGATAGGGCAGGAATCAAAGCATGGGATATCTCAGGGCACATGGAAAGGCTTTGGGAGTCCCCATGCAGGTATGTTTATGCCTGCATTAGGCTTCCCAGACACTTCCCCTATTCTTGAGACATTCCATGTTCTACTTAACGACCCATGAATTCATTTAACAAATGCATTAGGGAAGCAGGGATAGTGAAGTTGTTAATGAGGTGGTTCATTAAAAATCATCCTGACTTCTGACAATAATGGTCAAGCTTCATTAATGTCATAACTCAAGGATTAGATGTAGGAGATGACTAGATAGCCTGAAGGAGGGGTCTCTTACCTTCTCCCGCAGCGAGTTGTCCTGTGGCAAGTTGTCCATGGTGAGTTGTACGTAATGAGTCGGCTGGGACCAGCAGAGCGGGATGGCAGCAGTGAATTGTCTTAGACCCATGATGGCAAACCTATGACACGTGTGACACAGGTGGCACGCGGAGCCTTCTCTGCAGGCACACGAGCCGTCGCCCCAGCTCAGCTCCACCATGCATGTGCGCGCACCTCCCACCGGCCAGCTGATTTTTGGGTTTCTGCTGCGCATGCATGGGGCGCATGCGGGAGACATGCACAGGGGGTTGTGTGCGCATGCGTGGAGGTTGTGCGCGCATGCGTGGAGGGGGTTGTGCGCGCATGCGTGGAGGGCAGGGGAGCATGGGAGGTGAGGTGACCCCCTCGCGGCCCATTTTTGGTCCCAGGAGGCTGCAGTGAGGTCTGCTAGGCCCAAAACGGGGCGCTGGGGGATGCGGCGCGCGCGCCCACAGCTCGTTTTTGGTCCCTGGAGGCTGCATGGAGGCCCAAAATGGGGTGTGGGAGGGTCGCGAGCACATGCAGGGGGGCGCGGGGAACAGGGGCGGTCACGCACATATGCACGGGGGTCGTGGGGGGTTGCACACGCATGCCTGGGGGTGGGGCACAAGGGGGTGTTGCACGCACATTGCATTATGGGTGCAGGCATGCACGCAAGCTGTTGTGTGCGCGCTTTCGGCACGCAACGACAAAAAGGTTAACCATCACTGTCTTAGACCCTGTGGAACCTATTCTTGATTATCAGTAAGATTTGTCTTGAATCAAATGGAAAATGTTGTGAAAATATAACAATTTTGATGGAGGTGATATTAGATCATTAGCAGCTTGCTTGATATGATCCCTGGTGCTTCTCTGATCTTAACAGTATATTTACCTATAAATAAAGCTATTTTCAGAAACTGACATTTCTCCTTGCAGCTGTTTGTCAAACACATATCTACTGTATAATAAATATTACAAATTCTTCTGATGTCTATTTGTAATGAAGAAAACTGGCTGATTCAGATTTTCATGGCAGCTACTTACTGCTAGTATTTGTGTTGAAAATCTTCATTGATACAGGGCCTATAAATATGGGTTTGTATGTCAGTTTCCAGGCTTGGCACCTTCAAAGATGTAGGACTAGAATTTTCATCACTTCTTGCCAAATGTTTTTGCTTTCTTTTTCAACATACATACATAATGAACACAAGTTAGAAAGGAGTATTACACATTTGGTAATGGACAACAAAGCCATTGTGCATTTTGTTCATTTTAAATATTTTTTTCAACTATATTCTGCCCTGTAGTCTTTAGAAAACCTTCTTAAATTGTAATCTCTGGTTTTACTGTATACATTTGACAAAGTAATACAATAATATCATTTCCACTTACAAGTTGGATCAAATGTAGATATTGGAACATTGTGAGGGATATTTCAAATATTATGTACTTTCCTTTCTCCAATAATAAAATATGCAGAAGACATAGCGGTCTTCAGCATCAACATATTTCCAATTACTAATCCAATTCAGTGGTATAGTCTTCCTTTAATATTGCATAATACCTCTTTTACAAATTGCTGAAGCAGCTAATTAGCAATCTGGTTATATTTTAAAATAATTCAAAATTTTAAATTGATTTTGTAATAAATGCAGTTGTATTTATTGTAAAACAGATAAATTCCAAGCATATAAAGATTGATCTTCACTGATCAAGAAGATATAAAGGGAATGAAAAGGACAATACTTGGGATTTTATGTTTAGATCCTCAAGAAAGAATCAAAAAGCTATAATCTTGGACCATTGCAAGATTGTAAAGTTATCATCATAAAAATGAACATTATCCTAACTTTTCAAAATGAATCTTACTAGCCAAAGCTGTGGAGGACACTGGGCTTTAGTGTTCATGCATGCTCATGTATATCTCTTGGAGAACTAGAATCAAAGTACATTTAATCCTGGAGTTAAAGTCTAACACTTAAAACTGGGGAAAAAACTGGAAAAAGTTGACAAATAGATCAAGGATGGGTTCTAACTTACCTTGCTGCTGGTTCGCTTCCTCCCGCGCTGTGTGGCTGCGCATGCATTGTGCGCTGCGTGGCCATGCCGCACCGGCGTGTGCATATGCGCAGTGCTGAGAAACAAGCAAAAAATAGAAGAAAAAAACCCGAAAAAAAACCTGAAAAAAAGATGGCGGTGCATGCGTAGTGCCAAAAACTTGCTTTCTGCGCATGCGCAGAAGCAAACATCAGCCAAAAATTCCCAAAAAATATAATTCCCGCCCAAAACAAATTCCCCAAAAAAAAGATGGCGGCGTCCATGGACCAGCATCGACAGAACCGGCTCCGTGACATCACCACCAGTTTACTACCAGATCTATAGAACCGGTGCGAACCGGGAGGAACCCACCTCTGAAATAGATTTTGGGTGCATACATATATTCACTTAATTTAAAAATGCATTTTTACTATCTCTATAGGGTACAGACAATAAAAGGGGAGAAATCCCAAAACAGCAATCAGAAAATTAAAACATGGGAAAATAAAAATAATTGGCTGGGGTATACAATATATTTATATTTTGACATGCAGGCGTGGATTCTAACTTACCTCGCTACCGGTTCGCTTCCTCCTGCGCCGCATGGGTGCGCGCGTGCTTTACGCACGCGTGCATCTGCAGCGCCGAAATATCTAAAAAGAAAAGAAAAAGCCAAAAACAAGATGACAACCGCACGCACAGTGCCGGAAACTCAGCTTCTGCGCATACTCAGAAAAAATAAAGAAATAAAAAGAAATAAAAATTTTAAAAAAGATGGCGGTGCCCATGGACCAGCACTGACCAAATCAGATCCATGACATCATCATGATGTCACCAGTGGGTCGCTACGGGTTCAGGCGAACCGGTCTGAACTGGGAGGAACCCACCCCTGACATGTCATTTTAGTACTCATCAGCATTTCAAATGAAGTTGTTATATACCAGTGATTGTTAACTTTTTTGTCGTCACGGGACGAAAGCGCGCACGTGTGCCTTCACCCACATTGCAATGCATGCACGACATGCCCCATGTGCCCTGCCCCCCGGGCATGTGCGTGCGACCTCCCCCCGTGTCCTGTTTTGGGCCTAGCAGACCTCCCTGCAGCCTCCTGGGACCAAAAACCCCCCTTTGTTCCCCCGCCCCCTAGAGGCGCATGTGACCCCCCACGCAGGCGCGAGCATCTCACACATGCACACCACCCCCCACACATGCGTGGCAGAGACCTGAAAATCAGCTGGCCGGCGGGAGGCGCATGCACATGCACAGTGGAGCTGAGCTAGGGCGACGGCTCGCGTGCCCGCAGAGAGGGCTCTGCGTGCCACCTGTGGCACACATGCCATAGGTTCACCATCATGGTTATATACAGTGGCACCTCTGATCGTTAATTGGTTCTAGGAGGCCCAATGAGTACCAAAAATGATGAGCACCAAATAAATTTTTCCCATAAGGAATAATGTAGTGAATCACAAGGTAGCCAACACAAACAAGTTCTAGCTTTTGTGCATTGAGTATCAAACAATGAGTATCAGGACAAATTTTCCCCATCAATAGGTGTTGAATACCAAATTCTATGAGTTTCAAAGCAGTTAAGTTAAGAATAATGGATGGAAGCTGATCAAGGAGAGATTCAACCTGGAAGTGAAGAGAAACTTTCTGACTTCTGACGGTGAGAGCAATCAACCAGTGGAACAGCTTGCCAGCGGAGGTTGTGAGAGCCCCAACACTTGCAACCTTCAAGGAGAGACTGGACTGCCATCTGTCTCAAATGGTGTAGGAACTCCTGCTTGAGCAGGGGGTTGGACTAGATGACCTACAAGGTCCCTTCCAACTCTAATAATAAATCTTTTTAAAAATCTAAGTACTAAAGTACCACTATGTTCTGAAATATTCATAATGAATGATTCTGTTTTAGTACAGATTAAAGGTACAAGTATTCTCTGTTTTTGTATTCCTTCAGTTAAATTCTGTAGATTTACATAACATAACCATTGTTCACACTTGCTGGTTCCAGTTTTAACTTAACTTCCAGTTTTATCAAAAGATAGCATCATTTGCTTGCTTTTAAAATGTTATCAGAGCTTAGATCATTCAACCAGAAGTTAGTTTGTTGTTGTTTTTTGCTCTGTACTGTACCAGCCACTTTTAAATCTCTGCTAAAAACCAGTACAATGTACCTTCCTTGCTGTTTCATATTTGTCACATTATAGATAGGTACGTCTATTTAATGGAAGATGTTAAGAATATATTAACACTGTGATCAAAATTTCAACATAAAGATCTCTTATGCTTTGTAAATATAGCAGATTGAGATTTAGTCAGTACTACTTCTCTCTCTCTCTTTTCAGGAAGATGCAAGTCTAGATGTATTTCCTTCTTGAAGCAGAGTCTGGTTTAAGGTTTCTTCCAAAAGAACCAAGATAGAAAAGGATAGAACAGGATAGGGATGGAACTAAAATGGAATCTGGAACAGAATGAAGCCAGAACAAATCATAGCCAGTTGCTAGCAGATTCTAGAAATCACTGGTTTTTGTACATTAGTACCAGTTATTTTGGGGGGGATATACTGAGCAATTTTTATCCACTTTTTTCTTCTAATCTATTTTGGTAATGAAGCTTTCTTGCGGGATTTTGCTAAAATTGTATGATTACTGGGAATAGTTGGCTGGCTTGGCTTTCTCTCCTTTTCATCGTCATGTAAAGTTTTCCTCTGTCCAGTAACATCCAACTCTAGGAGGCAGTGTTCATCTCCGTTTCTTGGCCGATGGAGCCAGTGTCGCCCAAAGACTTTCCATGTTATGTGGCCAGAATGACTGTATACCAAGGTGTACGGAATGGAGTTACCTTCCCACCAAAGTGGTACCTATTTATCTACTCGCATTTGCATACTTTGGAACTGCAAAGTTGGCAGGAACTGGGGCAAGTAACAGGAGCTCACCCCATCACATGGCACTTGGGTCTCAAATCCAGGCTGTCAGCTTTCCCACTGACAAGGTCAATGTCTTTAACCGCTGAGCCATCGTGCCCCCTCATGGTCATGTATACTGTAGCTTGATAATCATCTGGGAAGAATATTAAAAATGCTGCCAATAAGAGCTTTATTGGGATTAATTTTGAATTATATCTGTCCCTTTGCATGAGAGTATTATTTACATTGCAAACTAATAATATATAATTGTGCCTTTGTTGTTTTAGTGTTCTTTTCCTTAACTTTTGTCTTTTAGAAAATTTTACAGTAATTTCTTAGTATTCTAGTCTACAGCCAGCAGGTTTCTTTTAATAATGGCTTCCAACTTGTTGTCTAGATGTAATGGAATACAATGCTCAACAATTGCTAACTAGAATGACAATAATTTGTGATTTTATACATATGGAGGGAATCAGGTTGGAAAAGGACAACATACGTAACTCTACAATACTTAAAGTGGAATCCTTTGGGCTGAGTTTGGTTGTTTATTTGCAGATATTTCATTATCCAATTAAGTAACGTCAACAATGTAAGTGGGGGTGGGGTTTGCTCCCTGTTTATATACATTAACTTGCCCTGCCAGTTTTGATGAGTTTAGTAGTTTCTTGTTTAGTGTACAGTACACAATGAACATGAATTTGGGCGAACTTCAGGAGACAATGAAGGACAGGGGGGCCTGGTGTCTATGGTCCATAGAATTGCAAAGACTCAGACACAAGTCAGTGACTGAACAACAACAAATACATTTTCTTTCAATGTGTCTATTAATGGCTGATTTGTCTGAATACCAAGCTCTAGGAATATTCTAGTGTTTTTGTACAGGATTATTATCAACATAATGTACTTGCATTAAAAATATTTAAAATACATTCTGGTTCTATTCAGCAGGGAATAAAACTAATTTCTATAAAAAGCTATGCAACTTGTACTTTTCAAACCAGGAATTTTTCATATTCCTTTTCATCATACATATATAAAATCAGTGGTGTGCTCCATGAAATTACTCTGCTGGATAAATGAATTCAGGATTAGGGATTATGGCAATCACATTTTACAGGATAAGAACTCGCTTTCCAATGATAGAGGTATTACTGAAACAAGTATAGGTGAAGCATTGACTGACTTTCTATAGCAACTATGCTGCATTTTTACTTGAAAGGTTAATAATAATAAGGTACCGTATTTTTCGGAGTATAAGACGCACTGGAGTGTAGTTTTTGGGGAGGAAAATAGGGGGGGGGGAAATCTGCCTACCAGGTATTCATCTGGCTAGCGTCCTTAGTCTGGTCAGCTTCAGCACATTATTTTATCCCCTGGTTAGGACTTAAAAAAACCTTCTTCTGAGAGAGTAACAATGAAAGAGCCTGCAAGCCAGTAAGAGCTGGGAAGATTGTTAGCACCTGGTTAGGGCTGGAAAAAAACTTCTTTGGAGCAAATAGAACAATAAAAAACCCTGCAAAGACTTAGGGCTGGAAAAACATTCTTCGGAGAGAGTAACAATGAAAGAGCCTGCAAGCCGGTAAGAGCTGGGAAGATCGTTAGCACCTGGTTAGGGCTGGAAAAAAACTTCTTTGGAGCAAGTCGAGCAATGAAAAAAAAACCTGCAAAGACTTAGGGCTGGAAAAACATTATTCGGAGAGAGTAACAATGAAAAAGCCTGCAAGGTAAGAGCTGGGAAGATCGTTAGCACCTAGTTAGGGCTGGGAAAAAAAGCTTCGGAAAAGCTACATTCGGAGTATAAGACGCACCCAAATTTTCAGCCACTTTTAGGGAGGAAAAGGTGCGTCTTATATTCCAAAAAATACGGTAAATGGTTTCTTCTTTTTCACTGACTATATGGCAATAAAAGGGTGATTGCAATAAAAGGGTGATTGCAGCATTTAATTATTTTGTCTGTGATGATATCTATATGTAAGAAAAATGTCACTTTTGTCAGTCTCTCAGCAACTTTCAATTTTATTTGTCAGAATAAAGTTGCAGTACAAAAAAACAAAGTTCTTAGAGACTTAAGGTTTGAGTTCTAACAAAGCTAAGATGATTGGGCCAAGTGGTAAAAATATTTCTTAACTACCGTATTTTTCGGACTATAAGTCGCACCGGAGTATGACGCACCTTAGTTTTGGGGAGGAAAAAAAAAGGGGGGGGGGATCTGCCTCTGCCTCCCAGCAAACAGTACATATGATATACACTGTTTGCTGTGTATTTCTGTGCATGTGTGCCTGACCCATAGAAATAGCAAAGGATTGGAGAAATGTACATTATGGCAGTATATTAATGCCAGAAAGTTTTCTTAAATGTAGTCACACTAACTCCTCCCAATTATTTAAATAGATATATTCCAAACATGACTAAGTCAGGGTTTAACTCAGCTGCCTTATCTTAATACTAAAACAGGACACTATTACATTTCAGACTATACTTGTACAGATACTGTTAAAATTGATGTGGCTTTCTGGAAGTATACATTATTCTCTGCTATTTAAAAAAAGATACAAAAGCACTGGGCCTCTTCAGATCAAGCATTTATTTTAAAAAGCTTCTTCATTTTGTTAAGTTGTCTACACTCTAGAACAGTGTTTCTCAACCTTGGCAGTTTGAAGATGTGTGGACTTCAACTCCCAGAATTCCCCAGCCAGCGTTGCTGGCTGTGGAATTCTGGGAGTTGAAGTCCACACATCTTCAAACTGCCAAGGTTGAGAAACACTGCTCTAGAACAATAATAAAGCAGTCTTTTAAAAATAAGTCTAATAATTTGAACATTCTACAGACATTTATAGTTATTGACTTACCTCCTTGCATCCAGTTCAGCAGTCTGATTAGCACAAGAAAATAAAATTCTGCCTCTGCATCTGCCTCTACCTCCCAGCAATTTGCCTCCTTGCAGCTTTAGTTTCACTTTCAGTTTAGCACATGGCCGGCCGGCCTGCAGCCTCACTCAGCTGAGGGTTGGGAAGCTGATAATCAGTTGCTTGGCTTAACAGGCTCTGTTCTATTTGCTGCAAGGAGGTAAATTGCTGGGAGGCAGAGGCCAAAGGGTGGGGGTGGCTGGGTGGGGCTACATTCGGTGTATAAGACGCACCCAAGTTTTCACCCTCTTTTGGGGGGTAAAAAGGTGCGTCTTATACTCTGAAAAATACGGTATGTAATTGCAAAATGAAGTATTACAATTGTACCTGACAGAATTGATTTGGGAAAAATTGACCCATTATAGCAGGGGTCCTCAAACTTTTTAAACTGGGGGCCAATTCACAGTCCCTCAAACTGTTGGGGGGCCGGACTGGGTGGGCGTGGCTAGGTGGTCATGTGACTGGGTGGCCATGGCCAATTTAACAGTCCATTAAACAATGCATACAAAATAAACTTTAATTTGTTTTGCTCCTGGGGGTTTTATTTGCATGTTGCTCTTTTGGTTGACTTTTCTTTTTACTAGATCGTTTTTTCAGTTGTTTAGAAGTCTAGTGGTCCACTTCAGGAAACTCAGTTTTGCAGCAATTCTTCTCAGCCCCAAGGACCTTGAGAAATCTCTCTCTCTCTCTCTCTCTCTCTCTCTCTCTCTCTCTCTCTTCTGGAGGCGGGGCAGGTGAAAAATGGGCTGTTTTTGCCTGTGTCTGTGTGTCACCTGCCTGCCTCCAGAAGCATTCTGCTGGCCAAAAACAGGCGAAAACGGCCAAGTTTTTGGGCAAAAATGGGCAGTTTTCATCTGTTTTTCACCTCCCCTGCCTCCAGAACGTCTCTGCAGGCGTCCAGAACGTCTCTGCAGGCCAAAATTTTTGCCATTACCTTTCAGTTCCAGCCCGCGGGGCTTGTGAAGGTAAGTCCTAGCTCAGCCAAAGGGTGGGTGGGGTAATGTGGGCGGGGCAGCCTCATGGTCCTGCGCGGGCCAGATTAATGGCTTTGGTGGCCGCATGTGGCCCACAGGCCGTAATTTGAGGACCCATGTATTATGCGATAAGAGGAATTCCTTAAGTTAAAGAATGCTACCAATGGGTGCAGTTTAAAAAGAACAAAGAGGATGTAAGGAATTTAGTCTTACTGAATGCAATATGGCCTTTCGGTATGAAATGATTCCTTTGTGAAATAACAAAAGAAATCTACATTAATCCTGGCTAATTTGCCAACTGGTGGAAATGAACAGTAATGTAATAGGTGTTAAATTTCCTTCTGGGGGAAATAAACAAACAATAGCTTTTTGTTCTGAAAGCAATTTATTTTTGTATTTTAAAAATGAAGTGCTATCCAATAGGAAATAAATTATTTTTGCAACTAAATTCTTGAGAAAGTCCTTGCTTCCTGCTTTACCCCAAAAGTGTGATCCTGGAAGACAACTGGTCTGAGAGGGACTGGCCCCAAAGTACCCATTGAAATTCATGGCTGAAAGTAAACTAATGTTCTTAGTGCCAGTCCAACACCTTAACTATTACCTATTCCAACACATGTAGAAAGCATTAAATTGGGACAACCTGCCTAACAAAATGAGCCCTATAAATGAATCTTAGCTTCTTTATCATTGTTCTAAGTACATTTCCGCAAAAATATCATGCATGTCTCCTAACAAGAATTTTAAAAAATAATACATCTTTGTTGAATCATGTCACCTATATAAATGCACATGCATGTATATAAAATAGAACTATGCCCACTAGCTCTAGCCTCCCAACATGACCAGTGACCACAAGCAGAATGCCAAATCTATACAGGGGCTTCTCTGCATAGATTCCAGTGCACAGTGGCGCAAAGTACATTATCTCTGTTCCCCAATATTGCTTATATAAAAATTAATCAAGCTTATGCATCTTTGGTTCAGGCACTTAGACCCATATGCAAATCTGGATCCCAACACTGAGGTGACATTTGGACTACAAGTATGATAGCAATAGCACTTTGCAGTGATTTGCTCGCTCTAAGTGGTTTACAGAGTTAGCATATTGCCCCCAACAATCTGGGTCCTCATTTTACTGACTTCGGAAGGATGGAAAGCTGAGTCAATCTTGAGCCTATGAGACTCGAACTGCCAAACTGCTGGCAGCCAGCAATCAGTAGAAGTAGCCTGCAGTACTGCCTTCTAACCACTGTGCTACCACAGCTCCTCTTCATGGATACAAACTAAAATTTGCAGAGAGAATGGAGAGCTGATTTTTAAAATATCTGATGATTTGGAAACAGCACAGTACATCGGAATATCAACATGGGAATGATATGTTGTTTATCCCCTCATAATAAACTTTCTACATGCACAGCTTTTTGATTAAGGCACCAGTCTAGAAAACAGGAGGTTGCGAGTTCCAGTCACACCTTACGTGTGGAAAGCTGGCTGAGTGACTTTGGGTCAGTCACACTCTCTCAGTCCAATTCACCATACATGGTTGTTGTTGTGAGGAAAAGAGTATTAGATGTGTTATCAGCCCTCAGTTATTTATAAAAATAATAAAGGTGGAATAAAAAGAAATCTTTATTCCCCCTCCCACCCAATAATTCCTAGCCTGCAGTGGGGAGAGCACCAGGCAGGAAACTGCAAATCCTTGAAGGATTATAACATGTGCCTTTTAAATATTAGTCATGAGATAAGCAACAATGAACTGCAATTGCTATGATGCAAAAACTATAGGCTGGATTCAAGCCAAAATACAGTATGTTTGCTTGTCTGAACCAACAGTTATAATTCAATAAACTGTTGTTGGGCAAATTTAGCTTAGCTTCTTGTGGGAATTTCATATGTAAAGATATTTGATTGAAAACCATCCAGTGTGAAAACTGCTACATATTGCAAATAAAGTTTATTTTTATTTAAACCCAACTCGTGGTGATTGCATGGGCAGGATCTTGTAATTTCCATGGGAAAAATTAAAGGTATCTTGCTCTTTCAGGAGTTGATATTTTTTTAACTTCCAAATATAGCTTATAGCGATGGTATTGCAGACTGTTCAAACAAGAGAAGTATACATTGGTCATATAACTTTGTTAAAGTCTACAGTTCTGTTGAGTATCAGCACGTTTTATTATCCATGTACTAGGAGTGCCACATGATAAATTGGGAGTTGACATTACATCAGGGGTAATGCATTAGTGTCCATTTTTTAATGCTGAGTTTGATCAAGTATATAGTCTTTGTATTAACTGCTTGGTTTGCCAAGCATACAGTACATGCCTGTATTCAAGACAATTAACCACCTGCTTCATTAACTACTATTAAAACGTGCAACGTACTTTACAAACTATTTAAAACTCAAAATGGCTCACAAAAATATTCAAAAGTTATACTGAAAGTCCCGCTTAGGTTCTGAGGGGCGGTTGTTCTATTAACAAAGCAAAACCAAGAATAATAAAAATCAAAGAGAATATACAAGAAATTTATGTTTTCCTAGAAAATAAGGGAGCCTGTCTGTCTGTTCAACTGGTTTCGAATTTGTTATTCTCGTCGCTAATAATCATAATGAAGAACAGGAGAAGGTGGAGATACTGATTAACGACAATTATGCATTTTCTGATGTAATCCTTCAAGGTCTCTGTTCGACCCAACTATATCTCTATTACCTCTTTCGGAATTCGAACTGACTTCAGAGGCGCTTACCCAGATAAGTGTTACCAGTCAATAGTGAAGTCGGTCAAGATAACGTTTCTTGTTAGCTCGACAAAATTCCAAACCAACCCAATTTGGAGCAGGCAGCAATAGCGCTTGGAGCTAGCGTAACCCTCTTTTTCCTTTCCCCCTCCCTCTCCCCAAACTGTACGGCCCCAGGTGACGGAGGCCTCTCTCCTCCCCGTGCGTCCCCTTAGCTCTGCCCCCAGGAGTCCCGCCGGCGGGGCTTTTCACAGGCGACGCTTGCGGACGCTGCGCCAAAACCTGCACCTTCCTTAAGAGCGCTGGGCGTAATTTGCTTCTCCGGACGCCAACCTTCGGCCACAAGTCCAGAGCTTTTGGGTTGAAGAGTCTGTCTTTGGCTGCGGCAGCTGGCGGTCAAGCTCTCGACGGTGTCCCTGCTGCCACTGAAGATGGAACAGACGCCCCGCGAGAGCCAACAGGAGCGCGCTCGTTCGCACATGGTGACCACAACCAGCAGCTCCTTTGCGACTACTTTCACGTCCAGAACCAGCACGCTCGCCTACGACAAAGAATTTCTGAAGACGATTCCTGGAGTCCTCATGGTGGTTGAGATAGTAAGTCTAGCACTCCCAAGGGGCGGTCGTAAGCAATGCAAATGTACGTTGGGTAGAAGTAAGTCTCACAAACTTGGTTTCTGTAATATAAACATAGGCGCCAACAAAAGCCTGTATTCGCACGTTACCTCAAGACCCATTTTGTCTTAGGGGCTTTGCCCACGTGCTTAGATTACTGGTCAGTAGGGCTTTCAATTCGGAAATCTGGTTATTTGTTTTAACTTTGTTAACACAGCTGCTAGGATTTGAGATTTCCACCTTACTCCTACCACTCTTCACTCAAAGCAGACCACAAATACCTTCCACAGCCAAGATAGCCAGCAAGAAAGGGCATTTGGCTAAAACTCAGGAGGAAGCTTTAAATTTAGGCAGCCTTCTCCCTCTTCATCTAAAACCATTCAAATTATGTCCTTTTGGTATTTTCATTTCTTTTCACATATCGTTTTTAAGTTTTTCTACAGGTGAGGCCTCAAAATTCAGAAGGATGTTTTAAACATCTAAGCAATATAATAAGTCAACATAATATAATGATATGTTTTCTGAAAACCTAGCCATATTTAAAAATTATGAAGGATCTTATTTATTCATTTTGGCTTGTGAAATAAGCCAATTTGGTCTAGTAGTTAAGGTGCTGGACTGGGAGCACCTTACTTGCTAGGAAACCAGCTGGGTGACTTTGGACCAGTTTTGGCTGTCAGCCCTGGGACAAAGACAATAGTCAATCCCTTCAAAAATGTTGCCAAGAATACTGCAGGAAGTTGTTCATGTAATCATCAAGACTGACTTGGAGGCAATTCCCCCCCCCAAAGTTATAGTCAATTCACATTGTGAGTACCCTGAATATGCGCAAAACTTTCAGATTGTTTCAGATATGCCAGGACTATTGATGGTGAAACCATTTTATACTGCCACGCCTTGTGCAGATTATATAATCAAGCAACATGTAATTTATTTCTAAATCTTATAAGAAAATATAATATTTTCCCCCAGAAGAATAGCTCTATTTGTCAATTACACCAAAGAATATAGCTACGACTAGCAAATTAAGGATTAATAAACTTATTCAAGCCCACTCATATAATTTATTTCCCTAAAATTTTGTAATAAATACGTTTCCTATATATTTCTCCTCTGTCCTGCAGAAAAGAAAGATAAGAATTGTTGCTTTATGGGTCATTACTGAAAAGCTAGAAGAGTTTTCCTGTCTTCCCATAAAATAAGATCTGTGGGCAGCTACTGTTAAATTGGCTCCTTTTCTGAAGTGCTACATCTGATTTCTTAACTCTGCAGTCTAGTTACATTCTATATGTCTAGTTGACACTCTTAGTAGTTGGTTTTCTCAATTTGTTGAGAACTATTCAGGTTCAAGACAGCTGAAAGTCTGTACAAAGAATATATTCAGCTGGCTGGAGCATGTATAAACAGTGCTGGAATGAAAAAGTTGGAAAGTTTCTTGGGTTTCACTTCAGCAGTTTTATTCAAGAGGGAATATAGAATGATCAAGTGATTGCTATGGATATTGGATTAATAAGGACTGTTTCTGAAACTCAGCATCAGGTGAATCCTGTTGTTGTTCCTGGAGCAGAATGACACTATGCATGCAGCGCAGTCTTTATTCCTATAAACACTTTAGTACGCTGGTCATACCTTATTCTGTTAACATACTGACAGTGAAGAGGTAAAATGATGCTAAGGAGTGCAGACTTCAGCCTAGAAAACCACTCCGGTAATGTGCACTGTAGGAGAACAGCTGGGAAGAGAAGGGAATGTGGAGATGTTTGGAGTAATTTATTATGATAATTACAGTAGAAAGCTGGGGGTATGTTGTACCTTAGCAAAGATATATGTTATCTACTTACTGGTTTTGTACAGTATATTAAAAATAATGGTGGGTCTTCATAGCCAGAGCTACACTTTTTGAAAGACTTGGGTCTTCACTGTCAGGGAACATGATGCCAAATGAGGCAGCTGCATCAACATGTAGATGGAGCCTGGATTTTATGGCATTTTGTGCTGGGCTGATGGTTTTTTTGATCCCATCCCAGCTGCGGAAGTCAATTTAAGACACTCTATGTTCTCTAGGTTAAAATGAGAGGAAAGAATAACATTTTTTTTGTCAGCAGCACTACTGAAATATAGTGCATTTAGAGCAGGCTAAAGAAAGATAAATGGGAACTGCAAGGGGGGAAAAAGGAATTATAAGATGAAACCATGGGACTCTGGTTATCCACCCCTGATTTAAATATTTTTCTCCCACAGCCTTAGTATTTGCAACAGGCAACTTAATAAGTAACGTAATTTAAAATAGTTATAACATTTAAAAGATCAGCAGATAACCATTGCACTGCAGTGTGCTATATTTGTGTTTATAATTAACAAATGTATTTCACTTATTTTTTATTTTTAAAAATATTTTTTTTATTTTAAAAATGCTTTACCAATATAAAAATGCTGCACAATATATATTGGTGACTAAAATTAACAGCAGTAAAAATTGTCTGTCAAGATAAGACTGTCAAAATGGAACCTTACGCTTACCCATGTATTTGTCTGAAATTTAAATATTATTGTACGCTTTCTTATTACATTTCTGTATTACCTAACAGAAGATACCTGCTTCTCTGGATGGCTTAAAAATAGAATCCATGAACTTCATAAACATACATAATAATAAATACAACATAAGAGGAATTCAACAATAGGAAGAAAAACTAGCAATAAATGATACTAGGAGTGTATGGATCAAAAATATAAAAATTGTTAAAAAGAAGAAGGCTGAAATAATATCCAACTTTTAGCAAAGATAGGCTGCAAGTGAAAGTCTTTAAACAGCCATTTATACAGAGCCCTGAGAAATTGAGGTCAAGTTTTGTCAGTATAAATCAGGGGTGGGGGACTATGGCCCTTTTATGACTTGTGGACTTCAGTGCTGGCTCAGAAATTCTGGGAGTTGAAGTGTACAAGTCAAAGGGACCATAGTTCCCCACCTCTGGTATAAATGGAAGGCAAGGCACTTTCTCTGAAATCAGCTTTACATTCATTCTCAATATCTGAATTTGATGAAGGTCAAATGAAGTGAGATCTCCACAAGTAATCTGAACAGATGGGGGGGAAATCATGTGGAACCAGGTGATCTTTTTCAATAATCTTGAATCCAAGGGTTTTTTTCCCTGTAGTCGGGTGCTTTCCATTAAGGAAATATACACAGGATAAATTCAGACATTAAACTTTTTTTCACATAATTAACTAATTATGCTACATTACACTATACGTGGTTCACAAAGAAATCAAGTCCAGTCTTTGAGTTGCATTGTAATCCTGGTGGCTTTGTGGTTGTTTTCTTTTTTAGTTATGTGGCAGTGGTTTGTCATTGTATTTTTCGAATATTTTTTTTTAACATAGTCTAACCTACTGCCCTGAGGGTATCTGATACTGTCCATCCAAATACTAATCAGGTTTAATCCAATTCATTTTACAGGTCCAGACAAGGTGAAGCATAGTATCATAATTTGATAAATCACAACTGGCTGGATTAACACAGCACATTAAGCCATAAATAATTGTTTATGAATAGTTAGAGTTCATAATATACTAATTCATCCCAACCCCTATGACACTGTATGTCTGGACATGCATTCCAGTAAACAAAATATAGAGAACCTTATTTATTTATTTATCTCACTTTTTTATTTAATAAATGACTCATGGTAGTGAACATATCTAACATTACAGGTAATCCTTGACTTATGTCCACAATTGAGCCCAAAATTTCTGTTGTTAAATGAAACATTTTTAAGTGAGTTTTGGCCCTTTCTATGACCTTTCTTGCCACAGTTGTTAAGTGAATCACTGCAGTTGATAAGTTAGTAACACATTTGTTAAGTGAACCTGGCTTCTCCCATTGATTTTGCTTGTCAAAAGGTTGCAAAAGGTGTCTCATGACTCTGGGACACAGCAATGGTCATGCATATGAACCAATTGCCAAGCATCTGAATTTTGATCACATGAGCATGGAGATGCTACAATGGTGGTAAGTGTGAAAAATGGTCATGTCACTTTATTCAGTGCAGTTATAACTTTGAACGGTCACTAAAGGAACTGTTGTAAGTCGAGGAATAATTATACTTCTTGCTCCCATTTTCCCCAAAACAACCTGTAGGTAAGATGGACTAAGAGTGAGTGACTTGCCCAAAATCACCCAGCTGGCTTTCATGGCTAAAGTGAGACTAGAACTCACAGTCCCTGGCTTTCTCCTGGTGCTTGAACCACTAGATCACTGACTCTTTGTTGTTCTGGAAATCTGAAGCTAGAAGTTGAGGTGAAATCATATCATAAATACAATCCAATTTGAACTTACTAAATACATACAGAACCAGGTCATATACTGCACCATACCTTATTTGTTTGATGTTTATGTGTTAGCCATCATGTAGTTTGTTAACTGTAGTTTATAGTTAATCCAGTATATCTATCCAATCAATTGGAGCGTATTCAGCAAAATAACTAAACCAATCTTGAGTTAATGTGTTATGTGAACTTAACTGTTTGTTGATTGGGTTGTCTGAAGCAGTTTTATAATTTCATTTCATATTAAGAAACTGAATGATGGTGCCCTTTGGATAGCAAGACTGAAAATAAAACATTTGGCTCAGCCTTAGTAGAACAAAGACAGTTTTAAAGTCCAACTTTGTATGTATGTATGTATGTATGTATGTATGTATGTATGTATGTATTTATTTATTTATTTATTTATTTATTTATTTATTTAGAATTAACAAATAAATTTGCATTAATTTGCAATGAGTCCAACGTGGTTAGATAATGAAAACTGTTCTTTTATAGACTTTAGTTTGAGTGTAGTCACACAATCAAGTTCCAACTATACTGTTCCTGCTTCAGCTGCCTCTGGTGAAGAGGTTCGAGAGACAGCTCTGGTTTAAAGAATAGTCAGTGAGTGGGGTTGTTCTCTTCTGAAACACTCATTAGCTGCCACACCCTTAGTGTAGTGTTCTGCCAAAGTTCCTGTAAGTGATTGGAAGCTGAGAGATTATTGTTGTGCTGCTAATATAATCTTAACATCTAGTATGTACAATGGAAACATTTTTTTATTTAATTTTTTTAACCTTTCCTCCATTGTATTTTTTTATAAACAGAAACTCAAGGCAGCAAACATATGATACTCTTTCCTCTTATTTTCCAC
The DNA here is from genome assembly GCA_023053685.1 of Diadophis punctatus similis. NCBI lineage: Eukaryota > Metazoa > Chordata > Lepidosauria > Squamata > Dipsadidae > Diadophis > Diadophis punctatus. The sequence goes on along the minus strand of JALIGW010000007.1, from coordinate 2,323,112 downwards.
CCTGAGTCCCCAGGGAGTAGGGCAGCATATAAGAATCATAAATGAATGAATGAATGAATGAATGAATGAATGAATGAATGAATGAATGAATGAATGAATGAATGAATAAATAAATAAATAAATAAATAAATAAATAAATAAATATTTTCCTCGCTACAACCACCCTGTGAGGTGGGTTCAGCTGAGAGAAAGTGACTACCCCAAAGTCACCCAGCTAGCTTTCATACCTAAAGCAAGAATAAAACTCACATTCTGTTGGCACCTTATATTCTAAACTACACTGGGTCTCTTTTTAATATGTAATATATTTAATGATATCTGTATATTAAAATATGTTAAATATTTTTAATAGCAGAATATACTTTTATTGGCCAATGGTGATCTAGCTATTTACATATAAAATAGAAATGTCATTTATCACTATGATGATGAATTTTGTTTCAAAGGATTATACAGATACCATTGTAATTTTTGGGTGGGTGAGTATGTGCATGTCTTTCCCCAGTACCATTTGCTTTTAAGTGATTAATCATTACAAGAACCTAAAACACTTTGTACCACTTGTTTTTCGGTGAGCACTTTGCCTTACCTTTATAAATTAGTGTGGGTTGATGAAAAAACTATTTCATTAGTTCATTGATGTCTTGAGAATAAAAATATAATTTTTATTCAATGCATCCTTTTGCCATTGTTTGCAAGAATAACTAGAAATAAAAAGTCGTCATAGATTTTGGGGAAATAGCTTCATATTGCAGGAAGAGCATTCTTATCAAATGTTAACTCCTTTTGTAGGGAGTTACCAAAGAATGTTGGTAAAAACTGGTAATGGCAATTTAGAATTATCTTTTGTGTACAGATTGTATGCTGCATTAAAGATAACAGTTTTTGGCTAGAATCCACTTTTCTGTTATTTGGGAGTAAATCTCACTCAATACCATAGAACATATTTATCAGTAAAAAATTTAAAGAATTGCATGCTATACATTTTTGGCAATGTAAATGAGAGTGTACTTTAAATATCAAAATATTCTGAAATCTTTGAGGTCAAATATATTTAAATGATTTCCATATTATTCTTGTTGCAGAAGAAGTGATAAAGGGTAAATTTGCTAATTAGCCTTTCTTGTCCATAAGGATCAAAATTGGAGGTTATAAAAGAAAATCCAAGAGGAATATGATACAGAAGGTGTTCTGCATACAAAGAACTCAGGAGAATTGATCATAAGAAACTGTTCATAAATTGTTCACACAGAGAACTTGCACACTGCTAGTCTTTGAACTAGCCCTAATTGTCCTCACCACTGCTGACTTTGACATGCCAAGAACACCAGAGCAAAGCAATAGTCCTTTCTACTGATCACGAGAGACTCCAAAAATCAACCTCTACCCAGTGTCCCATCCCCCCATAGCCATATTTCATATAGTTAATTAAATGGGGTGGGTGGGAGTTAAGTGTTTGTTTTGATGAGAAGCTGCATGGCTATTTATAGTACAGGGACTTCTGAAATGGTTCTTTCTTACAGGAGTAGGAAAGCACTTTCTTTATTTGTGTCAGAAGCACCTACAAATTATAGACATAACCTTCAACTTTGAGCAAATAAAATAGAGTCATAGAAATATAGCATATGTAAAAAGTATGTAGAATAAATAGGGTTAAAACTAAAGGATATTTATCCAGCATTTGACCCCATTGAAGCATTTTTTCTTGCCAGCATGAGTATTCTTCCATACATGTTGAAGAACATTGTATGTACTGTAGCATATGTGAAATGGATTGTTCTCCACATTCACATAAAGTATCTTCAATGAGGAAACCCCATTTTCTTAGATTGTCCTTTGATCTTCCTACTCCTATAATGACTATAAGGGCAGTCTATTTACCTTAGCACTGAGGAGGCTTCACTTCCACAGGGAGGGTGAGGAGCCAGCGTTCCCATCAATGGGAAAGACTTTTGCTTCTAACAGTGTTCTCATTTTCCTGATCCAAAATTTCAGTCACAGTAATTCCGTTGACATTGTACTAAGCTGTATGTAAAATGGAGACAATAGCATGGAATTAAATGCTACTGATCCTGAAGTTCAAATGCAATACCATATGTAGTGATACCAGGGGTGGGTTCCTACTTACCTCGCTGCTGGTTCGCTTCCTCCCACACCGTGTGGGTGCACGCGCATGCACAGTGGCAAAAAAGCAAAATTTTTTTTTAAAAAAAGCCGAAAACAAGATGGCGACCACATGCACAATGCCAGAAACTCGGCTTCTGTGCATGGTCAGAAGAAAAAATAAAATAAAATGCGGGGGGGGGGATTCAAAAAAAAGATGGACCGGCATTGGCCGAACCGGGTCGGTGATGTCATCGTGATGTCACCAGCGGGTGGCTACCTGTTCGCCCGTACCGGGAGGAACCCGCCCCTGAGTGATACCCTTGTCTGAATGAAGATTTGTAGAACAAAAAGAACAACATAAGCTCAATGCTTTAAGGAATTCTCTTTTGTCCTTTTTAAAAAAATGTTTCCTTCATATAAAAGCATCATTTAAGCTCTGTAAGCTTGGAAAAGCTTACTAAGATGTTTTATTCTGTTCCATTATGTATTTGTTTCTTTGAGTACAGTATTTGTTTTATACAGTGCTTCCTGTCATTTGGGAGTGATGTTTGCTTTGTATTCTATATTTATTTTTCCTATGCATTGACTTTTGAAGAGTAAATAATCCTGCATATTCTCCGCCCCCAGAGCTTCCAAAGTTTTATATTAATGCAAATACTTATTACAGCTATTTCATTGTTTCTAGTTCACTGGACTTTAAAATTAGAGCAAAGTATGAACCCAGCTAATTGCATTTTATTCACTAAATTATTACTAATAAGATACAGCTTAGTGCAGGAATCAGCAATTTTTGATGGTAGAGGAACATTTTGGTGAGAGGATTAATCAGGGCCCCACTGAATAAACCAATTATGATATGTAAGTTGAGCTGAATTACCTTGTTTTAATGGAGAATGTTGGTTAAAGTTTGGGCTATTCATTTTTTAAAAAATGTCTTTAAGTCTTGAGTGTTTAAAAATGGCAAGAAATTATGCAATGGGTAGTAGTGGGGAGTAATTGCTTGTATCCTGGGCCTCAAATTATTCATGTCTGATTACTATATTTTTCGGAGTATAAGACGCACCTTAGTTTTGGAGGAGGAAAACAAGGGGAAAAAATTCTGCCTCTGCCTCCCAGCAAACAGTACAGATGATATACACTGTTTGCTGTGTATTTCTGTGCATGTGTGCCTGACCCATAGAAATAGCAAAGAATTGGAGAAATGTACATTATGGCAGTATATTAATGCCAGAAAGTTTTCTTAAATGTAGTCACACTAACTCCTCCCAATTATTTAAATAGATCTACTCCAAACATGACTAAGTCAGGGTTTAACTCAGCTGCCTTATCTTAATACTAAAACAGGACACTTACATTTCAGACTATACTTGTACAGATATTGTTAAAATTGATGTGGCTTTCTGCTGCCTTATCTTAATACTAAAACAGACACTGTTACATTTCAGACTATACTTGTACAGATATTGTTAAAATTGTTGTGGCTTTCTGGAGGTATACATTATTCTCTGCTATTTAAAAGAAAATGCAAAAGCACTGAGCCTCTTCAGAGCCAGCATTTATTTTAAAAAGCTGCTTCATTTTGTTAAGTTGTCTAGAACAATAATAAAGCAGTCTTTAAAAAATAAGTCTAATAATTTGAACATTCTACAGACATTTATAGTTATTGACTTACCTCCTTGCATCCAGTTTCAACACAAGAAAATAAAAATCTGCCTCTACCTCCCAGCAATTTGCCTCCTTTCAGCTTTAGTTTCACTTTCAGTTTAGCACTGGCCGGCAGTCCTGCAGCCTCACTCAGCTGAGAGTCGGAAAGCTGATAATCAGTTGCTTGGCTTAACAGGCTCTGTTCTGTTTGCTGCAAGGAGGTAAATTGCTGGGAGGCAGAGGCCAAAGGGTGGGGGTGGCTGGGTGGGGCTTCATTTGGTGTATAAGACACACCCAAGTTTTCATCCTCTTTTGGGGGGTAAAAAGGTGGGTCTTATACTCCAAAAAATATGGTAAATATAAAATGTGAATCGGGACATGCCCTTTCCTGCTAATTCTAATTCACCTTGCAGGGTATGTGAAAACTGTAACTGTGGTTTATTGTTGATAGTGGCACAACTCACTGAGAAGTGAATTGTAGTAGTATTTGGTGTAACATGTTACCTTAATGGTCAGTGACACGGACACTTCACATAGCAAGTTCATGAAAGAAGTGTCTCTATGTCATAAAGGCAATTTTAATTTCAGTTGAATGGCATAGTAAACTTTACCCCATAAAGGCTGAAAATTGAGCCCTAACCAGGAATATCCCAGAACCTTCTGGGATTCAGCTTCCCACATTTCTGGGGAGAAACCCTGAAAATAATTCAGATGGATTCCAAGGAATTCTCAGAGAAGGCAGTGAAAATGGGATTGGGGTCCTCAAATGTTTTAACATTTAAGTCATGATTAATATTATAAAATTGTTTCGCACTTCAGTTTCATTAATATTGATTGTCATGCAAATGCATATAAATAAGTGCACATAAAATATCTCTAAATGAGTATGTGTTAAGATTGCCATTTTAAATTGTTGGTTCCATCATCAGTCTAGTAAAACCTAAAGACTTTAGCAAGTGTCAGATAGTCTAAAGAAGCATTGATAGTTAGACACCTATGATACCATAGAGACGAAAACAGAAGCAAATAAGATGTTCATGGTACATTTTAAACCAGTACTTGAATTTATTACTGTGTTTCCTCTAAGCAGTCTGTGGAACAAACAGTATCACATCATGAAGTAATTATCAGTGATCCAATAACCACAAAATGTATTGCCATGTATATTTTATTGTTTTGTCACAACCAATTGGGTCACTTTTAGGAAGTTTGGAAATTTATATGGATTACCGACTGTGATGAATAACAGCTATGGAATAACAGCCATTTCACTTTGATCTCAGCTGTGCCATTCAAAGCCAAAGAGAGCACATTCCTGAAAGGCTCCTGAGTTCCCTTTCTGTGCCACACACAGATTTCAATAATACAAGCCCTCCAAAATACACTCTTGCATGAGAAGAGTCTTATTACAAGTGGGAGTGGAATAGAATGACCAGGAGAAATCACTGCTGTCCTTCTCTGCCTCTCACACAAGAAGTAATAAAACTGTTTCCTTTAGCCCTCCACGCTCCACTTCCACAGATCTAGCTCCACAATCAAAAGCCCTTGACTTCCAAAATCCAGTTCTCTGGCAAGCACAGCAGTGACAAGCGTCAAAGATACACAAAAACCCTGATAGGTCAGCTAAGGCACTGATGTTTCATCACCCTGTGGTCCTAATTGTCAGTAAAGGAGAAAAGATGACAGCCACTTAAGATCATAAGCCCTGCAGAAGCCACGGGACTTTGACCAGCATTAATATTAGTTACTGTATTGATCCCACTCCTACACCTCACCTGATGAAACACCCAGGAAATACTGATCTCTTCTATGTCCAAGTGCTGTTATCACACCACTATGATGTAGTTTCTTTGAATATAGCCAAATTTTGTTATACTATATGCAAAATTACGCAGAGTCTTAACTGCTTACTGACAATCCACCACTAATCTTAATATATTATCTTGTTTGTTTTTAATTTTTTAATTATTTTATGCTTTTATTTGTAATGCTGGTGTGTGCCTAATAACAATGGAATTTGATCCCACACCTGCTATTGCCTGCTCACATCATCCAGATATCCCCAGTGAATACAAAATATTGGGTGATTGCCACCAATGCTACCAAACAGCAGGCAGGAGGAACAAACCCCAAGGAATCACTTGTCACATCCACAGAGCAAATTTATATTTATCGACAAAGAAAGGCGAAAGCGGAAGCAGTATGGTCCATCCATCTAGTTGCCCTGATAGAAAAAACACTCCACAGAGCAAGTTCATATTTTTGTTGCCCCAGTTGCTAGCCAGCAAGCCAGGTGTCTCCCTTCGCATTCTTCTCAGCTGATCACTGGCATCCAGAAACAAATGCAGACCATTCTTCAGTTGATCTGCAGATCTTCAGATGTTGAGACCAAATTCAAGCATCCTTGTGTCCAGCACCTCTGGCTCTTTGCTACTGTCTGCTCTTCCAATGGTCTCAGCCAAGAAGTAGCCAGTTACTGGTACTGCGTCAAAGTACCAGTCCCTGTAGCTCTTGGATGCCAAAATCAGAATCCTTAGCACTATGGAATCCTCCACTTTCACAAACTGAACACTCCAACAACATCCATGATTCAGCAATACTATCATCTCCTATGCAATGAAATTGCAACTCTGAGCTATTACCAAAAATATATGTGATACTTATCAGGGCTATTGAGTTAGTGCAAAAGTCTGCTTTAAAGTACAATTTTAATGAGAAAAGAATAGAAATTCCTTTCAACGTTCATTTCGTTTCATTTTGAGGATTTGCACATCACAAGTCCTCTTATTTGAAATAATTTATTATTTATTTATTTATTTATTTATGGTTTCTTATATGCCGCCCAACTCCCGAGGGACTCAGGGCGGCTTACAACACAGGAAAAATACAAGAAAACCAATAAATTCAATTTAAAATCAAAATATAAAAATTAAAAATTGCAATATAAAAGAGCCATTCAACCACCAGACATACCCAGGGGAGAGTGCAGATGGAGTTAAGCTCTACCCCCTGCCTGCAGGAAGAGCCATGTCTTAACGGCTTTTCGGAAGGCCAGCAGGGTGGGGATGGTTCGGGTCTCTGGAGGGAGTTGGTTCCAGAGCGCGGGGCCGGCCACAGAGAAGGCTCTCCCCCTAGGACCCGCCAGCCGGCATTGCTTGGCTGACGGGAGCTGGAGGAGGCCAACTCTGTGGGCCCTAACCGGTCGAAGGGAAGTATGAGGCAGAATGCGGTCCCGTAGATAACCTGGTCCCAAGCCATGAAGGGCTTTAAAGATGGTGATCAACACCTTGAATTGGACCCGGAGACCGATGGGCAACCAATGCAGCTGGCGGAGTATAGGTATCACGTGGGTGTACCTTGGCACACCCACCACAGCACGCGCAGCCGCATTTTGCACCAACTGGAGTCTCCGGATACTCTTCAAGGGTAGCCCCATGTAGAGCGCGTTGCAGTAGTCCAAACGGGAAGTGACAAGGGCATGAGTGACCGTGAGTAGAGCCTCCTTCTCCAAGTATGGCCGCAACTGGTGCACCAGGCGAACCTGTGCAAAGGCCCCCCTAGCCACAGCAGTGAGATGGTGTTCCAATTTTAGCTATGGGTCTAGGAGGACCCCCAAGTTGCGGACCTGATCCGAGGGAGTCAGTTTCGCTCCCTCGAGAACCAAGGAGGGATAGTTGTCATAATCCTTAGGAGGCAATATCCAAAGCCACTCAGTCTTGTCGGGGTTGAGTCTGAGTCTGTTCCTCCCCATCCAGATCCTAACGTCGTCCAGGCATCGGCACATTACATCGGCTGCCACACTGAAGTCAGACGGGGTGGTGATGTACAGCTGGGTGTCATCAGCGTACTGGTGGAAACACACCCCATGTCTGCGGATGATCTCCCCCAGCGGTTTCATGTAAATGTTAAACAGGATGGGCGAGAGAACCGACCCCTGAGGCACCCCGCATAACAGGGGCCTAGGGGCGGATCTCTGCCCTCCTGCCAACACCGACTGCATCCTATCGGCGAGATAAGAGGAGAACCACCGTAAAACGGTGCCTCCCACTCCCAACTCGCTGAGACGATGCAGAAGGATACCATTATGTGAATTTCTGTCTCAAATTTCAATATGGTATTTGCCCAGTTTTCACACTGTAGAAAGAAGTTAACATTGTCACATAACACTGCTTTTGGAAAAGATATACGTCTATCAAAATAATTTAGATAGAAACATATTACCAAATAAAAATATAGGGAATACAAAATAAATCTGATTGATGCACTTTTTGTTCTTGTTTTTTGCTTTTGTTTAACCCAAGATCTATACTCTTTGTAATATATTATCACCATAAATTCATGCTTCTTCAAAAGTTGTATCTTTCTGAATTCATAACAAAAGAATAGTCAATAATTTCCACATTTATAAAGGAATTGTTTTGTATTCAAATATAATAACATAAATACAAAATATTATCTTTATTTTATGATTTATGGTAGTCCAAGATATATCTATATATTTTAAGTTTCTTTCCTCAAAACAAAAATTTTACTGATAAAAAGTAACTGTTCTAATAAACTACTCAGTCTATTAAAATTTTATATGAAATAAGAACAGATCCTTATACTGGTTTTAGTAAAAGTCAGCTTTTAATCATATATTTTAAATGATAAATTATTTGATGATATCAATAATGTGTTGAAAGTTTATTTTATTTCTTTATTTTGAAATAAGGAACACTTGATTAATTATTATAATTTGAAAATTTCTTTCCAGAGTCTAGTTATATTAAAAGTGTGCAGACACATTGTGCTAAGGTAATTTCTTGTCCCTTTGTCCTGAAGAAGCAGGCTTTAACGGACAAATATTTGCAGAGCAGGATGAATCTGAGAAGGTCAAAAGTCTGCTTAGAAAGTACCATTGTTGAGGCCAGTTTATAAACTTTTCATAACATTCAATTGATGAATGAGATTGAATTTTTTCAGTTAGTTACATTTTGTCATTTACATTTTTCTTACAAGACTGAATTTTAAATCCACACAATTGATTTTAACGTGTGGTATTTTTTTCTGATCAAGTATTTCAAGCAAGAGAAATACTAAAAGGGGTTTCACAATATATTGGAAAGTTATAATTCTTACTTCGATTGTCAGATTGGGAAGATTTCTTATCCTTCGTCTGGGATATAAAAGGAAGAATAAATGTATCAAAATTGTCAAAATCTAGGTAAACAAGATATAGCCTAACCTCTTTCCATAAAATATAAAACTCAATAGATGTTCAATATACCAGGTTTATGCCTTAGATTTTTAGATGTTACAGAAACCAATTTCTGGAATTATCTTTTTTTCCTTTCCTGACAGAGATTTGGGTTCCTTGCTTCCTTTTTAAAAAGTTAGTGTATGCACTGTTCCTGGCATAGTGATTTAATAAATAACAGCACACATTACCAAAATTAACTTGGAACACCCACTAATATAATTGCATTAATTACAGTGAGGAAATGCGGTATTCTACCTGCTCTGAGTTGAAATATTCAGTAGTTTTTGTGTATTGTTTTATGTGGGTTTAAAAAACAGTGACTGGGTATGAATAGTTTATATTGAAATGTCTTTGTTTAATTCATCAAATGGTTGAAGGATAATGCTATGTCATCTCTTTGCAGTACAATGTATTGGTTATATTTTTGACTTGGTGTTCAAGTCCCCTTTGACTGTACAATTCATAGATTCATTTTAAATTATATTTCTCAGTCTACCCCAGATTAGATGTTGTGGAGATAAAATTAGGGATACCTCTGTATAAATATTCTGAAGTTAGAATAAAAGGGGGTAGGGCTTCAGTCGTATGACTATACCTGCCACATTTAGTTTTTTTACACTCCCTTTCCTGTGGCTCCCCTGACTCCTAGTAATAAAATGTCAGGTCCCAAGATCCAAGAATAAGAGATAGAGTTACTTCTGAGCAGTTTCCTTTATTGCTCTTCACCTATAGACATAAGAGACATGGTCAGTGGCTTAATGACCCTAGAGATGATCTTTGCTGCAACGGTTTGAATCCCAGCACAGAGTGGCAGGCTGAGTTCTGTCACCTACCTTGCAGTTTGAAAGCATGTTCTATGCAAGTACATAAATAGGTACCACTTTGGTGCTTAAGCTATCCTGAGTGTTGTTTTGGTGGAATACAGATGATGTGATAGTCCCAGGTGGGGCTGCTTTTCTCTGAGATAAAAAAAAAGCAGATTTCCATTTAAGGAAGCAAAAGAAAAAAACTGAGAAATGTGAGGAAATTATGAAATACTCTAGTGATTCATTTTCTGATTTCCGCTGGATTTGAGAAGCTATGAATGAAAAAAAAAAGGATGTTTGTCACCATAGAATTCTTTTCCTTTCTGTTCACCGGACCTCCTTAAGCTATAGGTCACTTTCTGAATATTTCTAAATGGGATGTGATTGAAAGGAAATGTTCTTGTTGGGCAACATTAGAAGAGCTGCAAGCTGCCAAGCAGCACTTAAGAACCATAGCCTAGAATTGGCTAATGTTATATTGATGGACTATTGCCAATTAATACAAATGAAGAACAACATTCAAACATGCATGATATAAAAAATGTAGATGGTTTATTGCTTCACTAAGGAAAAATCCAAAATGCAAAGGTGGGATAAGGCAATCACTTAAAGACCAATGAAATGTCACAAAATTCTGAGCAAGCTTCTGGTTCACAAGAATTTCTCTTTAGGGTAAAGTTTAAACAAAATATGGAGAAAGAAATGGGTTTTAACCTCTAAATATGTCATTTGTAGTAGCCTTACAGTAGAATGCAGGAGTAGTGCAGGCTCAGTGGGATCAGTTGTTGCTAAGTGCTAATTTTAAATTGTGCTAATTAGACGAAGTGATAGAAGGTGTCATTCAGATCTGTTTCCACCTGAATGACTGTGACTGAAATAAAAGTCAGGAAAATTGTTACCAAGGGCTAACAATTTTAAAAAGCATTATTTTGGTCTTGAGAACTGCAGGTATGGTTAGTGATTTTATAATGTTGCCTGACTGACTTAGAAGGTTTTATATAAGCATTAAGGTACCAATTTTGGTCACCAATATGTTGGGCCTGTCAACTCTATGGTTATATTTGGGTGGGAGTGGGGATACAAAAGGACACTGGATGAGTTTGTACAGTTATCTACTTTATACCATATAAAGACATACAGCTTGAGGTTCATGGACAAACTCTCATCACCAAAGGTCTACAGTTCTGATAACAACAACAACAACAACAACAACAACAACAACAACAACAACAACAGAGTTGGAAGGAACCTTGGAGGTCTTCTAGTCCAACCCCCTGCTTAGGCAGGAAACCCTATACTACTTCAGACAAATGGTTATCCAGCATCTTCTTAAAAACATCCAGTGTTGGAGCATTCACAACTTCTGGAGGCAAGCTGTTCCACTGATTAATTGTTCTAACTGTCAGGAAATTTCTCCTTAGTTCTAAGTTGCTTCTCTCCTTGTTTAGTTTCCACCCATTGCTTCTGGTTCTACCCTCAGGTGCTTTGAAGAATAGTTTGACTCCCTCTTCTTTGTGGCAACCCCTGAGATATTGGAACACTGCTATCATATCTCCCCTAGTCCTTCTTTTCATTAAGCTAGACATACCCAGTTGCTGCAACCGTTCTTCATATGTTTTATCCTCCAGTCCCCTAATCATCTTTGTTGCTCTTCTCTGCACTCTTTCCAGAGTCTCAACGTCCTTTCTACATCGTGGCGACCAAAACTGAATGCAGTATTCCAAGTGTGGCCTTACCAAGGCATTGTAAAGTGGTATTATTACTTCGCGTGATCTTGATTCTATCCCTCTGTTGATGCAGCCTAGAACTGAGTTGGCTTTTTTGGCAGCTGCTGCACACTGCTGGCTCATATTTAAACGGTTGTCCACTAGGACTCCAAGATCCCTCTCACAGTTACTACTGTTGAGCAAGGTACCACATATGCTGTACCTCTGCATTTTGTTTTTCTTGCCTAAATGTAGAACCTTACTTTTTTCACCATTGAATTTCATTTTGTTTGATAGCGCCCAATGTTCAAGTCTGTCAAGATCCTTCTGTATCTTGAGCCTATCTTCTGGAGAGTTGGCTATTCCTGCCAGTTTGGTGTCATCTGCAAATTTGATGAGTTCCCCATCTATCCCCTCATCCAAGTCATTTGTAAGGATCTTTGTATCTTTGTAAGGATTTCCAATGTAAGCATTTGAAGTTTCTGTCAATGTGAATTAATAATACTTACATTCTGGAATGAGAAAGAGGAGCTTAGGGATTTAGATAATGTACGTTATGTTTAATACTACTGTGTTTGACTATTTTTCTAGAGTTTTTTTTTAATGCCAGATGAGGTCTGGGGATCCAGTAGTCAATATAATTGACTAAATGCCTTGTTTATGCTGTGTTTATTTTTCTTTCCTGTTGGATAAACTTCCTACATTGGCAACTGGAAATGTGTTTTAATATAACAGAGAGTTAGTTCTCATTTTAGAGAAATGATGGAACATTTTTTAATTTTTATACCAGATTCTATTGCTAATTTATGACATGCACTTGTATAGATGTAAAGTATTGAATATTCTATTTTATTAGCACATTTGCTTTTATGCTTGCTAACAAAATTGTGTATTAAATACACCACTGAAATGTTTTCTTGTATGATCAGTGAAATAGTGCGGACGTGAGTATATGGACTTTGGAGACTGCCCTGCCAGCTATACTCTAAAAGCAGACTGAAATTCTAGATAACAGCAATGCCAGATCAGGCCAAGGCTATATTACTCCAATTTTTATAAATCTAATAATTATTATCATTTTATTTATGCAATATTAAGATAATTATTGATGTCAATAAGTTGACATCAAAACTGATTTAAATGGTACTAGAATAGATGGGTCAAACTGCTTAGTCAGCTTATGAAAATGAACATGATGATAGATAGATAGATAGATAGATAGATAGATAGATAGATAGATAGATAGATAGATAGATAGATAGATAGATAGATGATAGAATTCTTTATTGGCCAAGTGTGATTGGACACACAAGGAATTTGTCTTTGGTACACTGAGAGCATACGCACCAAAGACAAATTCCTTGTGTGTCCAATCACACTTGGCCAATAAAGAATTCTATCTATCTATCTATCTATCTATCTATCTATCTATCTATCTATCTATCTATCTATCTATCTATCTATCTATCTATCTATCTATCTATCTATCTATCTAGAATGTTCACTGCTGACTAAGCAGTTTGACCCATCTATTCTAGTACCATTTAAATCAGTTTTGATGTCAACTTATTGACATCAATAATTATCTTAATATTGCATAAATAAAATGATAATAATTATTAGATTTATAAAAATTGGAGTAATATAGCCTTGGCCTGATCTGGCATTGCTGTTCTCATGAGAACTTGAATTTGGATCTCTGTGGTCCAGTGGAAAACTTAAATGACTAAACTCAACTACCTTTTAGTTGTTTACATGCATGTTAGCAAGGCTGACTAAAACAGAAGGCCTCAATAACTGATTATTTTCATGGCTGCTATTAATTGTATCATTGTTTACTACAGTTATTTTCTGTCTTTTCTCTTGAAAGCTTAAGGAGCAATACCTGAGAATTTTATGCCTACAGTAACTATGAGGTGGGTGAATTTGGTTTAAAAAAGTAATCTATCCAAATACATCTAATGAATTCTGTGGACAATTATTGAACTGAATATCGGCTCTTCTCACATAACTCTATAAAACAATATTGTTTTACACAAGGAGTTGCTCTGTTTTTTCATGACCAGCTTTTCAACTTTCTTTTTGGTATCTGGTAGAAATGGAAGTTATAATAGGTAAAGGTAAAGGTTCCCCTCGTACATATGTGATAGTCGTTCCCGACTCTAGGGGGCGCTGCTCATCTCCGTTTCTAAGCCAAAGAGCCAGCGCTGTCTGATGACGATTCCGTGGTCATGTGGCCGGCATGACTAAAGCCAAAAGCGCACGGAACGCTGTTACCTTCCCACCAAGGTGGTCCCTATTTTTCTACTTGCATTTTTACATGCTTTCGAACTGCTAGGTTGGCAGAAGCTGGGGCAAGTAACGGGAGCTCACTCTGTTACGCGGCGCTAGGGATTCGAACTGCCGACCTTTCTGATCTACAAGCTCAGTGTCTTAGCCACTGAGCCACCACATCCCCTGTAAGTTATAATAATTGCAGTCTAACAGAACTTGATCACCAAGTTGAAGATGTCTTAGTTAGTGGCACAAGTAGGCTAACAGAAGATGGTATTGGACATTTTATGCATCTTCTCAACACCAAGCTTGCCATTGGCAGGATCACATGTCAAGCCATTTTTTTGTTTTAACTAAGAGTTATGGAATAGTGACTAGGTTGATCCATCATGCTAAATTATAAGTTTGATTGGAAATGCCTGACTATATGAGAAAAATGCAGTTGCGATTTGTTTACAATGCACTGTCCAAATATATATTGTTATCTTCAAAATACTCTCACTTTTGACATTTAATAACTGGGCCCTCCCTGTGACTCAACAATTTTTTCATTTCAGTTCATGAATACTGTATATGGACTTAATTTTGCAATATATTTTAAAACTGGATGCTGATATGCTGCTAATTGTCAAGGAAGAATTTTCCATGTTTTATGTTGTTTTGCTTTTAGTATCTGAAAATTCTCTACAGTAATTCATAAGCATTCATGAAGGGTCCGTTCCTCCAGTCAAAATCATGCTATTGCAGAAAAGTAGGAACATAGGAAATAAAATTCAAAATTATTTTTAAATTGCTATTTTCCATAGGAGAACTGGATTTGTCTTTTCTGTTGTCCAATCTCGATCTTTCTTTGAGACAGTAAAAATTTATTACAATAGGAGCCATTGCAATTTTCATTTGTTATTTGCATTAGGGAGACGGTTTCCTATATTAAAAAAAAAGATTCACAGAACAATGCTGCTGCTATCTATAAATAGAGGGAGTACAACCATAACAGGAAGATGGAGATTTTAAAACAACAAAGCTTGTCTTTATGAGCAAAGAAGCTATATACAGCATTGTTCTTTTGAAGCAGTTAGAAATTCTTTAAACAAACTGCCTTATGTAAATAAGAGTTTTGGTCAAGAAGTCATAGCCATTGTTTAGTATTCTTTAATAATGACAGCAACAAGAAGGATGTTGTATGGATTATTCAGGCATTGCATTGACTAAGCAAATAACACTGCCATTTGAAATGTAATTGGAGATACTGCAGTATTTACTCTTAACTTAAAATATTTTCTCTAGCGGGCTAATTTTCCACCTGAAAATTGCATTGAACTTTCTATTTCAAGGGAAATATTTATGAGGTTGCTTTATGATAGGAGAGCTTTTCCCATCTGCACACGTGTCATGGTACAATTGGTCAAATTTGCAACCCAATTTTCTGCCTTTTTAAGGCTTAAAATACAAAAGCTATCTGTAAGCTATTAAATATGGTTAGCACAGATTTTAAAAATGAAACATTCAACTCTTCCCAAAACTTGGAAAAAGAAATGTATCTGTGTGGAAGAGCTCTCAGCTCTTCCAAATTATCTACCTAGGTTTATCCAAGGCCAATATTTTAAATATTTTTCAATGACCCCCAACTTAGAATAAAAAAGAAGTCGAATTCAGATGCTCACAGTAAACCTCTTGATCCAGAACCTTTTCATCCACGCTGCTGGAATATAAACCAGAGCAAAGGGGAGAGAAGGATGAAGTAGTCTGAATGCTGAAGAAGTGCCAAGTTCCTTGGGAGTACCGTATTTTCGGAGTATAAGACGCACCTTCCCCCCCCTAAAAGTGGGTGAAAATTTAGGTGCATCTTATAGACTGAATACGGGCGTTTTTGGCCTCCTGAACCCTTTACTCGTCACATTTTCTCCCTCCCCGGCCTCCAGAAGCACTCTGCCAAAAATGGGCGTGTTTTTGGCAAAAACCGGACATGCGGAGCACTGCAGAGTGCTTCTGGGGGCCTGGGAGAGCGAAAATGCGACACGCGGAGGGCTTGGGAGCCCCAAAACGGGCCCGTTTTTGGTGAAAACGGACTGTGCGGAGCACTGCAGAGTGCTTCTGGGAGCCTGGGAGGGCAAAAACGCAACACGCGGAGGCCATAAACTTTTTCTTGTTTTCCTCCTGTAAATTTAGGTGCATCTTATAGTCCGAAAAATATGGTAATTGTTTGTCAGCAGTAAGTTAATTATACAACTGTTAAGCTAAGAGAGTGCTTGGCTATCTAGAGCTTAAAATGGCTCACTGAGCAAACAGAATGTGTAGTTCCCCACAATACTGCTGTGTTCTTATAAACTTATGGGAGCTAGCTAAACTCTTAAATTTTTAAGAATCTACTGACTGCTTTAATTTGGTAATGTAGTGCTGGCCTCAACTGGGCAAGACCTGACTTACACTTTTGCTTATTTCTTTTGTGATAGCCCAATTGCTGTTCTTTGAATTTGGGTCTGTCTAATTGCCCACAATACATGGTGGAGCTACCCAGCCTGAAAGATCTTCAACATGTGTGGGGAAGCTCCAAGGTTGCTCAGACTCCAGAATTCCATGTTTGCAGTATGTACCAGATCCACCTTGTCTGGGAGATCTTAGGTGTGTTACACTTTGGGCAAGTAATCTGGAATGGTTTTCATATTAGACATATTTGATGCCCACCAGCAGAAAGCCTGCATAGCACGCCCAAAGGCTGCAGGATAGTCACTTCTGACAAATTCTAGGGGACTTTCTGCAGCATTTGCCAAAGCTACCCAGCTTTATTGTCTGCCAATGATTCTTAAGGCTTCTTATTTCTTCTACATAATAATTCAAAACCACATTAGTATGGTTCAAAGCTACTTCTTTGTGAATTCCAGGCAGTAATGTACATGCGTTCTTTTCTTTTCTACCACTATGTCAGACAAGATTACAATAAGAAACTAAACAGATTCCACAAACTATCAAATCAACCATGTGCTTGCAACACAAAGAACAATCAGGTTATTATGAGACAAGCTTACATAATTGTGGTAGGTAGTTCTTCAACATACCTACCAAGCAGTGGCTAAGAATGAAAGGATTGTTCTATTGTGTATCCTAGATACCTGTGGTATTAGAGCCTAATATATTTCCTAAGTAGGCTGGACCTGTGAATCTTAAATCAATTTGCAAAAGACATTTAAACTCTGTGGAAATCTGTTCACTGTATTACTTACCTATTCACAGCTATGGATTGGACATAATTTATCCGAGAATAACCAGCCTGACCTTTTAAATTCTAATCAAGAAATATGTAATATTATTTTGAAGTTTGTCAGGCTCAGTAAAATGTGGTCCTCCATTTTCCTAAGCAAGCTGAATATGTCAACGATCTCTTACTCCATTATATCTCAACACTGTGACCAAAATAAATGAACAGCGCCTCAGACCTCACACCATGCCTGAAGTGATATTATCTGGGTGTTTTTCTTAGGAGGGGAAAACACAATTCTGCCACTGATGAGAATCGGACCTTAAGACTACTACTCAGTCCCTCCTATCCTTTAGCATAGCAAAGGATAGGAGGGTATTTTAATATATTAATAAATTTAATATGCCCTTTGTGATTGCAGTTAGTTTCATTTAATGCATAGAGAATGTCAACTAATTAAGCTAATAAAAGAGGAAGTTATATGAAAACATTAATCACAAAATTATGTTATTCTGACAATCTTAATGTCAGGGTTCCGACCAATGCCCTAATTAAATCATGAGCCTCAAGCCAAGCTTCAAAAGAAATCCAGCTATTTATTAGGAGCTTCATGTCGGCACGATCCAAGTGAAGCCAACTCTGACCTCACTTAATTCACGCATTGGCTCTGACCCTCTTTTCCCTTCCCCCCAAGGTGTGTCAGATTCACCAACGAAGCAATTTTGTGGGTTGTAGAAGTCACTCCCTCTGGCCACTGTGGGTGCCCCTGGAGATGACCTTGACGTTGCCGCTGGAATGAGGTCTAATTTAGTAAAGACTTTTCCCTTGGCTAGGTGGGACAGCATGTCCTTCATGAGAGTATAGGTTGTGTACACACAGATAGTTTATACCTCTAAAATCCACGCATAATTTCATAGTTCCATTTTTTTTCTTTAAATAGGACTGGGTCGTGACAGTGGCTTGGCTGGCTCAATGGCCCTTGCTAGATTTTTGTCTTATGTATTTACGCACTTCCTGCATTTCCCAGCGCATCATGGTGTACAGTTTGGATTTGGGTAGTTTTGCCCCGGGGATGATTTTGATGGCACAATCCGTCTCGCGTTGGAGGAGTAGGACATCGCATTTGGCCTCGCTGAACACTTCCACAAGTTCCTGATATTCTTTGGGGATCTGTTCGACTTCTGGGGTTTTGTCGGAGGTGGCTGCCAAAAGTTCTGGTGGGGCATTTGGGGGGGGGGTTCTGCATGGGCGATGCTTCCATTTGCTGGTTTGGGTTGGGGTCCTCTTGCTATCCTCAGCCTCTGGGTGCCCCCTTGCCACCAGATTGTTGGGCCCCTCTTGTCTAGCCAAGAGAGTCCCAGTATGATTGTGTCTTTCATTCTGTGAGCTATTATGAATCGAATTACTTCCCAATGGTCCGCTAGCTCTAGCATCACTGGTTCCGTCAGGTGGGTGGCATAGGCTCCCCCCAATAGGGACCCATCAATCTGTTCGAATCTGGTTGGGTGGGCCAGTCTCTTCGCTCTAATCCCCAGTTTCAGGACCATGGTTAGGTTAATCAAGCATCTAGTGCAGCCTGAGTTTATTACGGCTTGAAAAGTACCCTGGCTCCCTGTTTTTGGGGCTGTGAGGCGTATTGGGAGGACAAAGGGGTGGATCGGTTCACTCACCATCGGGTTGTTTTCACCTTCGTCCTCACCATCATAGGAATCCGGTGATTGGTCGTCATTGGCTGGAGTTTCCCCCCCCTTCGGTGTGTGGGGAGGGACCTCTACAGCCTGGAGGGCTTTTCGGGACATGTCGGCGGCACACCTGGGGCCTCGTTCCAGTCGCGCCCTGGGTGGTGGCTATGGCTTGGGTTTTGGAGCTGGGGTCACACTTGCCGATGCAATGTGGCCCATCCCTCCACCTCTGTAGCATTTCAACTGGCTTCGTGGGAGGGTTGGCCTTGGGGCCAGCTGTGCTGCTGTGGTCTCCCGTCGGCTAGATGGCCTCCGGTCTGGTTGTATCTCTTTCCTTGGCATCCGGTTGCTTCCACATGTCATTGGCATGCAATCCACAGTCAACCTTTATGGCTACTCGTAACCACTCAGAGAGTCTGTTTGCAATGTCCCGATAGGCGGTTACTTGGGCAATTTGCTTGTCCAGGCTTGATTTGAAAAAGTGAACTAATAACCGTTCCGGCAAAGGGGGTAGCTTCTCCATGACTCTCCTGAATTCACGGATGTGTTCCTTCATGGGTTGCCCTCTTTGCTTTAGGTTTTGAAACTCATCCTCTGCATACTGATCCTCCTCCAGCTCCTTGAATCTGGTTTCTAGCTCTTGTAAGAAGTTGTCAACGTCTTGCAGCTGGTGGGCTCTCCTCTTATGGAGAGCTGCTAGCCGTCCCTTTGCTTCTCCCTCTAGCCCCCTGGCAATGGTATTCACCATGGCTCTGTGCAATGGGTAAAAGTGTCCATAGCACTCTAGGTGGACTCTAGCAGAGTCAAGGAATAATAATAACAACAACAACAACGAGTTGGAAGGGACCTTGGAGGTCTTCTAGTCCAACCCCCTGCTTAGGCAGGAGACCCTACATCACTTCAGACAAATGGTTACCCAACATCTTCTTAAAAACTTCCAGTATTGGAGCATTCACAACTTCTGGAGGCAAGCTGTTCCACTGATTAATTGTTCTAACTGTCAGAAAATTTCTCCTTAGTTCTAAGTTGCTTCTCTCCTTGTTTAGTTTCCACCCATTGCTTCTTGTTCTACCCTCAGGTGCTTTGGAGAATAGTTTCACTCCCTCTTCTTTGTGGAGATATTGTCCCTGAGATATTGGAACACTGCTATCATATCTCCCCAAGTCCTTCTTTTCGTTAAACTAGACATACCCAGTTCCTGCAACTGTTCTTCATATGTTTTAGCCTCCAGTCCCCTAATCATCTTTGTTGCTCTTCTCTGCACTCTTTCTAGAGTCTCAACATCCTTTTTACATTGTGGCAACCAAAACTGAATGCAGTATTCCAAGTGTGGCCTTACCAAGGCATTATAAAGTGGTATTGACACGTCACGTGATCTTGATTCTATCCCTCTGTTAATGCAGTCTGAATAGAGCCAGTTGATCTGAGTCCCCATCGAATTTCTCCCTGAATTGGCGTGGTTCGTTCAGCACTGCTCCTCCATCATCATGTTGGCCCTCGTATGCCTGCGCTTGGTGTGTTTGACAGTCTCCCTCAGCTCTAGTTCGTAGAGAGGGGAGGGGCTGCCTATCTTGGGCGGCTTGCCTATTGCACGGAGGAGCCACCGGCGGCAGCCTCAGGCTCATTCTCCTTCTGGTGGGCGGAGAAGGGGGGCTGTGTTCCCATCTGCATCTCCTCACTTCAAAGAGCTCAGTTGCAACCCCCCTCTCTTTTGGGCGGCATGACAGCCCCTCATCCCGAAAGGTGGTTCGGTCAAATTTCTCCCTCAGTAGTTCTAAGGATCCTCCCAAGGGTTCCATCACAGTTTTTGGGAGTCTGGCCTGTTCCCAGTCCCTCATCCATTCCACTCTTCCTAGCTTGCTCATGGTTTTTACTCAGCCCTGGGCGCTAGGGTGGGGGAGCTCAACCTCAGCCGCTTTAGGGACTCTTTCCCACCAATACTCATCCCTTTTTGTTTGGGTCACTGGAGTGGGCGTCTCAGCTGTCTCAGCTTTGATGTCCAGAGAGGGCTGCAGTTTGGTTTCAATTGGGCTGCTGGCTCCTGGAGTTCCCTGGGTGGGGGCAGTTTCTGCCCCTCTCTGGGTCACCTGGAGCAGGCTATCTTCATATAGTCTACTCTCTGCCATGGTAGCCTAAGTTTCTCTCCACGCTCCCCAGGTGTTGGGGAGCAGATGGAGAGCCCGGGACTCAGGAATTCCAGTCATTTTGATTAGTTTTGGGAGAGTTGGCTTGCTGTCAGGGTTCTGACCGATGCCCTAATTACATCATGAGCCTCAAGCCAAGCTTCAAAAGAAATCCAGCTATTTATTAGGAGCTTCATGTCAGCACGATCCAAGTGAAGCCAACTCTGACCTCACTTAATTCGCGCATTGGCTCTGACC
Source organism: Diadophis punctatus similis (assembly GCA_023053685.1). Taxonomy (NCBI): domain Eukaryota; kingdom Metazoa; phylum Chordata; class Lepidosauria; order Squamata; family Dipsadidae; genus Diadophis; species Diadophis punctatus. The sequence goes on along the minus strand of JALIGW010000007.1, from coordinate 2,302,075 downwards.
CTCTTTCCCCCTCCCCCCAAGGTGTGTCACATTAGCCAACGAAGCAATTTTGCGGGTTGTAGAAGTCACTCCAGCCACTGTGGGTGCCCCTGGAGATGCCGCTGGAATGTGCTTTATTTTGACTGAAATGCAAGTTCTTTGATGCAGCTGCGAGGCTCGGTTTTCCCATCCCCCTGCCTATGGCAATTTGAGAGCAAGTTAGGAATGCTTCGCGAGTTGATACTTAACTTTTTATATCTATAGTGTTTTCTGAAGATGAGAGTTTAAATAACTAGCATATGTGGACATGTGCTGTTAAATAAAAAAGAAGTTTATTATTAGCAGGGTAGATTTGCTTTCCTGACTTTAATTTAAAACTTCCAAATGATAATGTTGCAGAGAACCAGAATTATAACCATGGGTTGGGTTAATAAATCTAGCAATTCAGAAAAAATGAAGATAAACATACTGAGCTCAATCACTAAGCTGACTGAGCTCAATGAGGTTAAATGGAGATAAGAGAATTGTAGCCATGTGTGCTTAGGACTATACTTCAAACTGCATTATTACGGATTAAATAGAAAACTGTAAAAAAAATATGTGTAATATTATTTATCATTTTGACATAAACCATGCAGAAATACTTAAAATATTAAATAACTGAATTGCTGTTATATACACCACAGAAATTAAAACATTAACTCAATTTCATCAAAGAATATTTTAGAAATTACTTTAGTGATGCAAAACAAATATATCTGTGGATCAGTAGTGACCTCCAGTGGCTGCAATTGCTATTCTGTATGAATTTATAGTCAAGCTGTAAGTCTACCCAAGTCCAATTTGCTTAGTGTTTTCATGATCAGCTAAGATCACTATAGGCCAGGGGTAGGCAAAGTTGGCTCTTCTATGACTCATGGACTTCAACTCCCAGAATTTCTGAGCCAATCATGCTAGCTTAGGAATTCTGGGAATTGAAGTCCACGAGTCATAGAAGAGCCAACTTTGCCTACCCCTGCTATAGGCTGTATTTTATTTGATAGGATGAGATTTTATTTTAATGGAGCAGGGAAAAGAAAAATTAAACCTGAAAATTTATATTCTGGAATCAGATTTTATTAAAGTTTTTTTTTTAATTCTTAGATGTTTTACTTTGCATACTATAATAATACTTTTCTTCATATATTTGTATGCATTCAATAATAATATCTTATTTTTTCATATATTTGTAGGTACTAGGCTTGCTAGTGTGGATGTTGATTGCTGGAACGAACTATTTCCTGTACCCTGTCTTTGGATGGATAATGTTTGTGGCTGTGTTTTACTGGATTCTTACACTCTTTTTTTTGATAATCTATATGACAATGACCTATACGAGGATACCTCAAGTGCCATGGACCACAGTTGTAAGTACATGTTCATTTTTTACAGGCAACTCAAATATATATTGCAGAAAAGAGGAACCTGTGACCTTCATACAGATCTATAGCAGCCTTTTGAGACTTCCCAGAACAAGTGCAGTGGATGAGGCCGTAATATTTGGCTTGGCATTGTTAGATTAAGAAGATGGATGCAGAAGCTTATACAGTTCCTTTAAGTAAATGCACAATACATTCTAAGTGGAGCTGTATTTCCCATTTTGAAGGAAGAATCCCAAGCATCTTTTATTTGCTTGACCAACTTATGTCAAAAGTTCTGCTGGCATAGCATCATTTTATAAATAGCACTTAGCAATAGCACTTAGACTTATATACCGCTTCACAGTGCTTTACAGCCCTCTCTAAGCGGTTTACAGAGTTCAGCATATTGCCCACAACAATCTGGGTCCTCATTTTACCGACCTCAGAAGGATGGAAGGCTGAGTCAACCTTGAGCCTGGTGAGATTTGAACAGCTGAACTGCTGAACTAGCAGTCACTGAAGTAGTTGCAGTGCTGCTTTTAACCACTGCGCCACCTTGGCTCTTAAAACACTCCATACCACCTGAGCCAGATTTTTTTTAAAAAATCCACATATTGGTTTGACAAGGGAGGATTAGTTACCGTATTTTTTGGAGTATAAGACGCACCAAAGTATAAGACGCACCTTAGTTTTGGGGGAGGAAAACAATGAAAAAAGGCCTCTGCCTCCCAGCAATTTGCCAAAGAGCAAAAAGCACAGATGATATACACTGTTTGCTGTGTATTTCTGTGCATGTGTGCCTGACCCATACAAATAGCAAAGAATTGGAGAAATGTACATTATGCCAGAAAGTTTTCTTAAATGTAGTCACACTAACTCTTCCCAATTATTTAAATAGATCTACTCCAAGGTAACTAAACTCTAATACTAAACAGGACACTGTTACATTTCAGACTATACTTGTACAGAGCTGTTAAAATTAATTAAAATTTCTGAAAGTATACATTATTTGCTATTATTTAAAAGAAAATACAATAGCACTGGGCCTCTTCAGAGCAAGCATTTATTTTAAAAAGCTTCTTTATTTTGTTGTCTAGATTTACAGGGATCTCCAACCTTGGCAACTTTAAGACTTGTGGACTTCAACTCCCAGAATTCCACAGCCAGCAAAGCTAACAAAGCTGGCTGTTGAATTCTGGGAGTTGAAGTCCACAAGTCTTAAAGTTGCCAAGGTTGGAGACCCCTGACTCTAGAACAATAATAAAGCAATCTTTAAAAAATAAGTCTAATAATTTGAACATTCTACAGACATTTATAGTTATTCACTTACCCCCTTCCATCCAGTTCAGCAAAAAATAAAAATCTGTGTGTCTCTCCCAGCTATTTGCCTCTTTGCAGTTAGTTTCACTTTCATTTTTCCACGTGGCAAACCTAATCAGCTGTATGTCGGGAAGCTGCTAGTGACTTGCTTGGCTTTACAGGCGCTTCCCTCTTTGCTGCAAACAGGTAAATTGCTGGAAGACAGAGGCCAAAGGGTGGGGGTGGCTGGGTGGCTGGGGCTATATTCAGTGTATAAGACGCACCCAAGTTTTCACCCTCTTTTGGGGGGTAAAAAGGTGCGTCTTATACTCCGAAAAATACGGTAAATGGAGATAAACCTTTCTCCATGTATTAGCCACTAAAAGAATATCTGCAAGAAGCTTGCCTTCCTCTCCCTTTTCTGATAAATTAGTCTGTAATTTCCCTGGCACTAGTGGGTTGAAAGGCAGCATACTTGAATTTGATCCACTGTTTTGCATGCCAAAATCGATTGTTACTCACTCAAAATCACTGTCAAGGAGCCTGCTGAAGCAGGATATATACACAGAAAAACTGAGATTGCCAGTCTGACCACATATATCTTCTGCCTCATTCAGTTTGACTAATCTTGGCCATTGTGATCTTCATTCCTGCCAGAAATCTTTAATTCAGGGGTGTCAAACTCATGTCATCACGACGGCGTCATGTGACATATCGGGACTTTTTTACCCTTTGATAAAACGGGTGTGGGCGTGCCCAGTGCGTGACGCATCCGGCCCGCGGGCTGGGAGTTTGACAGCCCTGCTTTAATTGTTTTTCTTAGCCAGCTCTTGACTCAACTATATCAGGGTTACCATTTGACTGTTCTGCTGCAGTCACCAGTGTCTTAGGCCATCCTGGTATCACATGAAGCTGTGTACGTAATAATGGGAAGGGTACAGCTTGTGTAGGAGAAAGGTTTTCCTCACCAGCAAACCTACTTTGAGAAATTATGTTCCTTAAGGTATTAATTCAGACAAATATTTAGGTATAGTGGCTTTCTCCCCAACTTGATGCTCGCTTGATATGAGGAAATACATGTCCTTCATGTCCAGCCAAACTGCCTTAAACTAGGAAATGATACAATTGTGCATAGAATGATGTTTGCAGGCGGGAGAAATGCTGATCTTTTTTTTTCCTACATCCTGTAGGGTTTGTATTTTAATGGCAGTGCCCTTCTCTTGTACTTAATTGCTGCTATTTCAGAAGCATGTGCAGTCACCAAAGAACTTGACTACCACAATTACAATAGTTGGGCAGCATCTTCGGTAAGATCACGTTTAAACTTAATATCAGCAGTGAGGGAAGAATGTGTTTTTGCTTTGGTTCATTTACCTCCAAAATCAGATACTGTATAAGAACATTCAAGATAACTGATAATAATTAGACATTCTTAAAATTGTACTTAACTTTTATTTAAAGTACTACTTCAATCCTGCTTTTTTCACCTAGCAACGTGCTAATGGCCACTTCATGTAAGATTTTTGGATTATATCACATATGAAATAAATAATTTCTATATTTATTAATAAGGAGAAGAATTTTCCTTATTTAATTGCTCTGCTATTTGGACCTTGGAATGTAGAGCAAAAATCTGAAAAAAGGAGCCAGTGCAGATAGTTAGAGACTGGCAACCCATAACATCTGGTTTCTTCTTGCACAGTAGCTCTCCTGACTACAACTGTTGACACATTAACCTGTCCTGGAGATGAGAATCAAATGAAAATTGTAATGTGAGTTGTAAAGTAGGCAAATTGCAGTTAAAAATCAAAATACTGGAAAGAAAAAAAAAAGCTCTGTCACTTGGTTCTAAGATGGTCCCAACCATATTGTATTTTTTTGTCCCCGACCCCACAATAAATACGGCCCTTGGCTGGAGTTCTTGATGAAGTTCACTGCCTTTTTGTGTGAGGTATACTATAGCCAGGTATACTATAAAACTAAATTCCTTTGAGTAAAACTAAGCTCTCCATAGTGTAGTGGTTAAAGCATCAGCTTAGAAACCAGGAAATAGTGAGTTCTAGTCCTGCCTTAGTGACTGGTCAATAATTCTCACAGCCCTAGAAAGGTGGCAGTGGCAAACCACTTCCAAAATATCTGGCCAAGAAAACTGCAGTAATAGTCTAGGCCAGTTATGGCGAACCTATGGCATGGGTGCCACAGGTGGCACGCGGAGCCATATCTGTTGGCACGCGAGCCGTTGTCGTAGCTCAGCTCCAGTGTGCATGTGCACTCCGTCCAGCTGATTTTTGGCTCGCATGGAGGCTCGGGGGTGGCGTTTTCGGCTTCCGGAGGGCCTCCGGGGGGTGGGTGAGGGTGTTTTCACCCTCCCAAGCTCCAGGGAAGCTTCTGGAACCTGGGAAGGGCGAAAAACGGGCCTACTAGGCCCACCAGAAGTTGGGAAATTGGTCGTTTCCAGCCTCCAAAGGGCCTCTGGGGAGGCGTGAGGCCATTTTCGCCCTCCCCAGGGATTGAATTATAAGTGTGGGCACTCGCGCATGCGCGATAGCACGCGCACGCACGCGTTTTCGGCACCCGAGGAAAAAAAGGTTCGCCATCACTGGTCTAGGCAATTGCCAGAAGTCAAAAACTGACTGAAAGGCATTTAAAAAACTGTCTTCAGTCTTCACTTAAGCAGATAGCCTACAGCCCTGTGATTTTTAGCTAGTCTCCTATTAAAGTACAGATCATGCCTGAGTTCATAATCTTAGCACTATCAATCTTAGTTTAGGTATATTCTAAGGCAGTGGTACTCAACCTTCCTAATGCCGTGACCCGTGACCCACCCCCACGCCTCCACCGCGACCCATCCTGCTGCCGTGCCCGCCGCTGCGACACTTGCCTCGCCGCCGCCATTTGAGTTCTTTTACCCTCTGTGCATGCGCAAAGCGTTCTGTGCATAAGCAGAGGGTAAAAGAACCCAAATGGCGGCATCCGGGTGAAGTCTCCTGACCCCTGTGAAACGGTTGTTTGACCCCCAAAGGGGGCACGACCCCCAGGTTGAGAACCGCTGTTCTAAGGTATAAAGTGGCTGACTTAATCTTGGCTTAGCAGATATTGTGATTTATGGTAGAATATTAACTAGGCCACTATGGCTTGTGCAACAAATTGTGATGTAGAATGATGGAAGTAAACAGGTGTGATCTTACTTTCCTCCCCTTATCTTTGCATGGAGGGAATATTAAGATGGTTAGATTTAGACAATTATGTCCCTGTGGCAGATATGTACACACAAGTCATTACTGTTCTCAATAGGTTATGCTTGGGTACAATAAAAATGATGTTATCCCATTGATGTATTTCATTTTCCAACTCCCTTTCATCTCTTGCTTTTATTCCAAGGCAGAAAATCTTCTTACTTAAATATTGTTATTTCTCCCAAAGTAACTTCTAAAACTAAAACTGCATAGAAAGGCCAAATTCTTATATTGAAGTTATGCATGAAATTCAGCATTTGGAAAATGCTTCAGTCACATGGCAGCTTTGGAAATCAAACAAACACATAAAATATTTTGTTTTCTTCTTGAGAAAAAAAAAGAACATTGTTTTAGCCTTTCATGCTATAAATATATGGCTGAGGGTGTGTGAAAAACTCTAGGTAAAATTTAAGAATGTATAATGGAACAATGATAAACACTGTAAAAGATATTTGTTTTTAAGGAACATCTAGGTTTCAATTTACTTTTTGTTTACTGAGAATATCGGTTCTCTAACCTATTGGACTGTTAGATACAAGACCATTTAATAAATGTTTATTTCCTTTTCCCTTGCAAATGAAATCAGCATTTGCAGTGCTATTAAGCCACGCTTTCGTGCACTTTTATGGAATAAAGCACCATGGAAACAAACTTGTCAAATACATACAAAACAGTAAAGAAGCAATATTATTTAACTACTCATTATCCTCCAGTTAACAACAATCAAAAATGTCACTTGTTTTCACTAATGTCACTGTGAAATTGCTTCTTGCAAGGATCATCCTATTATGAATACATTAAAGCCCAATATTTCTTCCACAGAATTTAGTGTCCTGCTAGGAATGGAAACAATGTGATTTTAAATTTATTTTTGTACTATCTCTTCTTTTATATTTGAATATAAATAAAAATCTGGCTGAAGATTTTTACTGTTTTCTAATAATTTTGTCTCTCTCCCCCTCCCTCCATGTAGTTCTTTGCCTTCGTTGTTGCTTCCTGCTATGGTGGAAATACCTACTTTAGTTTTGTATCTTGGAGATCACGGACCCTGCAATAAGTATTATCTTCTAATAAAAGAGCTCTGTATGTAAATGTTATATAATTTTGATGAAAATATTTAGGTAATATGGTTTTCATTCAAAAGTAAAAACAAATAGTTTTTACAAATTATAGAAAGGATAGTTCACCTGACAGAAATGGTTCTGCACACTGTTCCCTTATTAACTTCATTTGAATTAATCATTGTGACATACCTCAATTACCACAAACAAGAAACAGAAGGAAGAATTGATGATATAGGAGGGACGAGAAGAAAGCATGGAAGTGGTTGTTTGCACTGGGGACACTTCCATACAGTATTGTGCCCCTTTGAAAGCTGCTCCAGATCTCAGGATTCTTGTCAATAGTGTTGGAGAGCATTGTACAACCAGGGCCACTATCTGATGGGACTGATTTAAAATCTGAACACTTTTGTAACCTGAAAAACATGTATCCTCAGATAAAATACTGTAACTAGAACATGTTACTCTTTGTATCAATTCATATTATTTCCTTAGGTAGTGTATAGCCTAACAAAATCAGTGGACTTAACTTGTTTTTTTCAAAAATGTTTTTGTTTAAGCATACATTTATTTATTAGAAAAATCTACTGTTTTATAAAACCTTCTATTTCTTGCAAATGTGTTTAACCTTTCTAGGCTGTAGATTTATTAGAGTTAGATATAGATGGGAATAGTTAATTCATTGGGGTATATATTTGGTGAAGCAACTGAATAAAAAAATGCATTACTATAATCTTGCACAAGTCTGTAGTATGATCGCTTTTAAAATACTGTGTTCCATTCTAATAATTGGACCTCACTTTAGATCTGGAAAAGATACAGAAAAAAAGAATTAAAATGATCACATTTTTAAATGTTTTTAAATCATTTTTCTTAAATGATAAGAATGTGGTACATGATGCAATACTGAAAAAGCAGGTAACAATTTTCCTGTTTCTCACAATGCTAGAATTGAAGATTATTTTATGACTTGAATGATTTAAGATTTGGGGCAGATAAATAGGAGAGACTGTTCCAAAGAGCACAGAGTTTAACTCTGGAATTTACTTCTGAAGGATGTGAGGATGATCACCTTAAACCATTGTATAAGGATAGAGGTGCCCATTAGACCAGATGCTGCTGGCAGCATTCCTCTGAAAACTAGTTGCTGAGAAATATCAGTGAAAAAATTAACAAATCACTATAATTTGTGGTTTCTTTAATCAGAACTCTATACTTTAGATTTAATATTGGTTACAACATTAGTGAAAAGATGGCTCCATTTTGAGAGCCACCTATGTAGTGCAGTGATTTTAAAATGGCTGACTAGCGCCTGGAAGATCAGGAACCAACCCCACTACCAGCCCTAGCTGATTTTGGTTCATCTCTTAGGGTTACTGTTATGGAAAAACATGTAAATTGAACTTGTGTGGGAAAGTTTTGATACGAACAAAAACATGAATAGGGTAGAAAGTTTTAAAATGTCATTATGCATGCCCTCACTTCCTAAGGTTCTTCACCATGTTGTATAAAAATGATTTGCTGCTGACCTACCTTCCCTTAAAAGCAGAAATCTTATATAGACTTAGGGGTTGTTCTTGGAGCTTTTACTTTAATTATCTTAAGATAGAGGCAAATATATTCATTCTCTGGGAATCTGAACAAACACAATTCCGCATCAGTGGAACAGAATTTGACCACTTAACACTGTCAAAAGTCAGCATTAATATTCCAAAGTTACTGCAACAGAAGCTATGATTGGGGGAAGGGGGAACAAAAAAAATTATAATCTTAGAGAAAGTTTTGAGATTTAACATGAAAATATGAGAGTTTGCTTTCAGAAATAGCAGCAACGAAGTTTTTTTTTTTAAATAATTATGTACTCATTCATATTAAGCACAAAATGGGGGACACTTTTCTTACATATTTCTGGCATAACACAGAATGTTTATAACTTGCCAGTTTAGTTTAGTGGTTAAGGAGCTTGGCTGGAAACCAGGAGACTGAGTTCTAGTCCCAGTTTATGCATGAAACCATCTGGGTGACTTTGGGCCAGTTAATCTACCTCATTCCAACCCATGTCACAGGGTTATTGATGTGGGGTAAACGGGAAGAGGAAGGAGCACTATATATGTTACAAATAAAATAAAAAGGGGTTATTAAAAAATCTTTAAAAATAGGAAAATCTTGTCAATCTCTTGACTGGTGAATAATAGCACAAGACACACACACACACACACAGGTGGTCAACCCATAATAGAATAGAATAGAATTCTTTATTGGCCAAGTGTGATTGGACACACAAGGAATTTGTCTTTGGTGCATATGCTCTCAGTGTACATAAAAGAAAAGATACATTTGTCAAGAATGGTTGTCATAGGGTTCAAGTAAGCAATCAGGAAACAATATGAAATAATCGTAAGGATACAAGCAACAAGTTACAGTCATACAGTCATAAGTGGGAGGAGATGGGTGATAGGAACGATGAGAAAAACTAATAGTAATAGTAATGCAGCCTAGTGAATAGTTTTACCGTGGTGAGGGAATTATTTGTTTAGCAGAGTGATGGCGTTCGGGAAAAAACTGTTCTTGTGTCTAGTTGCAGACTACAAATACAAATTCCTACAATGTGTTTGAATTGTGCATTGGGTAGATTTTACTTGCTCCTGAAAATGCAAGAAAAACTATCCATGGGTTGGGGGAACATCACGGGGAAGGGCTACCCCATTGTTGATGCCCAATATACCTCTCATGGGGGAATCTTTAACAAATCCTTTCTGGATATCTGAACTGGATGGGCAGATTTCATTTTGGCAAGCTGTTGCTGTTGATGCCTGTTGTATCCCAGAGTTGTATAGATACTGTAGATCTCTGATTAGCCTCACTTCATGTCTCAAATAGCCAGGAGGCCAGTTAATCCTGATTATATTATGTAAAGTCTATGATATAAATGAAAATTTTAATTCTCACAGTTTAAGATCAGCAGGCTATATTTTTAAGTGGACCCATTTCCAAATAAAGTTTCACAACCAGGAATTACCCCAGAATACAACATGGAGTATTTTGTGAGATACGGAATTTACAATCTATAAACTTTACCATATTCATGGTTACGTTTTTTATAATGGAAATATTCTTTAATTTTATGAACATTAAAGAAGTAGAATAACTAGATACCTCACTGAAGCATCATTTTTAAAATGAAGGACTAATGCAGTACCATCTGAAAACTTAGTGTAAAAAGAAACGAACCAATTTTGTATTCGGTTTTGTCATCTTCAAACAGATCCAGAATCCCATGAATTTGGAATTTCTTCCCTATTTTTCCCCCTAAGAATTTCAGAGTTAATGTGACAGTCATTGCAATATACAATTAAATACTTCACAATTCAGCCTGAAGCTGAATTCAGCCTGATGGAAGTCAGGTTCTTCAATTTAACCCAGCCATTGACATTTTTATGAGTAAAAATGCAGAGTGCACCACATATATTATCTCTAAGCAACTTGAAGGAACAATTGGATTAAAATACATGTGAAATTAATTACATTAAATTGTCTACAAGTAGCAAAATCATTTAGGCTAAAGGAAGCTCATATAGCCGTGGTGGCGAACCTATGGCACGCGTGCCACAGGTGGCACGCGGAGCCATAGCGGAGGGCACGCAAGCGTTGCCCACCGGCAAACCGGAAGTACGGAAAAACGCACTTCCGGTTTGTCGGTGAGCTGTTTTTTGCACTCCGGAGGGTTCAGGGAAGCTCCCTGAAGCCCCGGAATGCAAAAAACGACGAAACGGACAAACCGTAAGTGCATTTTTCGGAACTTCCGGTTTGCCCGTTTCGTTGTTTTTTACCGTCCCAGGCTCCAGTAAGGCCTTTGCGCGTGTGTGTGTGTGCGCATGCGCAGGGGGCAGCATGGGGGGGTGTTGTGCGCATGCGTGGGGGGGAGGGAATGGGTGTGGGTATGTGAGCACGCGCTAGCGCGCGCACCCCCCCTTTTTGGCACGCGAACCTAAAAAGGTTCGCCATCACTGTCATATAGGTTATATAGTCAGCAGGTGGTAGTATCTAGCTAACCATGTCTGAATAGAGAAGCCAACCAGGGTATTTCTGATTATTAGATAGTTGAACACGAGACTATCAGAGAATGCCAAGGCTTCTGGCTATGGAAACTGAAAAATATCTTGGAAGGTGATTGTGGCAAACTTTACACATTTACACATTTTACACATTTACACATGCTATTTCTGAGAAAACTGCATTGGTGTGTCCATGAAATCACCAGTAGTCAAGCTTGATTATAAGTCTTTATATCATGCAGAATGCTCTCAAATCAGAGTTAATTGCCAGCTAGCAATTCTTTTATTTAATCCTTATAGTTGGGGTAAGGCTCTATAATTTTGGGACACCTTGAGAAATTCATTTCCTGAATTCTCAGTTTTAGTTTTAGCTATGTTGGAGTCCTCAAGCTTCTTTCAGATGCCAATACAATGTAGTGAATCTCAGTTAAGAGCATTGCCATTGGATATGGAGTTCTGTGACAATAAGATGGGCGGATGAATAAATTTAATCAATCAATCAATCCCTGCAGCTGACCATACACATTCATTGTCCTGTTTTTCTGCAGACTAGCCACTTCCAAAAATATGACTGCAATTCCCAGAGTTTGCAGCCATTATGTTCTTTATAACTGGAAGATCCAGAGCGGGAGAAGGTCTAATTCACAATCTATGGGATCAGGCTAAGGATCTGCTTCAACATCTGGTCCAATTATATGATAAATCTACTCTTTTAACTTACATTGAGTTGTCTTTTATTTATTTATTTATTTTATTTTATTTTGGTGGATTTCTATGCCGCCCAATCCCTAGGGACTCAGGGCGGCTCACAGCATGTAAATCCAATACAAAATAAAAGTTCATTAAAATATATAACAATACACAGTGCAATGGTTAAAAATACAGAAAATACAAAAGTTAAAAGAGTATCTCATTCACCCCGCCTGCCGGAAGAGCCAGGTCTTAATTGCTTTCCGGAAGGCCAGTAGGGTGGGGATGGTCCTGATCTCTGGAGGAAGTTGGTTCCACAGGGAGGGAGCTCCCACAGAGAAGGCCCTCCCCCTAGGTCCCGCTAGCCGACATTGTTTGGTCGACGGGACCTGGAGGAGGCCGACTCTGTGGGCTCTAACCGGTCGTAGGGAGGTATGCGGCAGGATGCGGTCCCGAAGATAACCTGGCCCTGAGCCATGTAGGGCTTTAAAGGTAACGACCAACACCTTAAATTGGATCCGGAGACTAATGGGCAGCCAATGCAGCTGGCGGAGGATAGGTGTTACGTGGGTGCATCTAGGTACACCCACCACAGCTCGCACAGCTGCATTTTGCACCAATTGCAGTCGCCGGACACTCTTCAAGGGTAGCCCCATGTAGAGCGCATTGCAGTAATCCAGCCGTGAGGTGATGAGGGCATGAGTGACTGTAAGAAGTGCCTCCTTCTCCAAGTAGGGTCGCAATTGGTGCACAAGACGTACTTGTGCAAAGGTCCCCCTAGCCACAGCTGAAAGATGTTGTTCCAATTTTAGCTGTGGATCTAGGAGGACACCCAAATTGCGGACCCGTTCTGAGGGGGCTAATTTCTCCCCCCCAAGAACCAAGGAGGGACAGTTGGTCGAGTCCTTAGGAGGCAATATCCACAGCCACTCGGTCTTGTCAGGGTTAAGCTTTAGCCGGTTCTTCCCCATCCAAACCCTAACATCGGCCAGGCAGCGATGTTTAAAATTTAAGTTTTTAATTTATTTTAAATTCAGCATTTAAAATAAAGTGCACCGTTTTAAGTCACTTCTAGATTTCTTGGTATTCAGAACTATTTGCTTTTGATTTCTATTTACTTATATTAAGAACTATAAGGCATTTAGGACAAAGATCCCTTTTAATATCTGCATTATAATTAACTTTTATATGAGCTATTCTCGTTTATTTGTCCCAACAGGCTTAAAGATACTCTAGATCAGTCTTAAACTTGCAGAATGCAACTCTAACCAGCTGTTTCTTTTGCTCCTCCATTGTTTTGCTTTCCATGATCATGACGTGTTCTAAAATACCTTTTAATATCTTATTAGCCTAATGATGTAGCTTTAGTTTTTTATTTTCCCCCCTTATAATCTAAGATGACCATTTTGCAAAATAATTACCCATCCTCTTTCGAAAGACTTTCGCAGCAGCAGCCCCGAAGCATTTCACCACTTCTTCTCTCGCCACCAATTTAATAGACTTCCTGTTTATCGTATATGTATGCGGAGAGAGGAGGGGGCTCTTTTCTTCCATCTGCCACCTCCTTCCTGTTTTACCTTCTCTCCCTCTTCGCGCGTCGAGTTCCGACACAGCACTTGGTTAAGGGCTCCAGGAGCCCCCTTCCCCAAAGCAGCATCTCCGCCCTTCCACTTTACTCCCGTGGCTTTAGTGGGGCGCTGGCCCGGCCCTGTGTCGTTGCCCGGCTCTTAACTGTACAAGAGGCATCCTAGCTAGAGAGCTCCCGGCCCCGCCCCGCACTGTCCCGCCTCTGGAGTTAAGTGTCGTAATAGTTGCGGGGGGGGGCAAATTGCACCCGTTCGTTCAGGAAGGTGTTTGATATATCACGGCATGCGGATCATCCGCACCGATGCCAGCAGTGGTGGCACTCCCAGCTCTTCTGCTCCGCCGCCACTTTCCTACGGGCCGGACACCGGACTACTCGACAGAGGCTACGCGGGCTCTTGCTCTGCCATGCTGAAAGTGGCCCAAATGGTAAGGATCAGAGGGGACAGAGGGTCCCAGGGAAGCGTGGGGAGGACTTGATTGTTTCGCCAAGGTGTGGGAGCAATTGCGCTTTCTGTCTGTTCAAGCTCTGCTAGGATTTGTTTGGCTGTCGGGCGTTTCCCAGGAAAGGCAGCAAGATTTTGCATCGCCCAGCCAACAACAGTTGGCACTGCTGGCTGCGTTCCTCAGGGCGGGCAACGCGCTGCACGTGTTACCTACCCCAGTTCCCGCCAGGAATTGATTGGCGACAAAGGGGGAAACTGAGGCGAAGAGCGGTTCCAAGAGAGCGCCCCGGCTGGGCGATCTGGGAACGATCCCTTGCAGAAATCGCAGCACTGCGAGGCAGAATACCCCAGTTTATTAGTACACTTTCTATTATCACAGTCTTTTGAATAACTAACCTCAGTTATTGTTTGTAGCCTGCATAGATTTGTTATTTATTTATTTGACCAATTCAACTTGAGAATTACATTGAGCATTGAAGACTGTCTTTCAGGAGCTGAAAATATAATCTCTAGGCTTGAATTAGAAATGTAAACAATTTTGGACAGGTAAGTAACCACACAAATTGCAGAGTAGGGACTGTTTCAACAGGTGTTCAGCCATCTCTGCTTGATTATTCTTGTTTACTAATTCCCTTCATTTGGATCTGTCATAAAAAGGGCATTTTAATATTCCATTAACACCTCATTCACTTGCTTGAAGAAAGGGGGCCTGTTACATACTTTCATGCTGCAGCAGAGGCTGCTCCCACTTCTCTCTGGAAAAAGGCTGGACCTGCACACCCAGTGGTTTGCCAGCATTAACCACTGGCCTAGCATCTGCCTGGAACCCATTTCTCCACTGTACTCTGGAATGTTGGACTATGAATCCTGTCTTCTCTAGCCAGTATGGTGGTCTTTGGAATTAATAGAAATATGAAGAAATCAGAAAGGATTGTTCTAGATCTAGAGACACTGAAGAGTTCATACATCATGTTAAAATGTGGACTGTTTAATTATAGTTGATTGAATAAGCTTATGCAATATTTCAAGTAGAACCAAATAAATCGCACTATAATTTAAATCTGGGATAGACAGGCAACTCCAGGGCCACATGTGCCTCTTCACTGCAAGCCTGATAATCTCTTCTGTTCCCTACTGCTGAAAATTGATGGCACTTTCCTACTATTTTGTATACAGAACTCAGTTTAGAGTTTAATCTGTTTTCTAATTGATTAAACATGATTTAAGAAATTGTCACAATGTGAATTTTGATTGTCAGCTGTGCTCATACATTAAACTCTATGATATTCAGAGATTCCTAGCAAAGCAGTCACCTGATGAGTGATCTGCGCATGTACAACATTCCTTTGTATCATTCTTTTTCTTCTGCCTGTGTCCTTCGTTGAAGAAGGACGTGTTTAGATTGCAGAGATGTAGCTCTTAGGTTTTATATTCTTTTATACTGAAATAAATATTTTGTTACTTAGACTTATTCTTGGGCTTTATTTTTACAAGGATTAGATTCAAGGAAAAAAGATCTTATCACCTCTAACTGTAAATTCTTATTCCGTCAGAAATCCTATTCAAAGAAATACTGTAGTAGACAATGGATTAATCTTCCAACAAAATGAATGGATGGTAAGAGTGTAAGGGGAACAGATGTGAAAGTAAGGATGAGTTTTGATCAGACAAAAGATATGCAAACTACACTTTGCTTTTCAGGGAGTCACTGAAATATGTACAGGTAGTCCTTAACTTATGATCACAATTTCTGTTGTTAATCGAGATATTTGTTAAATGAATTTTGCCGATTTTCTTGTCACAGTTGTTAAGTAAATCACTGCAGTTGATAAGTTAGTAAGATGGTTGTTAAGTGAATCTGGCTTCCCCATTGACTTTGCTTGTGAGAAGGTCCCAAAAGAGGATCACATAACACCTGGGACCCAGCAACGGTCATAAATACGAACCACTTGCCAAGCATCTGAATTTTTATCACATGATCATGGATATGCTACAAAGGTCGTAACTGAAAAATGAAAAGTCATAAGTCACTTTTTTCAGTGCCATTGTAACTTTGAACAGTCATTAAATGAACTGTTGTAAGTCGAGGACTACCTGTATCAATGTCAGGAAAATGGCAACATTTGTCGGTTTAGAGAATGCATATGATACAGTGGATTTAGAGAATGCATTCTGCATTGCAGAATGTTCTCTGCAAATATGAAGTTGAATGTTGATTGCTAAATGTAATAAGCATAATATATGGAGGAACTATGTGTGTTACTATATGGAGGAACTGTGTGAAAAAAGTGGAAATTGATTATTGAGCAGGAAGTAAGGAGAATGTGTGATATCCTACTGATTAATTAATATATAAGAAACACTTGACTTGATGTGTTGGATCTTGCTGTCTTGCAAAGATTCATGTACAGTATATAAGTAAAGTTTTATTATATCATAAAATAAAGTTAAAGATTAAAAAGGTGGGTGCAGGATGGACAAAAACTGAAGAAAAAAAGTGTTGACTTCTGACTATTTTCAACACAGTAAAATACTACTACAATTACGAACTCAACTTTTTACGTTACTTATAATTATTACAAGTCAGTTCTGTAACTATACAATTATGAAATTTTCAAACTAAATTCTAATTTCATTTTTTTAATTTCAAGACTGAAAACCAGAAACCAAATCCCATTATAAACAAGACCAAATAAAATACTTTTCTTTGAAACAGTTTGCCATCTTAAGCAAATCCAAACCAAAGGAAGCTTTTTTATTTTTGTCACAAACTTTAGTTCATTTTGAGCCTTAGCTTTTCTGATCTCATTTTTACAGGCTTGGCCTATTTCCTGATATTTTGCCTTAGTTATGTGCTCCTCTTTCCACTTTTTATACTTGTCCTTTTTTGTCTTTCAGTTTATCGGAGAGTTCTTTGTGCAGCTATGCTGGTTCTCTTGAAATCTCTTATTTTTCTTCACTGTGCTAGACTGGTATTGTGGTAGACTCTGCTTTTATAATCCCACTTTCAAAGTTTCCCAAGCTTCTTGGGTTGTTTTCCCCTTGAGGATTCTCATCCCTGGAATCTTTCCCCAAGCTCTCTATAGGTTTATTGAAATCAGCTCTTCTGAAGTCCAAGACTCTAGTCTGATTTTGTTCTATTGCTTGAGCTTGCCTAAAGTTGAATGTCAATATTGCATGGTGACTCCACTCCCCAAGGTTCCTGTAACTTCATCGCCTTCTATAATTTCATCTCTGTTAGTGAGAATTAAGTCTAGTGTGGCTCACCCTTTACTTTCTTTCTCCACCTTTTGGGATACAAAGATGTCTGCTACGCTTGTCAGAAATCTGTTTTATCTTGCTTACGGGATTTGAAAATTACAGGATTTGAAAGTTTCTGCATTAACAAATCATTACCATCCCAAAAGATAAGACTTTGTCAGTAAAATAAAATTACTGGTAATTTTCTCTGATTGTTATCAAGTTCAACTTGTTAAAACAAGAAGCTTAAATATGTTTCCTGTTGCAAAGAAAACTAGAAAGTGACTAATTTTACAGTCAACCACTTCCTCTAAATTAAAAAAAAATTAAAAAGCATTGCAAAATCTAAAAAAAACACCATCTTTGGCATCTTCAAGAATTCAGTCTGTTATTATGGTCACAGACCAGGCATTTGAAGATCTAGAAATTGTATCCTGCTGAAAATTGTAGTTATTGCGTTATTACTTTCTACTGAAAATCCATATTGCTATGTGTCCTGAGCTAAGTTCAGTCTCTTCAAGATTGAAGGAATGAATGAATTTCTCCAGGTTCCCACCTCTTTCAATTGTTTTTGATTCCTGTAATAAAATATGCACAGCAAGTGGCAGCATCTAACCAATTTTACCTGTCTTGAAAAAGTTAAGCAGGATTAGCGATAATGGCGTTTGAATGAGAGCATCTGAAAATCTCAATGTTGTGAATTAGATGAAGAAATTTAAATAACAATCTTGGAAGAGGACAATGTCACAATACATGAAAATATGTCTAGTCCAGTGATGGCGAACCTTTTTTGGCTCGGGTGCCAAAAGAGGGTGTGCGCGCGCGATAGTGTGCACGTGCGTGCCCACACCCATAATGCAATGCCCTCCTCCCGCGCATGCACACACTCCCCGCACTGCCCCTCACACATGCGCACAGGCCTCACTGAAGCCTCCAGACTTCTGGTAGGCCCGTTGGGCCGTTTTTTGCCGTCCCCAGGGTTCAGGAGGCTTTCCTGAAGCCTGGGGAGAGCGAAAACGGCCGAAAAGAAGGCCGAAAATCAGCTGACTAGCGCACACATGCGCGCTGGAGCTGACATAGGGCAACGCCTCGCGTGCCCTCCGACATGGCTCCGCGTGCCACCTGTGGCACCCGTGCCATAGGTTCGCCATCACTGGTCTAGTCACTTTGAGCTCAGCCATTCTTCAGTAGGCTCTTTAATATCATAGAATACCCCACTTTTTCAAAATGTCTTTGTTCAAACAGGAAAATGAAACATTTTGCATCGCTATCGTTAACTGAGAATTAGTGGAGTGGGTGTGGTATTCTAGGAGAATACAAATTTCACTCTTCACTAAGTTGAATTTTGTTAAATTTACAGGATCAATGAATCTTAAGATCTCATAAAGCTCTTAGCAGTAAAGTTAGGATTTCCATGGATTTTATTATATAGGTAGTCCTTGATTTATGACCACAATTGAGCCCAACATTTCTATTGCTAAGGGAGACAATTGTTAAGTAAGTTTTGCCCTGTTTTATGAACTCATAAAATGAGGGAAACTACTTAACAACTTCTTGCTTAGCAATGGAAATTTTGGGCTCATTTGTGGTTGTAACTCAAGGACTACGTGGTAATCAATTTAAAAATACATGAATTTTCCATGTTTCATGTTATTCCCAACCAGACTTTCTAAACACTTAAGTGGTGTTTGGAACCAAAACTGCAAGAGTACCCAGGCCAGAAATATTGGAAATCCTCAAACCTCTAGGGTGGGTACTAGATTCGGGAAAGCTGGATGCATGAATATATTTTCATATTTAAAACAATGCAGTTATGTCTTGGGTTAAACCAGTAATTTCTAAACCAGTTTATTTTATCTTATGTATTGTGCGATCCATTAAAATATGCAGTTATTTCAGATTTCAGTGCTTGGGCTAATGATAATGGATTGAACAATCACTCTTTTTCTGTTTTAAGAGGAGGCGCAAATTGCTGCTGCTGCTTTGTTCCAGTTGCCCCAATCTCTGTGCCTTGAGTGATCTAACATATTTCACAGTTTACTCCATTTATTTATTTATTTATTTATTTATTAAATTTATTTATTTATTAAATTTCTTCAAACTCAAAGACAGAAGTGAGGTTCAGAGGATAGAAAGGTGCTCATATAATGCTAGTCCGCAACTCTTTAAGGAAAAAAATTCCAGGGATTTGTGGCAACCTTCTGGAGCAGTAGCAGCAGCAGCAGCTGGGCATGTCTGGAATAAGACTCATTTGATTTTTAAAAATTGCACATCAGTGCTACATGCAGATTCCCCCGTTAACTCAGAAGCACTTTTTGTCCTCAGGTCCAAAGCACTGCACTGTAAAATTTATTTATAGCACTAAATAAATAAATCTGCTACTGGCCGACTTAGAAGTATACCTCACTGACTTTAATGAGATTTTCTCCCAGGTAAAGAATGGTAAAATGTATTAATTTTTATTGATGTTTTAAAATAGAGCCTGTCTTTTTTTTAATGCAAATATTCTGGGTGACTTACAAAATACATACATACGCACACTCTACATACAGGTAGTCCTCAACTTACCACAATAGACTTCCATTCCTAAGTGAAACAGTTGTTAAGTGAATCTTAACATTTTACAACTTTTCTTGCCACAGTTGTTCAATGAATCACTGCTAACACGGTTGTTAAGTGAATCTTGCTTCCCCATTGACTTTGCTTTTCAGAAGGTTGCAAAAACTGATCACCTGACCCCAGGACACTGCAACAGTCATAAATATGAACCAGTTGCCAAACATCTGGGGATGCTGCAACAGTTGTAAGTGTTGAAACGGTCATAAGTCACTTTTTTCAGTGCCATTGTAACTTTGAGTAGTCACTAAATTAACTGTTGTAAGTCAAGGATTATCTGTATCATCTCTACTCTTAAGAAGTTTATAAATGCCAACTTGAGTTTTTATCATCTTCAACAAACTCACTCATCTTTACTATGTTGTGCTTTTTTATTTTTTATTACTTATTCACAAAAATAAATATTCTCATTATTGCTTTCTAGGAAACTCAAAACATTGCTTACTACATTGAGGTCTTACTTAGTTCCTATGACTAATTATATATGTCTTCTAACTTATTATTCCCACTACAGTCCTTGACTTACAACTGGTTGCTTAGTGACTGTTTGAAGTTACCAGAGACCCTGGAAAACGGAGTTATAACCTGGATTTGAAGTTTTGTCAATTACCCACCTTCCCCTCCCCACAATCACATGACTATATTTTGGACACTCAGCATCTAGCCATTCACAATGTCCCATGGTGACACAACTGCAATTTATGATGTTGTTCCTAGAGATCTGAATTTTATTTTCTGTTTATGGAGAAAAATGCCCCATCGCAAATAATGTGTATGCTTAATGATCCTCACAGAAAATGTCATAAAATCAAGCACAGTCATGTGATGACCTACTTTATGACTATCATGATTTATAACTGAAAATGCAGGCTCAATTATGGTCATAAATCAAGGACTACCTATATTCCAACTATCATATAAGAACAACTTATAGGTACTGTAAATTACTTTTTAGAGCTCACTCTTTTAGTCCAGAATGAGAACTGGATAGTGAATTCTCTAAGCTTTTAAAAATCCATTCTAATTTGGAAGTATATGAATGCTTTCTCTTCTCCAGTTCTGAATATTTTGTCTTTTAGCTGGAATTTTTTTTCTTTTCAAAATTGTTAACTCTGAACATTTTATTATTCTTGAAATGTAGTCTTTCATGCATTCTTCACACAAACATTTGGTTTTGTTCTGCTGTTTGTCTTACAGTTATTGTTGCTGATTGGATTCATTTGTGTAAGATCTTCACAGTGGACAGATCACAATGCATACAGCTACTTTGAAATTATCTGCATATATGACTTAATTATGATCTTCATCTTTTACATTATCTACATCTTTAGAGCCTATCGAAAGTTAACTTGCATCAGCTGGCCACTTGCGGTAAGTTCCTATCCATAATTAAAATCATCTTTGTCAACTTCCAGAAAGATTACTACTTATATTAAATTGTTTTGTTACACTTGTAACTGCACAACAGCAATTCCTATGTAGCATTTTTACTCCACTTACTTATTTAGAATTGCAGCTTCTGATGATACATAGTTTCCTGGATCTAAAGAAAATATTAACATAGAAACAGGAACCACTGAATTTCTTCTTTTCCTTATAAAGTTAAAATGGCCAATTGTTTATTAATCTGTTTGGGAGGATCTGATTGAAGACTTCTACACTTTGCTACTCAGAATTTCATAATGCTCTGATTTAGTTATTATCCTTGCAGATTGTTGAACATAATTGCCCTGTATTTCCTGATTTTAGTTTAATTTTTTCCACTGCTACCTCTATACAGCATCCATTAGGTAAACAAGCCCACCTACCAGTGACAAGAAACATACTCACCAAATAAAGGGGCATTGTATCTTACTGTACAGCATATAGAATATCCCAGACATCTCTAGATTGAAAAACCTGAAGGCATCTGCCCATGACTATTAAAGAATGAGGTTAAGTTCTTAGCCATCCACCCTCATGGAAAGCAAGATTCTTCCAGAGTGTTTTATCCAAGATCTACTGAAAGAGGGTAGGAGAGAAATCTCAACACTTGGATTGTTTCACTCACCCCCTCCAACCATTCCATTTATTTTCAAGGTTCCTAAGGCATAAACTTAAATAGCTGAAAGTTTCTTACTCATGGCTCCTTTGTGAATTGATGAGGAGGCTGGTCTCTTAACTGATATGGGAGGAATGTCTTACTTGATTGAAAGTGAATGTCTATCTCCTTATAAAAATACCATTATACTCCATCACTGGTCAATAGGCAAAGCTAAGCCAGGTAAACCAAGTATAAGGTAACTTCATATTTTCAGAAAGGTCTACCATGCTGAATACATAATTTTTAATTTATATACTACTAAAACTCTCATATCTGTAACCTTTAGGTGAAACATTCTGAACCAAACTACCTCAAATGAGATAACTACAGAATGCCTCCAAAATCTGGGATCCATGACTCCTGTGGAATTGAAATTTGGCAAATGTTGTAGAACATTTTACAACATAACAGTATCATAAAACATTTCTTCTGTTAGCTCCTGATGTTTGCTATACAGTTCAACATGGGCTATTTCCAAGATGGTTAGAGAGTGTCAATGAAATAATGAACGTGAGTTTGGGCAAACTCTGGGAGACAGTGAATGACAGGGAATCCTGGCATCATCTTCAGAAAAAGAGGGGGTCAACCTATTTTCTAAAGCACCAAAATATAAGACAACAAACAATGGATGGAAACAAATCAAGAAGAGAAGCAACCTGGAATTAAGGAGAAATCTCCTGACAGTGAGAACAATTAACCAATACATTTCCAAATATTTCCTTGAATCTTAAAAAAGAAAGTTTTCAAGTACATTAGAATCCATGTCATTTTTGAAGGCATTGAGGAATCGGGTAAGGAAATATCTCTGCAAAGATGAACGAAGGGATCATGGGTTGTCTGGTGATCTAGAGTAGTCATTGGCAGAGGATCAATGGTAACTGCCCAAAGAGAGAAAAGTGATACGTGCTTCCATAACTATTTTTAAACAAGGCAGTGGAGTAACAACCATATCCATTTTATTAGAATTTTATTTTTCCCTTCTGTCTTTCATTCAGGAAAGGGTAGATAGAGGGAAATGAATAAATACTGAACAATAAAATGAGAATACATCAATATGATAATAAAGAGATGGGTGGGTGGAGAGCAAGAGGGAATTTGCCATCAGTCCAGCAGCTACCTCCAGCACAGAACTCCCCCATTTGGTTCCTAGGACGATTAGCAGAGCCAGATCTTCAGGCTCCTGCAGAAGAATAGAGGATGGGGCAGATATTACCCAAGAGATGTGGATGTACCAAAGGGTGGGCATTGCAGCAGAGATGGTGCAGTGTCTGCCCTTCTGGATTCTGATAGTCAAAGTTATTTGATCAACAATATCCAAAATAGACTTTCTCTGCCAGCAATAGGACAGGCTTGTCTTAGTGGGATGAGACAGTTCATCAGGTAGCCTGGATCTATGCCATTCTTTAAAAATCATAATATCTTGAATAGTACTCAGAAGCAGACCCATTAGCCAATGAAGTTTGTGGAGCAGAGATGTAATATGGATCATCCGAGGGTCCCTAAAGATTGCTCTCACTGCCCCACTTTGCACCAACTAAAGCTTCCAAATAGATTTATAGGGTAGCCTCATGTAGAATGCATTGCAGTAGTCAGGATGAGAGAGGACTAGGATTTGAATAACTGAGCACAGGGATTCATGATCCAGGAAAGTTTGCAGCTGGTGCACAAACTGGGGCTGTACAAAAGGTCTCTCGGTCAGGCCTGCTACCTGTTCTTTGAGCAGGAAATGTAAATCCTGGAGGACCCCTAAGTTGCAAACTGGGTCTGAATAGATAATGGAACCCCGTCCATAACTAAGGATGACAAAAACATGGATCCTGAGGCTCCATACACTCTGAAGGCATTCAGTCTTGCCAAGGTTCAATCAAAGTCTGTTATCCCTATCCAGGTCACTTCAGGCACCATGAGAGGGCAGAAACATCATAATTTGAGTCACCAGGTGTAGAGATGGAGAGCTGGGTATCATCAGCATATAAATGCCATGGTGACAGATGGTCTCATCCCATAGCTTCATTTGTAGATGTTAAACAGGAGAGGAGAGAGTACTGAGCCCTTCGGGACACAGCAAGTGAGCAGTTGGGGGCTGGATCTCTCAATCCTATCTACATCAATTGGGACCAACCTTGGAGAAAGGAGCTGAACTGGCACAAAAGTGTGCCACTCAGCCCCAGCTCATGTAGCTGTCCCAAAAGAATATCATGGTCGATGATATCAAAGGCCACTAAGAGGTCAAGTAAAGCGAGAATGGTTGCACTGCTTCCATCCCACCCCACCAGAGATTGTCCATGATTGTCCATGACCAAAACTGTCTCTGTGCCAGAACCAAGCCTGACTGAAAGGAGTCCAGGAAATTTGTTTCAGCCAGGACCCCCAGAGCTGTCAAGCAACCATCTTTTCCACCACCGTCCCCAAAAAGAGAATATGGGAAACTGAATAAAAATTGTCCAAGCAGATGGGTTCAATTGAAGGTTTTTTAAGGAAAGGACAAACCAGGGCATCTTTGAAATGTCCTGGGAATGTTTCCTCTTGCAGTGAGGAATTTTTACTGCATGAACCCATCTGCTGGTCACCATCCTGCATGCTTTTACCAGCCAAGAGGATAAGAGTCTAATTGACAGGTGGTTGCACTGAGAGCACAGAGGATCACATGGAGAATGGTTGCAGTAATTGGGTATGTCTAGTTTAATGAAAAGAAACATTAAGGGTGACATAACAGCAGTGTTCCAACACTAAGGGGCTGCCACAAAGGTGATGGGTCAATTTATTTTCCAAAGCACCAGAAGGCAAGACAAGAAACAATGGACAGAAACTAATCAAGGAGGGAACCAACCTAGAACTAGGGAGAAATTTCCTGACAGTGAGAACAATTAATCAGTGGAATTACTTGCCTTCAGAAGTTGTGGGTGCTCCAAAATGGAGGTTTTTAAGAAGGTATTGGACAACCATTTATCTGAAATGGTATAGGGCAGGGGTATCAAACTCCATAGGCCTTCAATAAAATCGAGTTTGACACCCCTGGTATAGGGTCTCCTGCTTGAGCAGGGGGTTGATCTCCAAGATCCCGTCCAACTTTTTTATTCTGTTACATGAACTCATTAGCTATACCTGGGGCTTCAGTTACACTGAAATGTTCCTTTGATAAGCTTCTGATGTAAAGTACAGAATCTTTGTAGCTTTTCTTCTAAACTACATTGTCTTTGTTTGATTTTAGGAGTTTCTTCATTACCTAATAGGTACTATTCTGCTTCTTATTGCATCCATTGTGGCAGTTGCAAAAAGCTCCAATTCAGCAGGCCTGGTAGCTGGAGCGGTGAGGCTGTTTGGCATTTTTTGTTATATATAATCAACTTGATTTATCAGATCTTAAAATATATGTCAAGTTTTTTCCCCATAATAAGCACACTAAAAGAAAGGAGAGTCCATATGTACATATTCATTGAGAACTAGGTATGTTAGATCTTTAAAAATACTGGCAAAGATATTTAACATTGCTTTTTCCCACTATTGCTCTAATCCTCCATTATCAAAATCTACACTGTGCACACAATTATTAGGCAAGTTGTATTTTGGAGGATTAATTTTATTATTGAATAACTACAGTGCTCTTGGTCAATCCAAAATGTTAATAAACCTCAAACCTGAATATTTAAGAAAGTAAAAGTGAAGTTTTGGCTTTCTTAGGAGAATATTTATGTATACACAATTATTGGGCAACTATTAGTGTAAAGAATTATTATGCAACTAAATGAAAAATGAAAATTTGCCCATCACACTAGTTTATTTGCATCTGTTAAAGTGAGAATAATAAACAACTCAAAATGTACAAATAAACATTTCTGACACTTAAAAAAAATCAGTGACCAATATAGTCACCCTCTCTGATAAACTGAAAGACAAAAAGGACAACTACAAAAAATGGAAAGAAGGACACATAACTAAGGCAAATAGCCAGAATCTGCAATGATAAAGTCAGGAAAGCAAAGGCTCAGAATGACAAAGACACAAAAGTCAAAGATAATTTTTAAAAAGTTTATTTCAACATATAAACAACAAGAAAAAAAATCAAGGAATCAGTCCATTAAAGAGAGAAGATGGCATGGAAGTAACAGGCAGCAGAGAGAAAGCAGAGCTGCTTAACTCATTCTTTGTATCGGTCTTCATGCAAAAAGAAACTATAGACCAACCTACCAAAAACATAACTGTAAAAGACAGATTAGAAATAAAAGTTAAATTAAGCAAAATAATGGTAAGAGAACACCTGTCTGATCTTGATGAACATAAATCACCGAGACCTGATAAATATAAATCACCGGGAACTCTTACATCCCAGAGTTCTAAAGGTGACAGATGTCATCTTAGAATCACTGTAATGTATCTTTCAAAAATCTTGGAGCACTGGGAAACCACCAAAGGACTGGAAAATAGCTGATGTGGTTCCCATCTTCAAAAAAGGAAGAGAAAAAACAGATCCAGGAAACTATAGACCAATCAGCCTGACATCAATATCCGGGAAGTTACTGGAAAAGATAATCAAAAAACAGATCTGTGAACATCTAGAAACGAGTAAAGTAATACCGTATTTTTCGAAGTATAAAACGCACCAGAGTATAAGATGCACCTTAGTTTTGGTGGAGGAAAATGGGGGGGCGGAATTCTGCCTACCAGGTATTCATCTGGCTAGTCCTTAGCCTGGTCAGCTTCAGCACATTAGTTCTCTCGCTGGTTTTGAGGTTGGGGCTGGTGGGGAGTCAGCTTCAGCACATTGGTTCGCTCGCTGGTTTTGAGGTTGGGGCTGTGCTTCTAAAGCACAGCTGATCGTTGGAGGGAGCAGCAATTAGAAAAGCAGGCAAAGCATGGAAGATCGCCTAGCTCGTGTTGGGGCTGAAAAGCAGCTTCAGAAGCACCGCTGATTGTCAGAGGGAGCTCCAATGACTAAAGCAGGCAAAGCACGGAAGGGGTAAGAGAAGGCACCAGCTGTTCCAGGTAGCCATTTTTGGCACGACGCGTCAAGCGTTTGGAGGCTGAAAACGCAACGCGCGGAACCCAAAAACACAAGCCATTGTCAGTGGCAATCTCTGCAGCCAGGAAGAGGACGCACAGAGGCCGAAGGGTAGGGGCTGGCAGGTGGACGGGGCTACATTTGGAGTATAAGACGCACCCAAATGTTCAGCCTCTTTTAGGAGGGGAAAGGTGTGTCTTATACTCCAAAAAATACGGTAACTAGAAATTAGCATGGGTTTGTTAAAAACAGATCATGCCAAACCAATCTTATTTCATTCTTTGACATAGTGACTAAATTAGTTAATCAGCGAAATGCTGTGGACATAGTATACTTAGTCTTCAGCAAGGCATTCAGCAAGGTAGACCACAAGCTACTTCTTGGTAAGCTAGAAAAAAGTGGGATAGATAGCATCACCATCAGATGGATTTGTAACTGGCTGACAAACCGTACTCAACGAGTAGTCCTTAATGGTACTACATCTACATGGAGTGAAGTAAGCAGTGGGGTACCACAAGTTTCCGTCTTAGGCCCAGTATTTATTTTATTTATTTTGTGAGATTTATATACCGCCTATATATATACCGGTATATATATAGCTATATATATACCACCTATATTATATACCGCCTTATATACCAGTACTCTTCAATATCTTCATAAACGACTTAGATGAGGGAATAGAAGGGGAACTTATCAAATTTGCAGATGATACTAAGCTGGCAGGAATAGCCAACACCCCTAGATGATATGCTCAAGATCCAGATGGATCTTGACAGACTTGAACACTGGGCTCTTACTAACAAAATGAAATTCAATGTAGAGAAAAGTAAAGTCTTACATTTAGGCAAGAAAAACAAAAAATACACATATAGATTGGGAGGAACCAGGCTTAATAGCAGTAACTGTGAGAAGGATCTTGGAGCCTTAGTGGACAACCAATTAAATATGAGCCAATAGTGCGCTGCAGCAGCCAAGAAAGCCAATGCAATCCTAAATTGCATTAACAGAGGAATTTAATCAAGATCAAGTGAGGTACTAATACCACTCTATAAAGCCTTAGTAATACACCTAGAATACTGCATCCAGTTTTGGTCACTATAAAAAAGATGTTGAGACTAGAAAGAGTGCAGAGAAGAACAACAAAGATGACTAGGGGAACTGGAGGCTAAAACATCTGAAGAACGGTTGCAGGAACTGGACATGTCTAGTCTATTGAAGAGAAAGGTAGACATGAAGCAGTGTTCCAATAGTTATGGGGCTGTCACAGAGAGGAAGATGTCAACCTATTTTCCAAAGCACCTGAAAGCCAGACAAAGAATAATGGATGGAAACTGATCAAGGAGAGATTCACACGAGAAATAAGGAGATTTTCTGACAGTGAGAATAATCAACCAATGGAACACCTTGTCTTCTGAAGTTGTGGGAACTTCATCACTAGAAGCTTTCAAGAAGAGACTGGACTGCCATCTGTCAGAAATGATGTAGGTCTCCTGTTTGTGCGGGGTGTTCGACTAGATGACCTACCACATCGGTTCCAACTCTGTTATTCTGTTATTCTTTCTTTTCAATAACAGTCATAAGCCTTCCATTCATGAAATCTGTCAGTTTCTTGATCTGTTGATGATCAACTTTTTGTGCAACAGCAACCACAGCCTCCCAGACACTATTCAGAGAGGTGTACGGTTTTCCTTCACCGTAAATCTCCCATTTAAGGAGGGCTCACAAGTTCTCAAACAGGATTTAGTTCAGGTGAAGAAGGGGGCCATGTCATTATTCTTTCATCTTTAAGGCCTTTACTGGCTGGCCACACAATGATGCATGCAGTAGAGCATTGTCCTGCATAAAGGTCATGGTCCTCTTGAAAGATGCAGACATTTTCCTACTTGAAGAAAGTGTCTTCTAAAAACTGGCAGTAGGTTTGGGAGTTAATTTTGAATCCATCTTCAACCTAAAAAGGTCCAACTAGCTCATATTTAATAATATCAGTGCCCCACCTCCACCTTGCTGGCGTCTGAGTCAAAACGGAGCTTTGTGCCTGTTACTGATCCAGCCTCGGGCTCATCCATCTGGTCCATCAAGAGTCACTCATCTCATCAGTCCATAATAGCAGTAGAACCTAGACTTACATACTGCTTTACAGTGCTTTACAGCCTTTCTAAGCAGTTTCCAGAGCCAGCATATTGCCCCCAACAATCTGGGTCCTCATTTTACCAACCTCAGAAGGATGGAAGGCTGAGTCAGCCTTGAGGCTGGTGAGATTCGAACTGCCAAATTGCAGTCAGCTGGCAGTCAGCAGAAGTAGTCTGCAGTACTGCATTCTAACCAATCTGTCTTCAGATATTTCTTGGCCCAGTCTTGCCATTTTAACTTATGTGTCTTGTTCAGTGGTGGTCGGGTTTCAGCCTTCCTTACCTTGTTCATGTCTCTGAGCACTGAACACCTTGTACTTCTGAGCACTCCAGGTAGATTGCAGTTCTGGAATATGACAGCACTGAAGGATAATGGGTTCCTGGTAGCTTCACATTTGATTCGTCTCAAATCTTTGGCAGTTAATATACATCTTTTTTTCTCAACACGTTTATTGCAACCTCATTGACTATTTGCAAAAAAATGTTTGATGGATCTGTGATCATGGTCCAATATGTTAGCAATTTCAAGAGTGCTGTATCCCTCTGAAAGAGTTTTTACAATTTTTGATTTTTCAGAGTCAGTTAAATCTCTTTTTGGGCCCATTGCGCCTGAGGAAAAGAAGTTGCCTAATAATTATATACACACCTTGATATAGGGTGTTGATCTCCTTAGGCCACACCTTCCCTCATTACACAAATACACATCACCTGATATGCTTATATCCACTAAGCATTCAAGTTTATACAGCTTAGAAGTGGAAAATATGCATTAAAATGATGATATGATCAAAATACTCACTTGTCTAATAATTGTGCAGTCGGTGTATCTCTTTATTATGTTACTCTTACAGAAATTATAATAACTAAGCAAATAATTTTTACAGAATTTATAATAACTAAGCAAGCAATTCTAGTTATGTGCTATAGGTTGAGGAAAGCTTTATTAAGTTCAGTGGAATCTGCACAATAATTCCAAATAGATTGTTTTTTTTTACATTGCATTACATTACATTTTACATTACATTATACATTGGGCTGTAATTTTTAAATTAAATTTAAATTAAATTAAATAATGCCATTCTTTAAAACTCCATTCTGTTACCAGATTCTGCAATAATGTACAGGGTTTCTGAGGTCATGAAGATTTCAAAATTTCTGAGTAACAGCTATTTGTGGCTTGGTCTTTTACCTAGTATTGCAGAGTGCATTCAGTACTGCAGAGTACTCTACATGCAATATTAATAAAATAGCTAAATTTCAACTCTAAACTTAATGTTTAATGAATCAGCTTGCTGAATGCATGCTAAATAATCATTGGTACTGGCACATTTTAAAAACAAGATTTACAACTTTTTGCTCTAGTTGCTGAGCAGCGTTACAGGGCTCTCATAGCCTCAATTTCTCAATCTCATCACAGATAATAGAAACAGATTAATAGAAAGAAATTTCTCTCTTCTCCCATCCCTTTCCATCGCTGTGTTTTCATTACAATTACCGTATTTTTCGGAGTATAAGACGCACGTTTTTACCCCCCAAAAGAGGGTGAAAACTTGGGTGCGTCTTATACACCGAATGTAGCCCCAGCCACCCAGCCACCCCGACCCTTTGGCCTCTGTCTTCCAGCAATTTACCTGTTTGCAGCAAAGAGGGAAGAGCCTGTAAAGCCAAGCAAGTCACTAGCAGCTTCCCGACATACTGCTGATTAGGTTTGCCACTGGGAAAATGAAAGTGAAACTAACTGCAAAGAGGCAAATAGCTGGGAGAGACACATAGATTTTTATTTTTTGCTGAACTGGAAGGGGGTAAGTGAATAACTAAATGTCTGAATGTTCAAATTATTAGACTTATTTTTTAAAGACTGCTTTATTATTGTTCTAGAGCCTGGGGCAATTTTAAGACTTGTGGACTTCAACTCCCAGAATTCCACAGCCAGCTTTGTTAGCTTTGCTGGCTGTGGAATTCTGGGAGTTGAAGTCCAAAAGTCTTAAAGTTGCCTAAGTTGAAGATCCCTGTAAATCTAGACAACTTAACAAAATAAAGAAGCTTTTTAAAATAAATGCTTGCTCTGAAGAGGCCCAGTGCTATTGTATCTTCTTTTAAATAATAGAGAATAATGTATACTTCCAAAAATTTTAATTAATTTTAACAGCTCTGTACAAGTATAGTCTGAAATGTAACAGTGTCCTGTTTAGTATTAGAGTTTAGTTACCTTGGAGTAGATCTATTTAAATAATTGGGAGCAGTTAGTGTGACTACATTTAAGAAAACTTTCTGGCATAATGTACATTTCTCCAATTCTTTGCTATTTCTATGGGTCAAGAACACATGCACAGAAATACACAGCAAACAGTGTATATCATCTGTGCTGTTTGCTGTTTGGCAAATTGCTTGGAGGCAGAGGCCTTTTTTCCTTGTTTTCCTCCCCCAAAACTAAGGTGCATCTTATACTTCGATGCGTCTTATACTCCGAAAAATACGGTATACTGAAAATGCATTCTGCCATCGTTTACATGGAAGAAAAAAGAAAATCTGTCTTGGAAAGGTGATAGTGGACAAAGCTCACTCTTTCCAATTACTACTGTACTTAAAATGATTTGTTGCAAATTGCAAACAATAATTTGCAAGCAGATTTCTGCTGGTTGGAATAATAGAGAGTGGGAGGACAAAAATGTTTGCATTTGACAGTACTTGCAGTAAATGTCTATTTGGGTATTTATTACTAACCTCTGATCACAATTGATACATTCTTTGAAATGTTAAAGGCTGTTTAATACTATTTAGAATCTATAGAAACTTAATGTAAGATATTTTTGTGTACGCCTCCTTTGCTGATGCTTTTTTTTTAAATAGGTCTTCGGATTCTTAGCTACATTTATGTGCTCCCTAAGTATATGGCTCTCTTACAAAGTCTCTTGTAACACTCAGTCAGCAGGTAAAATCCCAATCAATTAGTTTGACCAACCAGCTCTGTCTTGCCCATTTTCCTTGCATTATTTAGTCCACAGACAGATCCATTACGTTATTTTTTCAGACTCTATAATTTATTTATGTTTATTATTTAATCTGGGGAATGATGGGGAATTGATAGTGATCTGTTCCACTTATTTATTTGTTATATATATAGAGAGAGCAAATAAAAGTGACCTGTTCTTCACTCAGGCAGCTAAGGGTAGAATGCACAGTATTTTCACTTTCAGTGTTTTCCCTAAAACAATCTAATGGGAAATATTGAGCAAAAAGACAATGACATCCCCCTTCCTCACTTCCTACAGTTGTAGGAATAATCTTGGGTCCAACTGTGTGATGAAGTCATATTCAGATTTGGATTTTTTATTATATATTTAAAGCCATCCAATCACTTCCATGATGACTATGTGTGATATGAATCTGGGCTTCTTAAATTCTGTCTTGGGTCCTAACCATTTTTCCAGCTTTGCTCTTGAAATAATATTCAATGAAGAAAGAAATACTTCAGGGAATTTTACACATATTTTCATTGCTGATTTGGCCTGTATAGAGAATAGCCAGAGATGAGGGTTTTCTTCCTCGGTTGTACTATAGTCCGGCAGTGACATTGCAAACTGCTCTGGTCCTAAGAAATTTGTTCTTATTTCCTTCTGCTCTATGCAGAATTCTGCAGCTTACTTGTATATACAGAATTTATGAAACAAGACCGAAATAGGCACTCTATGTTCGATGGCTGTAGAATTCAAGAAGTAGCCATATTGCCAAGCAATTTATACTTCATTTGTTGGTTGTTCAACACATTTGCAGTTTCTTCACTGATCTCCTTTAGCTTAAGACTTTCTTGACAGACCAAGATAAACTCCTATCCCAAATTTCACATATAAGTAGTTGATTTTTATTATTTGCAATATTTCAGTAAGTGATTGTTTTATTTTATCAATTAAAGTATGTTTACTTGTCAGTTGCTATGAGCCAGGACAAGTGGTCTAAAATATTTATTTAAAAGAATTAATTTACAACTTAATTTTGTTGATTTCTCAAACCATTGAGAACTTTAAGATTACTTCCCATAATATTAGAGAAAAAGCCTCAATATGCTTTTCTAGTTAAATACAGTAAATACTTCAGATACAGCTCATCACATTTTTATCACATGTCCAGATTTTAATGCAGGCAAAATTCATATTTGGCTGATTATCTTGCCCCCACCCCGGATTTGATGGAAGGCACTTTGTGCTACTCTAAAGTTTTGCTATTTGAGGTATTTTAAACTTTAAATTTAATGAGACATTTACCATTAAAATTGCAATAAGTTGATTTTAGTCTTTTCTCTTCTCTCCTATTTTTAGATGCTACCATGTGAGTCTTTTGCTACTTCAAAATGTGCACATCTGTTGAGGAAAGAGCTTAGAAAAACATGCAAGATGGAATGGTGTACTGAGATACAGTAACTCTGAAAAGCATTCTTACTGGGCATAGAGTGCCCTTCTTCTTCTGGCAGTTTTCAGCTATTCCTGGGGCTACTGTACAGCAGCCTGTTTCATCTGGCCAAATTTTTGGAACCTGGGAGACAAGAAGGGCTGCAGTAAAAGATCCTGTGGGAAGGAAAGGGTCTGTCTTTTAAACCAAGAGAAATGATCCTTTTTTAATTCCAGCTGCCAATATTTCACGGATTGTAGACGAATCTTTATGACCTATACCACTAAAGAGAATCCAAATTAAAAAATCCAAATGGAAAATATATTCTGCATCAACCCAGCTATGACTGGCAAAAGTTGGAAATACTCACCATGAACCAACAACCATTGCATCTCAGAAATCGTTTTCTGACCTCTCTACATTTCCTGCCTTGTGGTTCTAGCTCTTAAAATGGGTGTCTCATTTAACCTGCTGTGAATATGAGTTTGCTTTAATAAGATGGTTTAAGATGGTTCCACCCCAATTTTTGGATTGTGCTCCCCTTAATTAGTATGAATTTCTTTTTGGGGGCAAAATTTTAAATGTTCTTGTTCAACCATACAGTTTAAATTTTGTATTCTTTTGATTTATTTGGTTAGTTTTTATTTCTCTTGCCATGTATTTTTATTATATTTTTATAACTATATACTATCAATATAAGATCCATTAAGAATGAAGAATGTTTACTAAAAATCCACTGCATTCTACTGTTCCTTTTCATGTTGTGATACACTACAATCAATTTACACTTATTACTGATGTATATGGAAAATACAATTCTCTGAAGGCTCCACAGAAGCAGTATCAAATTATCTACAACTGATTAAATATGAATTCAATATACAGTATATCAATGGAGAGAATGAAAAATAGCTATATTGATTGATTTTTCAATACTACTGTAAGGTCCGGCCTCTCCCCTTTATTCAAGAAAGTAGTCTCTTGAAACTTAGCATTTCCAAAGGAACCTTTTATTGAAAAGGGGTGATAGCAGGATGAAAGAAAAGCAGGCTCTGAGATCCCTCTGGCAATAGTTAGAATTAAGGAATTAGAAACCCCTCCCAACAGTCCAATGTGGATTCAGCCCATCCGCAGGTGTGAAGATGTTTTTGTACTGGCTGCTCTGAGAAACCGATAAGGGAACTCTCTCAAGGTCATCCTCTGCCGGCTTACAGGCGATGCAACCCACATGGCCCTCCCTCTCCTTACATTCCCCAAGAGGTGCGAAAATGCCAGGGTGTTTAGGTGCCAGGCAGAAAGGTTAAAAAACAATAAGGCATAGGATATAGGATACATAGGGGATAGAGCAAGTATATAGTATAATGTGATGCAGGTCCCCCCTTCCCCTGAAGAAATGGCAGAACCACGGATCTGACAACTACTGTGCATTTATAAATGAACACATAATGCTTAAGGAAATTTCTAGTATACCTATTCTAAAAGTAAATTTTCTGCAAAATGCAATTTTATCAAGTTTTTTTTTTAATGGTAACAGTTTCCCCTGTGCAGTCAGGTCCAATTCTAGGGGGCGGTACTCATCTCTGTTTCTTAGACAAGGGAGCCAGCATAGTCCGAAGATGGTTCCATGGTCATATGGCCGCCATGACTATACGCTGAAACACACAGAATGCTGTTACCTTCCCACTGAAGTGATACAGATTTATCTACTCACATTTGCAAGCTTTCGAAC
Organism: Diadophis punctatus similis; assembly: GCA_023053685.1. NCBI lineage: Eukaryota > Metazoa > Chordata > Lepidosauria > Squamata > Dipsadidae > Diadophis > Diadophis punctatus. The sequence goes on along the minus strand of JALIGW010000007.1, from coordinate 2,267,140 downwards.
TACAGGAGCCAGGGCAAGTAATGGGAGCTACCCCCTCAAACAGTGCTGCTGGACTATTACATGAGCGCATGAATGACTATCCTTGGCATTAAAATGTATAAATAAATTTATTTTTCTAATGATGAAATACTTTAGCTATAGAATAGCACAATATATAGGAAAGACTAGATAAATGAAAGTCTACAATATGCTGGGAGCAATTTTTCAGTAGATATTCTCTCCACAAAATGAAGAGAGCAATACATGAAAAAGAGCCATACATAAAACAACAACTGTCCAAGAGAACAGAAGCATCCTTCCACCCTTCCTTCCACTTAAAAGGGCCTGCCCAGCCTCAAGGCTTGGGGGAAGAGTCATTTAAAGAATGGTTAAAGGCAGGCAAGGTGGGGCCCATATGAATATCCAGGGGATGATGTTCCAAAGTTGGGTGCAGCTCAACAGGTTCCCTGTGGCCAGTCTAGTCCAAACCCAAGGAACTGCAGTGCATCCAAAACTATAGTACTATACTATAGTAGTATAGTTTGCTCAGTTGCCAAAAGGGCGCGCACATGCGCAATAGCACGCGCGCGCATGCCCACACCCATAATGCAATGCCCTCCCCCATGCATGTGTGCAGGCCTCACTGAAGCCTCCGGACTTCCAGTAAGCCCGTTGGGCAGGGGGGGGGGCATTTTCGCCCTCCCCAGGCTTCAGGAAAGCCTCATGAAGCCTGGGAAGGGTGAAAAACGGCCCATTGGTAGGCCCGTTGGGTCTGTTTTTCATCATCCACAGGCTTTCCTGAAGCCTGGGGAGGGTGAAAACGGCCTCCACCCGCTCTCCGGAACCTGGAAAATCAGCTGGCCAGCTGACATAGGGCAACACCTCATGTGCCCTCAGATATGGCTCCATGTGCCACCTGTGGCATGCGTGCCATAGGTTCGCCATCACGGCTATAGTATATCTTTCCTAAATAGTCTCAGGCTGAGGAAAAGCATCAAAACTTGCCTGCACCAGCGCAGCCAACTCATTGCTTTATTTCCACTCAATATGCTTAGCGTTTTTATTTTGAATGGCTTGAATTTTGTAGAGTAAAAATCCTAATTCATATTTTTATTAATATAATAAAGAAAAATAATTTACTGTTTAGTTGAAAGCCATTTAAGGTTTACACCTGCCAGCAAGCATTATGTAAGCAGGATTCACAAGTAAACTTGAACACTTTATAAAGAAATGGATGGATATCCCTTTCAAATTAGTTCTAAGATACCTAAGTTCAAAACTTATATGTAGTTTGTTAATGATATGAGAAGCCAGGGCTCAGGAATATAGATTATTAATGCTACATCCTGGGGAGAAATTCACTCAGTATTGAACACATAGCAGTTATATCAAGCAGAACAGCAAAGTAATTATCTTCAGGGTGTATCTGGCCTATGCAAACAACAAACAGATATAAGCAACATTTTAAAAAATGGTAGTGTTTCTTCTGCCTATGAAACAATGGATTGTCTTGAAGCAGATAAATGTTACATGTCAACATTTCTTTCTCTTTGGGTTCTGTCAAATTCACACTTGAGGCTTATTGGCGATGACAAAATAAAAAGGTTTAAATTGCTTAGAATTACTTGCACCTAGCACAAAGCCAGGGAAGGAATCTGCAGAATCGCCAGAAAAAAAAGCACAGCTCTGGACGGTAGATGGCAGCAAAACACTAGGTGGTTCAGATCCTGGAGAACTGGGTCAAAAGGAGAGAGAATAGCAAACTGTAACATCTGGGCAAGGAAAGATGAATGTATTTATGGGAGGAGGGAAGAAACCAACAGCTAAGCATGTTATGATATCCTAATTCAATTGGGTATTGTTTAAGATACTCCAAAGTGGGTGGAAATTCATATATGTTCTGCCAAACAAATTGAGTACAGGAGTATGCAACCTTGTACTGGAGAGCTTGGAGTCCGATTTTTACAAGCTGAATAAATTTTCAGCAACCTCAATCAGCATGGCTTACGGTGAACATCCTGGAAATTGGTGCCTCAGCAATTTCTGCTGGTTGCAGCTGGGGCATTTCTATGTTAGAGCTTATTTGATTCCTGACGTTCTCTATTCACCATTAAAAGCAGTGAAGTAGAAAGACTAAGCAGCCTTGAAGAGTTTTTGCAGAAAGGTTACTGATCTATACCTTTGCTTGTTCTTGCATTTAGGAGGCGTCATTTGGTGTTTATCGTAGAAACCCCCCCCCCAGTTTTTTAGAATTGTATTTCCCAAGATTCCCAGGATCTTCCAGCAATTCTCAGAGCACCATTGATTTGAAAATTCCATCTAGAATGACTACAGAATATAATTTTGTTTAAATGTTTTAAAAATATCATCAAAGAGCTGCATAAATCAGTTAAAATTAAAGGGAACAGTGTAAATGTTACTAGGTTTTTAAAGGCCACAATTCTGTTTGCATGTGTTAATTGTGTTGGAAAAAATACAAGATCCTAACAGGTAACATACTGCACTGTAATTGTCTACCTATGGCAACAGCATACAGTATATTGTCTTACAAACAACTCTGAGTTATTTTTAAAAATTTTTATCAAATTAAAATAGTTTTTAATTAACTCATTGATTCCAGTTCAAATTAATATCAGTATTGTGGCTGGTTGTTTGAAGACTAGTTTGGCCTAGTGGTTAAAACTACAAATCAGGCAATGAGTTCTATTCCTCCCTTAAGGCATGGAAGCCGCTGGGTGTCTTTGGGCCAGTCACTCTTAGCCCATTACAGCAGACTTGGGCAACAAGCAAGTAGGTCAATTCCTGTTACAATTAAGTATTTGATTTAAAAAAAAACATGGTAACAAGAAAAAATGCTAAGGAAAAAATGTGGCTAATTGTTTATTCTCAATATTTTAAAGCAGTTCTTCCTGTAGGCTGAAATGAACCAATGTAGGAAGAAGCATTTTAAGGAATCCAATGTTTCTTGATTTGGGGTTGCAGTTATCTAATACAAAAATGGTGCAATCTGGAACTAACCCACTATTCAATTCAATATATTCACTATTAACTCTCTATTCAATATATATTCTTTTTGTTGTTGTTTATTATATTCCACAAAATTACCATGGTTAAAACTGAACTGGGAATAGCTATTACTGGACACCATAAAATTACAATTGAAAGATTTTAATAAGTATTCAGTTAAGTTCTCCAATGCTGCAAATGATGAGAAAAACAGAAACTGCCCCAACCCCAAATGGCAGAATATAAAAGATGAATTAAACACCAATGAAGAATAAAGTCACAAGGATATACAGTATTTTCTGTACTCCCTATGACAGTGATGGCGAACCTTTTTTTCCTCGGGTGCCAAAATAGGGCGTGTGCGCGCTATTGCACGCGCATGCGTGCCCACACCCATAATTCAAAGCCCCTCACTTGCTCCACCCTCCTGCACATGCGTGCGCGACCCCCCCACTCCCCCATTTCCCGACTTCCAGTGAGCCCGGTGGGCCCATTTTTCACCCTCCCCAGGCTCCAGAGGCTTTCTTGGAGCTTGGGGAGGGCAAAAATGCTCCCCCCTGCCACCCTGGAGGCCCTCCGGAGGCCGAAATAGCCCTCCCAGAGCCTCCACGCGAGCCAAAAATCAATTGGCGGGCACGCACATGCACACTGGAGCTGAGTTAGGGCAACGGCTCGCGTGCCGGCAGATATGGCTCCGCGTGCCACCTGTGGCACCCGTGCCATAGGTTCGCCATCACTGCCCTATAATATTCCAACTTTCCCGTTGCAGAGTTATTTTTAAACATGGAAATTAGGTAAGAACAAAGAACACTGGAGTGATCATGGATTTATATGCCAAACTCTGCAATGTATCTTTTCCTCCACAGTTTAAATCAGGTGTTCCTAAAGCTTTTGCCATCAGTCTTTTTTCTAGTGCAATCTTAATATACATAACACACACACAAATCCAAACAACAAAATGAACACAAATGAACAATGAAGACAAATCAATGAAATTTTGATAAAGGTGGATTTATTATAACAATGTATAGTACAATTAAAAGTTTCTTCACCCTTCACTGGATTCTGTCTGCACTTCCCCAGAGGAGATACATTTCACAGTTTCAGTATTAAATCCATAAATACTTAATTGCACATATAGCAATAGCACTTAGGTTTATATACCGCTTCACAGTGCTTTACAGCTCTCTAAGCGATTTACAGTGTCAGCATATTGCCCCCAACAATCTGGGTCCTCATTTTACCGACCTTGGAAGGATGGAAGGCTGAGTGAACCTTGAGCTGGTGACACTCGAACTGCCAAACTGCTGGCAGCCAACAGTCAGCAGAAGTAGCCTGCAGTACTGCATTCTAACCACTGCGCCACCACAGCTCAAATAAAAGTTGTAGAATAATGAAAGATGTATAAAAATGTGTCATCATAAAAATGAAAAAACTAAAAAAAAGTACAACATTGGATTCATTTATGGATAAGTATGATTTGATTCCAAACAAATACATTAAACCAATAGAATTAACATATAAACTGGGAGTCCATACTGCAGTCACTCAAGGTCTAATGGTTCTTTTCCACAATATGTATATCTAAAAAAGCTATCAATGGCCCTCTGTATGTCATATAGTACAACCCTAATAGTAGTTTTCCACACCTTAAATGTTATTCAAATTGCTTAGATTTCAACTTGTGTTTTCTAGCCAGCATGGCTGCTAAGGTACTGCATTAGGTGAGGCATCAGGTGGAGAAGGATCATTATAAATAAAATAGTTGAGTCAGGATTTGATTCAATATTATCATCATAGTATTATCTCTAGCAGATTTACATCTGTTAGATCTGAGTCTCATTACAGAAGGGACAGCTTCCACAGCTACTGAGATGACTCTATAGATATTAAAATATATACTGTATGTTTTATTTTTAAACTGTCTGTTCCGCTAAAGTATACAGGATAGTTTATAAGGATAGCAACCTAAGTGCAATCAAGATAATCAAAGGGTAAACATGACCATTTAAAGCAGGGGTCCTCAAACTTTTTAAACGGGGCCAATTCATGGTCCCTCAGATTGTTGGGGGGCTGGGCCGGCTGGGTGGGCGTGGCTAGGTGCTCATGTGACGGGGTGGTCATGGCCAATTTAGCAGTCCATTTTGCCAATTTAGCAGTCCATTAAACAATACACACAAATTAAACTTTAATTTGTTTTGTTCCTGGGGGTGTTTTATTTGCTCTCTATCTCCTTTCCACTATTTGAGCCCCTCTGGAGAAATTAAGATTTTAAGTACAACTAAAGTTTAGCTCTCAGGTACATTCAAAGACTTTTAACTGTTATATCAAAGGAAAGGAAAGTGTGCTAGAAGAGCAAATGGGGGTGGGGAAGAGAAACCAGGACATGGAATGCTTGATGGGTACAGAGATGAGACTGGCTCCTGGGTCATCTTCTGCAGGATCCCCTTCAATCCTGGCAGTGCCCTGGGATACCTCACTGAATTCCATTCCATTTCCATTCCGTTGCACTCTATTCCCATTCCATCCTATTGCTATTCCATTCCATTCCATCCCATCCCATGCTATTCCTATTCCCATTCTATTCTCTCCTATTTCCATTCCATTCCATTCCATTCCATTCCATTCTCATTGCAGCAGTCTCAATCTGCTTTTGGAATCTCGCTGTCCGCTCCGAAGCTTCCTTCGCACATGCCAAATGTGTGCAACAGGCTCGGGCAAGAGCTCTGCGCATCTGGCAGGCAGGATCGGACTGGGCAGGCATCGCTCGGAGTGGATCTGGCGAGAAAGCCCCAAGGTGAGGGCTCAGTGATGCTGATCTGTCGGCCAGCCAGCCCTTCCTGCCTCCCTCTCCAGGGGCAGAGGTGGCCATCCTCTTTCGGGGGCAGGCAGCCTCACTGGCCACCACCCTGGAATGGCCGAGCGGGAGAAGGACGGGCAGCCAAGCAGAAGGCAGCGGGGGTGGCTGTTGCAGCACCCACTCCCTAGCTTGCTCGCATCTCACCAGCCCTGCTTCACCAATAGGCACCTGCCGGCTTGCAGGAGCCTCTTTTGGCCCAGGCCAGGAGCTCCAGGGCTGCTTGGAGTGCTCGTTGATCCCTGCCCCGAGACGGAGGAAGGCCGAGCTAAGAAGCAGAGGCGGGGGTGCCATTTTCCCTTCCTGTGGCATCTATGTGTCGCATTTTTTGCCCCCCCCGGCCCACAGAAGCACTCTGCCAGGCAAGAATGGGATGCACTGAGGTGCTCCAAGGCCTCTGCGTATCCCATTTTTGGCCTCCCCAGCCCCCAGAAGCACTCTGCCGGGCAAAAAGAGGATGCATGGAGGCCTCTGCATGTAGCGTTTTTGGCCTCCTCGGCCCCCAGAAGCACTTTACCGGGCAAAAACAGGATGTGTGGAGTCGCACCGAGGCCTCCGCGTATCACATTTTTGGCCTCCCCAACCCCCAGAAGCACTCTGCCAGGCAAGAACGGGGTGCAATGAGGCACTCCAAGGCTTCCGCGCATTCCATTTTTGGCTTCCCCGGCACCCAGAAGCACTCTGCCTGGCAAAAATGAGATTCATGGAGGCCTCTGCATGTTGTGTTTTTGGCCTCCCCAGCCCCCAGAAGCACTCTGCTGGACAAAAATGACCTTACCTTCCATTTCCAGCCCACGGACCCCTGATTTAAAGCCACAGAATAAAATAATTATTGACAGTGCACAAAATCACCCAACATAGATCTAGACCAGGGGTCCTCAAACTATGGCCTGTGGGCCACATATGGCCTGCCAAAGCCATAAATCCGGCCTGCACAAGGCTGCCCCACCCACATTGCTCTGGCCACCCGCCGGCCCCCACTCACTAACCGAGCGCAGGCCTTACCTTGGCGAGCCCCATAGGCTGGAACTGGAAGGTAACGCCAACATTTTTGGCCTGCAGAGGGCTACTGGAGGTGGGGGAGGTGAAAAATGCGGCACACAGATGCCCCAGGAGGCCAAAAACTGGCCCATTTTAGCCCGTCTTTGGCCTGAAGAATGCTTCTGGAGGTGGGGGAGGTGAAAATCAGGGCACGCAGATGCCCCAAGAGGCCAAAATTGGGCCTGTTTTTTCCCTCCCCCACCTCCAGTAGCACTCTGCAGGCCAAAAATGAGGCGCACAGAGGCCTCCCGGGACATCTACATGCCCCATTTTTGTCCTCCACCGCCTCCAGAATATAGACAGAGAGAGAGAGAGAGAGAGAGAAAGAAAGAGACAGACAGACAGACAGACAGAGAAAGAGGGGGGGAGAGAGACAAGACACAGAGAGATAGAGAGAGAGGGAGGGAGAGAGAGACAAGACAGAGAGAGAGAGAAGGAGAGAGAGAGAGAGAGGGAGAGAGAGAGTGAAAGGGAAAGAGAGAGACAAGAGACAGAGAGAGAGAGAAGGAGAGAGAGAGAGAGGGAAGGAGGGATGGAGGGAGAGAGAGAGAGAAAGAGAGAAAGAGAGAGAGACTTATTGATTGTAAGCTCCTTGCGGCTGAGAAGAATTGCTGCAAAACTGAGTTTCCTAAAGTGGACCACTAGATTCCTAAACAACTGAAAAAATGATCTAATAAAAAGAAAAGTCAACCAAAAGAGCAACATGTAAACAAAACTAAATTAAACACCCCTAGGAGCAAAACAAATTAAAGTTTAATTTGTGTGCATTGTTTAATGGACTGCTAAATTGGCCATGCCTACCCAGTCACATGCCCCCCTAGCCATGCCCACCCAGTCACAGACCTCCTATCCATGCCCACCCAGCCTGTTCGGCCCCCCAACAGTCTGAGGGACCGTGAATTGGCCCCCTGTTTAAAAAATTTGAGGACCCCTGATCTAGACAGACTCAAGTTCAGTTCCCAGCTGAGTTATGGACTGTGAGCCAGTAACCATTGTTCTTTCTACAGTACTTATCCCATAGCTTTTTGGATGACAAAAGGAAGAAGGAAAATAATCTCAATGTGCTACAGCTAAACCAAATATATTTAAAAACATTCCTCCAAATCAGCAGGAATGCATTGTGTATGTTTTAAGTGAATAGAAATAACTGTATTGATCAATGATGAACAAAAACCTATAATTCTTGTTTTCCCAAATATTAATAAAATATATTAATATTTTAATATGCTGTTGTGATGTTACAGTTCTGCGGTTATTGTTGTTATTGCATATTTTTAAAATCTTGAATTCTATCCTGCAATGCATTATGGTTATAATAAAAAGTGGGTTAAAATTATAAAAATAGTGAAAGGCAGCTAAAAGCACAAGCAGATAGATATAATCCATGCACGAATTAGAATGCTAAAGGAATAGTTTTTAAAAACCTATCATAAATTTGGTACACGGATCTGGTCAGCCTCTCAGTATCCTGCATGGCTGGCTCAGGAATTCTGGGAGTTGAAGTCCACAGGTCCTCAAAGAACCATAGTTTGGCCACCCCTGCTCTAAAATCTAGGTGCGTGTTATACTCCGAAAAATACGGTACTTTATTACTATAATATGGCTACAAAAAGGAAAAATCTTTACCGAGAAGAATATTCTAAAGATTTTGATGGTATTAAAAACAGTAGAAAAGGAGACACTTTCACATTCTGTTCATATTGTTCATCGGACATTGATATTGGAAGTACAGGTGCCCCAGCCATTTCTAGACATTGTGGTACAAAACTTCACGATGAAAATTCAAAACCCAAGAAGTCAACCGCTGAAATAGGACAGTTTTTTGTCAGTAAAAATGCGCCGGTATCTAAGAAGACGTCAGCTGCAGAAGCAGTTCTAGCATATCACACGGCCGTTCATTCGCTTTCATTCAGAAGTAATGAATGTACTAACAAACTTTTGACCACAATCTTTCCAGATTCTGAAATAGCCAAAAAGTTTTCGTCATCCTACACAAAGTCGCAGGCTATAATTTGCAACGTCTTTGTCAAATTCAGTAAAAGAACTACTCAACGAATTAGGAGATGGCTATTATTCTATTGCTACAGATGCTTCCAACCATAAAGAAATAAAAAATTTCCGATTATTATTCGATATTTTTCAGTGGATGGCTTGGCTGTAAAACTGTTAGATTTTGCTAATTTACCGGGTGAAACATCTGACATTATATTCGGATATTTAAAAAGTTGTTTGCAAAATAACAATCTTGATCTGGCAAAATTAGTAGCCTTCAGTGCAGACAATGCTAATGTGAATTTTGGCGGTGCTAGTCAACAAGGGCAGAATAACGTTTTCGCTAAACTAAAAACCTTGAATTCTAAATTAATTGCTGTTGGTTGCCTGGCGCATATATGCCACAATGCGGCAAAAAAAGCATGTGAAAGATTATCACTGGATGTAGAAATGCTGTTGTTCAAAATTTTGAGCTATTTCAATGGGTCTACTCTGCGGCATGAGAAGTTCAAGGAATTTTGTGAATTCGTTGAAATTGAATATGCGACTTTCCCAACACATTCACATACTAGGTGGCTGAGCATGCTACCACTTACTGTAACTGAACGCATTTTGCAACTATGGGCAGCATTAAAATCTCTTGCCTTATCCTCTGCCGATGTTCCAAAAGTGTTGGAAAATTTATTAAGCAACGATTCAAGCGAAATTTATTTCTTGTTTCTTCAAAGTGTCTTACAATTATTCCAGCAGACTATATTGACCCTGGAAAAGAAAGATCTACTTCTACCAGAAATGATAGATGCCATGACTACTTTTCAACAAAAGATGCCAAAACGATTTCAGCAAAACTTTTTTGGTGCCATTACAGCTTCTAAGATTCTAGGTTTAGACGATCCGGATTTGGTCAATCAACTTAAAGACGAATTCATTGGCTTTTATACAACAGCTATTAATTATATTGATAAGTGGTTCAGCTTGGACAATTATCCTTGCTCAACTGATTGGCTGATGTTAAAAGCTAGTATTAAATATGATGAAGTTCAAAAGTCAGCTGAATATTTATTGCCAGATATTGCCATGAAAGATTCATGAAACTAGTGAGTTGAACTCATTGCTAGAAGCCTCTTCAGACAAATTTAATAATTTGCCGATTGATAAAAAATGGTCCACTTTGTTTCGAAGCAACAAATTCTTTGATCTGAAAATTCTAATTAGCATATTTTTTCAATTCCTATGTCAAATGTGGCTGTGGAAAGAGTATTTTCCCTGTGCAAGAAGCAGTGGACAGATGATCAAAATCGATTGGATGTTAAAACCGTGAAATGCTTGCTTCAAATTAAAATAAATCATTCTTCTTCATCGTGTGGCGAAATGTATAAAAAGATTTTGGGCGATGAAAATTTGCTGAATAAGATATCATCTAATAGTAAATACGTGTGAATATGTTTTATTGGCTTTGTTGGCGTAATAAACGTTATCTTGAGAAGTGCTATTTTTTTTAAACTGTCCTGATTTTGGATCAAAGGTATCTGGGCACCCTATTGAACAAGAACATTTAAAATTTTGCCCCCAAAAGAAATTCATACTAATTAAGGGAACACAATCCAAAAATTGGGGTGGAACCATCTTAAACCATCTTATTAAAGCAAATTCATATTCACAGCAGGTTAAATGGGACACCCATTTTAAGAGCTAGAACTGCAAGGCAGGAAATGTAGAGAGGTCAGAAAACGATTTCTGAGATGCAATGGTTGTTGGTTCATGGTGAGTGTTTCCAACTTTTGCCAGTCATAGCTGGGTTGATGCAGAATATATTTTCCATTTGGATTTTTTAATTTGGATTCTCTTTAGTGGTATAGGTCATAAAGATTGGTCTACAATCCGTGAAATATTGGCAGCTGGAATAAAAAGAGGATCATTTCTCTCGGTTTAAAAGACAGACCCTTTCCTTCCCACAGGATCTTTTACTGCAGCCTTCTTGTCTCCCAGGTTCCAAAAATTTGGCCAGATGAAACAGGCTGCTGTACAGTAGCCCCAGGAGTAGTTGAAAACTGCCAGAAGATGGCACTCTATGCCCAGTAAGAATGCTTTTCAGAGTTACTGTATCTCAGTACACCATTCCATCTTGCATGTTTTTCTAAGCTCTTTCCTCAACAGATGTGCACATTTTGAAGTAGCAAAAGATTCACATGGTAGCATCTAAAAATAGGAGAGAAAAGACTAAAATCAACTTACTGCAATTTTAATGGTAAATGTCTCATTAAATTTAAGGTTTCCAAAATACCTCAAATAGCAAAACTTTAGAGTAGCACAGAGTGCCTTCCATCAAATCCGGGGAGGGGGCAAGATAATCAGCCAAATATGAATTTTGCCTGCATTAAAATCTGGACATGTGATAAAAATGTGATGTGCTGCACCTGAAATGTTTAAATCAATTTTTAAACCTCTTTTGAAGACAACAAAGCCCACATTTTGGACATAGAGGACTGCTGGTTTGAAAGAGGGGTTAAAGAGGCCATCTATGTAAAAATGGAACAGCCCTGTCCTAACAGAGGGAGAGGGATACGACATCAAATATATCCAATCTACAACACAGTCCTTTCAACAGTTCCAAAAAGGCTCCACACCAATTTGCACCACTCAGGTGACCCTGATGAGACAGATAAACCTCTAGGTCAGTGATGGCGAACCTTTTCGGCACCGAGTCCCCAAACAGGAACGTGCATGCATGTGCACGCGCTGGAGCACCAGAAACCCAAAGACCAGCTGGCTGGCGCGCGCATGCCTGTTTTTTGGCCAGTTTTGGGGCCATTTTCAGGCTGTTTTGGGGGCTGATTCAGGCCTGAAAACGGCCCAGAAAATGACCTGAAAACAGCCCAGAAAATGGCCTTGATAAGGCCTGCAAAGGCCCGAAAAATGGCCCGAAAAACAGCCTGGTTTTTGGCAGTTTTCAGGCCATTTTCCGGCACTCTGTGCCCGTAAAGATCACACCCACAAACCCTAACCCTAACCCTCTCTGTGGGCACGCACACCGGAAACCAGAAAAGCAGCTGGCAATGGCGCGCATGGCCACAGAAAGGGCTCTGTGTGCCACCTCTGGCACGCGTGCCATAGGTTCGCCATCATGGCTCTAGGTGATCTTAACAACCCACTAAAAGAATGCAAATCACCAGCTATCTGCAAGGAGTGCAAATCCTTCCATTCCCCACCATCCAAACAGAGCTGAAGAAGCTTCTTGGATGAAAAGCAAAATGTCTTCAAAAAAAAAAGCAGAAAGTCCAGTTGCCTCTTGAAAAAGCACCTTTGGGATTGCCAACAGGACCTGTTGTTCTTAGCCTTTGTTTCTGAAGTAGTGCAGTGGTGTAGCTCCTGTCTGGACTTCGAATTTGCCAGGTGCAGTGCCTTTATTTTAAGCATCTCAATCCTGATTGTGTACTGTACTGCTCTTTATGAAAAACCTGAAAAGCAAAAGTGGCACATTTGATAAAGAGGCATCTTTTTATTTTTGTAAGAAAATAAACTGGAGGCATGAAATTTGGACTAGTCAACAGAAGAGAATTTTCAGGACTCTGTTTTAAAGATTTCCAATACCTATCTTTCCTTCCATTCCCCCCCCCCCCACATAACTTTATGGCATTAAGGCTAAATTTCCAGAAGAATAGCCAGTTCATTTTATTTTGATCACTGAGACCTCTGAAAAGTTATGGACAAGACTCCATATTCCTATTAAAACTTTGTGATCCATTGCAAAATCTCGAGTGACTTTACTTAACAATCCATTGGAGGCAGTTGTTTTTCTTCAATAAAGCTTCCACTCAAGGATGCTTCGTAACACTGGCTTACTTGTTGTGTCTTCTCCCTTTCAGCAGTCGTCATCTTATCTTCCTTTGACGGTCAAGTCCTTCTTCCTGCCTTTTACACATTTTCTTCCAATGAAATTTCATAAAGAAAATATTTATGATATATTGTTATGATATAATTCAGATATTCAGAAATTATACAGTATATGAACAAGAAATTAAGCAAGTAGAAAACTGAAATAAAATACAATAATTGAGATTTGAAAAGATCGAATATCTTGAACTATGATCAGCATGTAGTTTAAAAAAAATCATTGAGATTTACAGTTTAGACCAGCTAATTATTTAATGGCTGAATCTCTTTTTTATTTCATGGGTTGCTTTCTAGCTGTTTCTGTTCAACTATTTGCTTCATAATTATTTGGCCAGAATCCATAAGAAATGTCGTAGTCATTTAAAATTATGACAGACCCACAGGAGCTGCTTTCAAACTTGTTTCAAAGTGGACACTCCAGTGTCCTTATTTTCATTTGCCTTTACCATTGACTGCAGGGTGCTGCAGCGCCCCGCCCCCCTGCCCATCCTGTCACACCTATTCCTCACAGAACTTGAAATTAGTCCCCACAGGCAATTTAACCAATTTTGTTGTATAACCAATTTCATTCTATACATGATGTACAATGACAATAAAACACACCCATTGCACACCACCACCTATTGCACACTGCCCAGAAGCTACCAAATGAGGACAAATATTGCAAAGATCACGTGGAGATGGGAGATATTTCTAAAGTAATCTACCTGATCCCCTGCATAGTTTGCCCCTGTGACTATGTAAGAGGGAGGAAACTAATAATCACATTGCAAGAGAAGGTGGGCAGTCAGACGAGGGGACCCAAACTCATTGGTAGATTCACATTACAATGAACAAGGACAAACATTCAATTTCACACCTAGTAAGAATTTGGCCCAACAGGTACAAAGTTAGCCAAGGCAATGATTGAAGCCTAGGAAATGGACCTCTTGTCAGGCCACAGGAGTGCTGATTTACCACCAGAAGCCAAGGACTTGGGTTAGGGTTAGAGTTAGGGTTCAATTCAAGAAGTAGCTTTATTGTAAAGCAATTTGTATTTCATTTGTTGCTTTCTCAAATCAGGAATTGAAGCAAGAGAATGACCTGTAACTTGTCTTTATTTCCTGCTTCAATAACCATCCTGGCAATCGGTCAAAGAGCTGGTTCATAAGTAGAAAATTCTGCAATGGTTTCAGGAAGATGGTATCCTGAGATGATTGACCCCATTCGCCAACCGTCCAATAAGAGCTACTGCATGGAACAAATGCTGCAGGGGCTTTGCTGCACTCAGTTGACCATACAAAGGACCAGAGCAGGTTGCAAGCGGCTTGTGAGATGACCATGGTGTCAAAATGCTCTTATATGAATTATTTGCATTTATGCCTTCAAATCAATTTTTGACTCTTAGCAACTATGTTTACTAATCCTTGCAGGTGTTTTAGCAAGGTTCCAGAAGTGGGGGCTGTCATTGCCTGTTTCCTAGGCTGAGACTAACAGGCCCAAGGTCACACAGCTGCCTTTGTGCATCAGGTGTGCTAAGACTCACAGTGCCTTAGTTTCTGCGCTGATGCTCAAGCAGTAGAAAAAAATGGTTTGGTATATGGGATTTAGTATTTTTTTTTAATGATCTAGGTCTTATCTTTTAAATTTATAGGGTAAAATAAATTTGAAGAATAGTATTTTGAAGCATGAACATGTTTCTTTTTGAAACATAATTGGAAGAAAATGTGTAAAAGGCAGGAAGAAGGACTTGACCATCAAAGGAAGATAAGATGACGCCTGCTGAAAGGGAGAAGACACAACAAGTGAGCCAGCGTTACGAAGCATCCTTGGGTGGAAGCTGTATTGAAGAAAAACAACTGCCTCAAATGCATTCTCAAATTTGGTCACCCAAGATTTTGCAATGGATCCCAATGTTTCAGTAGCAATATTGAGTTTTTTCATAACTTTTCATAAGCCTGGATGACCAAGGTTCACAATTTGAATCAATTGTACATAAAGATTCTACTTTAAAGTATACTGGTGTGCACACCAGTTATAGAATGCAAGTAAAGAAACTAAAATTAATTTGAATTTACAATTGCAGCTTTTTCAATTAGTGTTGTGTTACTGGTTGCAGAAAAAGCAATGCAGCCAGTAGAAAGATTAACCCTACTACTAACACAACTAAGAAATCCCAGATGTGAAGTAAAATATCAAACATGTCACTTTTATCCTTCATTTCTAGCACATTAATTATTCAAATAACATTGTCATAATCTAAATTAATCACCAATATACACTTATTGTAGATTGGAAAGTCAAAATACAGATCTAATTATTTGCTTCAGCTGAAGTCTTTATTTTAAGTGGCTTTTAAAATAAAGATCCATATAAATGATCAGAATGTCTTATTTTTCCTTCCCTCTCACCCACTTTCTATTGTGTATCTTTTCCCTTGGCATGTGAGATAAACTGAGCATAGAGGCACAGAAATAATTTCCCCACAAACAAAATAAAATAAACTTGCTATCTGTAAGGCTAGCCTTGATGCTGTAAAGTTATCAAAAGAATGGAAGGAAGGGTGGTTGTTTGAAATCAACGGGGTCACCCAAACTCTTCCCTCTTGACTATTCCAAATTTCATGCCTCCAGGTTTTTTTTTTACAAAAATGAAAAGATGCCACTTTCCCTTTTCCAGTTTTTCACAAAGAGCAGTACAGTACCCAATCAGAGTTGATATGCTTAAAATAAAGGCACAACACCTGGCAAACTCAAAATCCAGGACAGGAGCTGCATCTTTTCACCCCTTCTTCAGAAATAAAGGCTAGGAAGGATAGGATCTGTTGGTAAAGAATAAAGATGATCAAGCACTCATTCATTTATTGGATGATTGCCAATAAATTTCCTAGCAAGCACTCCACCACCAAACCTACACTCAAAATGAATGAAATTTCTACTAAATCTGCATCCTCGTAGGATCCCTGCCCCGGAGATTGTTGGGTGTGAGACGCTCCTTCTGAAGTTGGACTTAGGGGTCCAGGTGGGCCTTTTCTTAGCGTACCTGCCTCCCAGCTATGTTACTAAGGCCCTGCCCGAGCTGCTCCAGGCAGTAGCCGGCCTGGCGGTTGAGTTCCCTAGGCTTATGGTGCTGGGGGACTTTAACCTGTCTTCTGCTGGCGAAACCTCTGGGGTAGCTCAGGAGTTCATGGATTCCATGACAACCATGGACCTCACCCAAGTAATCCAGGGTCCGACTCATGAGGGAGGCCACACGCTCGACCTAGTGTTTCTTTCGGGGCAGTGGAGAGATGATCTGAAGATAGGGGATATAGTTACCACCCCGCTGTCATGGTCAGATCATTTCCTACTGAGGTTGGATTTCGCAGCCCCATTCCTCCCCCGCAGGGAGGCGGGACCAACTAGGTGGTTCCACCACAGGCGCCTAATGGAGCCAGAAGGATTCCAGAGGGAACTTGTGGAAATACCTGAAACCCTGGTACACAATTCGGCTGATTCCCTGGTGGCTGCTTGGAACACCGCAGCATCAGGGGCGTTAGACTGGATTGCGCCTTTGCGACCTCTCCACGGCAGTGGATCCCGGAAAGCCCCCTGGTTTACCGAGGAGCTCCGGGAGATGAAACGCCACAAGAGACGTCTGGAGCGCCGCTGGAGAGCCAGTAAAACCAAGTCTGATCGAACACTATTAAGAACCTACATCAAGTCTTATTTAGTGGCGATAGGGGTGGCAAAACGGTCTCATTTTTCCGCTCTTATTGCGTCTGCAGATTCTCACCCAGCTGCCTTGTTTAGGGTGACTCGTGCCCTCCTTGCTAAGGGAGGAGCGAGGAACACTTGCAAGGTAGAGCTGAGGAATTCGCGCAGTTTCTGTCGGATAAAGTCGCTCAGATCCGGTCGAACCTGGACTCCGGCTGGGCAGAGTCCATTGAGTTGACAGGGGCAAGTCTTAGTCCACCGTTGTGGGAGGATTTTGAGCCTGTTTCTCCTGAAGATGTGGACATAGCCGTGGGTGCGATGAGTGCCTCCACCTGTTCATTGGACCCATGCCCCTCCTGGCTGGTTTCGGCCAGCAGGGAGATGGCATGCAGCTGGATCCAGGTGGTGATCATCGCTTCTTTGAGGGAGGGATCCGTACCACAGCCGTTAAAAGTTGCAGTGGTGAAACGCCTCCTGAAGAGGCCTTCCCTGGATCCAGCGGACTTGAAGAACTTTCGTCCGGTCTCCAACTTACCTTTTTTAGGGAAAGTTGTGGAGAAGGTGGTGGCTGCTCAGCTTCTGCGGCTATTGGAGGAAACTGAGCATCTAGACTCCTATCAGTCGGGTTTCAGGCGTGGCTACAGTACAGAAACTGCCTTGGTCGCCCTGATGGATGATCTCTGGCGAGCACAGGATGGGGGAAATTCCTCCATCCTCGTGCTACTTGACCTCTCAGCAGCTTTCGATACCATCGACCATGGTATCCTTCTGCATCATCTCGGCGAGTTGGGAGTGGGAGGCACCGTTTTACGGTGGTTCTCCTCTTATCTTGCCGACAGGATGCAGTTGGTGTTAACAGGAGGGCAGAGATCGTCTCCTAGGCCCCTGTCATGCGGGGTGCCTCAGGGTTCGCTCCTCTCGCCCATCCTGTTTAACATTTACATGAAACCGCTGGGGGAGATCATCCGCAGACACTGGGTGAGTTTTCATCAGTACGCTGATGACACCCAGCTGTACATTACTACCCCGTCTCAATTCAGTGAGGCAGTTGATGTAATTTGGGGGTCCTCCTAGATCCACAGCTAAAATTAGACCAACTTCTTAAAGCTGTGGCTAGAGGGGCTTTTGCACAGGTTCGCCTGGTGCACCAATTGCGGCCATACTTGTAGAAGGAGGCTCTACTCATGGTCACTCATGCCCTTGTCACCTCCCGACTGGACTACTGCAATGCGCTCTACATGGGGCTACCCTTGAAGAGTATTCGGAGACTTCAGTTGGTGCAAAATGCGGCTGCGCATGCTGTGGTGGGTGTGGCAAGATACACCCATGTTACACCTATACTCCGCCAGCTGCATTGGTTGCCCATCGGTCTCCGGGTACAATTCAAGGTGTTGATTATCATCTTTAAAGCCCTTCATGGCTTAGGACCAGGTTACCTGCGGGACCGCATTCTGCCTCATACTTCCCTTCGACCGGTTAGGGCCCACAGAGTGGGCCTCCTCCAGGTCTCATCAGCCAAGCCAACCCTAGGGGGAGGGCCTTCTCTGTGGGGGGCCCCGTGCTCTGGAACCAACTTCCTCCAGAGACCCGAACCATCCCCACCCTGCTGGCCTTCCGAAAAGCCGTCAAGACATGGCTCTTCCTGCAGGCAGGGAGTTGAGACTGGTTCCATCTGAGATCTCCCCTGGTATGGCTGGTGGTGAATATTTTTAACTTTTTAATTTTTTAATCTTTTAACTCTGTTTTAATTGTTGTTTATTATCTAGTGTTCTTGCATAATGCTGTACGCCGCCCTGAGTCCCTCGGGAGTAGGGCGGCATAGAAGAACCAAATAATAAATAAATAAATAAATAAATAAATAAATAAATAAATAAATAAATAAATAAATAAATAAATAAATAAATAAATAAATAAATAAATAAATAAATAAATAAATAAATAATAAAGACCAACATAATTCCAGCTCATGCTGCTTCATCTGTTTAGATCCCATTGAGGAAGATGTGAGTTCAATAAAGTGCTCCCTATGTGGCTTGTATGCTCACCACAAATGCATGAAATTAACTAAAGCCATGGCCCTATTCATAAAAGAGGCCTCACTCCCATCCTCCCATTTTGCGTTCCCACTTCTCTGCCCATCTTGCAAACCAAAACTAGACAATGTCAATGTCCTGCAAGAAAGGGTAAACTCTATTGAATTGTTTAGCATCCCTCAACACTATTGAAGCGCAATTAAGGTCCCTTAACGCCATTGTAGCATCCCTCAAAAAAGATTATCTAAAAGTGAAGACCCATCATCTCAAAACCTACCCCATCTCAACAACCTCAGGCTCAACCACAACCTGTAAGGGTCTGGATGGGGGTTAACAGGCTCAAACTCAACCTGGATAAGACCGAGTGCCTTTGGATGTTGCCTCCCAAGGACTTTGACATCTGTCCCTCCTTGGTTCTGGGGGGGGGGACAATTTGATCCCCTCAGAACGGGCTGTCCATATTAGCAATAGCAATAGCAATAGCACTTTACTTATATACCGCTTCATAGTGCTTTCCAGCACTCTCTAAGCGGTTTACAGAGTTCAGCATATTGCCCCCAACAATCTGGGTCCTCATTTTACCCACCTCGGAAGGATGGAAGGCTGAGTCAACCTTGAGCCTAGTGAGATTCGAACAGCTGGACTGCTGAACTAGAATCAGCTGAAGGTCGCAATGCTGCTTTTAACCACTGCGCTATCTCAGCTCCTTAGGCCACCATACATAGCTCATGGCTAGTATCTTCATCCTGACAATGCCAGGATGCCCCTATGTGTAGAGCCCCAAGCGCTTGTGTCCTTAATTTATAGAGTACAACGACTCGGTCCCCCCCACAGTTGGGCCGACAACTCATGTTGTCACATCTGAAATGGTTGTCACATCTGAAATAGATCACCCCCCCCCCACTGGTCCTGTAGGCCACCCCTTCCATACCCAGTTTAGAACTTGTGCCAAACTTTTGTCTTTGGCTGAATGTCCTGCAATTTCGGCTGCAGTAATAGGGCCAGACGCAAAGTCCTCGATGAGGAGTATGGGTGTGATGGGGGCAGGGTCTTCCATGATTTGTGGAAGCGGGCACTCGCTGAGGGCATCGGCATGGCCCAGGGTTTTGCCTGGGCGATGGATTAGCTGGTATTTGTATGCCACCATGAAAATTGTTCCTCTCGTCATTTGCGGCGATAAAATGTTCGGAGTGAGCCGGTCCCCCGCAAGGAGACCCAGAAGCGGTTTGTGGTCAGTAATTAGTTCAAAGTCTCTCCGATATAGATATTCATGAAAACGTTTGACCCCTGCTACTGCAGCCAGCGCCTCTTTATCCAGCTGGCTGTAGTTCTGTTCTGCTGCTGATAATGTTCTGGAGTAGAATGCAATTGGGGCCTCATGTCCATTTGACATCCGGTGGCTAAGGACAGCCCCGATGCCAAATGGAGAGGCATCACATGTCAGGATGAGGGGCAGAGTTTCATTGTATTGCATTAAGACGTTATCAGAGGACAAAAGTCTCTTGACTTCAGCAAAGGCAGTGGCTTCCTTGCGTCCCCAGGTCCATTTTGCCTTCTTGTCTAATAACTGATGTAACGACTCAGCCACTGTCACCTTCTGTGGCAGAAAAATATTATAAAAGTTTAACAGGCCCAGGAATGCTTGGAACTCTGTCTGATTTTTTTGGTGTGTGGGTTTCCTTAATAGCCTTGACTTTGCTTTTGGTGGGGTGTATTCCTGAGCCGTCAATTAAATATCCTAAAAATTCAACTCTTGGTACAGCTATCTGGCATTTTTCTTTTTTTACTTTAAGCCCAGCCTCTTGAAACTGATTTAGAACTATTCTTAGTCAGTCAATGAGTTCTTCTTTGTTGGCTGCAGACACTAGAACATCATCAAAGTATGGTACTACCCCTGGAATGCTCTGTAGAAGGCATTCCATTATGCTTTAAAACAGTCCTGGTGCCATGTTTATGCCAAATTGCAGCTGGCAGCATTTAGATGCCCCTCTATGTGTCACAATTATTTGTGCCTCTGCGGTGGCATCATCCACCAGCAGCTGCTGATACGCTTGGGCTAAATTGAGTTTTGCAAAAGTTCTGCCCTTTCCTAGGGAATGTAATAAATGACGTACAACAGACATGGGATAGGCACTCTGCTGCAATGCCTTGTTGATCGTGTATTTATAATCCTCACAGATACGGATTGAGCCGTCTGGCTTGATCGGTGTGACAATCGGGGGTTTCCCATTTGGCATGATCTACCGGCTCCAAAATCCCCTGAGCAATTAGCTTGTCCAATTGGCTGTCAATTTTGGGCCAAAGAGCAAAAGGGACTCTTTGCAGTTTCATTCGAATAGGGGCGGTTTTAGGGTCTAAGCTGAAAGAGATGGGTGTCCCAGTATACTTGCCTAGACTCCCATTGAAGACATCTGCAAACTCCTTTATCAGCTTATCGATGCTGTCATCTTGGACGGCATGGATGCCTGTCACTCCTAGACCCAGGGAATCGAACCAGTCTAAACCGAGCAGGCTTGGTAGGGCGCTGTCCACCATGGTCAGCTTCAGTGGTCCAACAAATTATTTAAATTTGACTTGGAAGTACCCACTTCCTATGACAGGTATATGGTTCCCT
Source organism: Diadophis punctatus similis (assembly GCA_023053685.1). Taxonomy (NCBI): domain Eukaryota; kingdom Metazoa; phylum Chordata; class Lepidosauria; order Squamata; family Dipsadidae; genus Diadophis; species Diadophis punctatus. Next base: position 2,246,050 of record JALIGW010000007.1, on the reverse strand, counting down.
TGATAGTCCCTTAGTTGCACCCCCTGGAACTACAGGTGCTTTTTTGCTAGCCCCGGAACCACCTTCTTTATAGTTGCCCAGGATACAATGGTCATGGACGCCCCTGTGTTAACTTCCATTTCACACAGGTCTCCTTCGATGAGGACTATGACCTGGATTTTCTTGCCACAATGTGCACTGGTGCGCCTGATGATCGTTTGGTGAGCTTCTTTCGTTTCTGCGGCTCGATCTCCTCCCCGCCTTGGTCTCTGGAATGGCGCTTTCTGGTGCCCCATCTGGGGGGGAGGCTGCCACTGGTTGGCTGGCATGGCAGACCCTTGCGATGCGCCCTTTCCGTTCACACCTTTGGCAGATGGCGTCTTTGAACCTACATGCTGCTCTGGGGTAATTACCCCCACAAAAAGACTGCATGTCTTCCACCTCAGGGTTTCCGTTCTTCCTCCTGTGGTGCATGCAGTGGATTTATTGGTCCTCATTGGTCGATTCTTCACACCCTGTGTTTTCCTGATGCACGGTAGCTGTTCTGCGCAAATGATGTGGGCTGCTCGCTTTCTGGATGGCCGCCGTTGACTTGTTTGAGGATTCTGTTGCTCTGGCCTCTAGTGTTGTTTGCAATGTGAGATCGGGCTTTGCTAACAATCGCCTCTGTAGATTTTGATCTCTCACACCAAAAACGTATTGCTTCATCCAGGTCTCTGAATTCGCAGTATGCTGCGGGAATCTGGTTTTTTTAGATTGTGGCTTAGGACCCTAACCATATTTATTTATTTATTTATTTATTTATTTATTTATTTATTTATTTATTTATTTATTTATTTATTTATTTATTTATTTATTTATTTATTTATTTATATTTATTTATTTATTTATTTATTTATTTATTTATTTATTTATTTATTTTGGTATTCTTATATGCCGCCCAACTCCCGAAGGACTCAGGGCAGCGTACAACAGAGAAAAATACAAGAATAAACCAAATATTAAATATTAATTAAAAACAAATATAAAAATTTAAAACACAGTATAAAAAACATCGAACAACCATTCAACAACCATACATACTTGGGGGTGAGCTCAAGTGGATTAAGCTCTACCCCCAGCCTGCAGGAAAAGCCATGTCTTAACGGCTTTTCGGAAGGCCAGCAGAGTGGGGATAGTTCGGGTCTCTGGGGGAAGTTGGTTCCAGAGCGTGGGGCCGGCCACAGAGAAGGCTCTCCCCCTAGGGCCCGCCATCCGGCATTGCTTGGCCGACGGGACCTGGAGGAGGCCAACTCTGTGGGCCCTAACCGGTCGGAGGGAAGTATGAGGCAGAATGCGGTCCCGGAGATAGCCTGGTCCTAAGCCATGAAGGGCTTTAAAGATGGTGATCAACACCTTGAATTGGACCTGGAGACCGATGGGCAACCAATGCAGCTGGCGGAGTATAGGTGTCACATGGGTGTACCTTGGCACACCCACCACAGCACGCGCAGCCGCATTTTGCACCAACTGAAGTCTTCGGATACTCTTCCAGGGTAGCCCCATGTAGAGCGCATTGCAGTAGTCCAAACAGGAGGTGACAAGGGCATGAGTGACCGTGAGTAGAGCCTCCTTCTCCAAGTATGGCCGCAACTGGTGCACCAGGCGAACCTGTGCAAAGGCCCCCCTAGCCACAGCAGAAAGGTGATGATCCAATTTTAGCTGTGGATCTAGGAGGACCCCCAAGTTGCGGGCCTGATCCAAGGGAGTCAGTTTCGCTCCCTCGAAGACCAAGGAGGGACAGTTGTCATGGTCCTTAGGAGGCAGTATCCACAGCCACTCAGTCTTGTCGGGATTAAGTCTGAGTCTGTTCCTTCCCATCCAGACCTTAACGTTGTCCAGGCACCGGCACATTACATCAACTGCCTCACTGAAGTCAGACGGGGTGGTGATGTACAGCTGGGTGTCATCAGCGTACTGATGGAAACACACCCCATGTCTGCGAATGATCTCCCCCAGCGGTGTCATGTAAATGTTAAACAGGATGGGCGAGAGAACCGACCCCTGAGGCACCCCACATGATAGGGGCCTAGGGGACGATCTCTGCCCTCCTGCTAACACTGACTGCATCCTATCGGCGAGATAAGAGGAGAACCACTGCAAAACGGTGCCTCCCACTCCCAACTCGCCGAGATGATGCAGAAGGATACCATGGTCGATGGTATCGAAAGCCGCTGAGAGGTCAAGTAGCACCAGGATGGAGGAGTTCCCCCCATCCCGGGCCCGCCAGAGATCATCCATCAGAGCGACCAAGGCAGTTTCTGTACTGTAGCCGCGCCTGAAACCCGACTGACAAGGATCTAGATGATCTGTTTCATCCAGGAGCTGCAGAAGCTGAGTAACCACCACCTTCTCCACAACTTTCCCTAAAAAAGGTAAGTTGGAGACCGGACGATAGTTCTTCAAGTCAGCTGGATCCAGGGAAGGCTTCTTCAGGAGGGGTCGCACCACCACAGCTTTTAACGACTGCGGTACGGATCCCTCCCTCAAAGAAGCGGTGACCACCACCTGGATCCAACCGCGTGCCACCTCCCTGCTGGCCGAGACCAGCCAGGAGAGGCATGGGTCCAATAAACAGGTGGAGGTACCCATCGCTCCCACAGCCCTGTTCACATCCTCGGGCGAAACTGGCCCAAACTCTTCCCATAATGGTGGACTAAGACTTGCCCCTGTCAACTCTATGGACTCCGCCCTGCCAGAGTCCAGGTTCGACCGAATCTGAGCGACTTTATCCGACAGAAACTCAGCGAATTCCTCAGCTCTGCCTTGCAAGTGTTCCTCGCTCCCCCCTTTTGCAAGGAGGGAGCGAGTCACCCTAAACAAGGCGGCTGGACGAGAATCTGCGGACGCAATAAGAGCGGAAAAATAGGAACGTTTTGCTGCCCTTATCGCCACTAAATAAGATCTGATGTAAATTCTTAATAGTGTTCGGTCAGACTCGGTTTTTCTGGCTCTCCAGCGGCGCTCCAGACGTCTCTTGTGGCGTTTCATCTCCCGGAGCTCCTTGGTAAACCAGGGAGCTTTCCGGGATCCACTGCCACGGAGAGGTCGCTTAGGCGCAATTCGGTCTAAGGCCCCTGATGCTGCGGTGTTCCAAGCAGCCACCAGGGAATCAGCCGAATTGTGTACCAGGGTTTCAGGTATTTCCCCAAGTTCCCTCTGGAATCCTTCCGGCTCCATTAGGCGCCTGGGGCGGAACCACCTAGTCGGTCCCGCCTCCCTGCGGGGGAGGAATGGGGCTGCGAAATCCAACCTCAGTAGGAAGTATATTCCAGCTTTGCTCTTAAAATAACATTTAATGAAGGAAGAAACACTTTAGGGATTTTACACATGTCATCATACCTCATGTGGCCTAGGTAGAGAATATCCAGAAAGATGAGGGTCCTTTACTCAATATATATCTAAAGTATGAAAGTGACACTGGAACCTGTTCTATCTCTAAGAAATTCAGTTTTATTTCCTTCTGCTCTATGCAAGATTCTGCAGCCTTCTAGGTATATACAAAGTTTATGAAACAAGACTGAAGTAGGTATTGTATATTTGATGGCTGCACAATTCAAGAAGTAGCTTTATTGTAAAGCAATTTGTATTTCATTTGTTGCTTTCTCAAATCAGGAATTGAAGCAAGAGAATGACCTGTAACTTGTCTTTATTTCCTGCTTCAATAACCATCCTGGCAATCGGTCAAAGAGCTGGTTCATAAGTAGAAAATTCTGCAATGGTTTCAGGAAGATGGTATCCTGAGATGATTGACCCCATTCGCCAACCGTCCAATAAAAGCTACTGCATGGAACAAATGCTGCAGGGGCTTTGCTGCACTCATTTGACCATACAAAGGACCAGAGCAGGTTGCAAGCGGCTTGTGAGTTGACCATGGTGTCAAAATGCTCTTATATGAATTATTTGCATTTATGCCTTCAAATCAATTTTTGACTCCTAGCAATTATGTTTACTAATCCTTGCAGGTGTTTTAGCAAGGTTCCAGAAGTGGGGGCTGTCGTTGCCTGTTTCCTAGGCTGAGACTAACAGGCCCAAGGTCACACAGCTGCCTTTGTGCATCAGGTGTGCTAAGACTCACAGTGCCTTAGTTTCTGCGCTGATGCTCAAGCAGTAGAAAAAATGGTTTGGTATATGGGATTTAGTATTTTTTTTTAATGATCTAGGTCTTATCTTTTAAATTTATAGGGTAAAATAAATTTGAAGAATAGTATTTTGAAGCATGAACATGTTTCTTTTTGAAACATAATTGGAAGAAAATGTGTAAAAGGCAGGAAGAAGGACTTGACCATCAAAGGAAGATAAGATGACGCCTGCTGAAAGGGAGAAGACACAACAAGTGAGCCAGCGTTACGAAGCATCCTTGGGTGGAAGCTGTATTGAAGAAAAACAACTGCCTCAAATGCATTCTCAAATTTGGTCACCCAAGATTTTGCAATGGATCCCAATGTTTCAGTAGCAATATTGAGTTTTTTCATAACTTTTCATAAGCCTGGATGACCAAGGTTCACAATTTGAATCAATTGTACATAAAGATTCTACTTTAAAGTATACTGGTGTGCACACCAGTTATAGAATGCAAGTAAAGAAACTAAAATTAATTTGAATTTACAATTGCAGCTTTTTCAATTAGTGTTGTGTTACTGGTTGCAGAAAAAGCAATGCAGCCAGTAGAAAGATTAACCCTACTACTAACACAACTAAGAAATCCCAGATGTGAAGTAAAATATCAAACATGTCACTTTTATCCTTCATTTCTAGCACATTAATTATTCAAATAACATTGTCATAATCTAAATTAATCACCAATATACACTTATTGTAGATTGGAAAGTCAAAATACAGATCTAATTATTTGCTTCAGCTGAAGTCTTTATTTTAAGTGGCTTTTAAAATAAAGATCCATATAAATGATCAGAATGTCTTATTTTTCCTTCCCTCTCACCCACTTTCTATTGTGTATCTTTTCCCTTGGCATGTGAGATAAACTGAGCATAGAGGCACAGAAATAATTTCCCCACAAACAAAATAAAATAAACTTGCTATCTGTAAGGCTAGCCTTGATGCTGTAAAGTTATCAAAAGAATGGAAGGAAGGGTGGTTGTTTGAAATCAACGGGGTCACCCAAACTCTTCCCTCTTGACTATTCCAAATTTCATGCCTCCAGGTTTTTTTTTACAAAAATGAAAAGATGCCACTTTCCCTTTTCCAGTTTTTCACAAAGAGCAGTACAGTACCCAATCAGAGTTGATATGCTTAAAATAAAGGCACAACACCTGGCAAACTCAAAATCCAGGACAGGAGCTGCATCTTTTCACCCCTTCTTCAGAAATAAAGGCTAGGAAGGATAGGATCTGTTGGTAAAGAATAAAGATGATCACGCACTCATTCATTTATTGGATGATTCAATTCTATGTTACAAATCTTTCCTTCTTAGCTTTAGAAAATATGCTCTTTTAAAGGAGTATATTGCTTTAGATCCTGGGCTTCAAGAGGAGAATTTGCACATACTGGTAGTCCATTACATGCAACTACAATTGAGCCCAAAAGTTCCATTTGAGCCCCAACAGTTGTTTCTTTCTTGCCACAGTTGTTAAATGAATCACTGCAGTTGTTAACTTACTAACATGGTTGTTAAGTGAATCTAGTTTCCCCATTGATTCTGCTAGTCAGAACGTTGCAAAGGGTTGTAAATCGAACCCAGGACAGTGCATCTATCTTAAATAGAGGCCAGTTGCCAAGTGTCCAAAGTTTGATCACATGACTTATGGATGCTGCAATAGTCGAAGTGTGAAAATAGTTATGTCATTTTCCACAGTGCCATTGTAACTTTGAATGGTCACTACATGAATGGCGGTAAATCAAAGATTATCTGTATTTATTGAGAGTTCAAGATTATTTCAAAATTTATTTCAGGACTTGAATGATTGAGTTATAAATATTTCTACTAAACTTCATGTATTCCTTCCCTTATTATCAAATTACAGCTATTGCCTTTTCCTTTCACAAGATATTATTTTAATCAAAGTGAAAATGAGAATACAAACATCTTAATTAAGTTTGCTTGTCTCTTTAAGGCACACAAACAAATTAGTATTTGAGGGAATATGCGATATGGGAAGAAATCCTGTTCATCAAAATAGGCCTTTACAGCAAAAGATTTCTTCATTTGATCAGTTAGGAAGTCATAGGAGCATAAACAATATTTGTCCTTTCAGTGTTATCCCTACAATAGCCTGAAACGATAGGCTGGGCTGAAAGGATATAGCAGATGTAAAGTCACCCAATCTCTTCCTTCATCACTGTGTGAGATGTGAATCTGGGCTTTTTAGATTGTGGCTTACTTAGGACTCGTAACCATATTCCAGCTTTGCTCTTAAAATAACATATAATGAAGAAAAACTTTAGGGATTTTGCACGTCATCATACCTGATGTGGCCTAGATAGAGAATTTCCAGAAAGATGAGGGTTTTCTAATTAATTTATACCTGGAGTCTAACAGCAGTGGTTCAGGAGAACCGTATGTTAATTTTCTGAGCAATTTGGAGAACCAGTTGTTGGAAGAAATCTTTTCCCACTTTACAGGGCTAATCTTGCAAGGAAGGCAGGAAGGAAAGAGTCTAGTCAAGCAGAGGTGGCCAAACTATGGTTCTTTGAGGATCTGTGGACTTCAACTCCCAGAATTCCTGAGCTAGCCATGCATGCATGGCTGGCTCAGGAATTCTGGGAGTTGAAGTCCACAGGTCCTCAAAGAACCATGGTTTGGCCACCCCTGGTAGTGTGCATGTATTTCTAGCCTAATCCTTATCTTAATTTCCGCCCCTGCTGCTTTAAGTGTTTTCAGAAACTTCCTCTAACAGCCTTAATGGTTCTTGGCATAGCCCAAACTTTCTGTCTGTAGCTGAGCTTCTCCGGAGTCCCGTCCCCGTCCCGTGTTTTTTGTGTGTGATACTTTTATTCCTGGGGCTTGAACAGCTATTTACAGAAGGGCTGGCATAGCCATAGAAGAAATGGCTGAGAGGCAGGATGCAATGGATCTAATGATTGCTTCTCCTGGGTGGGAAACTGTGCTTTGTCAGTTCACAGAGCACAGGAGTCTCTTGTCTATGGGGATTCTTCAGTCATCCAGGCCATGGTTGTCCCAAAGGTGCTTTTTTCAGGAGAAAACTGGACTTTCTTGGTTTCCAGAAAGTCCAGTTGCCTCTTGAAAAAGTACCTTTGGGACAGGAGTCTCTTGCATTGCTTCAGAGTGGCCAAGCTACATGATTGCTCACTGATAATAAGTGGATCCTCCTTCCAATTTGTTATAGTTTGCTCTCGTGATAATATGGCATAGTAACATGGCACCAGTTGTAGAAAGTTAGCACCCACCCCTCTCCTAGAAAAATGAAATATTTTGAGAAGTATTAAAAAGGAAGAATATATTTCCCTGGATGAGAAATGGAGAAACATGTTTTCTTAGAGGGAGAAAGCAGCCCCCACCTGCCTTAATAGCCCACAGAAGATGTTAGCACTTAAGAGATTAAGAGATTAAGAGATAGATAGCTATATTCATAAGGCAAAAAATTCCTGCAGCAAGGTCTGAACAAAGGCAGAATGGGATTAGCTCTCACTCAAGATGTTAATTTGTCTCCTGAGCTCGGCATTTTGTAGCCCAAATATGCCCACCCACTTTCTGGAGAGCTTAAATGACCTCTCTGCTAAAGGGTTTCACTTTATGATAAGGTGACCAGACGTCCCGCTTCTGGCGGGACAGACACGCTTTTCAAGCGTGTGTCCCGCGTCCCGCATTCTTTCCAAAAAGTCATGCTTTTTGGAAAGAATGCCCGGACCTCTGGTCACCTTACGCTATGAATGAGTCTGGGGAGGGGGCTGGGCGAAGCGCTGCATTCCTGAACAGCAGAAAGCGAGCAAGCGAGCAGGAGGAGGGGGCGGGGTGGGCGAGCGAGCGAGCGATTAAGCGGAGAGGCTTCTTCCCGGGCTGGGAGGGGAGGCGGGCTTGGAGGGAGGGAGCGGCTGGCAGCAGCGCAGCCCTAGGAGACTGAGCTGCTCGTCCACGGCTAAGGGGCGCCGCCATGGAAGCCTGATGCGCCCCCCCACCTCCTTTAGCGTGGCTGCGCCTCCGCCCCTTCTTTCCCAGAGGAAATCACTGGACCTCCGCTCCCTCCCTGCCCACCTGCCTCCGTAAAGGACCGCAAGGACACCATCGGGCGAAGAGAGAAGGGGGTGGATAAAGGGCGAGGGGGGACCAGCCGGTGGGTCCCCCCCAAGAAGAACATGTGCTGAGCGGCTTCTATCCGTGGCAGGTAATGGGGCTTGGGTATCCTCGGGGATCGCGAAACACAGGCGGAGCATTTCTACCAGCCAGCCAGCCCAAGCCACTGCCGGCTCCCAAAGGGGAGGCGGGAGGCGAGGAAAGGCCTCCCGCCTCCCCCCCACCCACCTGGATGCCGACATTTGCTTTCTTTTGCCCTCTGCGCATGCGCAGCATTCTGCGCATGCGCAGAGGGCAAAACTCAAATGGCGGCGTCCAGGCGGGCCCGCCCCCCGTCAATGGTGTCCCGCTTAGAAAAAAAAATCTGGTCACTTTACTTTATGAGCAAGAGTAACTTGGCTGCTGATAGTTATCCTTGTATTTTAACTATTTTAATTCCTCTATGTGCTCTGGCAACCTGCCTGATTTGTAACTCTGGATTACAGGTATTGCTGAGGAAAAGGAAGGTTTTAGGCAGAAAGGTTTAGGTTTCCATGCCGGCTGTGACTCATTGATCTTCAGTGTGTATTCCCCCATTTCTAAACTAATGACTGGTATTTAGGGCAGCTTTTTGCAAACAGAAGCTTTTTGTATTTTTGTACAGGTAATCCTTGACTTACAACAGTTCATTTAGTGAGCATTCAAAGTTTCAATGGCACTGAAAAAAGTGACTTATGACTGTTTTTCACACTTATGACCATTGCAGCATCCCCATAGTCATGAGAGGGCGGGCGAGGTGAAGCGCCCCTCGACGTGACATCGAGTTGGCCATGCCCACCCAGTCACATGCCCATCCAGCCATGCCCACCCAGCCGGTCATTAGAGCAGAGAACCAGTTGTTAAAAAATTTGTAGCCACCACTGTCTAATAGTAATACTGGAAACTGTTCTGGCCCTAAAAAAATTGAGTTTTATTTCTTTCTGCTCTATGCAGGATTCTACAGCCTACATACAAAATTTACAAAATAAGACTGAAGTGGACACTCTGTTTTTGATAGTTCTGGAACTGAAGGATCTAGAACTGAAGGATCAAGCTGGATAGAAGACATCAGCAAATATTGTGGGCCCAATTGGCAAAAAAAAGCTCAGGACCATATTGGTTGGAAACATGCGGAAGACACCATCATGCTGCAGTGGATAGACAATGGGTAAAATGATTATGATCATGATGATGAAGGAGTAGCTACATTGCCAAGTAATTTACATTTCTTTTATTGCTTGCTCAAACCATGAATTGAAGCAAGAGAATGATCTGTAACTTGTCCTCCTTCAACCACTTAAATTCCAGTCGTGGTGGTCTGTAAAAGAGCTGGTTGATAGGTAGAAAAATCTGCAAATTTTCAGCAAGATGTTTTCCTGAGATGACCTACTTCATTCACCACCTTTCCTTCATTCACCATCCTGGAACATACAGTGGGTTTGCTGCACACCTACAAAGTCCATATAAAGGTCCAGAGAAGGTTGAAAGTGGCTTATGACGTGACCATGGTGTCACAACACTCCAATATGGATTCTTTGTGTTTTCGTGTGTGGGGGGGGTCTTTAGATCTGTGTTTGACCCCTATGTGGACAAGTTCCTGCAGGTGTTTTAGCAAGGTTGCAAAAGGGGGTTGCCATTGCCTACTTCCTAGGTTGAGAGTAGCTGGCCCAAGGTCAAAATTTACAAAACAAGACTGAAGTAGGCACTATGTTTGGTGGCTGCAGAATTCAAGGAGTACCTTTATTCCCAAGCAATTTTTATTTCATTTGTTGGTTGTTCAAAACAATTGCATTTTTTTCAGTGATCTCTTTTAGGAAAAGATTTTCTTGACTGACCAAGATAAACTCATATCCCAAATTTCCCATCACACATGTAGATAGCCGATTTTCCTTTTTGCATATTTCAGTGAGTGATTATTTATTTGCCCTTACAAAAATAATATAAAATAGTCAATTAAAATATGTTTACTCATCAGTTGTTTTGAGCACAAAACAAGTAATATAAAAAGATTGATTTTAAAAAATGAATTGTTTTAAAAAATAATTTACAACTGGTTAATCTTGATTTCTAATGACTTCTCAAAACATTGAAACTTTACGACGTATTATTTGTCTGCTCATAATATTAGACAAAATGCCCCAATATGCTTTGCTAGTAAAATACAGTAAACATTTCAGGTGCAGCACATCACATTTCTATCACATATTTATGGGTTCATCACTCTCCTGATTTTAATGCAGACAAAATTCATATTTAGTTGATTATCCCCCACCCCCAAGGGTTTAATGGGAGGCATCTATGATACCTCTGAAGTTTTGCTATTTGAGATATTTTGGAAGCCTTAAATTTACTGAGACATTTACCATTAAAATTGCAGTAAGTTGATCCTAGTCTTTCCTTTTCTTCCCTATTTTTAGATGCTACTATGTGTCTCTTTTGTTGCTTTAAAATGTGCACAGCTGTTGAGGAAAGAGCTTAGAAAAACATGCAAGGTGGAACTGTGTACAGGTAGTCATTGCTTAATAACTGGTCACATAGCAACTGTTCTAAATTCAGGCGGATCCTGGAAAAGTTATTTATGACCAGTGCCAGTTACCAGTGCCAAAGTTGCTTCTATGATTGATTTTACGGAACCTACAGTGCAGGGCCGTCTTAACAGCATTATGGGCCCCAGGCAAAGCAGTGTACTGGGGCCCCTATGACAACTACTCACAGGAATAAAAATGTAAATGGTCGATAAAATTAAACATATATTTATTTTATTGGCACTTCCAATAAAATCGGTGTTGAAACATTAAAAACATGCGGGCTCGTCTCATCATCTATGGAAAAAAATCAGTGTTAATTTCTATTAATGCATGTTAGTATTAATTAAAAAAATGCAGTAAAATGTAATAAATATGTTGCTATATATATTTTTTTTAAAATTCAAAAAGTTTTATTAGTACAAATTTGGCTCCGCAGGCATCGAGGACGCTCCTCGTCGAGCGCCTGTTCCGGAGTCCTGTAAAAGCCGCCAGATCAGCTGTCTGGTGGCTTGAAAATCTTCTCCCCAGGATTAGGGGAGAGATGAGAGCTCGACAGGTGGGGTAGAGCCCCCCTAGTGCCCCAGGAGACAATCTGGGGCGCGAAGGGTGAGGGCTCCCCAAGTAGCCTGTCACTCGCTCCAGGACCTCGGACACCTCCGCTATAAGCGGAGCAAGATGCCGCGACCACCGCTGCTTGCAAGATGGGATTTACAATAGTTTGATGCATTGCAGACAGCAGACAGAGAAAGGCAGGAGACCAGAATGGCAAGTATCCTAATTGTTAACTCCATTGCTGACTTTCACTTCAGGAAGTTACAAAGTAGCTGAGTTAACAAGCAACAAAATAGTGATTGAAGAATTTTTAGGGCGTGGAAGTGAAAGTTATTAAGTTTCATTTCGTTAGCAGCCCTCTTCACGGAAACCTCTGATTCTGAGAAAAAATTTTTTTCTTCTTCTCTCTGACTTTGGATTAAAATAACACTTTAAACTTTAAAATCTAAATGGCTTCAGCACCTGGAAAGAATCTTTTTAATTATAGATTTTAATTTTGTATACTTTTGAAAACGCTGGACTTTGATGAATTCTTTTCTCTCTCTGATTTTGGAATAAAATTAAAAGTCTAATCTAAAATCTTAAATGGCTTTTAAACCTGGAAAGACTGTTCTTAATAAAAAAAACTTGAGCATCCCTCTGTTTATACCTCAAGAATGCAATTTACTTCTTACTCAACACCCCTGAAAACTTATTCGATACTTTAAAAGTTATGAAGAATAAACTGGTTATGGAATTTAATTCAAAAATTAATGAAATTAATGAAAAAATGAAGGCTGTCCTAGAGGAGAGGGACACTAGAAATAAGCAACTGAGGAAGGATATGATATTTGCAGTTGAAGGATTAGCAGGAAATATGGAAATCTTGGAGAAAGACGTGGAAGTAATTAAACAGTCTGTGATAACCTTGGGGGAAAATATAGAAAAAACCCAAAACAATATTGAAAATTTTGAAACAGAGGTGTTAATGACCCAATTCAGAAGCATGGAATTTGCTACAAGACCAAGAGGCTTAAAAGAGAAAAAATATGAAGATTTGAAAGGGTGGGTGGTGGAGGCTCTGGTGCATGTGCTAGGAATGACTGAAGAAGAACTGGTCATGCAAATTGATAAGATATACCGTGTCAACTCCTGGATTGCTAAACAAAAACATCTGCCAAGGGACATTGTAATATATTTTACTACAAGGGCATTACGTAATAAAATTCTACAGGTGACCTTCAAGAATAAGCTTCAGGTAAATGGACAGGAAGTAATGACACTGAAAGAAATTCCTCCTAAAATGCTCAGAGCCAGAAAGGATTATACTTTTCTCTTGGAAGAACTTAAAAAACAGAACCTACAGTACAAATGGGATGCCCCAACGGGGATAGTGGTGAGATATTTCGAAAAGAGATACCAGCTCAACACGATAATGAAAGCTACTGATTTCTATGTTAAAGTTTTAAAGGCCAATATATCCAAAATTCCAGAAGGAAGAAGCATGAAAGCAACAGAAGAGAAGAGAGGAGAGTCATCGATAAATGTGCAAACGGAAAGACCTTTGATGATTCAAGGTGATTTACAGAGCCAGAGAGAGGTTCATAATGTGGAAGAGGAGACAGAAGATCAGAGTCAGACAATAGCAGAGCTGACAAATCAAAAAACTGCTAAGATACAAAAGGCTGCAAGAATCAGATCTAAAATCCGACCGAGGAATGATTAGAATTTGGGAAGTTATAGGACAGATGGAGAGATGAATGAAAATTGATATTTTGCAGTATGAAGACTCATTGACTATTGAGGAAATGATCCTGATGGTTGTGTTTCTTTTTCTTTCTTGTTTTTCCTCCTCCTTCTTTCTATTATTATATCTTAATATAATAATATATTTATATAATATAATACTTAAAGCAAGTAAAGATTTAGAATTACTGTGAAATTAGTAATTTGATATATTGTAATGTTAGGTTATTAATAATGTGTTTGATTCCTAGATGATGTTTAAAAATTTCTGAGTTATAAGGGGTTAAAGAAATATAGAAATATCGGAATTAACAATTTGCTAGAATATCTTAAATTATTATGTATATTGAAGAGGTATTGCTGGAAGAAGGAAGTTTTTACTTAACACTGAGGAAATGATATTGATGGTGGTAACTGAATCAAACGGATTTCTTCTTTTTTTTTCCTTTTTCTTTTATTATTATATTTTAAAGATTATATAAATTCTAGATAAAGGAAAGATAATTAGTGGAGCAATTTATCAGCCTGAGATATTGTAATGATGTTTGATTAATAAGATACTTGATTTTTAGATTATGCTTAAAAGGTTTTGTGCAACAAGGAGTTAAAGATTTAGAGTGATGTGGAAATTAAGAATTTGTTAGTTTAATTGAAATTTATTTTATTGAATATAATTCCCTGTTCTTTCTCTGGGAAGTCGGGGGGTGGGGTGGGTGCGAGGGGGGAGGGGAGAGGGATGGGGGGAAGGGGGGGAGAAAAAGAGAAAAATGTTTGTACTTTGTACTAATATGTTGCTATATTTATATGATACAAGGTGCATTGAAAGGTTAACATACACAGATTAGTATGGGGCCCCTATGCTCATGGAGCCCACAGGCAAGTGCCCATCAGGCCCATGCGTTAAGACAGTCCTGAGTGCCCCCTCCTCCACTATCTAACCCCGTACCCTAAAAAGTCTGTAGAGATTCTCAGTCACCCAGGTCATGGTTGTCCCAAATGTGCTTTTTTATTTATTTTATTTTATTTATTTGTCAAACATGTACAGGATAGTAGTTGTTTATATAAACATAAGTAAAAAGTACCGATAATAGAGGACAATAGGACAGTAGGACAGGGACGATAGGCACAGTGGTGCGCTTAAGCATGCCCCAAATGTGCTTTTTTCAGGAGGCAACTGGACTTTCTGTTTTTTTCTTTGAAGACATTTCGCTTCTCATCCCAGAAGCTTCTTCAGCTCTGACCAGCTGTCTGCAAGGAATATAAATCCTTCCATTCCCCACTATCATGTCAGAGCTGAAAAAGCTTCTTGGATGAGGAGCGAAACATCTTCAAAGAAAAAAACAGAAAGTCCAGTTGCCTCCTGAAAAAAGCACATTTGGGTCAGTAGTGGGTTCTAAATCCCGTTGCTACCGGTTTGCCCGCGCGTGACACTTTTGCACATGCGCAGAAGCATCCTGGGTGGGTAGGCGGGGCCTCCCACCGCCACCACCGGTTCGCCGAACCGGGCCGAACCCGGAGCAACCCACCTCTGATTTGGGTACCCCCATCCCTCTTCATCAGATCACTGCAGGCCTTGTGCCTGCTTTCCACTCTACCAGACTCCACACCTATGTTCTTACTTACCTTTTGAAGATCTGCAGAACTCCATGGCTTGGGTTAGGGAAGTGAATTGTCACTTGAAAAATGGCATCCGCTTTCCAAATTGCGTAACATGGCTATCCAATGAAGTAATACATTCTACTTTCCCAAGGCAGTCTGTGTAGCACTGTGGTAAGCTCCTGAGCTCTGGAAATCTTCAAAAGATACCTATGTGATGTGGGGTGGGAAGGAGGCTTAAGCCCTGCAGGAACCTGCTGGGGGCGAAAGCACTTGCAGGAACCCTTGCAGTGGTGTGGGTGGGTGGGTGGAAAGTCGGCCCAAGGGCAGTGAGGATCTTGAGGTATGGGAAGTTTCAAGAGATGGGAGAGGTCTTGTGAGGCCTAAGACAGGCAGGCATGCCTGGGCCTGTGCTAAGCTGTCCAGGTTCTTCCCACCCCTGAGGCATCCTATACACTGCTTAATGACCCACAAGGTCATTTAACAACTGCATCAGGCAGAGCAGAGTGTGTATGTCATCATGCAAGACCATCTTGCTTAATGGACATCACCATTTGCGACCATAATTGGCAGGTTTCATTACTGTTGTAAGTTGAGACTACCTTAAGTCTCAACTGAGATAGGGTCCTTCTTTTAAAGAGAAACTATTTAATTTTAAATACCAACTGTTTAACAACTGCATCAGGCAGTGGGTGGGGTGGGTTCATTAAGCAAGGTTGTCCCATTTAACTGCCATCACCACTTGTGATTGCAATGGGCAGCCTCCATTATGGCCATAAGTCAAGGACTATCTGTAGTGGTGAGAAAAAATTATTTTAAACAAAGAGGAATATTCTCTTTTAAGATTTATAATAAGATATAATCCAATATTCCTTGGATTATATTCTCAAGAAATATTGGATTAAATCTTATTCTTTAAATAAGCACTTAAGAAAAATTATATCTTATTATATCTTATTGATCATATTGTTTAAATGAGCACTTCAGAGAAATATTGGATTATATCTTATTGTTGAAATAAGCATTTAAGAGAATCCAAATTAAGATTCCAAATGGAAAATATATCTGCATCAAACTAGCTATGACTGGCAAATATTGCAAACATTCACCATAAACGAACAATTGTTGCATTTGAGAAATATTTTTCTTACCTTTTTGTATTTTCTGCCTCTGCCTCTTGTAAAATGGACATCTTATTTAAGTTATTGTGACTATAATGGTGGTTTTTATGCTTAATAATACTGTTTAACATGGTTGCATCCCAAGTTTTGGATTGTGCTGCCCATAGCGAATTTCTTTTTTGGTATGAAACCATACAATTTAAACTTTTGATTTGTTTGATTAGTTTTCATTTCTCTTACCATTATTATACTTTTATAACTATATACCTATTGATATAAGATCCATTGAGAATGAAGAATGTTTATCTTAGGATTCCTTTTTCATTTTGATTTCATTTCATGAATGTTGCCATTTTTCAGTAGATATTAGCTTCACAAATGAAGAGAGCAATACATGAAAAAAGAGCCATACATAAAACAACTCCTGTCCAAGAGAACAGAAGCATCCTTCTACCCTTCCTTCCACTTAAAAGGGCCTGCCCAGCCTCAAGGCTTGGGGGAAGAGTCATTTAAGAATGGTTAAAGGCAGGCAAGGTGGGACCCTATACCTATACAATGCTGTTATTAATCTGGGACTAGAACTACTAGTAACTGACAACACTAGACTCAACAACTGCCTTGATCTCATTTAAAAGAACCCTTTTCCAACAGTGACCACAGCATGATTGACTTTTGTCTCAATATATGTCCTTACAAAAATCACCATAATGATGGGATACCCAATTACAACTTCAAAAAAGCCAACTATGATCTCATAGACACCGACCTCTCATCTCTTGATTGGCAAATTCTATTATCTGGCTGTAACACTGCCAAAGACCATTATAACATATTAAATCCGCAACGTGAGGGAGAAATAACTGAGGTGAGTCAGGATGCGAATCAGAACTAGCCTTTATTAAGGCTTAACAGAATAACAGCAAGAACAGCGTGAACAGCTCCTAAAACAGCCAGCGGCTTCGTCACATCTAACAGCTCTTTTATATCCGGCTGTTAGACGTGGCAGCCAATAGGAGGGCTCTAAACTCTCGCTTTCATGCAGCTCCCGTCTGAGCCAATCAGAGAGGTCCCTTGGCAAAAGCGCGCGTCTTGAGGGGACGTAGCATAACATTTTCTTGCTCAAAGTCAAAAACGTTATTAAACTATACATACCACTAATAACCACCAAAACCAGAAAAAAACAAATTACCCATATCAATAAGGTCCAATCCAAAAAAAAAATCTCTGGCTCAATTGTCTAGAACCCACACTGCATATCAGACATTAATACAATTGAGCATGTCCAGAGATATTTCACGAAAAGAGTCCTCCACTCCTCTACTCGCAACAGAATACCTTATGCCACCAGACTTGACATTCTGGGCTTAAACAACTTACCGCAGAATTACACCACCTTCGGTATGACCTAAGCGTAGTTCATAAAATTATCTGCTACAATGTCCTACCTGTCAATGACTACTTCAGCTTAAAGTGAACCGCTCCAAACTCGATTGCAGAAAATACGACTTCAGCAATAGAGTAGTCAATGCCTGGAATGCACTACCTGACTCTGTGGTTTCATCTCCAAACCCCCAAAACTGTAACCTTAGACTGTATACAGTCGACCTCACCCCATTCCTAAGAGGTCTGTAAGCCTAAGCGCACCATCGTGCCTACTGTCCCTGTCCTAATGTTCCCTTTTATTCGTATTCATTTCATGTATTCAAATCATGTTTATACTTATATTATCTAATATGTGCTTGACAAAATAAACAAACAAACAAACATCTATCCAGGGGATGATGTTCCAAAGTTGGGTGCAGCACAACAGGTTCCCTGTGGCCAGTCTAGTCCAAACCCAAGGAACTGCAGTGCATCCAAAGCTATAGTATTCTGTATCTCGCCTAAATAGTCTCAGGCTGAGGAAAAGCATCAAAACTAGCCTGCACTAGTGCAGCCAACTCATTGCCTTATTTTCACTCAATATACTTAGCATTTTTATTTTGAATGGCTTGACTTTTGTATAGAAAAATCTTAATTAAGACTTTTATGTGGATCAAAATATTTCTAGTATTCTAAGCACCAGCGGCCTTAATTGAATATAAGATCTGTTTTTTTCTGCCTGCAGAAGTAATGACAATCTAAAGTGTCTAAAATTGATTATCCAGTTTTATGCTGCTAACCTTATTGGTGCAGTTAACTGTGCTATTATATATTGCCATTGGGCCATATTCTATGCAAAGCAGATTAGATAGGCATGGCTTAAAAGCTAATATGATTTCGATGAAGCTCAGATCATGTCATAAGTCACAATAATGCAGGATTCAGGATAGTTTTAACAGCTTAAGCTGTGATTAATAGAAGTTGAAGGCTATCAAGAACTGGATCCCTAGTGATTAGCATTCCCAAAAAACTGATAAGAGAACAAAAAATTTAGATATATACAGTAAAAAAAACAAACCTATAGGTGTGAAAAGAAAAAGAAAACTCCACAAAAGGTGGAGTGACATAGTTTCTGGAATGCTGAACAGGACATACCCTGCAATTTTTGATGCAGCTTCCATTTGTATTATAGAAACCTTAATTTTCAAAATATTGACAATAAAACCCCATTACTTTTTTAAAAGTTTAAGATGACTGATTTGATTTAAGAAGGAATAACAAAATGTTTAGTGGGAAAATGTGGGAACATCTACACGTATACACAGTAAGATTAACTAAAAAAATAAAAATCTACATTTGAATATGAATGACCACATCAAACTGTTTAATGCTCCATTCTCTCTATTTATTCTGAAAAGCAATGCATAAGGATTTAACAATCTCAGATAAAAATTTTATCTTCAAAGGAATGCTGCACATTTATTACTCATATATATATGAAAAATAAAATGAGTGCAAGCATTCAGAAATTCAGAAATGATATAATATATGAATATAGTATAATATAGTATATAGTACTGATGGTTAACCTTTTCGGCACAGAGTGCTGAAACTGGAGCGCTGCGGGCACGCACACACCCCAGAGCACTGGAACCCAGAAGAGAGCAGCTGGTCTGACGCGCATGCGCACCGGCCAGTTGCTCTCTTCCGGGTTCCAGCACGCATATGCACATTGGAACCTGGAAAAGCAGCTGGTGATGGTGTATGTGTCCACAGAGAAGGCTCTGCTTGCCAACTCTGGCACGCGTGCCATAGGTTCACCATCATGGGTATATAGTTTGTTGAATAAGAATTGTAGATTAAAAAGTAGAAAGCTGAAATAAAATTTAATAATCTAGATACAAGTAGTCCTCAACTTACAACCTCAGTTGAGCCCAAAATTTCCATTGCTAAGGAAGATACTTGTTAAGTGAGCCTCGCCCCATTTTGATCTTTTTGTCACAGTTGTTAAGTGAAATATTGTAATTGTTAAGTTAATAACACCATTGTTGAATGAACCTGGCTTCCCCATTGACTTTGCTTGTCAGAAGATCACAAAAGGGAATCACGTGCAAGCATCACAAATACAGGCCAGTTGCTAAGAGTTGGAATTTTGGTCACATGACCATGGGCATGCTGCAAAAGTCGTAAGTATGAAAAAGGTCATATCTCACTTTTTTTCAGTGGTGTTGTAACTTTGAATGGTCACTAAACAAATGGTTATAGGTTGAGGACTACCTTTATACCTTAAAGGACAGTATCTCTTCAACTATGATCAGCATGCATTAAAAAGACATTGTGGTTTAGAGCTTAGACCCGGTGATTATTTAACATCCGAATGTCACGCCGTTCACGATCGCGACGATCACGACGATCACGACGATTTTGGCGAAGTGCTGGGATGGTCTCCAGCAGTTTTGCTTCAACGATACGTTTCATGATTATTTGGGCAGCATCCACAATAAATAATGTACTTGCGCAGAAACCAAATATCTGTTGAATTAAAAAAAAAACACAATCACCTATGCATCATCCCATTATATTGGCTTGCACGTACACAGAAACAATCCATGCATGCATACATATTTGAAACAGCAAAATCCTGAAATGTATTTCATGGTTTGTAATTAATAAAATAATTTTGAACCACGGATGACAAGCAATTTAAGGAAGTAGATAAAGAGTCTCTCGAGAGTCTCAATCATTCAGGTTATGGTTGTCTCAAAGGTGCTTTTTCAAAAAGGCAAGTGAACTTTTGGGGTTTTTTCCCTTTGAAAACGTTTTGCATTTTGCATCCAAGAAGCTTCTTCAGTTCTAACTGACTGGTGGGGAAAGAAAGGATTTATATTGCTTGCAGTCATCTGATTACTGCAAAGTGATCAGGCCCTCAGAGTGCTAAAGACCAGATGACTTTCCTGGTTTTCATTGCAAAGGACCAATAAACAGTTTTGCTTGCTGCAATTCCAAATTACAGGGCCAATGGATTTCCATTTCTTTTACATAGTAAGTGGTTTTATATTTAATGGGGCAAGTTTACATTTTAAATCAGGGGAAGATTATTTTATAGTGCCAATTTTATACAAAGTAAGATAGGTTCACACTAGTTTAAATGCTAAGTTCTCTATTAGTGTGTTCAATGGCGTTATGGGCCGGTAACTTGTCCTTCCTTGCTTTAATAACAATCCTAGCAATCTGTCAAATATGAACTCACAATTGCAGTATTTTCAATCAGTTGCTTCTCAGCGGTTACAGTAAATATAATTGAAGCCAGGAAGAACAGCAATCCTACTATTGCAGCAACGAAGAAATCCTACAAAAGAAGAAAAAGTAAAAGTATCATACGTGTCATTTTTATCCTTCATTTCTATCACATTAATTACAGGTAGTTGTCAACTGACCACAATTTGCTTAGTGACCATTCAGTTAAAATGAAAAAAGTGACTTATGACTGTTTTTCACACTTACAACCATTGCAGTATCCTCATGGTCACATGGTCAAAATTTAGATGTTTGGCAACTGACTCATATGTACCGTATGACGGTTGTGGTTTCCTGTGGGTCATGTGATCATTTTTTTTGACCAGCAAAGTCAATGGGGAAGCCAGATTCATTTATCTGGGTTACTAATTTAACAATTGCACTGATTCACTTAACAACTGTGGCAAGACAAGTCGTAAAATGGAGCAAAATTCACTTAACAAATGTCTTGTTTAGTAACATAAATTTTGGGCTCAGTTGTGGTCGTAAGATGAGGAGTACCTATATTCAAATAACATTTTTATAATCTAAATCAATCATCAACACATATTGCTGGTTGGAAAGTTAAAATAATGATGTAAGTATTTGCCCTAGCTCAAAATCACCCATTTTTTACTGAGTATCTTTTTTATTGGCATGTGAGATAAGCTGAACATAGAGACAAAGCAACAATTCCTCACAAGCAAAATAAAATAATCTTCTGTAGTTCTAGCCTTGATGCTACAAAGTTATGAAAAGAATGGAAGAAAAGACAGTTGTTTGAAATCTTTAAAATGGAGTCACCAAAACTCTTCTCTGTTGACCATATTAAATTGTGTGCTTCCAGTTTTTTACAGAAATGAAAAGATGCCTCTTTACCACACAAATTACTCTGTCTTCTCCAGCCTTTTGATAAACAGCAGTACAGTATAAAACCAGGATTACGATGCTTAAAACAAAGGCACTGCAGCTGGCAAACTCAAAGATGTAAAGTCCAACACAGGAGTTGGATCTCTTCACAGCTTCTTCAGCAATAAAGGCTAGGAAGGATAGCATCTGTTGATAAAGAATAAAGATGATTAAGCAAGCAATCATTTATTGGATGATAATTCAATTCTATGTAACAATTCCTTCTTTCTTATCTTAAAAGACACATTCTTTTAAAGAAACGTTTTGCTTTAGATCTTGGGCTTCAAGAAAGGAATCTTCATTTATTGAGAATTCAAGATTATGTCAAAATTTAAACAAGGCTTGAATGACTGAGTTATCTACTAAATTATATGTATCTCTTCTATTAATATCAAACTACAGCCATTATCTTTTTCTTTTAATGGGCATTATTTGAATCAAATAGAAAGAGAAATGCATGTCTTACCTATTTTTGCTTATCTATTTTATTCACACAAATATTTGAAGGTGATATGATATGGGAAGAAATACTGCTCAGCAAAATACGTCAGCACAGCAAATGATGTCTTTATTTAATCCATTTATTATTGATAATGACAGAAGCCACTCTAGGTAGCATGCAAGTTAATAAATAGTTAAAACTGAAGCAAAATCTGCACAATAATAATTAGAAATATAAAACATTATTATCAGAGAACAAGGAATGCAACCTAACATTCACCAAGTGAGTGGATGACAGAGTCAGCAGGGTGTAGTGCTTACCAGGACTCTGCAATGCTTCAGGTTTATTTCAGAAATGGAGCTGTTGTGTATGTATGACATAGCATTTAGCTACTACTCTTTAAAACAGTTGTGTCTTTACAAAGTCTGCACAGCTGGTTTAAGAAATAGCAGGCAGCTGCCATGTTCACACTTTTGTGCATTCTGAAACACTTTTCCTGAGTGTTGCAGAGCTCTATGGTTTATATTACTGGCATTATGTGAAAAGCTGACATTGTATAGAATGCCTATGAAATTTATAGAATGTGTGACTTTTTAAGCAAAGTATGAAATGTCTGTGTTATTTTAACATGCTATATACTTTCCCTAGGCATTGTATATAATACCTAGGTATTATGCAGAGTGATAAATACTATTTAGACCAAGTATGAAAAGAGAGTCATGAAAAGGGTTAGGGTTAACCCTAATCCTTTATTGAAAAGATGTATATGAAAATGAAAGAAGAAATGTAAAATAAAATACAGGACTTTCTTACCGGAAAAAAACAAGAGGAAAAGACTAGTATTGTTATACTTATTGCAACAAGGAAGGTTAGTATTTTAGCAGGAGTATTTATATTTTGCTGGTTTATCTTTTGTCATTGCACAGAATGCCTAGGATATGTGTGAAATGTTAAAATCAAAATACTTTGATCTCCCATTTTTGGCATTCTATAGATTTCCTAGGCATTCTACAAAATGCCTAATTTCATACATTTATAGTAACATTTATAACATAATGAGCAATTCAATAGCCAAGACATTTATCACTTCTCCAGACATCATTTATAGATCTCCAAATTTAAATTTAAAACAAATTAAAAAAACATATTTAAAGATTGTAGCATTCTCCTAAAGAGACTTGGGTGTGAGATAATAAAATTCTCATAAGATTTGATTATTTCATGAAAATTTTAACAAAAAAATGTGTTGAGTTAGGTTATTATGTGCAATTGTAAGATGAATTCTGAAAAGACTGGCAAAATTTGATTAAGAATGTCAAAAATAGGAATGAGAAAACCAAAATTTAAATCTCCACTCAGCTATGAAACTTGTATGGATTTAGACCATACATGTCTGGTCTAAAGTTATAGTTTCTTAGACTCTGTGGAAGATGATTTGCTAGGAATACCAGAATATCATATTATAAAGTTTAATAAAATATGGGAAAAGTTGTAGCAAAATATTATAGAATTAATTTTCTATATGGGCTTAATCAAATAAGTGCAAAGCAGGTTTTGATTATTTTCCCATTAAGATTTCACTTCCTTCCCAAAGAGGAGTTCATAATTATCCCCATAATCAATTAAGTTTTCAATGGAAAACTTAAGGCATTTGAGTGATATCCTGGTAACTGCTTATTCATTTGTTAGCACTATTTTGGTATTGAAATGCTTTTAAACCAACGACTTTCTCACCAGACTTTGAAGGTTCTTATATCAAAGTAAAAGAAATAATTATGGAGCCATAAACTGCAAAAAGCAAATAGAGGAACAGTATGTTAGAATACAATCTATTACGGTACTTGATACCATAATGTAATGATAAAGATACTGCCAATAAATGGATTGGTCAGTAGTTCACCAGAAAGCAGTGGAATCAAGTGGAAACTTGAATCTAGATCACCTTGCTTCTTTTCCAACATTTAAGCGGGGGGGGGGGTTTAGTAGTGAAAGTAGTCGAATTGTTCCTTCATTTCCATGCAAAAACTTCCCGAATCGAGAAGCTGTCCTCTCTAAACTTTAGCGAGCTATGCCGCTTATACTACGGACAAAGATTAGAATTAATCAACCGTCTAGCGCAGCTTCTCAGAATGATGTGAAAACCGCCCCAAAGCCGCACGAACGGCGGCTTCAGACCTGTAAGACCAGCGACAGCAAAAATGGCCCAGAAAATAAGTTACCTTCTCAGAAAAAAGTATCCAGAAGCTGGCGGACAAGAGTTTGCAACTTTACGGGTTTATAGTCCACGTGTTAGATATCCGATGAGGTGCCAACAGGATAGTACCCCCTTCTCTCCCGGGCCCTCCATGTAAACATCGGTAGTGAGACAGTGAACTCCACTAGAATTAGTGACGGTTTAAAAGACACCAAAGGACCAGTTTGGTCTAGTAGTTAAAGCACCGGGCTAGAACAGAACATCGTGAGTTTAGTCCCTAGTCAGTTGAGGGACTTTTGGGTCAGTCACTCTCTCTCTCAACCCAGCCCATCTCATAGCGTTGTTGTGGGAAAAGTAGGAGTAGGAAGGTGGGTTACCGCTTTGAGATATTTGTAAAAATATTAAAAGCAGAATGCGAATAAGTAATAAATGTAAAATAAATAAAATTCCGAAGTCTTCCACGCCTAAGAACTGTGCCACCTGCTCGTTTCCTTCCTCCCTTACCTATTCATAAAAACCAACTTACCACTTGCGCAAACTTGAGGGACAGTCGCCAGTTGCTCAAGTTCTTGAGGGTGCAGTGCTCCATGCAAGGCCATTTATTCGGTTCGGTCATTGCGTCGGGTTGTTCGTAAAACGGCACTCCGTTCTCCATGGCCACGAAATAATAGAACGGTCAGTTCTGCACGAAAATAGAAAGAAAAGGAGTCGCCGTCTCAGCCCAGAGGACCCCAACTGCCCTCTGACTATGCTGCGCCGAACTTCGAGAAGGAGGAAGAGAAAGCGGGGTGGATTGCACCTCTGTCTCCAAACTGAGCAAATAGCCCTGAATTTCTCCGCGCGTATGATAAAAAAGCACCGAAAAAAAACTTCCAGCCAATCAAAGCAGCAGGGAGGTCCCAGAAAGTTCGGCTCAGGGCCAAATGCTCCCCACAAAGCTTACAGCGCTGAAGCATCAGTTTGGGAAAGGGGTTATGCCCAGAAAAAGAGGATGAACTGTCCCTCCCCCCCTCCTTCCTCCTATTTTGCAAATTTCTGGATTTTTAATTATCTTCCCTGTTGAATAGCCCTTGAAACTGAAGGCACACATCTATTAAAAGTTTTTTTTAACTAGGGCAAAGAACATTTTGTACAAGTCTAAAGGTGCATAAACAGTCTTATTGTAGAAATTAATTTAGATGAACTAATCCACAAGAATTTAAAAGGTTAACAAAAGCAGCAATTCTTTATTCTGGTCATACAGCATTGCACCTTATAGTGGCTTTCCATTTTCCACCTCCTTTTCATTATTTGAAATATCCATATATGATTGACAAGCTTACATTTGAATTACAGTCTTGGAAAAATGCAAAAATAATAATAATCACGCTCTTTGTTTTAAACAGCTTTTAAGGGGCAGTTCATTTACAAGAGTCTAATATTCACTATGAAAATGACCAGGAAAGATATATTATTAAGGCACATTTGCTTTAACAAGAATCATTAGTACTACTTAACATTGGAAAAATCAGAATAACAGATGCAATTAACTAATGCAGAATTATTTCCAATCAAGAACATGTTTGTATTATTCATGCATCACTATAGTTCCATTGTTCTTTATTTAAAATATAGCACTTCATGTTTCCATTTTAGTTTTATTTCTAAGCTATCCTTTTTACGTTGTATAATTATATCACATCCCTGCTGCTTTTTTTTTTAAAGCAGGAATGGAAGTGTAGCAAACTTCTCTAATTAGCAAAAGTTGATAGTAAACAATTCTTGTATACATATTAGTATCTGGCAAACAACTACCAATAATCACTTTGAAAGATTACAGATTTAATTTAATTTGTCATATTAATCTTTAAAACTGTACTTTACATGAATTCCTTACAGCACTGAGAATGAATTGAACAGAGTTTTATTTGTTGGCCTTTCAGAAAGTACTACAGTGGCTTAACTACATAGTTTTATTCAAAGCATACTCCATTGAACTGCAGTGTGACTCAGACAGGCAAATATATACGTAGAGTATAGGATTATTTAGCATCTCTGAAGCTAAAGAAAGGTATTCTACAATGAGGTTTTATCATTAATATTCCATAACTATGCCCACAAAGCAGTGGAAAAACCTTCCTAGCTATTTAAATGCTGTTTTAATACATATTGTGCTAAATCAGGATTTTTAAATAATAGTTTATTGAATTAGCTGTAACATTACAGTTTATACATTAAGTTTCAGTGGCTCTGTTCACAAATTGTACTAAGCTAAAAATAAACTTTATACAATGTGTGAATCTAAACAATTAATATGATTTTGTTCCATGCAATATATGGTAATCTGAGCTACACTTGTCTATATAACATGAGTTACAGATTGTATTTATATGAAAAAAATGGCAATAGTTTTCTGGTGGCAAATTGGGGTCAGTCTGAACAGAAATATGCAAGTAATACGTATTATATTTAGCAAGTAAAATATTTAAAACATAAATAAAAGGATAGTTTGGTTGTTTATCATTTCTGAGAATAATTTATATAAAGATTGCTTACAGCTACATCGGTAATTCTTCTGTAAAGCAGATACAAGGCTATGTGTGAAGATAAAGTATTAAAACTTTATCTATTACTGCCCTCTAGTGGTGCTTACTTTGGAAGGTTGCAAGGAAGCTTCTGAGTGCTTACAAGTTCTCAGGAATAGATTTAACATCAGTAACTAATTAATGAATACATTAATCACTTTCAATTAATTTTTTTTCATACAGTTGCATTTCATTTTTGGAGATTGCCTGGACAGATCCCTGCAGTTTTTTTGGCAAGTTTTTTTCATAAGTGGTTTGCCATTGCCTTTTCCCAGGGCAGAAAGAAAGTGATTACTCAAATAGTGTGGCAACCCCCCCTGGGAGGGCGCAGAGCGATGCCAGGGGAGCGCGTGTGACCCCGGAGAACATGCTTTTTTTGCAGCTTTTTTTTTGCTCTCTTTCGGGCTTTTCGCCAACTGTTTCCCCCTCCTTCCTTTTGGAAAGCCGGACTGGCGGAGCAATGAGCGCAACCTGCGTTGGAGGTGTCCTCCCCCTCTCCTGTCCCCCTGACCAGCTGTGGTGGGGCCGGGAGGGTGTGCACAAGAGGAGAAGGAGGGGGAGGAGGAGGTTGCGTTCATTGCTCCGCCAGCCTGGCTTTCCAAAAGGAATTTTTAAAAATCAGCTGGCTAAAAGTCCGAAAGAGAACAGGCAGGGCTTTCCGACAGTGAGAAGAGACAGGAAGCGAGCGAGAGCGAGACACACACACACACACACACACACAGAGAGACACACACACAGTCTCTCTCTCTGTGTGTGTATCTCTCTCTCCCCATCTCCTCCTCTCTCTGTGTGTATCACTGTGTGTGTCTCTTCTGTCTCTCTCATCCCCTCTGTGTATCACTCTGTATGTGTTTCTCTATGTCTTTCTCTCTCTCTTTCCCAAGATCATCCAGCTGGCTTTGTGCCCAAGACAGGACCAGAATTCACAGTCTCCCAATTTCTAGTTGATGCTACATCAAATTGGCTCTAAATTTCTGTTTACTTGCTTTTAAAGAAAATCCCTTATATTTGAAAATTGTTATTTTTTTTAACGAAATGGTTAATTAAAGTTGAAAATGTGCTTTCAATAGAATAGAATAGAATAGAATAGAATAGAATGGAATGGAATGGAATGAAATGGAATGGAATGGAATGGAATGGAATAGAATTTTATTGGCCAAGTGTGATTGGACACACAAGGAATTTGTCTTTGGTGCATATGCTCTCAGTGTACATTAAAAAAAAGATAAGTTCATCAAGAGTTATAAGATACAACACTTAATGATAGTCCGGATACAAATAAGCGATCAAATCATATTAGGAACCAGTCAATATAAATCGTAAGGATACAAGCAACAAAGTTACAGTCATACAGCCATTTGTGGGAGGAAATGGGTGATGGGAACGATGAGAAGATTAATAGTAGTGCAGACTTAATAAATAGTTTTACAGTGTTGAGGGAATTATTTGTTTAGCAGAGTGATGGCGTTCAGGAAAAAACTGTTCTTGTGTCTAGTTGTTCTGGTGTGCAGTGCTCTATAGTAGTGATGACGAACCTTTGGCATGCGTGCCACAGGTGGCACGCCAAGCCATATCTGAAGATACGCAAGGTGTTGCCTTATGTCAGCTCCAGTGCGCATACGTGCGCTGGCCAGCTGATTTTCAGCCTTCTTTTCGGCCGTTTTTCGCTCTCCCCAGGCTTCAGGAGGCTTTCCTGAACCCTGGGGACGGCGAAAAACAGCCCAACGGGCCTACTGGAAGTCCGGAGGCTTCAGTGAGGCCTGTGCGCATGCGCGGGGGGAGGGCATTGCATTATGGGTGTTGGCACGTGTGCGCATGCTATCGCGTGCATGCACAACCTTTTGGCACCCAAGCCAAAAAAGGTTTGCCATCACTGCTCTACAGCGTCGTTTTGAGGATAGGAGTTGAAGCAGTTTTTGTCCAGGATGTGAGGTGTCTGTAAATATTTTCACAGCCCTCTTTTTGACTTGTGCAGTATACAGGTCCTCAATGGAAGGCAGGTTGGTAGCAATTGTTTTTTCTGCAGTTCTAATTATCCTCTGAAGTCTGTGTCTGTCTTATTGGGTTGCAGAACCAAACTAGACAGTTATAGAGGTGCAGATGACAGACTCAATAATTCCTCTGTAGAACTGTATCAGCAGCTCCTTGGGCAGTTTGAGCTTTCTGAGTTGGTGCAGAAAGAACATTATTTGTTGTGCTTTTTTGATGACATTTTTGATGTTAGGTGTCCATTTTAGATCTTGCAATATGGTAGAACCTAGAAACTTGAAGGTCTCTACTGTTGATACTGTGTTGTCTAGTATTGTAAGAGGTGGAAGTATGGGCGGGTTTCTCCTAAAGTCTACCACCATTTCTACGGTTTGAATGTGTTCAGTTCCAGATTGTTCCGGTCGCACCATGAGGCTAGTTGTTCAACCTCCTGTCTGTATGCGGTTTCATCGTTGTCTCGAATGAGGCCAATCACTGTTGTATCATCTGCAAACTTCAGTAGTTTAACAGATGGATCTTTTGAGATGCAGTGATTGGTATATAGAGAGAAGAGAAGTGGTGAGAGTACACAGCTTTGGGGGGGCCCTATGCTAATTGTACAGGTATCTGATGTGATTTTGCCTAGCTTCACTTGCTGCTTCCTGTCTGTTAGGAAGCTTGTGATCCACTTACAAGGGCGTTCAGGCACCGCTAGTTGATTTAGTTTAGTTAGAAGAATGTCCGGTATGATGGTATTGAATGCCATCTACAAAGAGGACCCTTGCGTAGGTCTTTGGAGATTCAAGATGTTGTAGGATGTAATGCAAAGCCATATTAACAGCAGCATCTGTCGATCTATTTGCTCGGTATGCAAATTGCTTTAAGTATATACAATGCATTCAGAAAGTATTCAGGCCCCCTTCATTTTTGTCACTTTTGTTATGCTACAGCCTGATTCTACAGTTGTTGAAATTCATTTTTTAATTTACACTCAGTACCCCATAATGACAAAGTGAAAACAGAATTTTAGAAATGTCTGTAAACTTATTAAAAAGAAAAAACTGAAATATCACATTGTCGTAAGTATTCAGACCCTTCACTCAGTACTTTGTTGAAGCACCTTTGGCATCAATTACAGCCTCAAGTCTTTTTGGGTGTGACACACAAAATTGGGGGATTTTCTGCTATTCTTCCTTGTAAATCCTCTCATGCTCAGTTAGGTTGGATGGCAACATTCAGTGGATAGTCATTTCCAGGTCCCTCCAGAGATGTTCAGTAAAGTTCAAGTCAGGGCTCTGGCTGGGCCACTTAGGACATTTACAGAGTTGTCCCTAAGCCACTCCTGTGTTGTCTTGATTGTGTGCTTAGGATCGTTGTCATGTTGGAAAGTAAACTTTTGGTCCAGTCTGAGGTCCTGAGCACTGTGGAACAGATTTTCATGGAAGATATCCTTGAACTTTGCTCCATTCAGCTTTCCCTCAACCCTGACCAGTCCCCCAGTCCCTACTGCTGAAAAACACCCTCACATGCTTCACTGTTGGGATGATATTGGGCAGATGATGAGTGGTGCCTGGTTTCCTCCAAACATAATGTTTAGAATTGAGGCCAAACAATTCAATCTTGGTTTCATCAGACCAGAGAATCTTGTTCCTTACAGTCTGAGAGTCCTTCAGGTGCTTTTTTGCAAACTCCAAGTGGGCTTTCATGTATTTTGCACTGAGGAGAGGCTTCCATCTAGCCACTCTGCCATAAAGCCCAGATCAGTGGAGGGCTGCAGTGATGGTTCTCTTTCTGGAACTCTGTCCCATCTCCACACAGGATCTCTGGAGCTCAGTCAGAGTGACCATTGAGTTATTGGTCACCTCTCTTACTGAGGCCCTTCTCCCCCAGTTGCTCAGTTTGACTGGGTGTCCAGCTCTTGGAAGAGTCCTGATTGTGCCAAACTTCTTCCATTTGAGAATTATGGAGGCCATTGTGCTCTTCGGAACCTTCAGTGCAGCAGAAATCTTATTATAGCCTTCCCCCAGATCTGGGCCTTGCAATAATTCTGTCTCTGAGCTTTGCAGGCTGTTCCTTTGACCTCATGGCTTTTGCTCTGCTACAGTATGTATTGTCAGCTGTGAGGCCTTCTATAGAGTGCCTTTCTAAATCATGTCCAATCAATTTAATTTACCACAGGTAGACAATCAAGGTGTAGAAATAAGTCAGCAAAAATCAAGAGAAATGGGAGGCACTTGAGGTAAATTTCATGTGTTGTTGCAAAGGGTCTGAATACTTATGCCAATATGATATTTCAGTTTTTTCTTTTTAAATTACAGACATTTCTAAAATTTTGTTTCACTTTGTCATTATGGGGTACTGAGTGTAGATTAATGAGAAAAAATAATTTCAATATCTGGAGAATCAGGCTGCAGCATAACAAAATTGACAACTGAAGGGGATCTGAATACTTTCTGAATGTACTGTATATAAAAATTAAGCCACTTTACATTAGTGTTATCTACTTTGATTTTCATTTTTTTAATAGGGTTGCTTCATAATGGTCTTCCCCTCCTTGTGAGGTTTCACTTCTGTCATTGACACGACCTCCGATCTGATTTTGCCTTTTTAGATTTTTTTTCTATTAAAATCTATTTAATTAAATATATGAGCACAAAGCACGGAAAATATATCTGCTGGTGCTTTCTTATGACCTTTCTTGTTAGTTGTTAAGTGAATCACTGTAGTTGTTAAATGAATTTGGCTTCCCTATTGACTTTATCACATCACAAAAGGTGATCACATGAACTCGGGACACTGCAACCTTCCTGAATGTCAGTTGCCAAGTGTCCAAATTTTGATCATGTGATCATGGGGATGCTACAATGGTCGTGTCATATTCCCTTCTTTCAGTGCTGTTGTAATTTTGAACGGTCACTAAACCCGAGGACTTCCTGTGCACAAATTCTGTTCATTCCACTGTGTGGTGCTTGGGACTTGAACTGCCCACTTTCCGGTCAACAACACCAGAATCTTAACCATTAGGCCACCAAGTCCTGTCTTTTCTATAAACTTTGTTATAAATTAAAACAAATAATAAAGTTAAACACAAACAATTCAACTTTTAATATATGCCTGGAAAGATATATTTCTTACCTCATCTGAGTTACTCGTGTACATCTTAAATGCACACCAAATGTTCATACTGTGTTTATTCCATTCAAAGGTTCAATTTATTTAATGTACCATTATTTCATTATAACTGAAGAAAACTTCTCTAAAGAACCTTCTGTAAGTATGTTCCTTGTTGGAGAAAGTCTTCTTTTAGCAGTTAGATCTTAATGATGTAAAACATCATTAATCAATTTTACTTTATCAATTTTTAAAAACACAATAAAAAAGCTTACATTGACAAATGAATTTTTTTTAAAAAAGTGTTCTTAGAAATGCCAAGAAAACCCCTTCAAGCTGATTACATTTTCAAAAATTGTTGTCTAAGAATGTAATATATTCAAGAGATCTTAATGTTATATGAAGTTTTTAAAATAGTGCTTTCATGTTTGTTACAATGCTATGTGAGGATCTATATTTTTCTTCCCTTGCTGACATACTGGCCAATGATCCGAGTTGCACGATCATGTAATCATTTAAGTATACTTTGGATTTGTTAAACATAAACCATAAATACTGTATTGCATATTATTTGTGAAAGGCAGTAGAATTTCATGAGTCATTGTTTGAGGAAAGAGGAATCCAAAGGAGATGCTTAAAAGCTTATGGATGAACATATAGTATTCAGAGTACTTCTATACTGTACAAGACCACCAAAACCTAATAAACAGTCTAGAAGACAACTTATTAGAATTTAATTTATTAAACTAAAAGAGCCAGTTTGGTCAGTTTGTCTAGTAGTTAAAGCACCAGGCTAGAAAGCAGGAGATTGTGAGTTCAAGTCTTGTCTTAGCCATGAAAGCCAGCTGGATAACTTTGGGCCAGTCACTCTCTCTCAGCCTAATCCACCTAACAGGGTTGTTGTTGTAGGGAAAATAGGAGATGGGAGGTATTGGATATGTTTGTTGCTTTGAGTTATTTATAAACATAATAAAGATGAGATACTGATAGATAGATGTGACTTTCCCAAAAGCAAAGAAATTGGCACTACAAAAACATGCTGAAATCTGTATGAAAGTTTTTAAATTAGATTTCTACCTAAACAACAAAAATGAGTATTAAGGCATTAAACGTAGAACAAATCTAAGGATTTTATTTTTATTAATTTGAGAATAATGTTCACATGTACTTTTTATTTATTTTTCAGAAATTTAGAATCCCAAAGTTCCCATGCCAATAATTTGAAATGAATCCTCAATACTGCAGTACTTAATTCAAACAGTGTAATGCAGTTAGATGTCAAATGAGATCAGCATAATCTGAAGTCATATTCCAAACAGTGTTAACATTTGAGTTAGTTTATTGATGGTGTACTAAAGAACAATGGTTGATTAACTTTTCTTCAACAAAATTAGATCCTTCTCCAAGAGGATTTGTAAAACTGAGTTAAGTTAAAATGAGAGTTCAATATAAATTAAGTGCCCATGTTTCTTGCATATCATTTTGCCAACTTTTCAAGCAGTTTTATGATTTCAAATGATTATGTGGACACCTTCAAATTTAGAGAATGGCACTGACTTTAAGGAATAAGCATATTTGAATGTCACACTGAATTGTGAATAATAGTATTACATTGTGTAATAATTTTATCTATGCAATTCCCTTTACAATGTTCAGCAATACAACAGATATAATCCGTTTGTCCTTTTCTGAAAGTATTTCAGTTTTCCAGTTCCAGACATTGGATGAAGAGGCAGAGTCAATTAAATAATCCCATAAAAATGAGTAAATGGCTATATTTGTTGACTTCAAGATGCCCCACCTTCTGTGGGGGACGTAGGTGTTGTTGGAGAAACCAAATCTGGTTTTTGTGAGATTCTATCCAATTCAGCTTGAACATCAGTCAAAACAGGCTTTTGCCCTATAAAAAAAAGAAGCAATAATTTTTAAAATAATTTTCCATGCAAGGATTGTATGCCAAGTATGTTTTATTACAGAATTCGATATTACTACTACAACATATTTTTAACTAATACTAAAATGCATTTCACATAATTTTTTCAGATTGAAAATATATGCTATGGACTTATAAACGTAATCTTGTAACAACAGTGTCTTTACCTGTTTTCTTTGAGGTGCATTAGGTTTTTTCCCTAACTTTCTTTGGTGAAACAAACTGCTTTCCCAAAGTTGTGTTCTGCTAGCCATATTCTATTTAACAATTTATCTTACTATATTCTTAAAAGCCAATTTCAGCTCTAAGATACTGTCCGCAATCTTTTATAATGTTAAGGTAAAAATTGTGGTGAGAACCATTTGAAGTATACAATTTTGTAGTATGAGATGATTTTTAATCTCTCATTACCAATTATGGAATGAGGAAATTGACAAGGAAGAACTGATAAAGTCTTAGAACAAGTCTGAGAAGAAAAGATATTCCATAAAAACTCTAAAAAATCTGTATCACAAATAGCATGTCTATACTTATATATTATGACGCATCTAGCCCGCCGGCCACAAGTTTGACAGCCCTGTCATAGTGTATCTCTCTCTGTCATAACTGTATCTAAACAGTCTTTATAATATGACTTGGAGAAAACAGAAATAACAGGAAATTAGTATGTGCCTGTCCTTTGGAACAAATTGTTCCTGGGACTGAGGTCGACTCCAATCCTCTTGATCTTCCATAAGAGCCTAAAGACCTGGCTCTGTCAGTTAGCTTGGGGCTCAATGCGAGAATCCTAAAATGGAGAGATTCTACTTCTGCCTTCCCCACTTTTAATTGGGGTGCAGTGTTTGGATCTTCACAGTATTATATTTATGTCTTTTAGTTTTTGGACAGGTAGTCGTCGACTTACAACAGTTTGTTTAGTGTCCATTCAAAATTACAATGGGACTGAAAAAAAGTGACATTACCGTTTTTCACACTAATGACTGTTGCAGCATCCTCATGGTCATGTGATCAAAATTCAGACGCTTGGCAACTGACTCATATTTATGATGCTTGCAATGTCCCAGGGTCATGTGATCACCTTTTGGAATTTTCTCAAAGCAAAATCAATAGGGAAGCCAGATTTACTTAACAACTGAGTTACTAATTTAACAACTACAATGATTCATTTAACAACTGTGGCAAGAAAGGTGATAAAATGGGGCAAAACTCACTTAACAAATGTCTCACTTAGCAACAGAAATTTGGGGCGCAATTGCAATAGTAAGTCAAGGACTACCTATATAGTTTTTATCTTTGTAAGATCATAAGCCACCCAGAGTTACTTTGTGGTAAGATGGCACCTAATAAATTTTACAAATCAACCAACCAACCAACCAACCAACCAACCAACCAACCAACCAACCAACCAACCAACCAACCAACCTTGTTTTTTGTTTTGCCAAAACCACATGCAGTAAGGGTTTCCCATAAAACATCTTTAAGACTTTAATAAATTCACAAGTTATAGGCAAAAAGAGAGTCAGAATTAAAGCTCTGTAGAAGGATTTATGAGCTTGTACATTAGATTACTTGTAACAGTGAGGAAATCAGCCAAAATACAAATAACTAAACTTAAATGTTAAATCATTATATAAGTTTTATACTGTATTTATAGTAGTTGATTGAGCATTTAATATGACTTTAGTTAATCTAAATTCAGTTCAGCTAAAATTCTTACCTGACTTCTTTGCAGATGGCGGCAGATTACCATTGCTACCACTTCCAGTGCTTCCTACTCCTCCTGGACTACCAATGTTACTGGGTCCACCAGGTGTTCCAGTTTTTTTACTCAGCAAACTGTTGAAGAAGTTTGCCAATACTCCCTCGCTTGTGGCTCCAGCTGAAAAATTTCCATGACACAGTGATAATATATTGTAGTTTAATTTGAAATGTTTAAACATAATAAATGCTGTTATACAATGGATACAAATATAAATAAATAAATGTCAATTATATATAAAGGCTTGCCTCATCAACTGAGTATTAAACCAAAATCTCAAAAAATTACAATAAATTAATAATATCTTCAGTGTTTTACCTTTCATACTAGGATCTATTTTTTTAGATCCAGCAGGGATGGATGTAACACTGGTAACATTGGAGGTTACAGATCTGTTTTGTGTCCTGGGTGATCCTCCAGGGACCCTTTGTGAGGTGTCCTACACAGAACATGAACCTAATGTAAATCACTTATCTCATGGACATAAGACCATCTGGAAAATGTTAAAATGTTTAAAATATTCTATTCAGATTAGCTGCCTATGGGGGGGGGACCCTCTTAAGACTATAGTTATAGTCATGAATCAGGTTATCCATAAATGATTAGAATAAATGGCATTTCATTTCAGGTTAGCAACTTGAAAGAATGAAAATAATCAATTCCTTCCTTTTTCCTATAAAATAAGTTTTCTAAATTAAGTTTTTTTAATCAGATGTGTTAACAAAGATTAGAAAAAGGAGGAAACTTTATGCAAATACAAAAAAGAAAATGAGATTGTAATTTAAGGCATATAGATTGATAGAATGAACAAAAATAGACTGACGATCACTGAACATACTTCAACAGATTAGGAAAACCTTTTAATATAATACTTATTAGGAAGAAAAAAACATGAGGTTCATTATAAAGGAAGAAAAAAACATGAGGTTCTTTGCTAGTCTTGACCAAAATAAAAATTTGAGTGATTGATTGAATATTAACTTCCACCATCAACACCTCAATAACATTTGCAACATTGGCAAAACTTTGCAAAACATCTCAATGTTGGCCTATACAGTATCTCATGTCCTCAAAATCTAAAAATTTGGAGTTAAATTTCTCATAAGTGATGTTCTGGGGTTATTTTTTAGAATAAAAAGTGATTCAGAATTATATAGTAAACTAGAGGATAAATGAAGACAGAGGCCTTTTAAAATAAATCTACCACATTTAATAATACTCCAAAATAACTATTATTTCCTCCACTATCTGAAGTAGAGATTAAACCAGTAATTTAAAAAATGGCAAAAGGTAAAACACCAGGATTGGATGGGTTCCCCATTGAGTGCTATAAAACATTTATAGATCTTTTGGTACCAAAACTTTGTCATGTTTGAAGAGATATCTGGTAAGAAAAGTTTAAGAGTTAAAAAATGAAATGAACAAAAGATAGGATATACAGTTTAGCAGAACAATGTTTTACATTTACTCATGTCCCACTGAATTGAAAAAAATGTTAGGTATATTCAGTAGTGGGTTCCTACCGGTGCGCTCTCCGCCTTTCTTCGCCGCCGAGCCGAAGACGCTGGCGGCGTTTGCGTCGCGGGGCTTCCCCCGCCC
This sequence comes from Diadophis punctatus similis, assembly GCA_023053685.1. Taxonomy (NCBI): domain Eukaryota; kingdom Metazoa; phylum Chordata; class Lepidosauria; order Squamata; family Dipsadidae; genus Diadophis; species Diadophis punctatus. The sequence goes on along the minus strand of JALIGW010000007.1, from coordinate 2,209,163 downwards.
GCTTTCCCGGGACGCCGGGATGCCGCCATTTGCGTTCTTCTGCACTCTGCGCAAGCTTGCGCAGAGTGCAGAAGAACGCAAATGGCGGCATCCCGGCGTCCCGGGAAAGCGGGCGGGGGAAGCCCCGCGACGCAAACGCCGCCAGCGTCTTCGGCTCGGCGGCGAAGAAAGGCGGAGAGCGCACCGGTAGGAACCCACTACTGGGTATATTGTTACAGAATATATATAGTCTAAAAGAAGCAAAAGGTTGAAGATTTCAGGTACAAAATTCAAAGACAGTAAAATATTATTAGAAATGTGCCACTCTACCACATTAGAACAAAACATTTGCAAATTATTAATACCAGAAAGTTAATTTGTTTTTACTAACCACTGGCCGTCCAGTTGTAGAAGGTGGCTGTTTGGCTAACAGAGTCTAAAAAACACAATCAATCATGCAACAGCATAAGGATTTCATAAATGTTAAAATATACATTAAAGTTAATTCAAATTAAAATACATTTTAATGACTGAAAAGTACAGATTAATACCTGTTGCTTCATAAGAAATACTTGATCATCTTCTGCTACTATTTCCTTTTCATGTACAAACTGTAACAACAAAAACTTATTAAAATGAGTCTAGCAAAATATGAGAGACATAAATATCAGAAAGCCATCCTCCCAGCATTATTGTGATATTTAAAATTCTTAAATAGCCTAGGCCTCATTTAACCAATCAAATCTCCTAAAGAATTTCTTATTTTTTGTTACTTATCATAAAATACTTATGACTCTGGGATGAATATCTCAAGGCAGTGGTTAGGGTTAGGGCTTTTTAAACTTTTCAGTATGATTCAGATTACAACCAAAAAATAAATTTCAGTTTTATTTTAAATAGCAGGTCACACATAATTGTTTAAGCTTTTATAAGATTGCAAATAAAGCAATATACTAATATGACTTTAAATTATGTAAGGAATGGGCTTCCGGTGGCACCGCGAGCTTCGCTGGACGCTCTTTATGGGCGCTCCACTCCAGGCTCCGTAAAAGCTGCCAGATAAGCCACATCAGCTGTCTGGTGGCTTGGAAACTCCTGTCCCGGGCAAAGGGAGGGGAGAAGAGCAGATGGGCAGAGGTAGAGCCCCCCCTAACACCCCAGAAGAAGCTCTGGGGTGCGAAGGGCGAGGGCTCCCTTGAAGCCTGTCACAGCTCCGGACCTGGAATGCCTCTGCTAATTTTTAGTGGAGCAAGAAGCCGCGACCATCTCTGCTGGTGACAAATGGTTTTATTACTTTATTACTCTAAACAATGCAGCAGACGGAACATACCAGGAGAATCTAAAAGCAAGTATTTTTACCTAACTCCGGTGTTGCTTTTTGGATTATTTGGGAAGCAACAAAGTAGCTAAAGATGGCGCTTGGAATTTGAAAGGCGTGGAGAAAGCGAAAGCTACTGAAGCTAATGAGAGTTCTGATTGTTAACAGATGTTGGTGAGAACTCCTTTTGTTTTTTGCTCTCTTCTTGGATGAACTTTGTTTTTTGGCTATACAGAATTAATACAAATTGAAGATGTCTTTAAAACTGGCAAAGAATGCTTCTTTTAAAGGAATAGGAAAAATTGAAAATCTTCCCACAAATATTGTTAATTTGCAAGACTTTGCCCCCCCAACACAGCCTCTTACATTGGAAAAATGGCAGCAAATTATGAAAGATATGCAGAAAGAAATTGTTTTAGTAGTTAACAAAAAAATTACTGAAATTAATGGAAAAATTACTGAAATTAATGAAAAAATACAAGCTGTCTCAGAGGAGTTTGTTTCTCAGACTCAACAAACCAGAGACAATGTGGAATCTGTATTTAAAGCCTTGGCAGTTAATATGGACTTATTGGGACAGGACGTGACTCAAATTAAACAGTCTACTGGGACTTTGGTTGAAAAAGTAACTGAGATCCAGAATAAAATTGATGGAACTGAGGCAGAATTAACGATGTTTCAATATAAAGACATGGAATTTGCCTTACAGCTACGGGGGGCAAAAGAAAATAATAAAGAAAATTTAAAGGAAAAGATCCTGGATGCATTGGTGAAGCTCTTGGGGGAAAGAAAAGTTGAATTGGAATGGCAGATTGAAAAAGTATTCCGGACTAATTCTTGGTTTGCCAGAAAAAATCATTTACCAAGAGACATTGTAGTATATTTTACCACAAGGACACTGCGAAATCGAATCTTACAGGCGACTTATAAAAACAATCTTAAGGTCGAAGAACAAGAGGTTCTGACGTTTAAGGAAATTCCTCCAAAAATATTAAAAGCACGTAAAGGTTATACTTTTCTGGTGGCAGAATTAAAAAAGCAACAGATACGATATAAATGGGAAATCCCGGCTGGACTATCTGTTACCTTTAGGGGGAAAAGATACAGACTTATTACGATCTGTGAAGCAAAAGATTTTTTTGCCAACGTGTTAAAGGTTGAGAGACCAAAGTCACCAGAAGACAAAAGAAATGAGGAACAGAAAGGAATCCTGAAAAGTCAAGAAGAACCAAAGGACCCAAGACAAGTTAAAGAGGTAAAGATTGAAAGTGAAGAAGACAAAAGATATGAGGAAATTAAAGAAGAGGGAGAGGAATACTGGTGGTTTTCACAACAGAAAGGAACTCTGAAAAGTCAAGAAGATACAAAGGATTTAAGACAGATTAGTGAAGTAAAGGTTGAAAGCGAAGAAGATTCAAATTACCGATTTCAGTCCTCAACTTCTCCAAATGAAGCAAGAATGGATAAACATATCTTCAGATGCCAACTTAAAGAAATATTTAAGGGGAGAAGAATTGAGAATTGACGTTTTACTAATAGTAGGATAATGTAAAAGAAATAAGAATAAAGTTTAAATGTATATATGAGGCTGTTTAAGTTTACAGAAATTAGATTACAAGATTACTTATGGGGAATAATTATAGAAGGTAAAGTAATGTAATAGAGATTAAATTGGTTTAAATAATAAGATTAAATTAATTTTACAGTTTGGGGAATAAGAATAGAAGATAGTTAATGTAATAGAGATTAAATTGGTAGAGAATAAGATTAAAATTATATTAGAGGTGGAAATAAGTATAGGTTGTAATCTAATGTAATAGAGATCAAATGAATGTGATGTTGTTAAATATTTTTAGATTTGGTTAAGTTGGTTTGGAATTTAATAATTGCTGCCAGGTGTTGGTGGCATAAAACTGTAAGAGGAAGACTTATTTAAAATTAATATTGTAAAGGGCAAAAATTTTAGAACATGTTGAAGATTATTTAAATGATATTCCTGATAAAGGAGAAGATGAATGGACTAAAATAGATGAGGAAGGACATATTTCAACTTAATTTTTTGTTTAATTTACTGTATAAGGAGTTAAGAGTTTTTGATATTTGGAAGTTAATAATTTGTTAGCATATTTTAGTTTTGCATTTGTGTAAACTATATTATACCCTGTGTATGTTCTGGGAAGTCCAGGGAGGGGAAGGGATGGGGAGGAGGAGGAGGGTTGGGGTTAGGGGGAAAGGGGGGGGGAAGAAAAGAGAAAAATGCTTGTACTTTATACTAATAAAACTTTTTGAAAAAAAAAATTATGTAAGGAATTACCTTTCTGACAGGTGGCTTTATAACAATATCTTCAAAGTTGTCACTGACTTTTAAAATCTGAAAGTTCTCATGTAATATTCCTATCTTTTTTTCATTGTCCCATCCTGTAGGACTGAAAGCAAAACTTTATCACACATCAGATTACAATTGTTCACTTTTCATTCTCTGCCATACAAAAATACCTGTTCTTTTAATATTAAATTTATGGAGTCCCTTTTGAAATTTAAAATAAAAAATTCACAGTAAAAATTCACACACAAATGTTCAGAGAGAGAATTTATTTATTACTATTTTGAATATACTTTCCCCTCTTAATCCAATATAGAGCAATGAAATACTTCATTTGGAAGTTAGCAGCATATACCTAGAATAAAGTATTATATATGAAGGAATAATATAATAATAATTTTAAAAAATCTTTTTTCTTAGAAGAGATATGATGAGTCTAAATTTGAGATTATATCATCAGCCTGTCAAATACGGTATAAGAGGATTTAGTATAAAAGAGTACTCAGGGGAAGGCAAACAGAGTGTAAGAGGAAGTAGAAGGGGAGGAAGAGAAGGAGTAGAGAGAGTAGAGGAAGAGTGAAGGAGTAAGAAAGTAGGAGATGATGGAAATAGAGAGAGGGGAGTGCAATGGAAAATAAAAAAAGTAGAACAGACTGATGACCGGTGATGTAAGCGTTTATATAAGTTATTGACTTTTTGAATGATGGATTATAAATGTAAAATTGTGTATTTTATTGTAACATCTTAAGGCAGTGTTTCCCAACCTTGGCAACTTGAAGATGTCCGGACTTCAACTCCCAGAATTCCCCAGCCAGCGAATGCTGGCTGGGGAATTCTAGGAGTTGAAGTCCAGACATCTTCAAGTTGCCAAGGTTGGGAAACACTGTCTTAAGGTATATGTCTATTGAATTGTAAAGTGGTGGAGGAAAAAATAAAAAAAATTGAAAAAAAAAGAGAAATACTTCATTTGGAAGTCTTTTAAAACTTATAGGACAAAAATGGGAGGTTTCAGTGTGACAAGAAAAGTGTTCTTCTGTCTTAAAGTTCTCCTCCAAGTGAATCTAAAAATTTCTTCAATTTCAGAAATTGGAAATCTAAATAAAAAACTCATTTAAAACATTGAAAATAATATTTTAATATTTTAAAGAACTAATTGTACAGAAATTCTATTACTAAATAACTTACATAAATACTGCATCTTTTTCCACAACAATAGGAGGTATGTTGAAAGGAAATCCATACAATTTCTGGACAATATATTTATAAACTAAATCAATATTCTTATTCTCTTTTACTGAAGTGTAAATAAGTGCTGCACCATCTGAATTATTTGTTAAAGAAAATCCTACATTTTAATTTTTGCAAATCTACATACTTTGAAAATATTACCTTCTTAAAGATATACTAATATCCACCAAGTTTAAAAATCTATAGTTTCATAATTGTGCCAAATCTAACAATTTAATAATTTGTTATAAAACATGTTTTTATCATATATAGTATGCTTTATGTTTTTATCATATACATAGTATAAGTGCCCCATATAGTGACTGTTTGGAATTATGGCATGAAATTATGGTGAAAAAGTAAATTTGAGACCAATTCTTGCATTTACAACCTTCTCAGATCTTTAAAGCAAAAGAAAGCTGAAGTAGGATAATAATTTCTCTTAGTGATCACTTACTTAATAACTAAGTTGTTGATTCCAATTGTGGACACTAAACAAGTATTGCCAGTATTTACTTGTACACCAATGTGTACAGTATACTAATAAAACAAGAAAAATCCATCTAGCCACTCATATAGACCTTTTATTCCTTCTTTTATGACATAGGCAATTAAATATTATAATAATTTCCTGTTTTTCTTACACAAGACTTGATAGCGACTAACTTTAGAATGAACATAAATAAGGACAACTTCAAAATATTATTCAACAAATTTTCTCTATAAGATGATTAAAAGATAATTCCTGGTTTGATTGTTTGGAAAGGAAGGAAGAACAAAGGTTATATAAAGATGAAACATTTACTGACATTTCTGTCAAGATAGAATAATCTTATCATCTTAATCTTTTTTATTTCAGTAGAGGTTTGAGAGAGCAGAATGACTTTTACAATAATCTAAATTGAAAGTTAATGCTAGGTATATCTCATAAAGGATACGCTGTAAACAAAATTGTCGGATATATAACTGAATAAAGTCAAAGTGTTCGTCTCTGTAATCATGTTCTTTTTCCAGAAGGTTAATGGCATCGCACTAGAAATAAGTAAAATAATTATTGTTGGGGTTAATAATTGGTTGTTGGAGTTGGGTTTAATGTAGAATATTGGGGTAGGGGTGTAAATAGTTGTAAATAATTGAGCTAATGTAGATAGTTAGGTTTAATGTAGAATTTTATTTTTACCTGCATGTCTTGAAACTCCTAATATATAAAATAGTATACAATATTTACATTAATATACTGGATTTCTATTGTTTCCAAAGTCATAATTAGCATCAATCTAAAATACATTTGAAGCCTACATGCAAAGACATATAATCTTCACATTTACCAGTTTACAATATATTGAGAGTAAAAGAGATAGGAAATTACTAAAAATAAGATAAAAAAAACATTTTATCTTAATAGTGTTAATGAACCAATTAATTTAAAGATTTAATTAAATTATTTGAAGACATATAGCTTTAATTAAAATGGAACAAACCTTTGTACAAACTACTACAACAGGAATGCCTAAGTTACACTTTAGTGTATCTGCACCCAAAGGTAAAATAACACTATCATCTTTGTCTTCTTGGGATGAAGTATTTTTCCTTTGTGGAGAAGCTGGAAAATCTTCTCCTGGTTCTGTATATTCTTGGAAATCTCTAACGACTGAAAAAAAGAAAAGAAAAGAAGAGAAAAAGAAAAGAAAAATAATTTTCTCCCTAAATTTTGCATTTCTATCAGAAATATTACAGGTAGTCCTTCACTTAACAATAGTTAAGTAATAGTTAAGTAAATAGTTAAGTAACAGTTAAATAATAGTTAAGTCACCTAACAATAGTTCAAATAACAATTGCCCTGGAAAGGGTGTTCTACAGCCTGTAAAATGTCACATATCTATCACTATCGGAATGTTTGACAACCTGTTCATATTCACGAGAGATTGCCATGTAATCATTACTTGCAATCCTCTCTGCTGGCTTCTCCATAATATCAGTGAGGAAGATGGCAGGGAGGATTGCAAGCTGCTGCACCTTCCAAGAGGACTCCCTTTGCTCTTCTGGGCTGGCTGAAAGAGTTGCCTGCTAAAGGATTTCAATTTGGTGCCTGCTGGGGTTTCAGCAATCCAAGCAGGTATGGAGCTGAAAACCTTTGGCAGGGAACCCTTTTACTCTGTGGGCTGACTGAAAAAAGCTGCTTGCAAGGATTTCAGCTCTGTGCCTGCATGGATTGCTGAAATCCAAGCAGGTAGGGAGATAAATTCCTTTGACAGGTAACTCTTTCAGCCAGTCCACAGACAAGAGGAAGTCAAAATCCGAGCAGGATTTTCTTGGATAGAGTGGTAGCACAATAAGGTAAGAGCATGGTGTGCTTCAGAGGCTGGGGAAAGCCCTAAGAGAGGCAATGCAGGCTGTGTGCTAGTGTCTTTCTGTTCAGAGGCTGAAAATCCTACTTGGATTTTGGGAGAAAGGGATTTTCAGCTCCGAAGCAGAGAAACACTCACATACAGCATACTTGGCCCTCCAAGGGTCTCTTCCCCTCCTTCTGAGGCATCCTATGCTCAATATCTGTAACTCTGTCTGCTTAATGACCCACAAGTTAACTTGACAACTGCAACCAGGAATGCCAAGATTATGGTTGTTGAGCGAAGCAGTCATGTGATAGATATCTCACTTAACAACCGCTTTGTTCTACGACCAAGATTTTGGTCTCAACTGAGGCGGTAAGTCAAAGGCTGTATATACTTTTCAATTATGCTTGCCTTTCTTCCAGAGAATATTGTTATTCATTTCAATTTTTTTAAGAAAACCAATTAATAGGCACCAGAGAAATATTATATAGCAATAGCACTTAGACTTATATATCGTCTCACTGTGTTTTATACCAGTTTACAGAGTCCAACAACAATCTGGGCCCTCATTTGACCAACCTTGGAAGGATGGAAGGCTGAGTCAACCTTGAGCTGCTCAAAATCAAACTCCTGGCAGTGAGCAGTAAGTTAGCATTCTAACCACTGTGCCACCACGGCTCATATATATAACCAAGTTTTTAAACACAAGTTGCAATCTGTAAAAAAAATTCTGAATACTGCATAATAAAACAACTGGAAATAGATAATAAAGGCAAATATAAACACCAACTTTTTTTAAAAAAAGAAGAGGACAATTAAAAAAGCCATTATTTGCTTACACCTTACAAAATATAAATTCTGAGGATATTTCAATGCAGAAAGTTATCTAGTTTACATTCACAATGTTTCAGTGAGACATTGCACCTAAGAAATTTAGTCTCAGAAATACTGCATGAAGTCAGTATAATTATTTCATTAAAATGTTTATGTATAATAGATATTTAAAAAACCTTTAGTACTGAAATGAGCTTTCTTATATTGTTACAACCTAAAAATAGTTAGGCTTCAACTATAGTATACCTTTCATAGTATTACCTTGGATCAACTTTAAATTGTTATACAATTAAAATTAAGTTAGATTTATCTTAGGGTGCTTCCTGGATGGCTTATTTTAACACGTATTATTTTAACTTTTTAAAATCCTGAGGCCATTAAGGATTACAAAATTCTATATTTAGGATAAGAACTAGAGCAGTGTTTCCCAACCTTGGCAACTTGAAGATGTCTGGACTTCAACTCCCAGAATTCCCCAGCCAGCGAATGCTGGCTGGGGAATTCTGGGAGTTGAAGTCCAGACATCTTCAAGTTGCCAAGGTTGGGAAACACTGAACTAGAGTGTAAATATACTCTCTCTTTCTCCAGCTCTTTTTTTTCCCTGTCCTAGGTACAGGGTTACTGTGATAAATGAGAAAATTCAGCCAGAACATTAAGGAATTGATGGATATGATAACTGCTGATCAAGATATAACTCAGGGGCTGCAACATTAACTCATATGATTGGATATGTCTTACTATTGCTCTATTTCAATCTGAAATTTAAACTACTCTCTTATTAGCTTGGCTTTGTGTTTTGGTTAGTACTGGGATTTACAAAATGACACAAAACATGACATTTGAAGTATCTACTGTAGAAGGTTTTTGAAGAATGGGATCAGAAATTAGTAACTACAAAGTCAGCAATTTCTATGGACAGATGTTAATGAAGGATGATATATGTGAAACAAACTTTGCTTGGTGTAGAAATATTAGAACCATAAATATTGGATAATAAAAAAAGGAACTAAAGTAAAACACAAATGACAAGCCAAGAAAATGACCGGGACAGATTTTCTATTGGTATAAAAGAAATTGTAACCCCCAAAATTGGGTTAAAGTTTAGAAAATTAAAGTGGTAATACAAATGATAAACTAAGAGAATTACCTGGATAATGACTTTTTATTGGATTTATAAAAGAGGTTTGCTAAAGCCTCGAAGAAGCCTTTGGGATGGTAAAAAGAAAAACAAAATCAAATCCTACAAAATATCTGAATGAATTAAAGATTAAGATTGTTAGAAGTAAACAGAAGAAATATAAAGTTGGGTTTTTTTTACCATGGTTAAAATAAGACATATTACTATAAAGCTCTAGTAACCCTTTTTGTTGAAAGCAGGTCTGAAAAGCTGAGGATATATAGCCATGATGGTGAACCTATGGCACGTGGAGCCATATCGGTGGGCACGTGAACTCAGGTCCGGCACGCGCCAGCTGATTTTCGGGCCTTCTGGGCCCATTGGGAGTCGGGAAACAGCCTGTTTTCAACCTCTGGAGGGGGTGTGGAAGGCCCGTTTTCGCCTTCCCCAGGCTCCTAGAAAGCCTGGGGAGAGCAAAAAAACGGAACTTCCGGTTCAACCGGAAGTCGGCAAAAGGAACGTTTCCGGCCTCTGGATGACCTCCAGGGGGTGGGAAAGGCTGTTTTCGCCCTCCCCAGGCTCCTAGAAAGGCTCTGGAGCTTGGGGAGAGCAAAAAAACAGGCCTTCCAGTTCAACTGGAAGTTGGCAAATGGGCAATTTTCTGCCTCTGGAGGGGTGGGGAAGGCGGTTTTCGCTCTCCCCAGGCTCCTAGAAAGGCTCTGAAGCCTGGGGAGAGCGAAAAACAGGCATGTCATCACGTGCCGAGAGCACGGGGGGTTCACATGCACATGTGGGGGGGTAACACGCGCATGCATGGGGGGGCAGCATGGAATTATGGGTGTGGGCATGCATGCGCACGACCCCCCCGCCCCCGCCCCTTTTGGCACGCGAACCAAAAAAGGTTCGCCATCACTGATATATAGACTTGCATATAAATTCGGTATGGGTTACAAGAAGAAGAGATATTTGTTTATAACCTGATAGGAGATGAAGAGTTCTTAAATTTGTTTATACAGGTAGTCCTTGACTTATGCCTGATCACTTAGTGACTGTTCAAAGTTACAACAGATCACTTCAAAAGTACTTACAATCTGATTTTAAAGTTACAATGGCTGCAATACACCCCCCCAACCCATGGTCACGACAGCAATTTGGGTACATGGCAACTTGCTCACGTTTACGGTGCTCTGTGGTGTCCCCTGTGATCATATTAGTGTGATTTTTTACATTCGTTGCTAGTTTCCAATTTTTGGTTTCTGGCAAAAATGCCCAGTGAGTAAAATGGATTTGTTTAACAAGCACAGTGTTCACTTAATGACTGCACTGTTGCAAAAAAAGGTGAAAAAATTAGGTCTAGTCATGTGATGTCTCAATTTATGACCACAACAATTTACAACTTAACTCCAGGCTCAATTATGGTCATAAATTGAGGACTACCTGCACTGGTGATGATGATCAGAAATCACATCTTTAAATATTTTTTTCTTTTTCTTTATTTAAATTTCTTTTTTTCTTTCTTTGAACTTTTTATTCTTTCTATTTCTATTTTTCTTTCTGAGTTTAGTTTGTATTTTTTATCATTGTAAAATTTTTCAGTTAAAATTATTAAGAAAAACAAATCATTTTCAAAGTACTCATAGTCCTAATTAAAATTAAGCATTAATTTTAAGAGAAATGAGCAGTTAAGAAATATGAGGTATAAATACATGCATTCATATACATACATACATACATACATACATACATACATACATACATACATAATCAATCTACAGAAGAGAGAAGTAGACTTTTGAAAGGAAGGATCTTGTCTATTGCTTAGAAAACCCCCATAATTCAAAAAGTTATCTACTATCCTATAACTCATAGATTAGGAATAACCTGCACATTCAAGTCCAAAATAACATTCTAGCACTATCTTAAAACAGGCCAAGCTTCTATCACTTAACCAGCATCGCTAATAATTTATAAGCTAAACATCTGAAGAGCACCAAATTATTGATTTTTGATTTGTAGCACATCAAAGCTGATTTAGTAAAATAAGATACCACAGCATCTTCTTTATATATAAGTTCTTATTTATATTAAAAGTAGGATTTAGTGGATATAATGGAAAAGTCACATCTCTGAGTAACAATGGAGTTCATCAATTATGAAGCAGGCTGCTAATATCAGAAGTATATTTTGATAATGTTTATTTCCAGATATTTTGACCTAATTGCATTTCCAAAATGACCATTTTTAGAAGACATGGGTAAAAAAACCCCTCATATGCATTTAAAGATTATTATTTTGAAAAATTCAATTACATAGTTTATTTTGAAGAGATTATATAGCTTTATAATGAAGAGAACTATTTCAAGAATATTAAATTGTATTGTTTATATGTTAAACTTGATGTAATGTTGATTACAATGTTGATTAATGTTGATTAATGTTGATTAATGTTGATGTAATGTGCCGCTGCCTGAACGACATTAAGATCTGGATGGGGAGGAACAGACTCAGACTCAATCCCGACAAGACTGAGTGGCTGTGGATATTGCCTCCTAAGGACCATGACAACTATCCCTCCTTGGTCTTTGAGGGTGCGAAACTGACTCCCTCAGACCAGGTCCGCAACTTGGGGGTCCTCCTAGATCCACAGCTAAAATTGGATCACCATCTTTCTGCTGTGGCTAGGGGGGCCTTTGCACAGGTTCGCCTGGTGCACCAGTTGCGGCCATACTTGGAGAAGGAGGCTCTACTCACGGTCACTCATGCCCTTGTCACCTCGCGTTTGGACTACTGCAATGCGCTCTACATGGGGCTACCCTTGAAGAGTATCCGGAGACTTCAGCTGGTACAAAATGCGGCTGCGCGTGCTGTGGTGGGTGTGCCAAGGTACACCCACGTGACACCAATACTCCGCCAGCTGCATTGGTTGCCCATCGGTCTCCGGGTCCAATTCAAGGTGTTGATCACCATCTTTAAAGCCCTTCATGGCTTAGGACCAGGATATCTTCGGGACCGCATTCTGCCTCATACTTCCCTCCGACCGGTTAGGGCCCACAGAGTTGGCCTCCTCCAGGTCCCGTCGGCCAAACAATGCCGGCTGGCGGGCCCTAGGGGGAGAGCCTTCTCTGTGGCTGGCCCCGTGCTCTGGAACCAACTTCCCCCAGAGACCCGAACCATCCCCACTCTGCTGGCCTTCCGAAAAGCCGTTAAAACATGGCTTTTCCTGCAGGTGGGGGGAATAGCTTAATCCACCTGAGATCACCCCCCAAGTATGTATGATATCGAATGAATGTTGCTGTTTTAATATTGTTTTTAATAATTTGTATTTGTTTTTTTAATCACTTGCATTTTGATTATTCTTGTATTTTTTTTCCTGTTGTACGCCGCCCTGAGTCCTTCGGGAGTTGGGCGGCATATAAGAATAACAAAATAAATAAATAAATAAATAAATAAACTTACTATTTCTAGAACGGACTGTAAAAATAATCTCACACATACTGTAATGGCCTGGTAGCTTTTTCAATTGCAGTGAAAATATAAATATATTAATAAGGTCAATATAAAATATTAAAAATACTTAATTTTTAATTAAAAGATAAGATTTATATTGCATCTTAAGATAAGGTCTGCTCCAATTAGTTTTTAGCATAAAATGGATGCCAGATCTAGTCATCATTAGATTTGCTTTGATAGAGAAGATTGAGAGTTATAATAGCTAATATCTTCAGAATGGAAAAAAGATTCCTTTATAATTAAGATAAAGCTATAGATAATTTCTCAACATGTATTAAATACATGTTTATATAATACTTACCTTTTTGCTCCATTTCTTTCATTTCTTCAGGAGGAATTTTTAATTTGTCAATATGTTCTCTTACAACACTTGCCCATTTTTGTAATGAATCTAAAGCAGTCCATGGTTTAGACATATCTACTACCAGCATAATTAAAGTATCCTTTAGAGAGGTGGCTTCTATTGCAAATTTGAGCAGGCCTTTATGGTACAGATCACCATCCAAAATCCATACATTGCATCTTGTCTGATCTAGAAACAAAGCAAAAGTCAAATAGTTTTTTTAAAAATAATTTTTATTAAGTTATTTACATTTAAAAACAACACAAAGTTTTGTTTCCAACATTATGCAAGGCTGATTCTAGCTGCGGTAAGTATATGTAATGCAATATAATAATATTTTTTCTCTATTTTCAGGTCCATTATTCCCAGGAAAAATGTTTCCAGTTTCATAATTATTTTCTGTTTTGTGATTTCCTCTAACCACTTCCAAATTTTGTATCAAAATTTCTTTATGACGGGGCAGGTCCACCCAGGGGCGGGTTCCTAATTTTTTTACTACCACTCTGTGGCCGTGGCTTATTTTGTGGGTGTGGCTTGCTAGCCATGTGACCGGGTGGGCGTGGGCCTCGGGAGCTTGGCAGCGGACGGAGAAGCGGGGGGGCATTGCCCATTCGCAATGCAGCCCCCCGCAGCGGGAGCAGCAAGACCGCGGCAGCGGTTCTTCTAGAAGGCTCCATCCGGCCTGAATGCTTCTCCCCATTCGATGATCCTAGGCTCCTGCCGCCCGTTCCCCCTCCCTCAGCAGCTCGAGAAGCCTCAAACGTGCGAAAATGCCTGGGATCATCACTGCGCGTTCGTGGCTTCTCGGATTGATGAAGGGAGGGGAACTGAAATAGGTCCTGCTGCCCATTCTTTCAGCGTCTCACGTGCTCCCTCAGCCATCCTCCCCTGCTTGGACTCACTGTGGGGTAGGAAGGCAGCGCATGCGCAGTGCCGGAAGCTCGGCTTTTGGGCATGCGCAGAAGAAAATTTTAAAAACAATTAAAAAAATTTTTTTAAAAAAATGGCGGCGCCCAGGCACCGGCAACTGACCGCACCGGTACTGTGACGTCACCAGCGGGCCGCTACTGGTGCTATAGAATGGACCGCACCAGTAGGAACCCACCACTGTGTCCACCACATGTGATAGTAAGATCCAATTTTATGATCACATTTCCAACATTTGGGGGTAAGGTTTGGATACATTTTGGCCAATCTCGCTGGGGGTAAATGCCATCGGTAATACATCTTATATAGGTTTTCTTTATAGATGGTTGCTTTTGTAAGTTTACAGTTTTTGTTCCAAATTTTATCCCATTGTTCTAATTATATATTATGCCCAAAGTTTCTGGCCCAACTAATCATATTCCCTTTTACTATTTCCTCCTCCATTTTATATTTTAATAAAAATTTGTATATTTTGGTTATTGTTTTTCTTTCTTGTCCTAATAGAATTTTATCTAGTTCCGATTGTTCTCTTTGTATTCCGAATTGTTTCCTATCCTCATTTAATCTTGATTTAATTTGAAAATATGGCAACCAATGAATTTTAATTCCTTGTTGTTCCAATTTTTGGATTGATTTTAGCTCTCCTCTTTCATCTATAATTTCTGAATATCTAACCATTTTATGGAGATCTATTGTATTTGGGTGTGTCATTGCTTCCATGCTTGATAACCAGTTCGGAATTTTGCTATAGTGTTGTTTTTTAATTTTGGTCCAGAACGCGTATAGTGAATCCCTAATCATATGCCTTTGGAAATATGAGTGTGTCTTGTGTTTTCCATCACAGAGAAATCCGTGCCAGCCTGTTTGTAGATCATATCCCTCAAGTGTCAATATTCTTTTATTTTTAAGCTGAATCCAGTCCTTTATCCACATTAATGTGATGCTTGGTAATAGAATTCCTATTCTAGAAGTCCAAAACCCCCTTGATTCCTGTTATTCTGTAAATATTTCAACTCAATTCTCGGTTTTTTCCCTGCCCAAATAAATTTGGATATTATCTTATTTAAATGTTCAAAATATTTTTTGTCTAATGTAATCGGTGTTGTTTGAAAGAGATATAACAATTTGGGCAATATAGTCATTTTGACAGTTGAGATCCTTCCAATTAATGAAATTTGTAGTTTGTTCCACTTTACTAAATTTCTTTCTATTTGTTTAGCCAATTCCTTATAATTATCTTCCTTAATTGTACTACATTTTGCTGTTAGGGTAATTCCTAAATATTTAATTTTCTTTACAGTTTGGATTTCCAGTTTCTCTTCTAATTCTCGATTTTGTATGTTCATTAGATTTTTAGTTATTATTTTAGTTTTCTGTTTATTAATCTTTAGGCCTGCTACGTTTCCAAATCGGTTTATTTCATTTAATAATATTGGTCCAATTTCTATTGGGTCTTCTATATTGAATACAAGGTCATCAGTAAAGGCCTGCAATTTATATTCTTGTTCCCTAATTTTTAAACCTTTAATTTCTGAATTTTGTCTAATTTGCTGTAGTAGTATTTCTAGTGAGAAAATAAATAGTAAGGGGGATAGAGGACATCCTTGCCTAACTCCTTTTGATATATTAAAACTATCTGTTATTTCTCCATTAATAATTATTATTGCAGTTTGTTTTGAGTATATTGTTTTAATTGTTCTAATGTATTTCCCCCCGAAATTCATCATGCTTAATTGTTTGATAAGAAATTCCCAGTTCAAATTATCAAATGCTTTTTGCGCATTGAGGAATATGAGTGCTACGGATTTCCCTGGGTGTGTTTCATAGTACTCCAAAATGTTTAATACAGTTCTTATATTGTTTTTTAGGTGCCTATTCGGGAGGAAGCCATTCTGATCTGGATAGATAATTCCATTGAGTATATTTTTCATTCTTTCATTAATATAAATGAAAAAAATAAATCATAATTCTATAAAGCACAATTATGATTACATTTTAATAGCAAATATCTTCTAAAAAATTCTTATGAAAGAAAACATGGTAGCACCTTTCATTAAAAATAATGTCTGAATTTTATCTGATCAAATATATTTTAAATAGCTGGAACTAAAAACTTCATTATGATTCACAATGAAATAGTTTTTGTTTTGTTAGCAGAAGTATACAAATCTGTAAAATGTCAGGTGAATTTTGACAATGGTCATGTTTTAAGAGAAAAAACAGGGAAAAAGAGGCAAAAAGAGGCAAAATAAAAGCAAGTAAGAAATATTGGGCTTGAGGGAAATGGTATACTTTAATGTAACACTCAGTATGAAAGCTAAACAGTTGGGAAAATGTTTAGAAATGATGGCAAAATGATACAGAGATAGGCTATAGAAGTGCTTTTGAGAGTAGAAAAAAATAGCAAGTAGCATCATTAAAGATAATGAAAATTTCTTATATTATATAGTTACTCTCAACCAGTCATCATGTTTTCTATAGTGTAAACCATTCTTTCAAAATTCACTGGGGTTTTTTGCCTACCAACTCCCATAAATACACAGATAGTCTCCGACGTTTATGGCTGGGCAGCCTGGCGGGGGGAGGAGAACCGGCAAACACAAGTTGAGCTCTATGCACACATGCAGACTGGTCCGCCACTCGCCAAGTTGATCTACTTGCGTGTGTGTGCCAGCCAGTCGCTCATGCTCAGTTCCAAACAGGCTACAGCCTAGTAGTAGGCTATGGCCTGGGGATTGGAGACCCCTGTACCAGGGGCGGGTTGCTCACTTACCTCGCTGCCGGAGCCATGCACGCGCATCTCCACGCTTCGGGGGCGCGTGCGCTCGCTAGGCGCGCCCGCACGATTTTGCTTCTGCGCATGCGTGGAAGCAAAATCGCGCTAAAATCTCGCGAGGGGATGCGCATGCGAGATTTCGGCACAATTTTGCTTCCATGCATGCACGGAGGCAAAATCTCGCCAAAATCTTGTGCACGTGCGCGTCCCCTTGCAAGATTTTGGCACGATTTTGCTTCCACGCATGTGCAGAAGCAAAATCGTCCGAAAATCACGGGGGGAAAATGGCGACACGCCAGGTGGACCGGCAGAGAGGGCTCTGGAGCGGTTGCGAAATCCACCGCTCCCTACCGGAGCTGTGTACTGGGCAGCTCCGGCAGGAACCCACCTCTGCCCTGTACTAAGGGATATTTAATTTAGTAGTTGTTGATTAATGAAGATGACACACATTTTAAAATACTGCAATGTGCCCCAAGTAACAATATAACATATTCATGTCTCAAATGTACTTACCATCTCTATCTTCATCATGAACATTTAGATATAGATATTCCATTCCTCTTCCTTTCTTGTATTCCTCAATTCCCTGAAGTTTTCCAATTAAGCTAGTTTTACCTGCTCCATCTTCACCTAGTTTTAAAAAAACAAAAATTGAGCATTTATTAACAAGGCTAACATATATTTTGCAAGAATTTACCAAAGCATAGCAGCCTTCTAAGCAAAAATAAAAAGCTTTTTATGTTAGATATTAACAATGATCTAATACATTTTATATATATTAGAGTCCATTTCATGAAATGTAAAATAATAGTAACAATAATTTATGAAAGTCGTATGCTGCCCATTTAGGCAGCTCATCACAATCAATCAACGAAATAATAAAACAAAAACAAAAAAAGAAATAAATATAAAAGATAGAAAACACGATGAAGAGTCTCACTGTCCCTTAATGATGGTCTTCACAGCTCTTCTAAACAACTGTTGAATGGGGCCATCCAGATCTTAAGTGGAACCTTTTTCTAGAAGGCAAACATGACATAGAGAAAGTGTGCTTCCAATGGTGTTATTTCATTGACTGGAGAATGCCAATCTTGCAGGGTTGAAAGAATTGGATAGATATTATGGAGGACAGGGAACCCTCAAGTAACTCCATGCTATGTAGGGCTTTATAAATAACAGCCCATCCTTTGAAACAAACAGCTTACAAAGCAGAAGTATTACATTGCATACCAAGGCATGCCCATTACTGCTCACACCACTGCATTTTGGACCAGGTCGAGTTTCCTGGTGGTTTTGAAGGAAACCCATATAGAGAGCATTGCAACAGTCAAGTTATGAGATGACTAGAACAAGTCTGACTGTCTAATGGGTCTCCTGATCTATGAAATAATGGAACTGGTACAATAAGATGGAGTTTAGCAAAGGCTTCCTGGCTACAATTGGCACCTGCTCTTCAAGCAGGAGCTTCAATAAGACCCCCAAACTGTGTACCATCCTTGAAGGGGAAATGCTACCCCATCTAAAGTAAAAAAATAGCATTTCATCAGATTTGGTAAGTCCAAGATGGTCCTCCTGATCCAAACCTGCAGAATTTCTTGGCACTGGGACAGAACCATGACAGGCTCACTAGGCTGGCCAGGGTTTGAAAGACATAATTAGGTATCCTAAACCAGTGATGATCTTTCCCAAAGGTTTCATGTAAACA
The DNA here is from genome assembly GCA_023053685.1 of Diadophis punctatus similis. NCBI lineage: Eukaryota > Metazoa > Chordata > Lepidosauria > Squamata > Dipsadidae > Diadophis > Diadophis punctatus. The sequence goes on along the minus strand of JALIGW010000007.1, from coordinate 2,190,771 downwards.
CTGAAGAGAAAGAGATAAGCCTACAGTTCTTCTCAAAAGAAGAGCTCAGGGAGTATGTATATGTACAGGCATGGGAACAGCTTCATAAAAAATTGAAAGTTGTTTTGGTGCCAGATAAAGAGATGAGAAAGAAGAAATCTATACCCAAATACAAATCCTATGTGTCAAAAGATATACTACTTTGTTTGATTTTGTTGTTAAAAAAAGCTGGCTTATGGATATTATTTCAAGGCTACTATAGAAAAGAATATAATAGTTAACAATGGCAGTCCTGGGCAGTCGCACTTGCTACTGTAACCCCAAGCTGGTTGTTAAGCAGGAAGAGGCATGAGTCTAGTTAAGGAGCATAAAGAGTAGCATGGGAGGGTGGGGAAGACCTGGGAGGACTGGTGCAGGCCATGCATGAGTAATAGGAGGATGCTACAAGCAGAAGAAAAGTGGGAGCAATTTACTGGAGTGATTTGCAACCTTTCCTGCTGGCTTCTACACTGAAGTTGCTTGTGGGAAGCTGCTAGGAAAGGAAGCAAACACCTAGGATTCAATTTATTATTGAAGATTGTTTACTGTTAAGTTCTCTTGCCTAAGGGAAGCCTAGAATTTATAATCTCCTGGTTTCTAGACCAGTACCTTAATCTCTATACTATACTGACTCATATTCCAGACCAGGGCTGTCAGACTCCCGACCCGTGGGCCGGATGCGTCACGCATTGGCCATGCCCACACCTGGTTTAGCGAAGGGGAAAAAAGTCCCGATACATCACATGACGCCACTGTGACGATGTGAGTTTGACACCCCTTTTCAATTCTCTTTCTGGCATTCTCTAAAAGTCCTCCCCATACAGTCGACTGACATTCCAGAGCAGCAGTCAATAAGGTACAAATGAATGTCTTAGAGAATAGGGAATTAATATACAACATAAGGATTTGTACATTTCTCAGAATGTCAAGTAAGACTATCTAACACACAGATAAAATATCAAATATAAAGAGGTGACATGATTTTGAACTAATTTTTGTCGTAGCTTACTCCTGCATTGCATAGTCATTTACTTGATAAATATTTATTTTTTAGAGTAACAATTCATAAAAAAGGCCTATGGAATAAAATATGAAAGAATTAAAATCAAATTTGCATTAACCAAAAATAACATGGTTAAATAAATTGATTTAAAATAAAGCAACAATGTAACACTATATATCAACAGTGTATATAGGATGAACAGTATAAAAAACTTTATCTGCAGCAGTTTTTGTGTAAGTCAGCAAAAAATATTAAAAAATTATCTAGGACAGTGGTCCCCAACCTTTGTTGTTTGGCTGCCTTGCTGCGGGGAAGTGAAAATGAAGTAGGCCACACAAGCGCAGGCCGGGGCACACACATGCAGCTCCACTCACGCAAAAGAGAAGCCTTTGAGGCGTGGTCTCAGCTCCTTCAGGTTTCTCCATGCCAAAACCTTTTGGAAAGGGACGGAAGGCCTGAAGCAGAATGAGATTACTCTCCCAAAGCCTTTTGTCCATTTCCAAAGCTTTTAGCATGGAGAAGCGAAGTCTTTGGGGGCACAGTCTCGTGCTCCTTCAGACTCAGAGGCTCCCCGACGCTGCAAAAGCGGATTGGGTATCCTGCGCAGGCAACCTCAGTGAATCAACAAAGCTGACAGGGGGCACTTGTCCCACTCAGTCTCTGCTCTGCTTTTGAAGCATTGGGAGCATGCGGCTTGGCAGTCCAACTGGCGGGGGGAGAGGGGAAACTGGGCCATGCAAGCAGCAGGCCAGCATGTACACATGCGCAGCTACACTCACGCAAGAAAGAAGCACGATTAGGGCTGCGAGCACTGGCTGCTTGCATGAGTGGGGCTGCGAGCGGCGTGGTTGCAAATAGGTCATAGCCCAGTAATGGGCCAGGGGCCACAGATTGGGGAACCCTGCATTAGTAGTTTGTCATTACAGATAGTCCTTGATTTACAACCATTCATTTACTGACTGTTTGAAATTACACTGGCACCTGAAAAACTGATTTGTGACTGGTTTTCATGCTTATGACCATTGCAGCATCTCCATGGTCATATGATCAAAGTTTGGGCGCTTAGCCACTGGCATGTATTTATAACAGTTGCACTGTCTTGTAGTCATGTGATCAACATTTGTAACTTTCCCTGCCAGTGTCCAATAAGCAAAGTCAATAGGTGAAGCCAGATTCACTTACTACCATTCACTTAACAACTACAGTGATTTAACAACTGTGATAAAAAAAGTGGCGAAAATGCAGCAAAACTCACTTAATAATTGCCTTGCTTAGCAACTGAAATTTTGGGCTCAGTTGTGGTGGTGAGGAATACCTGCACTTTCTTTCTTTCACTGAAGGAGGACAATTGGCACAAAGTCACCCAACTGGCTTTATGCCTTAGACAGGAGTAGAACTCATAGTCTCCTGATTTCTAAAGCTATCACACCAGCCTGACTCTCTATAACACTACCACCTCCTTATAAGTTAGTTCAAAATTACTACCTTCCCTATTTCTGGAAAACTTTAGCACATTGCACATGGTATCATATAATAAGCAGGTTCTTACAATCTGTCATGTAAGCAGACCGAATCATTAATTTGATTTCTGTTCATCTAAAGATGGGTATATACACAATATAATGGGTATATACACAATATAGGCTTAATGAAGCCCATAATCCAAAATTCCAAAACTATATTAAAAGCTTAATTTATTTTAATATACAATGAAATAAACTATCTTTTATTTCCAACATCCAGGACATCCATTTGTTACAGAAGGAACAGCATCTTAAGTCCAATTTAATGTAGCCTCTGAAGTGTGGTTCAGGCCTCCCAGAACTTCAATATTTGACATAATATAATTGTCAAACTGTAATTTTTTTATCATATTAAAAATTACAAGTTTGACAGTAACATTTGGAAGAGTTCTGAGACGATTATTAAAGTTCAATTAATAAATTAAGTCTGGGATATTGTTGTTGTAGTTTGTTGCATAGTCAGTCAGATGTTGAGCCGGGATTTGGCATTTTTATCTACCGTTCAAATCCTTCCCAAGGACTTCAGATAGGCAGATGTTGTTGTTCAATGATGTCAAAGGTACTGTTCTAGGATGTAAGCTGTTCCAAGTAAAGATGTGTTTTGCAATTGACTGATGGTGGTTTTGCCAGAGCCAATGTTATTGTTGTTATTAATATTTTAATGATACTAAGGTTATAGAAAATTGAATAAGCCTTCTGGTTTCCAACAAAAAATATCCATTGCTTGTTCTCTTAACCATCATAGTGCTTGTTTTACAACTGTTTGCCTAACAACTGCCACAAAAGTCATAAAATCGAGCAGGGTCACATGGTGATCCACTTAATGACCAGCTTAGGGCCATAAATTCCAGGATCAGTTACAGAAGTCATGGAAGTTAAGGACTGTCTGTACTAATCAGGTCTGATCTTGCTTAGCTTTTGAAGTTCACCAAGGTGGGCTAATACATTCTGTAGCCATCTGGAACAGGCTGAAAATGGGACACGCAGAGGCCAAAAATGGAATGTGCGGAAGCCGAAAATGGGGCGCAAGGAGGCGGCAATGGGCGGCAGTGATCCCCGCAGCCTGGAACAGCTGATTAGCGGTATTCCAGGAGGCCAGCGGCAATCCCTGCAGCCTGGAACAGCTGATCGGCGGTATTCCAGGAGGCCAATCCAACCACCAATCAGCTGCTCATGCTAAATCAGGCTGTGCTGAAGCTGATCAGGATGTTTGCTGCAAGGAGGCAAATTGCTTGGAGGCAGAGGCAGATTTTTTTCCCTCCCCAAAAGCTAGGTGCGTCTAATGGTCCGGAGCATCTTATAGTGCGAAAAATATGGTAGAAGCCCAAGTGATCTGTGTCATACATCTTTATAGTAGATATTTTTATCTATCATTTCTACAACTTAAATTAACTAACCTACAAACTATTTAAAGTAGCCATTTGAAAGTTAACTCAGAAGAGGCTTACACATTCTTGATATCCAAGTTTGTATTTCAAGAAACAGGTTTACCGCATCAAAATAGAAAACTTCCATCAGTAAATAACACTAATTGTTCCAAGACTTTATGAGGCTCCCCATGCCCCAGGACATAACTGCTGGCTTGGATAAATCTGGAGAACCTCAAATATCAGTTACTATCAAGCTATTTGATTTCTATTAAATAGAAAAAAGAGTGTGAAGATAATAACTGACCACATCTAACAGACAACAGCATTAAAGCATAATGCTGATAAATCATTCATCAAACATATTTGACAGGTCTTAGACAAATACACAAAGGTTTTTTGCTCAACTTCCTAATCAAGACATATATGAAGACCACAAAAAAAGTGTTAACAACACCTTATTTCATATATACTGTACTATTGTTTAAGGAAGACAAACATGCTCCAGGGATGCATTTGCGTTTAACACAAGAAAATTTGCTCTATCTTGTGAGAGGGGCCGACGATGAGGACGAGATCTCTCCCTTCGACACAAGCGGCGCTCTAAAGGAAGCGTGAAGCGGTCCAGCCCCCTGATGAATAAGGAAAGAGAATAATCAAAGGGAAGAATAAGCAGGAAATAGAAGAAAGGGACCACTCACCCAACAGCACGACATTTTTCCCAGAAGGCAGTTTAGATCGGGAACGAGTGGACACCTCGCTGAGAATGCAGGACCTGCCGCGAAACAAGGAGAGCCGTGAGGAAGGGCAAAGCCCGGGAAGAAAATGATCCACTCCTGTCACGGCGCGACAGCAGTGCTGGGCGAAGGATGCGGGAGGAAAGACAGATCTTTCCTGGGGCAGAGCACAAGGGATCAGGACGACGGTAACACGGCGGAGGAGTCTCCCGGCGAGGCCCCCAGCCCCCCAAAAAAGGAGTCTGTGAGGATGAGCGACGCGGGGGCAGTTGCTGGGCGATCAAGAAGAGAGGAGCGATCTGGAGCCGGCGAGGAAGAGGGAGACGGGTTCAATTACCAGAGATTCTGTCCATCGTCCTCGTCCACCCCGGCGCGTGTGTCTGCACCGCTGCTGTTAGTTGTGCCGAGGGCGGCGGCGGCGGGAGCCCCGTAGCCCGAGCTCATCCCTGGCGAAGAAGAGGAACGAAAGGAGCCGGTTCGCCCTCCCACCACCGCCGCCATTTTCGCTGCGCGCACGCACACTCTCAACCCCAGAGGGGAGGAGGAGACACGCCTGGTTCCCCCTCCTGCCGCTCTATGGAAATAGTCCTTCCTGCCGGCGCCCTCGTCGCCTTTTTCTTCAATGAGAGGCAGAGAGACACCAGAGCGAGCGGTAATAGCAGGCTCAGCAGCGTGGCCAAAAACCCGGATGTTGGGGGCCGAAGCGCGAGGAGAGGGAGGGCTCCCTAGCTCTTGCATACGTTTTCTTCCTTGGCGCCTCCTCAATTCTCGCTGTCGCCTCGGTCTGTTCGGCTTTCTCTGGTTCCTCTCTTTCTCAATCTATCCTCCTTTCACAGGCCGTAGGTATTATATAATGGATGACAAAAAGCAAAAGGGAAAAGGTCGTTTGACACGTCACTTGCAAATGCTCTATTACGGTGATAATCTGTCACCTAACCCACCGCCACTCATTAGCTGCCACGCCCTTGGCAGGTCAGCTGAGCCAACTCAAGTCAGTTTATTTATATGGCAAATACATGGACTTATAGTAGTTCAAATGTTAATTAATATCCAGTCCACTCAGCCTTTCAAGGACAGGGTGGTCTATTTTGAAAAAATCAGACATTGGGCCAGTTTACACAATGTGGTGGATATTTTGTCAAGGAGCACCACAGTCACACTGAGGAGTAGACTGTAAGGTGACCAGATTTTATTTTTTGTAAAGTGGGACACCATTGAGGGGGGGGAGTTTCTAGGGGAGCAAGACGGGAGGGGTCCGTCTCTCTTATCCTGCAGCTTTGTGCACCCGCCCAAACACCCCCCCTTCATCGCAGCTAGGGGTGGGTTCCTACTGGCGCAGGCTTACCTGTTCGTCGCCGCAGAGGGGTGAAATCCTGCCGGTTCGGCTGGGCCAGTCATTCTGCATAGAGCCGATGGAACTGGTGGCGGTCGCGGCGCGGGGCTTCTCCCACCCGCTTCCCCCGCCCGGCTGGACGCCGCCATTTGGGTTATTTTGTCATCTGCGCATGCGCAAAGCTGCGCATGCGCAGAGGACAAAATAACCCAAATGGCGGCTCTATGCCGAACGACTGGCCCGGCCGAACTGGCAGAATTTCACCCTTCAGGGCAAATTCAAATTAAAAAAGCGGGACTTTTTTGAAACGCCGCATGTTTGATTAAAAACGTTCTTCAAAGAGAAACCTGTGCAGGTCATAACTGTCAGTTGCAGCATCTGGCCTTTAAAAAGGAAGTATCTTACACCTGACATAGACTGTAAAACGTTTAATAGGTTTATTAAGATGATACAGTTTTTATGAGCGGAAGTAAAAGTTTCTTTCAAATTGATCTCTGCTGCTAGCGGCTTAATCCAACAATTACCAGGTGGCTTTCTTGGTAGCAATGACTTGCCTTACTAGAATGCAATAAGTATACAGTATACAATATGAATGGAGTAGGGATTAAATTCATGTCTTCGTATGGAATTCGCTGCAAGCAAACAACTTTCCTGAAAATGTGTTTGAAATGGGAAATTTATTTTAGGTTAGGTAAGAATAAATGGCAGACAAAGTTTTCATTATTATTTTCATCATGGTTTTTTTCTATAAACAGATTGTTTTCTGATCACCTTTTGGCTCATCAGTGCTGTCCTACCCCTCAGAGAGGTTGGGTAGCTTAGTTCCATTGCTTGTGCTTGCATAATGTTGAATTCCAATATTGCATGATCACTCCCCTCCCCCCCACACCACGGGTTCCAATAATTTCATTGCTTTCTGTCATTTCACTCTGTAAGTGAAAATTAAGTCCAGTATGGCTAAGGTGACCAGACGTCCCATTTTGGCGGGACAGACCCGCTTTTTAATCATTTGTCCCGCGTCCCGCCCGCCCTCTTAAAAAGTCCCGATTTTTTAAAACAATGCCCGACTAGGGCATTCTTTCAAAAAATCGGCCTGCAGGCACTCGAGGACGGCCAGGTTGGGCCCAGCCGCAGGGGCAGCAGCAGCAGCAGCAGGCCCTCTCAAAATCGGGACATCTGGTCACCTTAGAGTAGTCCGGATCCGGAAGCCGTGCCTGGAGAAAGAGGTCCTGGGGTTGCTGCAGCCCCGACAGAGATAGCGTGGCCAGCTGGTGCATCCGGGGCGGAGCCGTACGATTCCCTCCTTCCTTCCCTCGCTCGCTCATTCTTCTTCCGGCCGTGCCGGGCTTGACCCGAGTTTGCGGTCTTGCAAAGGCGGCGGAGTGAACCCCGACTCCGGGAAGCGGCTGGGCGCGAAGCGAAAATAAAAGAGAAGCGGGGAGGCGAGGAAGGGAAAGCGGGCAGGGCTTCCACGGCCCTGGGAGGCGGGGTCGGGCTGGCTGGGTGGGTGGGAAGGATGGGCGAATCGGCAGGCCGGCATCCAACCGGTGCAGCCGGGAGACTTCTAGCCACCCTCTCCGGCCGCTGCAAAAAAAAAAAATGCACCGGCGGCTTTGCATGCATCGCTTCCCAGCCACCCCCCTCTTTGCAGAAACGGGGCTCGGGGGCGATGCCTGCTCCTGCAAAACGTTTGCACAACCGCCTTGCGAGGTCGGCCGGGCTTTGCAAAGGCGCCGGGTGTGTGTGGGGACACCATTGACGGGGGGGCAGGGCCGCCTGGATGCCGCTGTCTTTTGCCCTCTGCGCATGCACAGCGTTCTGCGCATGCGTAGAGGGCAAAACTCAAATTGTGTCCCGCTTAAAAAAAAAATATCTGGTCACTTTAAGTATGGCTGACTCTGGTTGCTTTCTTTACCTTTTGGGAGACAAAGTTCTCTGCTAGGTTTGTCAGGAATGTTTGATCTTCCACTAGGTGCACAATTTGTCTTCCAGCTGATGTCAAGTAGTAAAAGCCCCCCATTATTATTGTTGTAAAAAACTGATGGAGATAATGTTTTTGCAAAGAAAGCATTTTTTAAGAGATGTGCATCATTGGGACATTGAAGGTAAAAAGTTGAAGACTGGAAAACAGGAAGAGTCTGCTATTGCCATAAATGAGTCAGCTTGGCCAAGCAGATTAGTTAACAGTTTTAACTACACGGTCTAGTAATATAGTGGAGAACGTAATTAATCACTTGCCTAAATTTATTATGCTTATGCGGCAATGATTGTAAGGAAACAAGAAATATAGGTTAAGAAATAAAAAAGGGACAAAAGGTAGTATGGAAAAAGGGGAACAGTGCAAAAGGTGAGGAAACAGATTAAGCATGGCGAAATTCATGGAGAAACAGCAGGGGTGGGATTCTGCCAGTTTGGCGAACCGGATGTTAATTTTAATCTGGTTCACCGAATCAGTTGTTCCAAGGATTGGCTGACCCCTCCCCTCCCAGGAGTCTCCACATGGCCCATTTTGGATGTCAGGTAAGTGCAGGGCGCCCGCGGAGGCTCTGGGAGGGCAAAAAACAGGCCTACCAGAAGTATCAGAAACGGGCCCATTTCCAACCTTCGGAGGACCTTGGGTGCCCAGGGGAGGCTGTTTTCTCCCTCCTGGAGGCTTGAGGAAAGCCTCCGGAGCCTGGGGATGCAGGAGGCTGAGTAGGCCACGCCCCAATGGCCACGCCTACCCAGCAACCGCGCAGCGAACTGGTTGCTAAAAATATTCAATCCCACCCCTGAGAAACAGGCATTCCAGGAAGATTGCAACCCTGTGGTCTTTGTCAAAGGGCTGCAGGGCGGGATTTGTGGTTTGGGTGAAGGGAATAAAAAGTTGAAGAAATGTATTCCTCGGTGTGCCTACCTGTTAGCCACCCGCTCATGCAAGAACATATTTTACATGCAATAAACTGCTGCTTCATTTTATGACTCTGTCAAATTTCTGACTGGTGAGTCTGTTTCTCACAATTGGGGGCTCGTGCCGGGATTCAATGTCATCATGGGGAGTGGGGCCGTCCACCCTGGAGCCGGGAAGACACATCCCGTTGATTTCAGCAGTCTCGTGTGCCACCGGTGGTCGTCCAGCTCATCTGACTGACTGTAATCCCAGGATACAGTCATAGTGAGTCAGCAACCAGGAAGGCAGTTGGAGAAAATAAGTAGGCACTGCAGTAACCAGGCAATTCTGTGCACAGACCAAGGTAAGAAAAAAATGAACTTAAGTATTGCCTTGGTGGGTTGAGATATTTTGTGAGACTCTTGAAAGTGTGTGAGAGACATACAAGTAAGTATGAAGTGAGTGCGGAGTCACGGTTCTGTTCTTCCACAAAGAAAACAACCAGAGAAGGACGAAGTGTAAGAAAACGAGAGAGAGTCTTGAGTAGGACAGAATGGGAAATAGGAATTCTAGACCTATAGAAAATAAAGGGGATGTGGAATCAAACACCCAGTGAAGCATACCTCCTGATAGTCTATTGGGAAGGATGCTAAAGTACTGAAAAAGTAATTCCTGTACAAAGTATAAGGATAAAAGGAAAATGATTCAATATTGTTGTTTCAGGGGTCATGATTCAATATTGCACTGAGGAATGGCCCAGGGAATTGTTGATTCTTTGGTAATTGTGAACTCAGGGAAGGGACCCCATGGATCTGAAATAATCCAGGTTCAGGTTTAAAAAAAGTCAACAATATCTATCTAATAAGATCTATCTATCCAGGGCATCAAAACTATGGAGGATCTCCTTAGAGAAGCTCAGAAAGTATATTCCAAATTGGAAGAGGGGAGAGAAAAATTAAAATGATGGCTCAATTAGGATGGGATCAATGTATCATCTGTAAAGAAAGGGCACTGGAAAAACAATTCCCTACGAGGAAGGAGGGGGAAGAACTAGCTAAATTGATGAATTTTGAGGACTTGGGAGTGTCAGGGGGCACACTTGTTTTCTGGCCCAGCTTTTCAAGAACCCCTGGTAAACCATAAAGTTGGACTTCTGGAGGAGGGAATGGTATTCCTGGTGGGTTCCAGAATCATCAGATCTACCCTGAACTATATCCGTCCAGGAATGCAAATTGGGGAAGGAAGGGAAGATTAAGGTTTAAGGGAACGGGAAGACACTAAAAGCACTGATATTTAAACTCCCTATGGTCCAGGCTGTACCAAAAGGATCTGGAATATGGTGCGACTTTGTATTGGTAGAAGGGAGTTGTAATTTGGCCAAGAAGGACTTAATTAGTAAATTGGGGGTTATTATAGGGAATGAAAAGGAAATAATTGTAAATATTATGGCCTTGAGTGATGAAGTTTAAAGAAAAAGACCCTCCTACACATGACCCCAAGAGGGCAATAGAGGAGGGGTACACATGGATCCTTTAAAGGTGACTTTAAAGAACCCTGGTGAAATAATTCACCAGAAACAGTATAACATTGTGTTGGATAGAAGAATGAGTTTAAAGCCCGTGGTGGAAGGGCTGCTGAAGGACAAACTGGTGAATGTGTTGATGTTACATAGTATGAATGCCTGTGTGTTTGGTCCCCACCCCTAGACTAAGGTGACCAGATTTTAACATTGATAAAGAGGGACACCATTGACCGGGGTGGGTGGGTTCCTGATTAAAAATTATTTATTTATTTATTTTTGGTCGTTTTTGTATGCCGCCCCACTCCCGTAGGATCAGGGCGGCCATACAGCTTTCTTTCTTTCTTTCTTTCTTTCTTTCTTTCTTTCTTTCTTTCTTTCTTTCTTTCTTTCTTTCTTTCTTTCTTTCTTTCTTTCTTCTCTCTCTCTCTCTCTCTCTCTCTCTCTTTCTTTCTTTCTTTCTTTCTTTCTTTCTTTCTTTCTTTCTTCTTTCTTTTTTATGCAGCTATTAGTTCTTGGAGGGATTTGGCTGGGTAAGCTTGGCCAATCTGACTAATCCATTCCTTTGGCATCTTCCTTTTCTCCACTTCTTTCTTTCCTTCTTTCTTTCTTTCTTTCTTTCTTTCTTTCTTTCTTTCTTTCTTTCTTTCTTTCTTTCTTTCTTTTTCTCTCTCTCTCTCTCTCTCTCTCTCTCTCTCTCTCTCTCTCTCTCTCTCTCTCTCTCTCTCTCTCTCTCTCTCTCTCTCTCTTCCCCCCCCCTCCCGTATATGTGTGTGTTTACTAATCCCCTTTCTGTTCCTCCTGGCTCTAGTCTGTCTCACTTGAATGTTACACCTCTTTCATAGTGTATAGCAACATAAATTTTGGCCTCAATTCTGGTTGTAAGTTAAGGGCTACCTATATTTTTCTCCTAGATGCCTGCTATCCTTCTTCAAGTTTGTATCATCTGTAAATGTATTTTTCACCTCTTATCTAATTGATTTATAATGAAATTGAACAGTGTTGATCCTAAAAGGGAGCCTTTCAGTATACCACTGAACACATCACATAAGGCCACTAAGATATTTTTTTGGGAGAAATTCAATTGGTTCTCTTTCATTTTATGGAAAATGCAGTAGATGTTCCACCTGATCAAGATCGGAACAGGAAGAAATCAAAGTAAGATGGAGTAGCTGTTAATTCAGAAGTTACTGACTCCAGGACTATAGTATCTCAGTCTACACAATATTTGACCCTTAATAGGGGTTGTGTTTCCTCAGATACAACAGGCTGCCAATCTGAAGTCCTGGACTCACATCTGTTAGAGGAGTAGGCAAAGACCTATGTTAGGTGTTCTTTATTCAGCTTTGGCTGGTATATCAGTTATGACCTTACCTGAAATAGAAACCACTGAAGACAGTCACCCACATCCTTGCCATATTATTAGATCTGGGAACTACTAATCCAGAGTATCTTTTTAAGGTTTATTGTTAATATGCTGGCCTTTACCAAAATGATTACAGCATCCAACCAGTGATCAGACACAACTAAACTACAAGATAGTGAGGAACAGAACTGGGCTGAGTGGGGTAAGGTAGAGCACAGTGACACAAGGTGACACAAAAATAAACTGTTGTTTAAATAAAGAGTGAAACCTAAATAGAATGAAATAAGAATAAAATTCTTTACAAAACTTTTATTTTAGAAAAATCTATGTTTACACTGTCTTCTACACCTTTTGATATTCGTAACATTGCATCTTATTACAAACATTGTGGGCATGCCTTTTTTTTAGTATCCCACAACACTTGTATATAAATCACTATAGTCTGAATATAACTATTTTAATTAAAATGTAGAACAGAGATAAAATTTTGAAGTGGAAGCTTTCCATAACTTTTCTTTACACAATGTGGGAAAAACTTCTATGTGGTTGCTAAGGTTCACTATTCAACTTGATATCACATAATATATCCAAATTAATACATTCCCATAAGAACATTTTCAATTTGCATTGCAAAAAAATTTATTTCTTAAATACCTTCTAAACAGTAAAATATGCATAATGAAAAAATTAAGACAATATACACAGAGGTGTCAAACTGGTGGCCCGTGGGCTGGATGTGTCACATGCAAGCCATGCCCACCCCAGCTCCGCGAATGGGAAAAAATCATGAAATGTTATGTGATGGCAATGTGAGGCCGCGAGTTTGACACCCATGATATACAATATTGGATGGTTAGAAAACATTAAGTCCCTTTTACCTGCAAACAATTATTCTGTGATTGTGCAATATTAGCCAAGTTTGATTGATGCAAACTTTAAAAATATTCAAAATCAGAAATATTAAATATTAATTTCAATCTATTAAGTTTGATTACTTTTTCAATTGGCACCCATTTGCACCTATCAAATTAATTTATTAAACAAAATACGTCTAGCCTGTATAAACATTTATATCAATGAGTAATCCTACTTCTCTTATATACAAAGCAAAGCAAAACCATAAAGTATTCCTACATTGTCCCAGTTTATCTCAGTGAAATCAGAATCATCCCAAATTAACAGTATTACAATAAATGTATTTGATATAAAAACAATGAAAACTGTTTTTATAGACTATGCTGATTTTTTTTTTAGAAGAATGAACAAAACCTTTAAATTTTCAACCTAACAGGAGCGTTTCAGAAAAGGCAAAGGACACAAGATCAAAAATATAATGTAACCAATAGAGAAAGCAACATGTGCTGCAAGAAGAAATAAAGAACCAATCCTGGTTCTGTAATTATCAGCTGCAAAAGTTCATATTTTGGACATGTGACAAAACTGTGTGTACTAGAAAAAATAGCTACCCTGCTTGGCAAGATTGAAGGAAGTAGATAGGGAAGACAGAAATGAACTCATCGTCTGAAGTGAGGATGACTTCAATGTGCTATTTCTTTAGCATTTGCAAATGTGTTTACAGTCCTTTTATTTTTACAGCATACTTTTAAAAGGGACACTCTCTTGGTATTTTCCTTTGACCGATTCATTGTTTCAAATAAAAAAGCCTTGAAAATCACACTCATGAAAACTTTGCTTGGGTAACTGACTACAAAAATTTGAAGGTGGGGCGAAGAAAGCCGTCATGCAACACACTTTTTTCTTCCCTCCACCCTGCCCCAAGCCAAATCTTAGCGATGCAGGGCTCTCTGTTGCGTCTTCCGGTCATTTGAGTCAAAAAACGAGCTCATTTGAAGGAACGAGAAATATTAACACATAACACACATACACACACAGGAAATTGTTCTGCTCGGGGTTGTGAGGAGCAGGAAGGAAAGGTGCAACTGCGAGGTTATAGGCAGAGCTAAACTGGCTGAAAGGGCAGAAATGTGTATTCAGTTAATTACCGGAGTTGCAGAGGCTGACGGCAAAATAACAGAAAAAGAGAGAGAGAGAATGAATCCTCTGACTAGCCTTCATGTCCCTGGGCCGGTCCAAAGGAAGAAGACAAAACCGAAGGTGCTCCTGCATCTTCTGGGAGGCAGGACAATGGGAAAGGAAGCCGGTTTTCCTGCCAGCACCCTAAAAGAGCTGCAGCTTCCTTGAGGAGGAGCAAGGCGAGACGCAGCGGCTGACGACTTCAATCAGAATAGAGCTGGAAGGGACCTTGGACTAAACGTCTGCGCTGCAGTTGGAAACTGGTGCGCTGGGTTTTTTTAACTCCCCCCAATCTCGCACGCCCCCCTTTCAGGCCGATTTTTGGAAAGAATGCCCTAGTCGTGCATTCTTTCCAAAAATCGGGACTTTTTAGAAACGCGGCGGGACGCGGGACAAATCATTAAAAAGCGGGGCTGTCCCGCCAAAATCGGGACGTCTGGTCACCTTACCCTAGACTATGAAAGGGACTAGTTATTTTGATTTCCTTTCTTACAAAGAAACAGTAAGTTGCAGATTTTTTTATTGTGAAATAAGTGGAAGGGCAATAGTAAGGGTTTATTTGGTGGGGGAAAAAAGAAAATTAGGGAGAGAACCACTTAGAACTAAGGAAAATTTCCTGACTGAAAATAATTAATTAATGAGATGATTGTCTCCAGAAGCTGTGGGTGCTTCATTATTGGAAGTTTTTAAGAAGAAATTGGAAAAATTTGTTAGAAATGAATAGAGTTTTCTGCTTCAATAGGAGATTGGACTAGAGCAGGGGTCACCAACCTTTCGGACCTCAGGGACCACTAAATTCATAATTTTAAATCCTGTGGACCACTAATATGATCTGCCTAATGACCAGCTGGCTGGGCATGTCTAGGTGGTCATGTGACTGGGTGGCCATGGCCAACTTGATGTCACTCATGTCAAGAGGTGCCTCACTGGCCTCTATTCACCCCTTCCCAGCCACTCCTCACCTCCCCGCCCAGGCTCCTTAGGGCCCCAACAAGAAGCAGTTGTTGGAGCTAAGCAGCCACCACGAGAAAGAGTTGGCAAAACAGTTGGATCAATTCAAATTGGATCTGACCAAGAAGGAGGCTCAGCAGAAGCACCTCACTGAGGACTACGAGCATAGGCTTTCCAAGCAGAGGGATGACCTGCGGGAGTGCAAGGCCAGGTACCGGCGCCTGGAGGCTCAGTGGGCTGAGATGGTCAGTCAGTTCCAGGCCATGTTGCAGTCCCACTGGAACAAGGCCTTCCGGCTCTTCGCCACCAGCGGCATTTCCCTCCAGCCTTTGCCCAAAGGCTGAAGCAGACCCCCAAGTCAGCATGCACAGAAGTGTCACTCACACATGCGAGTTGCGCGCACAAACCGGTGTCAAACTAATTTAGAACCCACCACTGGATTAGATGGGAACACTACACACCCTGGTACCTTTTAAAGTTCTGGAAAGCAAAACAAAACAAAGCAAAAGAAAGAGCCGAGGTGGCGCATCAGTTAGAGACAGTACTGCAGGCCACTTTAGCTGATTGTGATCCACAGGTCAGCGGTTCAAATCTCACCGGCTCAAGGTTGACTCAGCCTTCCATTCTTCCGAGGTAGGTAAAATGAGGACCCAGATTGTTGGGGGCAATATAAATATACATTGCTTACTGGTGTAACCTGCTTAGAGAGTGCTTGCACTGTGAGGCGATATATAAATCTCACAAATAAATAAATAAATAAAACGAAGGAGCCAAACTTTGAAAAATCAGTTATTATTAGAAACCAAGTTATGTTGGTATACTGGGGCTGTCCTCTTCTTTGTTTCTTCTCAGAAATAAAGGACTTCTTGCTCAGCAGCCGCTATTTAGAGTTTGCAGTCCACAATATCCAGCCTGGAGAGTGGGTCCTGATTAAATCCTGGAAAGAATCTAAACTACAACCTGGGTGGGAAGGTCTTTTCCAAGTGCTGCTGACCACTGAAATAGCTGTAAGAACTGCTGAAAAAGGCTGGGCGCACTACACCAGATTGAAGGGGCCAGTTGAAACTCCACAATGTTTCAATGGAGAGTGGAACCTTCAACTGAATCTCTTAAGCTGAGAATAACAAAACAACAAAGTATATATTTGCTTTTAGGGTACAGGACACATGGCAAGAAGATAACTTTGTCTGGACTCGAAACCACAGGTGGACAGTAGTTGGGCAACAGTTTACTGACCCATTACAATGGCCATATGGACCAAGCCAGTAGTGGGTTCTAAAACCCGTTACTACTGGTTTGTGCGTGGGCTTGCACGTGCACACAACACTTCTGCGCATGCACAGAAGCATCCTGGGTGGGTGGGTGGAGCATCCCGGGTGGGTGGGCGGAGTGTCCCACCAGCGGCGTTACCGGTTCACAGAACTGGGCCGAACCGGGAGCAACCCACCGCTGGACCAAGCATAATTGCATCAGGTTATTTGTGTCCTTGGTTTAAATATCGTATTTGGTATTATCCTGGGGGAGAAGAAAGTTGGTGCGGGTGGATTATAGGATAGCAGAGTTGGAAGGGATCTTGGAGGTCTTCTAGTGCAACCCCCTGCTTAGGCAGGAAACCCTACACCACTTCAGACAAATGGTTATCCAACATCTTCTTAAAAACTTCCAGTGTTGCAGCATTCACAACTTCTGGAGGCAAGCTGTTCCATGGATTAATTGTTCTAACTGTCAGGAAATTTCTCCTTAGTTCTAAGTTGCTTCTCTCCTTGATTAGTTTCCACCCATTGCTTCTTGTTCTACCCTCAGGTGCTTTGGAGAATAGTTTGACTCCCTCTTCTTTGTGGCAACCCCTGTCACTGTGTTTTTTGTATTTGCCAGCTGAGCTGAGCCTCCACTCTGAATACTACGGTAGCCAGAGACTTCTTATGTGAAAGTCTCTTGTGATTTATGCCTTGTGATTTATGAGCTACTGTGCATGTCATTATTCCTTCATTTTTTCTCTTCCTTGCTTTCCTTTGTCCGGCTGACATATTTTTTCTGTCCGGTAAGATGTAGTCAAATATATTTGTACTTTTATAATAAAAGTGTTTATTAGAATTTATACTTCGGGTTTTATTTTATTTTAAGAGTTTGTAGCCATGGGGAAACATGGTTCATTCACCTCTAATTATTTACAAATCTCCCAGGGTGGAACGGAACTGTCTCACGTTCTAACAGACGTTCTGACATTTGGTAGCAGAGGATGGTTTTGATCCATCGACCTCTGCAGAATCTGCATGGAATGCAGCAATACGGAGCTATCATGAGCAAATTACTTTTATGGAAAGTGAACTGCAGAAAGCGAAAGAGGTTTTTTCTATGCTTCAGCCAGATGGGCAGGGCACGGCCTCCATTCCTTCTCCCCCAAGGCCACAGCCACACCCTCAGGAGGGCTTTGTGTCAGGCACATCAGTACAGGAGGGCTGTATACATGTCACTTCCTATGTCTCGTGATGTCCCTTCACCGAGTTCTGAAAGAGGAGAAAGGTTTTATGCAATGCCTGAAACTAATGTTGCAGCACCATCTGCTGGCAAAAAAGCAAAAATGCATTCTACAGAACTGCAGCAGCATTTTGAAACTTTACAGAGAGGTTTATCAACTATGTCATTAACCCAAGCAAGTCTGCAGGCTGCAATGCCACATGTGTCTCCACAGGCTCAATCATTAGCACCCCCTGGTGGTGTAGATGACTATTTTAGTCACATTCCTAATGTAGATGGGGCACGTCACTGCTTAATGCAGCAAAGACAGGTGCCTGTTCCTGAAGCAGGCCAGAGTCATATGGCAGCTCATGCACCAGTGACAACCCCTGAGATATTGGAACACTGCTATCATGTCTCCCCTAGTCCTTCTTTTCATTAAACTAGACATACCTAGTTCCTGCAACCGTTCTTCATATGTTTTAGCCTCCAGTCCCCTAATCATCTTTGTTGCTCTTCTCTGCACTCTTTCTAGAGTCTCAACATCCTTTTTACATTGTGGTGACCAAAACTGAATGCAGTATTCCAAGTGTGGCCTTACCAAGGCATTATAAAGTGGTATTAACACTTCACGTGATCTTGATTCTATCCCTCTTTTAATGCAGCCTAGAACTGTGTTGGCTTTTTTGGCAGCTGCTGCACACAGCTGGCTCATTTTTAAATGGTTGTCCACTAGGACTCCAAAGTCCCTTTCACAGTTACTACTGTTGAGCAAGGTACCACATATACTATACCTGTGCATTTTGTTTTTCTTGCCTAAATGTAGAACCTTTTTTCACCATTGAATTTCATTTTGTTAGATAGCGCCCAATGTTCAAGTCTGTCAAGATCCTTCTGTATCTTGAGCCTATCTTCTGGAGTGTTGGCTATTCCTGCCAGTTTGGTGTCATCTGCAAATTTGATGAGTTCCCCATCTATCCCCTCGTCCAAGTCATTGATGAAGATGTTGAAGAGTACTGGGCCTAAAACAGAGCCTTGGGGTACTCCACTGCATACTTCCCTCCATGTAGATGCAGTTCCATTGAGCACTACATGTTGAGTGCAGTTGGTCAGCCAGTTTCGAAGCCATCTAGTGGTGTTGCTGTCTAACCTACATTTTTCTACTTTATCTAGTAGTAGGTTATGGTCTACTATATCAAATGCCTTACTGAAGTCCAAGTAAATTATATCGACAGCATTCCTCTGGTCCACTAATTTTGTCACTTTGTCAAAGAATGCAATAAGATTAGTCTGGCATGATCTGTATTTGACAAACCCATGTTGGCTTTTGGTTATTACTTTGTTTGCTTCTAGGTGTTCGCTGATTCGTTGCTTGATTATCTTTTCCAGAATCTTCCCTGGTATTGATGTCAGGCTGATAGGTCTGTAGTTTCCTGGATCTACCGTATTTTTCGGAGTATAAGACGCACCGAAGTATAAGATGCACCTTAGTTTTGGGGGAGGAAAACAAGGGGAAAAGGCATCTGCCTCCAAGCAATTTGCCAAACAGCAAACAGCAAACAGCACAGATGATATACACTGTTTGCTGTGTATTTCTGTGCATGTGTGCTTGACTCATAGAAATAGCAAAGAATTGGAGAAATGTACATTATGCCAGAAAGTTTTCTTAAATGTAGTCACACTAACTCTTCCCAATTATTTAAATAGATCTACTCCAAGGTAACTAAACTCTAATACTAAACAGGATACTGTTACATTTCATACTATACTTGTACAGAGCTGTTAAAATTAATTAAAATTTCTGGAAGTATACATTATTCTCTATTATTTAAAAGAAGATACAATAGCACTGGGCCTCTTCAGAGCAAGCATTTATTTTAAAAAGCTTCTTTATTTTGTTAAGATGTCTAGATTTACAGGGATCTCCAACCTTGGCAACTTTAAGACTTGTGGACTTCAACTCCCAGAATTCCACAGCCAGCAAAGCTAACAAAGCTGGCTGTTGAATTCTGGGAGTTGAAGTCCACAAGTCTTAAAGTTGCCAAGGTTGGAGACCCCTGGCTCTAGAACAATAATAAAGCAATCTTTAAAAAATAAGTCTAATAATTTGAACATTCTACAGACATTTAGTTATTCACTTACCCCCTTTCCATCCAGTTCAGCAAAAAATAAAAATCTGCCTGTCTCTGCCAGCTATTTCCCTTTGTAGTTAGTTTCACTTTCATTTTTCCACGTGGCTAATCAGCTGTAGATCGGGGAAACTGCTACTGACTTGCTTGGCTTTACAGGCTCTTCCCTCTTTCCTGCAAGCAGGTAAATTGATGGAAGACAGAGGCCAAAGGGTGGGGGTGGCTGGGGCTGCATTCGGTGTATAAGACGCACCCAAGTTTTCACCCTCTTTTGGGGGGTAAAAAGGTGCGTCTTATATTCCAAAAAATACGGTATTTTTTTTTTCTTTTTTGAAGATGGGAACTACATCAGCTCTTTTCCAGTCCTCTGGCAGTTCCCCAGTGCTCCAGGATCTTTAAAACAAAGCTTAGACAGAGTGTGAGAAGGTGGGAAGATAACTTTTATTTTCAACATCAATAGGATCATCCTGAGAGGTTTGATTGTTCAGGTTAGGTGAAGGAAATAGACCTGAATTTTTCTCTGCTCAGGTGACAAAGAAGCAGATAATTTCTGCTGAAGGGAAGCTATTGGACAAAAAGGAATTACACGCTTTAAATTGTCCAAAGTGTACTCCCTTTCAGTCCTAAGGTTCTTTGATGAAAATGGGATGCATGGTATGTTGTGTGGTTATGTTCCAGGTGATGTATGTGACAAAAGGGTTGGGAGTCACTAATTATGACAAGAAACTTCAGTTTGCTCAAAACCTCCACAAATTTGGTACTGTCAAATTTACTATTAATATTCAGGAGACTACCAAGACACAAGTAATCCAATTTGATGTATGTCGTTTCATAAACTGGAGATTTTAGCAACCAGAGACAATACACAAACAATGAGAAATACATGTGTGTGAACGCTCTTTGAGGGGATGTATGATGGACAACAGAAGCTAAGGGATAAACCTTTTGTTCCACCTAATGATACAAAAGCAGTGACCATAGTGGAAATAGAGAATTTAAGACAGATTTTTGAAATAGAAACTGGATATGGAGATAGAAATGCCTGAGTAGAATGGGTGAAATATAAAGTACAGAAGTTTAAACAAAAACAATTGCTATGCCTGTGCCCAATGGAGATTAGTAGCTCAAGTGGTCCCCTTTCCACTAGGATGGACAAAGGATCCAGGTGGCATGAGGTGTATACTGAACCTTTATCAAGATAGAACAGCATGGGGAAATGAGAGTTATAAATCCCTTTCCCTCTTATTTCCACCAATAAAAGGCCGGGATGTTAAAAAGCCTCCTGTGTTCTCTGCAGCCTATGGTAACCACACCACATGTCTTACACGACAAGGTGTGGATTCTGACAAGATGGTAGGATAACTGGGAACCTGTATAAAAATAGATGAAACCACTTATTGAAAAGAGATGTAACCATCTAATGAAAAGAGGAATTATTCCAGAATGAGCATTCCTAGAGCTGACTTGTGGTGGTACAGTGGGGAAAAGATATTAAGGCATGTACTTCCCCCAAATTGGGCAGAGACTTGTGCAATTATTCAATTGGCAATCCCATTTACCTTGACATTTCAAAAAGATAAGATAATAAAGGAAAACAACAGAATAAAAAGAGATGTGTTGTGATCCTCCTTTGATGATGGAGTATACCTGGATGCCATTGGGGTTCCTAGAGGAGTCCCTGGTGAATATAAGACCTGAAACCAGATAGCTGCTGGGTTCGAATAACTATTTTGGTGGGTGACTATAAATAAGAATGTAGATTGGATCAATTATATCTACCGTATGTTCCAGAGTATAAGACGACTGGGCGTATAATACGACCCCCAACTTTTCAAATTAAAATATAGAGTTTGGGATATACCATATTTTTCGGAGTATAAGACGCACCTTTTTACCCCCCAAAAGAGGGTGAAAACTTGGGTGCATCTTATACACCGAATGCAGCCCTACCCACCCACTCACCCACCCCCACCCTTTGGCCTCTGTCTTCCAGCAATTTACCTGCTTGCAGGAAAGAGGGAAGAGCCTGTAAAGCCAAGCAAGTCAGTAGGAGTTTCCTGATCGACAGCTGATTAGGTTTGCCACGTGGGAAAATGAAAGTGAAACTAACTACAAAGGCAAATAGCTGGGAGAGACAGGCAGATTTTTATTTTTTGCTGAACTGGATGGAAGGGGGTAAGTGAATAAACTATAAATGTCTGTAGAATGTTCAAATTATTAGACTTGTTTTTTAAAGACTGCTTTATTATTGTTCTAGAGCCGGGGCAATTTTAAGACTTGTGGACTTCAACTCCCAGAATTCAACAGCCAGCTTTGTTAGCTTTGCTGGCTGTGGAATTCTGGGAGTTGAAGTCCACAAGTCTTAAAGTTGCCAAGGTTGAAGATCCCTGTAAATCTAGACAACTTAACAAAATAAAGAAGCTTTTTAAAATAAATGCTTGCTCTGAAGAGGCCCAATGCTATTGTATCTTCTTTTAAATAGAGAATAATGTATACTTCCAGAAATTTTAATTAATTTTAACAGCTCTGTACAAGTATAGTATGAAATGTAACATTGTCCTGTTTAGTATTAGAGTTTAGTTACCTTGGAGTAGATCTATTTAAATAATTGGGAAGAGTTAGTGTGACTACATTTAAGAAAACTTTCTGGCATAATGTACATTTGCTATTTCTTTGCTATTTCTATGGGTCAGGCACACATGCACAGAAATACACAGCAAACAGTGTATATCATCTGTGCTGTTTGCTGTTTGTTGTTTGGCAAATTGCTTGGAGACAGAGGCCTTTTTCCCTTGTTTTCCTCCCCCCAAATTAAGGTACGTCTTATACTTCGGTGTGTCTTATACTCCGAAAAATACGGTACTCGCCGTATAAGACTACCCCTCCTACCATCTTTCTTTTTCTTTCTGTCTTTCTTCCTTCCTAACATCTTTCTTTCTTTCTTTCTGTCTGTCTTTCTTTCTTTCTTTCTTTCTTTTTTCTGTCTGTCTTCCTTCCTTCCTAACTTCTTTCTTTCTTTCTTTCTTTCTTTCTTTCTTTCTTTCTTTCTTTCTTTCTTTCTTTCTTTCTTTCTTTCTTTCTTTCTTTCTTTCTTTCTTTCTTTCTGTCTTCTTTCTTCTTCTTCTTTCTTCTTCTTTCCTTCCTTCCTTCCTTCCTTCCTTCCTTCCTTCCTTCCTTCCTTCCTTCCTTCCTTCCTTCCTTCTTTCTTCCATCTTCCTTCCTTCCTAACATCTTTTTCTTTCTGTCTGTCTTCCTTCCTTCCTAACATTTTTTTCCTTTCTTTCTTTCTTTCTTTCTTTCTTTCTTTCTTTCTTTCTTTCTTTCTTTCTTTCTTTCTCTCTCTCTCTCTCTCTCTCTCTCTTTCTTTCTTCTTTCTTTCTTTCTTTCTTTCTTTCTTTCTTTCTTTCTTTCTTTCTTTCTTTCTTTCTTTTTCCTATCTGTCTGTCTTCCTTCCTAACTTCTTTCTTTCTTTCTTTCTTTCTTTCTTTCTTTCTTTCTTTCTTTCTTTCTTTCTTTCTTCGTCTGTCTGTCTGTCTGTCTGTCTGTCTGTCTGTCTGTCTTCTTTCTTCTTTCTTTCCTTCCTTCCTTCCTTCCTCCCTCCCTCCCTCCCTCCCTCCCTCCCTCCCTTCCTTCCTTCCTTCCTTCCTTCTGTCTTTCTCCCTGCAGGGAGAGAGTCTTTCTCCCTGCAAGGCTGCGGCGCATGGGAGGGAAGGAGAGAGCACGCTACCGCCGCCGCTGCTGCTATTGCCGCTCCGTCATGTCTCCCCGGTCACTGTGGCTGCACCGGGGAGCCCGCGTCCTTGTCAACAATGGAGACGCTGCGCGCGTGTGAGGGACCATGGAGCAGAGGCGCCTGGCGAGCAAGGCGAGTGGCGGCATCGGCGGCAGGCTCCTGCCCGCGTCTCCCGCCCGCCCGCCTCTCATTCTTTTAAATGCTAAGGCAAGAGGCGGGCAGGTGAGCAGGAGACGTGAGGGACTGCAGAGCAGAGGCGCCTGGCGAGCGAGGCGAGTGGCGGCATCGGCGGCAGGCTCCTGCCTGCGTCTCCCACTCGCCTGCCTGCCTCTTGCCTTAGCATTTAAAAGAATGAGAGGCGGGCAGGCGGGAGACGCGGGCAGGAGCCTGCCGCCGATGCTGCCACTCGCCTCGCTCGCCAGGCGCCTCTGCTCCGTGGTCTCTCCCGCGCGCGCAGCGTCTCCATTGTTGACAAGGATGCGGGCTCCCCGGTGCAGCCACAGTGACCGGGGAGACACGCCGGAGCGGCAATAGCAGCAGCAGCGGCGGTAGCGCTCTCTCTCCTTCCCTTCCATACGCCGCAGCCTTCCCAGCAGGCTGCCGGACAAAACCGAAGAGATCGAGATGCAGGGCGGCATTGGGGCTCCAGGGCTCCTTCGGCCGCTTGGCCGGAGAACAGCAGGGATGCGGCCGCGGCCGTTTTTGAGCTCCCCCCGGCTTGGAAGTTTTAGTACCCGGCGTATAAGATGATCCCCGACTTTTGAGAAGATTTTCAAGGGGTAAAAAGTCGTCTAATATGCCGGAACATACAGTATTATAATCAACAGATTTATCAATTACACAAAGGATGCTGTGAAGGGCATAGCTGCACAATTAGATGCTACTAGTAGAATGACCTGGTAAAATAGAATGTCTTTAGACACTGTATTGACAGAGAAAGGAGGGGTATGTATAATGCTAGGAGGTAGATGCTGCACTTTTATTCCAAATAACACTGCTCCTGATGGAATAATTACCAGGGCTTTACAAGGCCTGACCACTCTAGCAGAAGAATTGGCTGAGAACTCAGGGATAGATAGTTCCCTAATAGGCTGCATTCTTGGTTTGGAAAATGGAAAGATATGGTAGTATTAATCTTTACTTCTTTAGTAGTAGTGGCAGGGGTGCTAGTAGCTCTGGGATGTTGCATAATCCCATGTTAGTGGACTTGTGCAAAGGTTAATAGAAACAGCAATCTCCAAGCAAATGCCCCGAAACCTCCTCCCTATTATTTATTTATTTATTTATTTATTTATTTATTTATTTATTTATTTATTTATTTATTTATTATTATTATTTATTATTTATTTATTTATTTATTTATTTTGTCAAGTACATATTGGCAATATACATAGATATAACATTGTTTATATACATAAGATGGGTACTGATAAGAGGGAACATTAGGACAGGAAAGGTAGGCACGCTGGTGCACTTATGCACGCCCCTTACTGACCTCTTTGGAATTGGGTGAGGTCAACAGTGGACAGTCTAAGGGTAAAGTTTTGGGGGTTTGGTGATGAAACCACAGAGTCAGGTAGTGAGTTTCAGGCATTAACCACTTTGTTGCTAAAGTCGTATTTTCTACAGTCAAGTTTGGAGAGGTTCACTTTGGGTTTGTATCTGTTGTGTGCTCGTGTATTGTTGTGGTTGAAGCTGAAGTAGTTGTTGACAGGAAGGACATTGTAGCAGATAATTTTATGAGTTATGCTTAGGTTGTGCCGAAGACGACGTAGTTCTAAGCTTTCTAAGCCCAGGATTTCAAGTCTGGTTGCGTAAGGTATTCTGTTGCGAGTAGAGGAGTGGAGGGCTCTTTATTTATTTATTTATTTATTTTGTTATTCTTATATGCCGCCCAACTCCCGAAGGACTCAGGGCGGCGAAGATACTTCTTGTGAAGTATCTCTGGACACTTTCTAATGTATTTATGTCCGATATGCGGTGTGGGTTCCAGACAGATGAGCTGTATTCAAGGATTGGTCTGGTGAATATTTTGTATGTTCTGGTTAGTAGTATGATATTACCGGAGAAGAAGCTACGTAAGATTAGGTTAACAACTCTTGAAGCCTTTTTGGCGATGTTGTTGCAGTGGGCTTTGGCACTTAGGTCATTTGATATGAGTATTCCAAGGTCTTTGACAGAGTGAGGGTCGTCTGCAAGGTCTTGTCTATTCAGCTTGTATTTGGTGTTCTGATTCTTTTTGCCAATATGTAGGACAGAGCATTTGTTGATTGAGATTTGGAGTTGCCAGATGTTTGACCATTCTGACACAAAGTCAAGGTTTTTTTGGAGGGTAGCAGTATTGTTGGTGGTGTTGAAGAGTTTTACATCATCGACGAAGAGAACGCAGTCGCTTGTAATGTGATCACAAAGGTCATTTATATAGAGTATAAAGAGTGTTGGTCCTAGTACGCTGCCTTGGGGTACACCGCTGTTAATAGGAATGGGATTAGATAGGGCACTCCCTATTTTGACCACTTGTTGTCTGTTTGACAGGAACACAGTTATCCAGTCATGTAGGGGTCCAGAGATACCGTAGGATTCAGTTTCAGAAGTAGTTTATCGTGAACCACTGGGTCGAAGGCTTTACAGAAGTCTATGTAAATTGCATCAATTGTTTTGCCCTGGTCAAGTTTTGAAGTCCATATGTTTTTGCAGTGTAGTAGTTGTAGATTGCAGGATAATTTTTTCCTGAAACCGAATTGCTTGTTTGAGAGTAGTTTGTTAGTTTCTAGGTGTAGTGTAATGGATTGGTTTATGATTGATTACATGACTTTGCATGTGACACAGCATAGAGAGATTGGTCGGTAGTTTTCTACTAGACTGGGATCTCCCTTTTTCTTCTTGGAGAAGAAGCAGCAGATGAAGAAAGGGAGAAAGACTTGATCCGGACAAAGAATGCGACATAATGTTGTCAAGGTTAGAAAGATCATGTGGAACCACCTGTTAGGAAAATGCAAAAAGCAAAAAAATGTGTAAAAAAAAGAAAAGGAAGGATTGTAAGAAATTGATTGAGTTTTTGCAAAGAAAGCAATTTTTAAGAGATGTGAGACATTGGGACATTAAAGGTTGTTAAGGAGTTATTGTGCTGTTAAGCACATACACAACGAAATGCGTTGTAGTAATGGTGTTGCAGTTTGATATGAATGCTATTCAGTCAATAAACAGAATATCTTTAGTATGTACAAAATAGTTTTTACTTGAATAGTAGCAAAGTTAAATAGGAAGTCCAAGTCATACACAGTTATTCAGTCAATGCGAAGTTTCTTCTTCTTGCCTATCCTTGTTTTAACTCACAAAGATTACAGCTATCACTTAATTCTATACTATCACAGATAGTTACTCTTCTTTTCACAGCAATTCCACACGGTCATAAAGTAATCTACTCATCAATAAAGCAGCAGAGAGTCTTCAATCCGGAACACACCATCAAACACCACTCACCACACTAAACCACACTGAACCATAAACCACCAACCACATTGAGCATGCTCTCTTGCTTGCTTATATAGTAATCATCCACAATGCATTTAAAGCAATATACACATAACAATGATTTGTGGCTTAATCATATATTAACACACCCAATCGTTTGAACAGGGTTCTAACAAAGGTAAAAAGTTGAAGACTGGAAAACAGGAAGAGTCTGCTATTCCGATAAATGAGACAGCTTGCCAAGCAGATTAGTTAACAGTTTTAACCACATAGTCTACCGTGATGGCGAACCTATGGCACGCGTGCCACAGGTGCCATGCAGAACCCTCTCTGTGGGCATGCGAGCTGTCGCCCCAGCTCAGCTCCACCGCGCATGCGCGCATGCCTCCTGCCAGCCAGCTATTTTTCAGGTCTCTGCCATGCATGCGCGAGGGTGGGAGAATGTGGGAGACGCGCGTGCATGCATGGGGGGGATGCGCGCGGGGGGAGATGCACATGCAGGTTGAACGCACATTGCATTGCTTTTGGCATGTGGCGACAAAAAGGTTAGCCATCAGTGGTCTAGTAATTTAGTGGAGAAAGTAATTAACCACTTGCCTACATTTATTATACTTATGCTGCAAGGATTGTAAGGAAACAAGAAATATAGGATAAGAAATTTAAAAAGGGACAAAAGGTAGTATGGAAAAGGGGGAACTGTGCAAAAGGTGGGTGTTATGTTCTGAGGAACTGGGGGAAGTTTTCACTCCAGTCCGACTAGGAACTTGAGCAGGTAAAATCTGATTGGCTCCCTGCCAATCGAGCTCTCTATTTAAACCCCTGCCATGATCCTAGCCTTTGCTGAAGTTGCCCATTATCACCTAATAAAGAGCTGAAGTCACTAGCCTCGCCTCCTGTCTCTCATTACTGAGATGTAACATCTGGCGATGAGGATGGGATGACCCCTGAGAACAAAAGCGAGCAAGCCAGCAGGCTGAGAGGAACCATCGACCACGAGGCGCCAAATTCAAAAGAGAAAAAAGGAACCGCATAGGAAGCACCATGGCGTCAGTGTCTCCCCATCCACTGAATCCATTTAACAAGGCAGAAGAAACCTGGGAAATGTACATGGACAGATTTGACTACTTTTTGGAAGCCAACAATTTCACGGACCTTACGGACAAATGAAGAAAGGCAATATTCTTACTGTTTTGTGGACCAAGAGTTTACCGAGCTGCCATGAACTTAGCAAAACCAGGCACTACAAATGCGATTCCATGGGACCAGCTTAAGGAACGTCTGCAAAAGTATTTTGACCCAGCACCTTCAAAATGGGTGAGCCGGCATGAGTTTGGGGAGAGGCTCCAGCTAGAAGGGGAAAGTATTCCCAAATTTGAGTCGGCATTAAGACAAGCGGCAACACACTGTCAGTTCGACGCCAGATTGGATGATGCCCTGTTGGGACAACTGATCTGAGGGGTGAGAGACATTAATTTACAAAAGAAACTGCTATCTAAGGCAGATTTAACCTTAACAATAGCCTTAGATGACGCTAGAGCTTTCGAGACCACAAGCAAGGCTGCTGAAGTGCTCCGCCGAAGGAACACCCCAGGCCTGATGAAACAGATTGCGGAAGTGCACGAAATTCAAGGGGGGGTCCAACACCGAGTGAGCCGATCCAGAAGAGGAAGAAGTTTTCAGACTTGACCAACAGCAAGGCCGTAGATTAACACCATGCCCTAGTTGCGGGGGCCAGCACCCCAAGTATCTTGCCGTTTCAGGGACGCGACGTGCCACAAAAGTGGAAAATTAGGACACATAATAAAAGTCTGCAAGGCACCATGTTTTCCTCCTAGGGGAGCGGGCAGAAACTACTATTAAGGTGAGCCAGGGCGAGAGGACAGGGGTCAGAACAGGTAACCAGTATCAACAACCGGGGGTAAACTACATTCGAGTTAACCAAGTGAGTATAGATGAGAGTCCACCAACCTACATTACTGTGGCTGTAGAAGGGTCGCCTTGTGAGATGCAGATCGATACGGGCTCATCTATAACAATAATATCCTGGGAGACTGCAAAGAGAGCCATGCAAAACCTTTTCCCGGAACAGCTGATAACACAGAGATTAAAGATTGCAGACTGCCAAGGGAATCGGATTCCAGTGATGGGGACCAAACAAGTGCGTGTAAAATACGAGGACCAGGAAGTAAGCCTCCCCCTGACAATTGCCTGGGGCCATATCCCTAGCCTGTTAGGGCGCGATTGGTGCAGAATACTACAAATCAAGTTTACCCGAGATGAAAAGGCCATCAGCGTGACGATTGTGGACGGCTGTGACGACCTGCTGCACGAGTTCCAGGACGCGTTTGATCCATCACTGGGCAAGTACGTGGGCACCTCTATATTTTTTAGTTTAGACCCAAGGGTTCAACCTATTAGACTAACCCTTTGCATTAAAACCATTAATAGATAAAGAATTAGATAGATTAATAGCTCAGAGAATTTTAGAACCTGAACTTGAGCAGGTAAAATCTGATTGGCTCCCTGCAAATCGAGCTCTCTATTTAAACCCCTGCCATGATCTTAGCCTTTGCTGAAGTTGCCCACTGTCACCTAATAAAGAGCTGAAGTCACTAGCCTTGCCTCCTGTCTCTCATTACTAAGGTGACCAGACGTCCCGCTTTTGGCGGGACAGACACGCTTTTCAAGCGTGTGTCCCACATCCCGCATTCTTTCCAAAAAGGCCCCCTTTTTTGGAAAGAATGCCAAAACAGCGGGACGTCTGGTCACCTTAGCCCGGGAAGCACAAAAGAGAGGTACCGGAAGCAGGTCGGGCAAAGCGTAATTTCAGCGAGGCGGCTGCCTGCTGGGGAGAGGGAGAAGGGGGGCTGCTCCTCCTCTCCTTCCCCCGCCCCATCCCTAGCCCCGCCCTCGGAGGCGCCGCTGCTGTTGGGATGCGGGTGGAGGGGTGAGGGACGAGGAGCCGTCGCCGCTGTCGTCGTCGGTTTGAGCTCACGAGAGGCCCCTCCGGCGGCGCAAACAGCCCTTCCTCGTCCCCCTCCCCTTCCTTCCCCCAGTCGCCTCGCTGCCGCCATTGCCCTGGGGCCGGGCGGGCGACTGGGAGACCGCAGGGCTTGGATGCCTGGAGCTCGCGACAGGTAAGCTGCCGGCTGCCTCCTTGGACATTTCCCCGTCTCCCGCCTCCTGTTCGTCGCTTGCCAGCCCGGCCCCAGGGCAGCTCCCAAAGGGGAGGCGGGAGGCAAGGAAAGGCCTCCCGAAGGGGAGGCGGGCTCCCGAAGGGCTGCCAGCTCCCGAAGGGGAGGCGGGAGGCGAGGAAAGGCCTCCCACCTCCCCCCCCACCTGGACGCCGACATTTGCTGTTTTTTGCCCTCTGAGCATGCGCAGCGTTCTGTGCATGCGCAGAGGGCAAAACTCAAATGGCGGCGCCCAGGCGGGCCCGCCCCCCCCGTCCCGCTTAAAAAAAAATCTGGTCACTTTACTCATTACTGAGATGCAACAGTGGGGAAACAGATTAAGCTTGGGGAAATTCATGAATAAACAGGCATTCCAGGAAGATTGCAACCCTGTGGTCTTTGTCAAAGGGGGCTGCAGGGAGGGATTTGTGGTTTGGATGAAGGGAATAAAAAGTTGAAGAAATGTATTCCTCTGTGTGCCTACCTGTTAGCCACCCGCTCTTGCAAGAATGTATTTTACATGCAATAAAATGCTTGCTGCTTCACTTTATCACACTGTCAAATTTCTGACTGGTAAGTCTGTTTCTCACATTGTAATGTGCTTCCTACATACCTTAGTTAATTGACTAGCATAGTTAATTGACCTACATACCTTAGTTAATTGACTAGCAAAAAGTTCGTATTATATCACACAATCAATTTATATCTGAAAGAGAACCCTTAAATGCAAATATTTTCCAACAGAAAAGCCATGCTTAGTCCTGTATTATTTTGCTACAGTTGCCAACCAGAAACCTCTGAGCACGATATGGGTATGTTAATATCTATCTAATCCTAGCCCATTTTGGCTCTGAAAATGCTAAGCAGAATTGAGTCTTATTAGTATCTGGAAGGAAGACTATCAGAATATCTCAAGTAATGAATTACAGATTACAAAAACAAAACAAATGCAACAAAACACAAAATCCAGAAGGCGCTATTAAATCACTCTTATATTGTTACCAAAGAATTGCAAATGTGTGCCTATAAAGTCACCAGAAGTTGAGCTCCACTTCAATACAGGTAGTCCTTGAGTTACTACCACAAATGAGCCCAAAATTTATGTTGCTAAGTGAAATATTTGTTAAGTGAGTTTTGCCCCATTTTATGACTTTTCTTGCCACAGTTGTTAAGTGAATCATTGTATTTGTTAAGTTAGTAATATGGTTGTTAAATCTGGTGAATCTGGTTTCTGCATTAACTTTGCTTGTGAGGTCGCATGACTCCAGGACACTGTAACTGTCATAAATTGCCAAGTATCTGAATTTAGATCACATGACCATGGGGGTGCTGCAAGGGTTGTAAGTGAAAAAATGGTCACTCACTTTTTTCAGTGCCATTGTAACTTTGAATGGTCACTCAGTGAACTGTTGAAAGTTGAGGACTACCTGATCAGTACTGGCTGTGTCACACAAGTATTTAATTTTGAACTGACCAACTTTCTGGGTTGACACTGCACCAAATCATATGGTGGGCTGGATTCATACAAGAGACTAAGTCACAGGAAGCTTGCCAACATAACATACCGTATATTGTGCAAGTGCATATCTTCGTTAAGCATGTTTTCTGAGTGAACAACTGCGGGACATACTAATATTCAGTGTGTTAATGTATAGCCATTGCGAATGATAGCCATGAACTGGCTCATCCCCCACAAACGGCCTAATCGCATTTTATTTGCAGCTAGCAGCCGTGAGGATCACCATACCACGTGGAGACGATGACCGATTTCTATCTGAGATTACTTTATTATTTCACCGGGAAAGAGATTGCGAAGCCGAATATCCAAAGCGCATTCCTGACAATGGCATCAGTATGGGGTAACCCATTAGCCCTCAACATTGGCAGGCAACTTTTAAATCTCTGGATTTGAACGCCCGGAACACCCCATATTTCCCTTCTCGTCCTGCCCACCCTGCGCTGACTCCGCCCCTTAGTCGTGGAAGAATTCTGTCCTTCCCCTGCATGACGTCTCTGGGCTGAGGGCAGCGAGAGGACGCTTGGGACTCGCGGTTCCTTTTCCTGTCACCTAACCCGGAAACAAAAGTAGAATCCCATCGGAAGGTGAGGGAGTCCGCACTGATGTGTGTGTTTTTTCTTCCTCCATATCTCTGTTTTCTCAAGCCGACGCTTCTGAGGCTGGGTTGTTGAGGTACCGGTGGAGAACGCGGCTGCCGGGAGTCTTATCTGTATCAATATCAATATCTGCAAAGATATTGATAGATCCCGCGGCATCAATGGCAGCGGACAAAGGCGGAGGTGAGGACAAAAGAGCGGTCTTGTAGGGCGAGGCAAGGGTTCTCAGCTTCCCGCTTCCCCCCATGGTCTTCACTGGAGGACTTTGTGCCGCCATTGGTTGGAAGGTGTCTCCCCATATATCTCTCTGCACATCGAGTGGATGCCCAAGTGCTCCTTTGCTTAGGGGCTAAGGAGCTTCAGGAGACGGGTAGAGTGGCTTTACGTCTGTCTAAGATAATGGATGCAGGAGAAGGCTAAAGACGTGGCTTCTTTTTTGCCCTAAAAGAGTTTTGGGTAAACATTTTCTAAAATTTTAAAATGCATAGGGTTAGGGTTATAGGTAACCTTATATCATTGATTTTAGGCCAGGATTTAAATAGCATTCCCTTCTGTGTTATACTGAGTTCTTTTGTAAGGGGAACTGATTTCCTCTTGTGACAGATTTTTAAGAAGCCATAATAAAGTGATACTGTTTCCATGTCTCACTTGCTTTCCATTGTGGAATCTGTGGTGGTGGACAATACTTAGTAGACTATCCTGATTTCTTTGACTTCATATTGATTGTCGTAATATACACGTAGATTTACAACTATTCATTTAATGACTATTCAGAGTTACAACAACACTGAAAAAAGTGACTTATGTCCAGTTCTCACATTTATGACCATTGCAGCATCCCTACAATCACAAAATGAAATTTATGGTGTATGGCCACCAGCATGTATTTACAATGGTTGCAGTATACAAGGATCTTAGGGATTGTGATTTTTAGCAATTTGCAGGGAGCTTCTGACAAGCAAAATCAATAGGAGATGCCAGATTCGCTTAACAACTTTATGATTCACTAACAACCATAGTGATTCAATTAACAACTATGACATAAAGGTCGTAAAATGGGACATGGTTCACTTAAAAACTGCCTTGCTTAGCAACAGAAACTTTGGGCTCATTTGTAGTTATAAGTCGAGGAATACCTGTATATTTTCAGACAGGGCAGTAGGAGTCTCTCCATACATTTCTCATTGCATTTTGGCTTTTTTCATAAATAGAAAGCTAATACAAAAGACTAGTACATTACTTTTGTCTTTCATATTAGTTTTTGTGAGACCAGCTCTCCATGGTGGTCTATATGAATTAGCAGAATACGAAATATTTTCTTCTTGATAATAGTAGCTGCATTCTATTTTTATGTCTCATATCTTCCCAATCTCTAACTGCAATACAGAAAGATTGTTGATTTTATCCTTGCATCATGTATCATAATTTCTGATTGCAGTGATACTGTCAGTCAGAATATCTATAGACTGAACCAGATTGTTTTTTAAAAAATAATATTCAGTATAAGTCAAATAAAGAATTTGATGTATAGAAAGACTGTTGACTTTACCCTTGCATCTATAGACTGAATTATCTATAGAATACAATTATCTATAAACTGAACCAGATTGTTTTTTTTTTAATAATATTCAGTATCAAAGAATTTTATGTAACTGAACATCCAAACAAACACTTGCTCTATCTCATACACATTATACACAGCATATCTTTCAAAGCAAGCTAAAATGAAGATGAGCAATATCAGAAACAATTAACCTATTGTCCTGTGAATTTTAAGGCTGATGTGAGCAAACACAGCTTGCAGGGTCTATGTTTTTAGAACTCTGAAATTGTGAGCTAATCAGAGTTACTTATTCCTAGAATAATTAAATCTCAGCCCAAAAATTTCTTTCAGGTACCACTTACTTTAGCTATAGTGTGAGAAGAGTCAAATAGGTATTGTTGGTTATCTAGAAATCTCCATGCTATTACCAATCATCCAGTAGATTTAGCTAGATGTCTTTTTATCTGCTCCAGATCTTATATGCCAGATACACTGTCCCAATAAATTTTAGAAATCTTGTATAACTTGTTCAATCTATAACTTAAATATTGAACTGTTTATAAACTGAGAATATCATTGAAAATATTACTGAGGAATAGTTTAGATTTATTAAATTTAGAATATTCACAGGGTTAAAAATATTTCAGTACAGAGTCAGTTTATTGTGGTTATTAACTGGGTTTTAGTTCTACCTAAGACACAGAAGGGATCTTGGGCTGTCCCAAATCCTAGAAATAAAATAATAGAAAATCTCTTCAAAAATGTTGCTATGAAAACTGGAGGAGTCTAGATTGACACATTGAAAAAATAAGTACGGTAGCTTGACATTTCAGGTAGATTTACTGTTGTTTCTAACATTTATTTTGTAGATCAGGGAACAGAGAAACATGAAGGAGTAGGTACTTCTGGAATTACAGATCAAGAGAAAGAGTTATCAAACAGTGCACTACAAGCTTTTTTGGTAAGATAATTATTGACTTAATATAGATTGCTTACTACATTCGAAAGTGAAAGATTCTTTAGCACATTTTCTGCAGATTAAATAAGTGTATTGATAGGAAAATCAAAACATGGTATCTAGCTTTTATTTACCAATTTGTTTCTTGAGTTTTAAATTTCTATGTGTGAAAGAAAAGGATGATGTGTGGGGAGGGCAAAGGGAAGAGAAGCTATTTGGGAAACAATCAGATGAGAAGCTGGTGAGAAGAATGGATTAACGGTCAGAGGAAGAAACTTAGGAAGGACTTGTCCTAATTTTTCAGACAATGAAAAAGTAGCTATGGGGAGTTTGTACCTTCAGATTTGCAAAATTTTGTTAATGTAGCCTTACATTAAAATAAAATTAGCTTATCCATGTTTCCTGTCTGGTTTATCCAGGAAAACTGACAGATGCTGTGTTTCTTTAATTTTGACATGTCTTATTGCAGTAGGTTCTACTATCTTGTATATAATTTTAATGGAAGCAGGTAAGTTGTTGCTTTTTTATGGAGCAAGTATAATATTCATGGCTCCACAATGGATTTAAATCCCATTGAAACAGAATGAATTGCAGTCAATATATATACCTAATTATAAGAAGACACTTAGCATTTCAAATTATTGATTAATTTGAATTAAAACACATCTACTTATTTCTTGTATTTTTAAAATTGATTTTACAGGCTGGAAACTATGATACTTGTCTACAACATCTTAGCTGCTTGCAAGAAATAAACAAAGATGATTACAAAATAGTTTTGAACATAGCAGTAGCAGAATTCTGTAAAAGTAATCAAACAACAACTGATAATTTGAAACAAACACTTAATCAACTGAAAAACCAGGTATTGCTTTATTTGCTGAGTTGATCACTTATACTAAACTTTAGTGCTCGGTTTCTTTGTTCTTCTAAACAAGAACAAAGACAAAGACATGAAAGACAATTTTCTATCACCACTCTCAATTT
Organism: Diadophis punctatus similis; assembly: GCA_023053685.1. Classification (NCBI taxonomy): domain Eukaryota; kingdom Metazoa; phylum Chordata; class Lepidosauria; order Squamata; family Dipsadidae; genus Diadophis; species Diadophis punctatus. Next base: position 2,155,482 of record JALIGW010000007.1, on the reverse strand, counting down.
TTTTATTCAGGGTTGGAAAATATTTAGTTTATTATGCTATCTGGATATAGTTGAACAAATCAAAATAAATGGGTTGCAAATAATAATGAGAGCCAATGTGGTATATTCAACCAGTGGGGTTGAAATTACCAGTCTAGAAACAATTAGTTCTAGTCCTGCTTGTGCCTTAAGCTAGCCATTTCTGTAAATCTTCCAATAAGAATCTTCCAATAAAACTTCAGTTATTTATCCAGGGAATTGCCAGGAGTCAAGACTATCTTGAAGGCACAAAAATAAATAAATGATGTCTAAGACTGAAATCCGTGGAACATTAGAAAATAGTCATGGATATGGTGGGTTGCTAGTCTTATTAAAGTCTTAAGTTTTCTTAAGGACTTAAAGGAAATTATTAAGGGGAATAATTACAAATCATTATCAGTAATGACTTGTACTTCTCAGGCAATAATACTGTTTTTTCTGACATGTTATTCAAAGGCTGTCTGAAGAATGTCTATGAATTTGATTCTGCATGATGAATCTTAAGCAAAATTGAGTCTCTCAGACCTCTTGATCTTTATCTTAAAATATACTTGAATTGTATTCCATTGTGTTAGAAATGATTCAGTCTTAGTTTATTTTGTTGGTAAATCATTACTTTCCCTAAAAACAATATCAATATTTTATTTTATACCATATGCTAAATATTTATGGTATATCAGTTAGTTAAGCAGAGGCAAAAATCATTGTTAACTGTGTCCTGTCCTTACTTTTAAACAGGTCTTTTCAGCAGAAGTAATGGTTAAGCAATGTTTTAACTATGCGGTTATATTTTCAGTATTTGAATCCATTTGTAGTAGAGTCTGTTGTATGCAACAGAATAGTCACTTGATAATCATTGTTGAAAAATGAGTCAACAGAGATATATCTGGACCTCTTTCCTTTTCTTTCCCCCTCCCAACAGGTTCATTCAGCTGTTGAGGAGATGGATGGTTTAGATGATGTTGAAAACAGCATGCTTTATTACAATCAAGCTGTTATTTTATATCATCTGCGACAGTACACTGAAGCAATAATAATTGGGGAGAAACTTTATCAATTTATTGAACCTTTTGGTAAGATTATAACAACTGAAGAGGTCTGTTTATTCATTCATTCATTCAGTTTATATCACTATTGTTCTTTGTCCTTTACTGATATTTTAGAAACTGTTATTACAATTAACAAATGCAATTTATTTAGAATAATTACTGTAATATAAATATATGTATAGTCAAGAAACGTTCAGTAATATAGAAGTGTCCTAAACATAAGAATTCTCCGATTCTTATAAAGATGTCATTTGAGCAGATAGTTGACTATATAACACTTGTATGAGAAGCCTAAATCTTTGCAAAGGTGATTTGCCAGAAATATATCCCATATGTTGAAATATTTGGAATATCTTTTGTGTGTTTTTAGAGGAAAAATTTGCACAGGCAGTATGTTTTCTACTAGTTGATTTATATCTCCTGACTTGTCAAGCTGAGAAAGCCTTGCATCTTCTTGCTGTCCTGGAAAAAATGGTTTCACAAGGCAACAATAACAAAAATGGGAAAGCTGAGGTATTCATTTTTATTTATTTTCTTTATAAGTGCAATTTATATCTATTTCAACCTGTTAACTTGATGGCTAATGTTAAAGGCATGAAAACATAAACAGTGAAAAAACAACAGAGTGTGTGTGGATGTGGATGTGGATGTGTATATATACACATGGCCAATCTGACCTGTGGGAGAAGGACATTCTAAAAGGCAAGCAGCATCATGATAGAAAAGGCTCTCTTCCTGAGCCCTGCCAGACGCCACTCCCTAATAGATGAGACCTGGAGTGTGCTATTCCTGCTAGACCAATATCAATATCAATAGCACTTAGACTTATATACCATTTTATAGTTCTTTACAGCCCTCTCTAAGCGGTTTTACAGAGTCAGCATATTGCCCCCAACAATTTGGGTCCTCATTTTACCCACCTTGGAAGGATGGAAGGTGAGTCAACCTTGAGCCTCGTGAGATTTGAACTGCCAAATTGCAGGTAGAGGTAGCCTGCAGTACTGCACTCTAACTACTGCGCCATCGTGGCACACCAAATGGGATGGATAGATATAATTGGGGAAAGATGGTCTCTCATATAACTCAGCTTTATAGATTACTATGAGCATCTTGAGTTACACCTAAAAGTATATCATCAACCAATGCAACTCATGAAACATATATAATATGTACTGACTGAGGAGTGCACATAACTCTTCATGTAGCTGCATTGTGTACTAACTATAGCATCTGAATGGTTTTCAGTAGTATCCCCCTGTAACACACATTGCATTGACCATTTGGCTGATGATCAAGGCATGAATTTATTTATTTTATTTATTTATTAGTGACATTTATATATCGCCTCACAGTGCAAGCACTCTCTAAGCGGTTTACACCAGTAAGCAATGTATATTTATATTGCCCCCAACAATCTGGCTCCTCATTTTACCTACCTCGGAAGGATGGAAGGCTAAGTCAACCTTGAGCCGGTGAGATTTGAACCGCTGACCTGCGGATCACAGTCAGCTAAAGTGGCCTGCAGTACCCCACTCTAACCGCTGCGCCACCTCGGCTCTGACCATGAACAGGTCTAGGAATGGGTGCAACTGGCGCAGAACACATAGTTGTGCAAAGGCCTTTCTAGCTATAGCTGTCATATGTTCCTTAAACAAAAGCCATAAGACCAGGAGAATTTCTGAATTGTGTACTGGATTGGTTTGGGGTAGTGCAGCCCCACCCAAAATTAAAGATGGAAGTCCCTGGAAATGAGGCCCTAACACCTAAAACCACCCAGTCCTGTTAGGATTCAATTGAAACCTGTTGCTCCCCATCCAAACTTCCACAGTCTCTGGTACCGAGAAAGAATCTCCATAGCATCACTTGGACAGCCATGTAAAATTAGGTATCATCAGCATATTGTAGAAATCTCACTGGTGCCATTAGATGACTTCACCCAGCAGTTTCATGTACTGGAGATGTTAAACAGGAGTGGAGAGAGAACTAAACCTCACAAAGCAGTGACCATAGGCTGGATTGAGGGAGGGAGGGAGGGAGGGAGGGAGGGAGGAAGAAGGATCTCCCAACTCCCAAAGCTGATCCAGAAGGGTACCATGATTGATAATGTCAAAAAATGTCAAGAGGTCAAGAAGAGCAATGATGAATGAACCATTTCATTCTGCTCTTGCCAGAGGTTATCTTCAAGTATCTACAATGCTGTTTTGGCCCTTATTAAGACCTGAATCCTGATTGAAAGGGATCCAGGTAATCCAGTTCCTCCAGAGTTCTCTGAAATTGTTGCATGACTACCACCTTTACAGTCTTTTCTAAAAAAAGGAACTTGAAGCCTGGATAAAAATTGTTTGGTACCATTAGCAATGGCTTCTTGAGGAGAAAACAAACTATTGCCTTCTTAAGAGATAGGGGAGACAACTTTGTCTTTCAAAATATTTACCACTGTTAAAGCCCAACTATATGTCACCTCCTGCAAGGCATAATTAACCAGAAAGGACATGAATCTAATAAACAGATGGTCAAGCTAACTATCATGAGAACCTTACTCACTTCATCAAGAGCAGGGTGAATGTTCTCCCAGGAATCAAATTACATTGAGCCTCAGGCCACTTCCATAACACCTATACCAAGCCTAAAGTCCAATTTAGGGTAAATCCAAGCAGCTTCATCCAGCAGAGTCCGGCATATAATTCACACCTTTGTAGGTAGGCTTTGGTACCAACCCTTCCCAAGAGGGCTTAGATTCCCTTAAACAACATTGCTGGACAATGTTGAAGAAATGATGAAGAAATACATTTATTTCCTTTACTACTATTAAGTAGGTCTTAATAGCAGCTTGACTCTTGCTGGATCATATAATTGAGAAGTGCAGTACCGTGTTTCCCCGAAAATATGACCTACCCCAAAAACAAACCCTAGCCCTATTTTCACAGCTGTGCCTAATATAAGCCCTACCCCCCAAAATAAGGTAAGCGGGTAAGACATCCCCCCAAAATAAGACCTTGTGCTTATTTTGGGGCCGAAAAGAAAATAAGACCTGGTCTTATTTTCGGGGAAACACGGAACATATGTCATAATTTGAGCTTCTGAGTAAGACATATCTATTTCTTTAATTATACAAAAATGAGATATAATAGAAAATTCCGTTTCAGGAATTATACAATATAAGGTTAATTAAACAAATACTCATTGGTTTCCAAAATTGGCAACTATTTCATTTTTTGATTTGTAATCAGACAGGTAATAATGCTAGTAAGGAAGCCAACAACAAGACTGAAAGTGGAACTCTAACAGAAGCTGCAAAATCAAAGATACATCAGGTAAAACTAAAGACTGGGTTCTGCTTAAATATTTCTTTTAGAAACTTTGTGCATTTTCAAACTTACCCACAGTTACTTGGTATATATGAGTTTCTTTTTGTAGATCTCTCTGTATTGTAATAGTATGTGGAAGGACTTTGAGAAATGGGGCAGAGATGCTACCAAGGGAATGATCAGATTAAAAAAACAACATAGTTCACAGCTGGATAGTGGGTGAGGCAAGAGGTTCATAAGAAGCCCTCCCTAGTTTCTCAGGCTTTAAAGGAAACCATGGATGAGGGGGAGTAGTGTAATTTCAAATTTGCAAGGTTCTGTCAATCTAGCTTTACAGTAAAGTAGAATTAGCTCATCTGGTTGTGATTCCTGTGTTGTTTACCCAGCAAAGTTGCAATTATTTTGGAAATAATCAATGTCTTGGAGTGTGGTGGCTCATAAAGTTAGGATGCTGGGCTGATGATTATCAGTTGGCATTAAAACTCTAATATGCTATTTTATTATCAATATTGTGTTGGACATCATCTCTTGAAACCAGTTCTTTTACAGTCATATTGTTCTTTTGGAATAATTTTGAAGTTTGACCAATCACATCTAATTTTTATATTGAGACCAGTATAGTTTCTGAATAGTAGAATGTTTTTATAGCATAATGAAGTTTTATGTTTATGTTTTATAATTATGTTTAATGTTTAAACATTAAACATTGTTTATGTTTTACAGTATAAGGTTCGAGCCTATATTCAAATGAAATCTCTGAAAGCATGCAAGAGGGAAATCAAATCAGTTATGAATACAGCTGGAAATGTAAGTACTTAATGAGTAGCATATTTGTAATTTCTATGAACTGAAGTATCTGATATTAGCATATTTTTCCTCAGACAGTAGAATTCTGCTTGATTCTTTTATCTACTGTATAGATCTTAATTTATTTTCACAGATTCCCCTTCAGATCTGAGGTGAAGTATGGAGGGATCCATTAATTTAATGAATGTTGTTCTATAAGCATAAAAATAGTTTTTGCATTAGATACATCCTATTATAAAATAGCTGTACAATTAGATATTAAAATGGCTAATTGTTTTCCTTAACTCTCTTGCAGTTTTTGTATTGTTATGCTACTTTTCATATTTATCATATGTAAAATCTGCTGTTCATTTCAGCCTTGAAAAATAATTTACTTATTAAAATACTGTGGAGAGAGCCACGTGAGCATAATATGGCAAAAGAATCAGAGGTCTGGTTGCACCTTTTCCAATTAACTAACAATTATTTTTAAATAAAATTATTTAGTTTTAAAAGATTCATCCAGATTCCTGATTAATCATTTAAGCAATTCTTGTTTATTTAAGTTTATAAACAATAAACTCTCATTGTCATGACCTTTAATGGGTGAAACAATGCATCATACAGCAACCATTTTTGAACCAACGTACCTCAAATGGCCTAAGGTACAGAATGTGTCAAAAATTCGGAACCTATAACCCGAAGGGAATGAAATGTGAGAAGGTTGTGGCTGTTGCAGTGTTACTAGCTGCTGCTGGGTTGTGTGAGTTGATTTTCAGGGTTCTGTGACAGTTTCCCAGCCAGTCTTGCAATCCGCACTCCTCATGTACCCAGCAGCTACTTACCTGCCTGTTGAAAAGAGAAGGGAAAGAAAGGGAAGGGAAGGGGATGTGAGGGAGGGAGGGAGGGAGGAAGGAAGGAAGGAAGGAAAATTTCCAATGCTCTTCGTCATTCTGTTTCTCTGTTTAATAAGGAAATATCTCTGAAATGATGACTCAATGGGGCATGGGTTGTAAAAGTTGTACAAATCTACTGTCTTGTATTGATTGTAACCTTCAATTGGACAAAATGATGTATCCTGTGGTAACAATTTTTGAATCATGTATTCAAATTGTATACAGAACATACTCATAATGCATAAGCCATGACTCTTGTGGGACTGAAATTTGGCAAACCTGTAGCTACTTCAGTGCTACTGCAGTCACTGTCATAGTCAGAAATAGTTACATGATTGTAAGCTCCAATGCTCCCTGACAGCTTCTTATAAGGAAAGTCAATTGAGAAGCCAGATCGGAAGTTGCTTTTGTTTATACTGCTTGCCCACCTGTGGTCATTCTGTTTCTCTACTAAGGAAATATTTCTGAAATGATGAGTCAATGGGTCATGGGTTGTCTAATATTAAATAAACTGCTTTCATAGCTGTTCAGACCACTAGAAATTGTAGGTTTTAGTGGTACCTTTCTGACAGTCAAAGTTTAGACATTTCTGCAGCTTTTGCTTTTCTGGTGTTATTAATTCAGGCTTCCAACTCTGCTCCCTCAAAGTTCCAGTAACTATTCTTTTTATGCATTTCACAGTCTGCACCTTCACTTTTTCTGAAAAGCAACTTTGAGTATTTAAGGGGCAATTATCGGAAAGCTGTAAAGCTCCTGAACAGCTCAAATATTGCTGAACATCCAGGATTTATGAAGACAGGTACAAATCACTTTTATAGTTTGATTCCCCCCCCCCGGCTGATTTGATATAAAACATTGTTTGGATGAATGTATCTGAGTTTCATATTTTCTGTCCTCCTTGGAAATGTGTTTATTTCTACTTGCAATATATAAAAACATTTTATTGTTGAACATCTTATAAATTCCAAATGTTTTATTCGGAAGAGGTATCACTTAATAGACCACTTTCATTTATTTATTAAGCAATCAAATACATCTTTAATTAAGTCTTGTAAATGTAAAAAGGTTTTATAGTACAGCCTCAGGAGTCTCACAGTGGTTAAACCAGCAGCTCCAACTACCTTTCAAAGCCATATGATGTCTGATTAAACTTACAATCTGAACACACAAGTCCTTATTTTTATAATAACGATTTTCACTTCATTGTTCAAATTAATTGCATCCAAGTTAAATTTTGCAACTTACATTGTTGCCTTATCTGTTCAGATTAATTAAAGTACTTCATTGAGTTAATATGAATTTAGTTGAACTGAAAAAAACTTTTTTCTTCACAAGAAACACAAAGCTTTTGAAGGAAACAGACCATTTGGAGTTTGATTTGAAGAAAGAATACTGGGAGACTTCTAGTGGTCAATGCAGGGCTTACTGTTGTTGAACATGATGATGAGCTGTTTGTAAAAGACAAAGTGAATGTGAAAGAAAATAGAATTAAATGTGAAGTCTTCATGTAGTCTTGAAAATAAATGTACAGGAAATCAAATGTTGCCCATCTCCCGTAGAAAGTCCATAATTTCATTTCGCTTTTTCTTTTTCTTAGGAGAATGTTTACGGTGCATGTTCTGGAATAATCTTGGTTGCATCCATTTTGCTATGGGGAAACACAACTTAGGGATTTTCTATTTTAAAAAGGCTTTGCAAGAAAATGATAATGCCTGTGCACAGCTTGGGACAGGAGGCACAGACCCAGGTAAAGTACGCAAGTAATAAATATATTGTAAGGACTAATGAATAGATTAATAAGATATAAAATAAATTCAGAATTTTGACTTTCCTAATTTTTGAAATTGAACTGTTAGGTTTCTTTTAACACATCAGATGCCTTAGAATTATTTTTCTAGCTTTGTTTGCGACTAAGTAATAAAATACAAAAAGTAGAATTATACGTGGCATAATATATTAAATTTCTTCAAATGTAAATCTAGATTGATACATAGATCATATTTTAGGGTAAGTCACACGATCCCAAGAGCATTGTTTGTTGAATTGACTTAATCAGCTGCAAAAATATTTACTAATGGATAAGTTGAGAAAGGCAATAATCATAAACCTCAGGCTTAAAAAAGACAATGTATAATGGTGACAGTTCTTCTGGATTTAAATTATAAATTTTAGAATGACCCTTTGTATGGATTAGAATTTTTGAATTGAGTTTATATAATCAGAAAGGACACACAGTAGACGAGAATAATAGAAAAAAATGAATAATATGGGGTAGCTGGTGAGCACATTGATACTTCAGGAGAAGGCAGTTTTTCCTAAAAATTGTCCTATCTGAATTTGATAATATTTGAACTTCTACTCAAATAAGAAACTTCCATTTTTTTAATAAGAAAGGATTTTGAGCTCTATTTCTCATCCTACATTTTTGATGTATAAAAATATTTGATGACCTTCCAAATAAAGCAATCAACATAAAGGAAGTGATTGAATTGTAGTGATTAAGCATTACTGGTATTTGTTAGCTTCTCTTGAGTAGAGGATAAGTTAATTGGTTCTTGTCCGATAATATCCCTATGTAGCTGTCCTCTTAAACTGCATAGTTAACGTTCAGTTTTTAATCACAGGTAAAAAGTTCTCAGGACGACCGATGTACACGTTACTGACCAACAAGCGTTATGAGTTGCTATATAACTGTGGCATTCAGCTTTTACATATTGGGAGGCCGCTAGCTGCTTTTGAGTGCCTGATAGAAGCTGTTCAGGTTTATCATTCCAATCCTCGCCTGTGGTTGAGAATAGCTGAATGTTGTATTGCTGCTAATAAAGGGGTAAGATGTTTTTTTCCAGTGGTCTTTTTGTACTGGGAAAATAAATTTAATTTTACTGCCTTTTAAAATTAAGCATGGATTTTTAAATAGCTTTTTGATAACCTGGCCTTTTACTATTGAAATTGTTAATTTTAAAAAAAGTGAAATCAAAAGTATATGATTTTCAATTAATTAGGGTTGTTCCTGTCTGAACTATAAAAACTATAAACGAAGAGCTCTGAGTGGAAGGTGGAAGTGAAAGCCAGCCGGATTTTTTCCTTAGACCTTTGCTAAAGTAGGAGAGAAAAGAACAACTCTTTTGGATCACTATGAACATAATACCGATCTCTAAAGATTTAGTAATTGGAGGGTGAAGATGCCTTCATTTTCCCCTTTGGCCATGCCTCCTTTTCTTTCCCCTAAGAAAAAAACACATCTCTGTGGTTTGCATTAAAGAATCCTCCCATACACTGGCATCTCCCAAGTGTATTCATCTGAGAGAGAGGGAGAGAATGACTTACCAACTACTTACAGACATGGACTCTGGCCCCTATGCAGAAGAAGGTTGGCGACATCTGCTTTGGTGAATTGCAATGTACCTTTACCAAGGAGAGATTTTGAATAATGCAAATAAAAATATAACTACATTTTGTGCTTCAGTGGTCATGAAAAATTGCTCAGGCTCGAGAGTTTATCTAGGATGTCAAGCTTTTATGTTACATATTAGAAATGCACCACCTGAAATCAGAAAAACCAATCACTCTTCTCGCATCCTTCAACTCAAAACTCGAGAGAAGCTGAAAAGGCTTTCTTTGTTTTGGATTTTCTTTTTTCTCTCTGTAGTCAGCAGACATAAAGCTAAAATAAATAGGTGTGCACTGATAATTCAATCTGAATCCACTTTGCCAATTTCTCTTTGAGAAAGTGCACATGTGTGACACCATAATTTGTGGATGACAACACAATAACCAGTTTGCATACATTTGCATAAGCCACAAATTATAGTCAATGGAGTCAAACATTTTATATCAGAAGCAAACACTTGGCAACTCTTGATTGACTTGTCACCATATTAAAACCAGTAAATGATATTATGAAGCCATGATTAAATTGTGTCTCAGTTCGGAAAAGACTTGATTTTCAATGTTATTATTTGGGGGGAATTTCCTTATGATCATATGACTTAATAGGACAGCTATATTTGGATGGCATTTTTGAGGTGAATTAAAGTGGTGATGATGTTGAATGTAAGTAACATAAGAAACTGAAAACTTAATTTCAGACAGGAACAATTATTGCTCTTTCTTTAGTTGTGTTCAGTTGTGTAGGAGTAATACCATGAACCCCAACTCTAGCCTTAATTAGTGACCTGTGGTTAATATGCAGGCTGACCTACTTGGAACATCTTGTACCCTGGCCCCAGTACTAACCCTAGCCCTAATAGCAGCCATAAACATTCCATGACCAGGACTGGAGGTAAAATTCTGGATAAGAGCAGGAAGAGAGTATGTCAGCCTCTTGATATTCTCAATGTTTTTTCATAGAGTTTGGAACAAGAAACAAAAGGCCTTCCAAGCAAAAAGGGGATTGTACAGTCCATTGTAGGTCAGGGCTATCATCGTAAAATCGTCTTAGCATCACAGTCCGTGCAGAACATTGTTTATAAGTAAGTACTTTGAGATAATATTTTATTTCATTGTAAATATGAATAGCTGATTATAACATTTCTTAGCTGTTGTTATATTTTGCTATTTTTGTTTATCGTTGGTTTTAGAGGAAATGCTCAAAATCATGGGTATCCAACTTTTGGCTTGCTTGGGCCCTTTTGAGTGAAGAATTGTCTTGGGCCACATATAAAATACATAATATAGTTAATGTATATAAATTACATAATAATGTTAAAAGTTTATCATCTTATGGGGCTGCATTACTACCTGTCCAGGGCCACATGTGGCACATGGGCCATAGGTTGGACACACCTGCTGTAAATGTTTGCAAAATGAATGTAAGTGGGAAAAACAGGCCTAACATGTTTACCACAAGACTTTTTAATATATAAATAGGAAGTATATCAAATTTAGTTATTATTTATAGGATACCCTTTACAATTGACTATGACTTGGAAAAGTTGAATATATTCTGAATATGGAATTCATTTATATGATTTAGTAAACTATTTAGTTTAGTACATTTAAGATTCTTTTTAAAGAGATATGTTTTCAGGATACAAATAAATTAACCCATTTTTTCATTATTGGTCGAATTAAAATTTTCTTTTTCAGTTTCATTGTAAATTTTCCAGTTGTCTTGAATATATTTCTTTAAAGTATATGCATTTTGAAACTTCTTCAAACAGTGTTGTGTAGTGTTAAGGTGCTTGACTTGGGATACAAGAGAACCAGTTTCTAGTCCTCTCTTAGGCACAGAAACCACAGAATATCCTTGGGCCAATCACTTGTGTCTCAACTTCAAAACAATGTCAGACTCTGTGACAAACTAGCTGAAAAATAAGCATAATATATTGATGATTGCACTGTATGAAATAGACATAATGCAAACAAATGGGATAAAAAGGGGGAGTGAAAATTAACACACTGGTTTTTTTTTCTTTTCAAGTGACGGCCAATCTTCAGCTATTCCTGTAGCCAGCATGGAGTTTGCAGCAATTTGTCTAAGAAATGCTTTGCTGTTGCTTCCTGAAGATCAGCAGGAGCCAAAGCAAGAAAATGGATCTAAAGCTGGTAATCAGCTGAGTGGGAATGAAAGTGAGAATAATGAAGCTTGCAAGTAAGTGAGACATTAATTGGACGTAGCTTGTTTGGTAACTAATGTGGATAGAGTTTGAGAGGAAAAAATTACTTTGCACATGAACAGTAAGCAGAAGTTGTCTTGAAATGAATATATTACAACTGTAACACTGAATGATGACATAGGAAAAATCTCTGTGTTCTCAGTATGAAAAATAAATGCAGGGTATGCTCAAGAAGCCATCACAAAGGGAATGTGTGAACAATTGACAAGCAATTTATCTTTTTTGATCAATTGTAATTGAAGAAAGAATTCTAGCTTATATAAAATAAAAGAGAGTGGAAAACATATCCTTGAAATCAGGTTCAGCTCCTGGGAGCTTTATAAACACATCTATAGTTTTCTTTGGCAACAGTCGAGAAATGATTTGTTATTGGTTTTTCTGGGATGTTTTTCCAATTTCCCAATCTAGTCTACAGCCTGGGATTTCTTAGTGGTTCCTCATCCAAAAACTCACTGGATTCAATCTCCCTAATTTTTCAGCAAATGTCTGCTAGGTACAACCACCTAGCTGGGCCTCAATCAAAGACAACATTAGATATTTTTCTGGCATGAAGAATGCAATCTGTTCAATTTTCTTTTCATCGATTGGGAAACTGCCAGTTGTAATACAGTGCTCCAAAGTTTGAAACAAAGTCCTACAACATCAACTTTAATTTAAAAAAACTGAAAAATTGTCATAAAATGATTTTTAAAATATTTTAGTTAAAAAATTCATTTTCCCCCAAGCATATTCTCTGTTCTTCCCTTCACATATTGGTATTATGTCACTAGTTAAGCATGGGAATGCTTCAGCATTTTAAAGCCTTTTGCTATTTCATAAATGTCATAGCAGTAGTATAGAATATAGTATAATATTAGCGGGGTATTTATTGCCATAAATTTGTTAAAAATTCTTGAATGATGGTTTGTATATTATGAACAAAGTCATGAAGACTTAAGAAGTTCAGTGTTGATCAACATTGTTTTTATCTCATATTTTCCATTTTGTTTTGGGAGAAAAAACTGCTGAATGGTTTTTAATAAGTAAAAATTTAAACAAGCTATCTAGGACATTTAACATTTAAAAATGTATCCTGTCACTCATTTCAATTTTAAATTGACTTGGTGGTATCTCTCTTTTGACTTCAAAGGAGAGGGGAAATTCTTCTATCACACAGGATCATCATTCACTGAAAAATTAAAATATATCTTCTTTGGATGATATTTAAAAGTGTAACAGCAACAAAAATTATGAAGAATCATTAATCTATTTTACATCTGTAGAAGAATGTTTTTGGATATAAATGTTTATTGTATATATTTAATTTTTGCTTACTTAGGTTTAAAATATATATTTATACATATTCAAAATTGTATTGATTTTTTTGTATAGATTTCTTGATGCATATATAGTAGACTTATTCTATTTTAAGGGATTGCAAGGAATATAAATCATTGAATTCCAGTTTTCTACAAAGTGGCCACTGTAATATTAATTTTTTAAAATATTTTTCTATTAAAATGCATTTTTAAAAGCTATTGTATCTTTTTTACTGTGATCATGAATCTAATCCTTTTTTATTCCTCTTTAAACATGCTTAATTTGGGTTTCCTTAGTAACTAGAAAGTTATGTTAAGTGAAGTTATGTTGATCCTTAAGATACTACTCATGGTGTCTTTATTTCAGTAGTAAAAGTCATGAAGGAGACAAATTTATTCCTGCTCCACCATCTTCTCCCTTGAGAAAGCAGGAATTAGAAAATCTAAGGTAAGTTCTTTCATCCATCCAGAATGAGCTAAAAAACATACAATTAGTTTCTGATAAATAATGATAATATTAAGAAGTACCTTTAAAAAAATGAACTTCTATCTTTCATGTATTATGAAGAAATAACAAAAAGATAATTACATTTTAGTTTGTTTTATATTGTACAGCTGGTCTCTGTTCAGTGAGTACACATAATTGCAGTGAGATTGTCATTCTTGATTGAAACTAAGCAGGAGGGCAAGTTATGATTTAACTGTACCCATGGTAACTCGAAATGTTACAGTCCCAACCATCTGAAGGCTTGTTTGGAGAATGCTAAATCTGCAGTTAGAAAGCCTAGTCACAAACTTCTAGTTTGTGGTTTCCTAGTTCTTTTCTTTGATACAGTTCATATTTATTGCTGCAGATCCCTTTTCAGTGTGCTATATGAATAATGACAAACAAAATCTCAGATATACTCCAGTATCTTCAGGGTTTTCAGAGATTTTATTGTCATGTATGAGCTTTCCTGTTTGGAGGAATTTAATTCCTCCATAATGACTAGAACATTTTTACAAAAGAGAAATATTAATATTTTATCAAACAAATGATATGCTGTATCTTTTTGAGGGAAAGCTAATGGTTATTCATTTATAACATTTATGTTGCAATTACTTCCATATAGTATTATGCTATGCTTAATAAGCATTATGTTAAGTTCATAGAAGTCTAAAAGGTGTGTCATGGCTACTGGACTTATTTTTTATTGGTTTTAGATGTTTCACTGCCCATCCAAGCAGCTTCTTCGGTCAGAGAAAATTGGTTAGGGTGAGGAGGCAGAGAGCCATTGGAATGTACCAACTGCTTTTGTATGGACTCTTGAGGCCTAACATTTGGATTGCAAACAGCCTATGATTCTATGATTCTTTTATTATTTCTGGACAGTGGAAAAGAAAGACTGAGAAAATAATACAGTATATACTGTAGCTTACTTGATTTATGTATCTGTTCCTGCAGACTATATCTGGCATAATAATAGGTCTATTGATATAAAATACCACAAAAAGTCTACTAAGAAATGTGTCTGCGTATAAAAATTAGTGTGAACTTGATATGTTTGGAATCAATTCATTGCAAAATCTTTATGGCTTGATTTCCATTGAATATATCTACAGGAACGATTAGCCCCTAATACATAGCCCATATCCTATTCCTTTGTGTAACTGCAACTACTGCATGCCTCCTTTCCATGGCAAGCTTTTCAAGAATGAGATTTGAAATGATATCTGCGTATGGTACAAAGGAAATGGGGAAGGTGCAATGGAGAAGCTTCTCATGTTGCTCATGTATAATTAAAGAACATGCCTCCCAGGACCCAGAAATAAATTCCCGATCCTGCCATGAATCAATGTGACTTATTACTAAAGCTAAAGTGGGCCTAAAAACTGCCCAAAGCAGTAATTATCTATTTAATGGCTAGAGGGTTTAAGCTCTAGAAAACATCAGATTTCTTAGATCAGATCTAATATAAGTGATTTCTTTTGCAAATTTTCTTAAAATATGCTAAAATGTACTCATCCTGATAGCTATATGTATACATAAACTAAATATCCTTTCTTTTTCTCTGCCAGATGTTCCATACTTGCCTGCAGTGCTTATGTAGCTTTGGCACTGGGGGACAACCTTATGGCTCTGAGTCATGCAGATAAACTTCTTCAGCAGCCCAAACTCTCAGGATCACTTAAGTATGCTTGTCCCTACTGTTACATATTAATAGTATATTTTATTTCTTTATATATAATATAGGCACAGCCTTCAATGTAATCAACAATGGAGAGTGAACAGTTGCTTTGATAGGAAGCTGTTTTATTACCATTGTAGACAGTGTTTCCAATTCAAAGACAGATAGTATTTTGCACCGCATAGGAATAGTCACCTGGCTCCAGTCTGTATCTTGTTCAGACGGCCACCCTTTACCATGATTGCTGTTTGTGTTACCCCGTTCAGCTGTAGGATGATCCTTAAAAAAGATATGTTTGGTTAGAGTGGACATAGGACAATGCAATGTTCATACCTCTACAGCTTTTGGGCCTTTAAACCACAACCCTGGTTTTTATTTTCTTGTTCTTTCATTTTACCAATAAAGTTAAGTAGAGTTTACAGTGAGGGAAGTGAGAAATACTAATCAGGCTTGGAATTTGAAACCCAACAATGTATTTAGCACAACAATATCTTGACTGGTAGCTGATCTTTACCAAAGTGGTCAGTTATTCTAGTCATGAATAGATTTGTAGGAGTAGCTGGAGACCAAGAAACAGTGGGGAACAACTCCTTAAATATATGAGCAGTTGTCATTTTATGCAGTTATCTCTTTCTACTGAATTTGATGTCCAGATTAGGTACCGTGAAGCTTCTATTAAGAGAAGAATCCACATTTCTCTGTTGTTCATTAGTTACAGTAGTTGCCTGTATGAGGCACTTTGTCACCAGGCTGATCTTTTTCACTGTGTTTTTGGTGTTTTAGATTCCTTGGCCATTTGTATGCTGCAGTGGCCCTTATTTCTCTGGACAGAATCTCTGATGCTATTACTCACTTGAACCCTGAGAATGTCACTGATGTGTCCCTGGGAATTTCTTCAAACGAGCAGGATCAAGGTTAATGAATATGTAGTTTATGAGAATCAGTTATGCTTTCAATTGACTTTCCATGATACTTGCAAGGGTTCCTCTTTTTAGTAGCACACTATTATAAAAGACATTGCTTCTTTCTACATATTTTTTAAAGTTAATGCATTTATGTCAATCACTAAAGAATAAATATTGCCTTCTTTAGATTAAGTTCATGTTTGTTAAATACCAAATTAGATAGAAATTAATGTGATCAGCTTGTAATTCTAATGTAGGCATCCTATAAAAATATATAAATGTATATAAGATTGGAAAATTGATCTGCAATTGCTTCAAATTAGAGATGTGCAAAATGTTCCAAATTAGACATTTTTGTGCTCACATTTTAAATATGAAACGAATTAGCCACATTGTGAAGGTTTGTTCCAAGCATAAAACAAAAAGCAATGATTGGTTGTTTCCAGTTGTTTTAAGCATTCTTGCTATTCCTAGTGCTGTGATTGGTCTTTTGCAAATGGAAGACATTGCTGTTTTGAGACTTCTTCCAATCTATCCATGCAAGTAATCCTTGACTTCCAATCTAGCCAATCAACGCAAGTTGATTGACTTAATAGCCATTTGTTTAATGTTGGCTCAAATTTACAATGGCATTGAAAAATGACTTATGACTGGTTCTTACAACTGTGACCACCACAGCCTCCACATAGTCATGGGATCAAAATTAATCTTGCATATATTTACAATAGTTGCATTATCCTGGAGTTACGTGATTGCCATTTGTGACTGATCAGCTTCCAACAACTAAAGTCAATGGGGGAAGTCAGATTCACTTAGCAACTATGTGATTTGCTTAATGACCACATTAAAAAAAGGTTGCAAAGTCGGGCATGATTCACTCAATGATTGCCTTACTTAATGATGGAAGTTTATGTCTTCAATTCAGTTCTGATCGTAAGTTGAGAATTACCAATATAAGAACAAGCTGATCATGTCTCTCCTATTGGATGGAGTAGTGGCAGAAAGCAGCACTTATTTAAGCCCTTAGCTCAGGATCTGGAAAGCTCCACTGTGTGTACAATTGTTAAGCAAGTTGTATTTTGGAGGATTAATTTGATTATTGAACAAGTACAGTGCTCTCGGTTGATCTAAAATGTTAATAAACCTCAAACCTGAATATTTAAGAAAGTAAAGGTTTTCATAGGAGAATATCTATATGTGCACAATTATTGGGCAACTATTAGTGTGCAGAATTATTATGCAACTAAATGAAAAATAAAAATTTGCCATCTCACTCGTTTATTTGCATCTGTTAAAATGAGAATAATAAAGAAACAACTCAAAATCTACCAATAAACATTTCTGATATTTAAAAAAAAATCAGTGACCAATATAGCCACCCTTCTTTTCAATTAGAGTCATAAGTCTCTCATTCATGGAGTATGTCAGTTTCTTGATCTGTTGACAATCAACTTTTTGTGCAGCAACTACCACAGCCTCCTTGTTCAGAGAGGTGTACTGTTTTCCTTCACTGTAAATCTCCCATTTAAGAAGGGTCCACAAGTTCTCAATAGGGTTTAGGTCAGGTGAGGAAAGGGGCCATGTCATTATTCTTTCATCTTTTAAGGCTTTTACAGTGGAGTACTTCGATGCACGCAATGGAGCATTGTCTGGCATAAAAATCATGATCTTTTTGAAAGATGCAGACTTTTTTCCTGTACCATTGCTTGAAGAAAGTTCTTCTAAAAACTGGCAGTAGGTTTGGAAGTTAATTTTGAGTCCATCTTCAACCTGAAAAGATCCAACTAGCTCATCTTTAATAATGCCAGCCCATACCAATACCCCACCTCCACCTTGCTGGTGTCTTGAGTCGAAGTGGAACTCTGTGCCCATTACTGATCCAGTCATCCATCCATCCATCAACAGTCACTCTCATCTTTATCAATCCATGAAACCTTTGAAAATCTATTTCTTGGCCCAGTCTTGCCGTTTCAACTTATGTGTCTTGTTCAGTGGTGGTCGAATTTCAGCCTTCCTTATCTTGGCCATGTCTCTGAGCACTGAACACCTTGTAATTTTGGGCACTTCAGGTAGGTCGCAATTCTGAGGGATAATGGGTTCCTGGTAGCTTAACGTTCAATTCTTCTTAAATCTTTGGCAGTTTATGTCTATCTTTTTTTCCTCAACACGTTGACTATTTGCAACAAAACGTTTGATGGTTCTGTGATCATGCTCCAATATCTTAGCAATTTCAAGAGTGCTGCATCCCTCTGAAAGACCTTTTACAATTTTTGACTTTTCAAAGTCAGTTAACTCTTTTTTTTGGCCCATTTTGCCTGAGGAAAAGAAGCTGCCTAATAATTATGCACACTTGATATATGGTGTTGATCTCCTTAGGCCACACCCTCCCTCATTACACAAAAACACATCACGATATACTTATATCCACTAAGCCAGGGGTCAGCAACCTGCGGCTCTGGAGCCACATGTGGCTCTTTCATTCCTCTGCTGCGGCTCCCTGTCGCCGGTTATCACCAAAATTTTGAGAGGAGCTTCCTGTTGTGGGGGTGGAAGCAGGGCGTGCCAGGAGGAGACTCTATGGCAAGGGGCGGGTTTTCCGGTCAGCTCCACAATTGATAGGGCTTTTGGTTAGGACTGGTAGAGGAAAAAGGACGCCGCCCTAGGAGGAGACTCTATGGTGGGGAAACCGGACTTCCGGTCGGCTCGAGAATTGAACAGGGAGCTTCTGGTTAGGACCTTTGTGGCTCTTTGAGTGTTTAAGGTTGCCGACCCCTGCATTCAAGTTTATACAGCTTGGAGGTGGGAAATAAGCATAAAAATGATATGATCAAAATACTCACTTGCCTAATAATTGTGCACACAGTGTATTTCTACAGCAGACAAAGGACTGTTCTGACAAATAAGTTTTACTAGAAGGAACATATGCTGCAGCTGGAGCTTCATTGGTGAATATCTGGCTAAATGCTTTGGGCAGTCCCTACTCTGCATCTTATTTTAATAGTCATTTATTTATCCTATTTCTATGCTGTTAAATCTCTGAAGGACACACTGCAGTTTAGAACTTATAATTAAAAGATTCACAATTAAATTCAGTTAAATACATCCATGGTAAATAAATAATTTACAAGTTTTAATATTAAATCTACAGTACTTAACATTGACATCAATCCAGAAACAACAATAACCATTCCATCTTTGCCTCCTTCTAAAGTCTAATTGGAAAATGATAATCTTATTTGTAAGCAAAGAATAGCCCACAGAACCAGAGCCATATCCCCAAACTGAACCTTCTAGTTTGCCACCCATACTGTGCTATAGTTGTAGAGAAAATACTGGAAGAGTTTCCCTCTTTTCAGTTTTTCAGTTCATCTTCCTTATGATTCATCTCCCTTCTAACCTCTTGATAAAGTCTACATGTTTATTTAGTTAATTTAAATTAATTCTCACAAGTAAAATATCCTAGTCCTGATAATACTGCACATCTATTAAATTATTACTGCCTTCTCACTTTAAATCAAAGTTTATTTTTAGCGCTTCTTCATGCCCTCCATATTGAAGATTATGGCTAGCTAGATACATCCATCATCTCATTCTACCAATCATGGCTCTGGAAAGGTAGAAGAATCAAAGGCTCGACTGGGAAGAGGAGAGGGCAGCAGCTGTTGAATTGTGTTGTTATCAGTCACTAGTGACCACATAGATGTATATCCTCCATGATGATCTATCCTTAAACTGGCCCTTCAGCTCTTCCAATGGCATCCCCATAGCCACAGTAGCCAGGGTGGATTTGATTTAAATCAAGTCGATTTAAATCACGATTTAAATCATGATTTAAATCAGTGGTTCTTAACCTTTTTGAACGAATCGCTCCCTTGAGCCAATGAGGAAGTTGTCATCGCCCCCCTCCCCCAACATAACCTCTCAATCACAACATAGGAAATAATTCTTCAATTTATGCAAACACTTTTTTTGTTTTCTTTAAAATTGTCATCAGGACATATCGATGCAAATACCGTATGTTCCGGCGTATAAGACGACTGGGCGTATAAGATGACCCCCAACTTTTCCAATTAAAATATAGAGTTTGGGATATACTCGCCGTATAAGACTACCCCTCCTATGATCTTTCTTTTTTTTCTGTCTTTCTTCCTTCTTAACATCTTTCTTTCTTTCTTTCTTTCTTTCTTTCTCTCTCTCTCTCTCTCTCTCTCTCTCTTTCTTTCTTTCTTTCTTTCTTTCTTTCTTTCTTTCTTTCTCTCTCTCTCTTTCTTTCCTTCCTAACTTACTTCTTCTTTCTTTCTTTCTTTCTTTCTTTCTTTCTTTCTTTCTTTCTTTCTTTCTTTCTTTCTTTCTTTCTTTCTTTCTTTCTTTCTTTCTTTCTTTCTTTCTTTCTTTCTTTCTTTCTTTCTTTCTTTCTTTCATCCATCAATACATCACTGCTGTTCATCTTTTTAGCAGCCCAAGTTTAGTTGTAGAGATTGGCCCTGCCTCTTATACCATTAATAAGCATGAACTCTCATGGACTTTATAATCCTTGGCTCCCAATCTTTCATAATAAATGTTTTCTAGTATAGTTCAAACTCTTGTCAGGCTTTCCTATTCAGAGATGAGTTTCAGGTTTTGTATATCTCCATGAAACAACAGGGAAAAGCCGAAGGCTGTATTTGGAAGCTACATTTGTGCAGCTCTTCATAAGTTCTGTAGAAGAGGACAGCTCTCTTAGGCAGGATACAATGTGTCTTCATAATTCCTAACACAAGTAATGCCTTGTTAAGACCTAAAATGTGTCTTTGTTGAACAGGTCTTGAATATGACAGCAAATGTATGAATGCTTCATGAACACATGAAGCGTTTCCATGATTGGTGAAGTGACATTTATTTAATGTATTGAATTGGTCTATTTGCCCAACTTATCAAATATCCTGCTTGGTGAAGCTGCAACCCTTTCTACTTGTGATCAGCACACTTCTAAGAGGAACTATGTAACAACAATTTCATATTTTATTAAATGTGCATGACTCCCAGTGACTCTGGGAGAATGATAGAATAGCCACATGGGAGGGAAGGAGAGCGCGCGCTACCGCCGCTGCTGCTGCTATTACCACTCCAATATTTCTTCGGTGGGCGCGCGTGGGAGGGATCGCGGAGCAGAGGCGCCCGGCGAGCGGGGTGAGAGGCGTGGGGATGCCAGAAGTGGCGGCGTCGGCAGCAGGCTCCTGCCCGCATCTCCCGCCCGCCTCTTGCCTTGAGCCGCCGGGCGCCTCTGCTCCGCGGTCCCTCCTGCGTGCGCCCACCTGCTGGGAAGGCTGCAGCTGGCGGTGGCGGCTGCAGCCTTCCCAGCAGGAGACCAAGATGCAGGGTGGCGTTGGGGCTCCGAGGCTCCTTCGTCCGCTTGGCTGGAGAATGGCGGGAATGCGGCCGCGCCGTTTTTGAGCTCCTCCCAGCTCGGAAGTTTCAGTACCCAGCGTATAAGACAACCTCCGACTTTTGAGATGATTTTCAAGGGGTAAAAAATCGTCTTACACGCCGGAACATACGGTAATTTATTTCCAGTCTTTTTCCCATATCTCAACTGTGTGCAAATTTTTGGTGCCACCCGTCACTTTATTCCCAAACTTCGTGATACATGTATTTCATTATTATCTTATTTATTCAAGACACTTAAATGTAATGACCACTGAAAACAAAATTCAATTAAAAGAAAGTGAAAGGAATTGATTGCGTGATAGTGCTTGCGCTGGGCCCCAACATGGTGGCAACAATCTATTTCACTGCTGGTAAAATCAGTGTTTCTCCGATAGTGTGAGGTTTGCCACATTTTGCTATCAACAAAGATACTTCATAGGAACAAATGAGCCCCTTGTCGGCGTTGAATGACGATTTTCCAAAAACTTCCCAACAGTGCTGCGACCCTCAAACTTGGCCTTTAAGGATTGGAAAAACGATGCCGGTTTGTCATCTTTATCCGAATGAATTCTTACCAAATGGTCTTTCAGTTGGGAAGGCTTCATCGCTTCATTTGAAAATGTTTTCTCACAAAGAAGACAAAACTGAAGCTATACGTTGGAAGGAGATGGAATGAATCCCAATTTTTGGTATTCCGTCGAATATTGGCGATACTTCCTCTTCTCGGCCATGTTGAGAGGCCTTCGAAATGAAAGGCACTACCTGCAAATTAAATTTTTGACTGCACTGGAACGCTAGAAAAACACATGTGGACGTCGATAAACCTAGTTTCAACAGTTACGTTGACATTATAGCTGACGTCAGAGGGGACAGCCACTCAGCATGCGATGTTTCGAAAGAAGCTCTCCCCCCTCCATCACTGCCATTCTGGCGAATGGCGTGCCACTGTATGGGTAGAGGCTGCTGCGGAACATTTGAAAACACAATTCAATCCACTAATAGCAAGTGATGTTTTTGTACGACAGATATACAGGGATTCACTGAATGAAAAAGTCTCAAAAGTGTCCCCAAAACTTCTCCCTCCATCGCCCCCATATCGCCCCCTTTTTGTTCCTTTGCCCCTGCGTCGTCCCTTTTCGTTCCATTGCCCCCCTGAAAAACGAAATCGCCCACTGGGGGGTTATATTGCCCAGGTTAAGAACCACTGATTTAAATCACTAGTAAAAAGGCTTGATTTAAATCAACTTGATTTAAATCATAATTTTTAAAGAGCAACTGTCATCTCTGTCCCACAGCGACTCCTTCTCTGACCCGCTGTTGACTCACCAACAGTGAGTCTTTAATGGCATGGCTGGTGATGCGGCAGTGACACAACAAGGTGAGGGACGTGGTGGGCAGCAGATGAGTGGATGCCCGCTAACAGGCGCTGCCATGATGGATCTGAAATGGCAGGTGCTTCTTAATATATTTATAAGCTGCTTAGTTTTCACTTTCATTTTTACTGCTTGCCCTTCCTCCTCACACTTAGAGCCTGGTGGTACAGATGCATTTCTCTTCAAACAATCATACAGTTTGTAGTGTACATAGATCTGCAAAACAATGGGATAAAGGAATATTCCTGAACTTTGTTTTATGATTTATCTCATGGTTACTGTGAAATTGTGTGAATGCATCAATGCAGTGCATGTTATCTCAGCTTGCAGAGCTTGGATTCATTGAATGAGTTTACCAAAAATGTAAATATTGCAGAATATACAGCCTCATGCTACATAACTGAGCTTCATTTCATACTGAATAAACTAAATTATTAATGTATCTTAAATAGAAAACTATCTTTAGATAGTTTTTTACTCCAAAAGCATTTTATTAAAATAAATTTGATAAAACATTTTTAAAAAAACCAATTTAAATTTTTTAAAAATCATCAGTTTTTATTTACCCTGACAGTAACTGAATCCTTCCACCTTGCTACTGGTCATCCTCTTTTCTTCCACCTTTTCTAGCATTACATCTTTTTCCAGAGAGCTGGGTCTTTGCATAATATGTCTGAAGTAGGATAGTTTGAACTTGGTTGTTTGTACTTGATTAAATGCATACTGTTGGACGTTTGCAGTGTGACTACTATTATGAGACAACCCAGGAGCAAAACACAGCACATAGAGCCTTAGACATTTAACAGTGGTTTATATAAAAGATATATACAGAACTATACGTGATAGGCAAATACCTGACAAGCAATCAATCTACTTCTTATCCCTTCAGGGAGAACACAGCAATGGATACCGGACACAAGGAGAGAGAATACGCCCTCTCCTGGCTGCTTTATATAAACACCTCTTAAAGAGGTAAAAACCTTTGTGGACCCCTTCGTAGTCTTAAACTGGCAATACCAATGCTGATTCATCTTCATTGCATCAGCCTTACATTGCATCCGCTTTACAGTTGCATCAGCTGGCAACTATTAAATCCTTATTACTCTGACACATACACACTAACACATACACAATATTAATGGATTTGGATATGCATCATCGTGTTTCAAATATTATGCATTCTACAAGTGATTACTTTGGTTGCTTTAGTTTCATTTTTTTCTTCAAATTAAGAGTTAGCCCCTCAACCCAGATTACATTTTTGTTAACGTTTTTTTAATGCTTATTCTACCTTCTGGTTTGGTTTCTCTTTAGGGTCTGATAAAGGAGAAAATGAAGCCATGGAATCATGTAAGTTTGTGCACTTCTGTAAACTTCCCATTTATTGCATAGTGTGAAGTAATTGAAAAATTATCTTTGTATCCAGTTTACTTAGAGTGACTACAGATCACAGCATTTTATCCTTTTATCAGTGGGTTTCATAAAGCTATCAGTACTTACTAATAATCACTTCAGATTTAGACATTCCACCTTTTAAATAGCTTTTTGCATTTACAAATGCAGTTTGAGTTTTTAAATACTAAAATGGAGTTAAAATTGTTTCTACAAATACAAAACATAAGAATATTTGATCATCTATAGCCTGTTACAGATGATCCAAATGTTGAGAGATGTTTCTTCATATTGTTAACATTCACTGAGTGAATCTACTTATCAGCTTAGCTACAGTTTAAAAAGCTATCTGCATTTTTTGAGAAGCTAATATTTTCTGCTAGATTGCTCTTCTATTTCTGACTCTTGATTAGTCTGTAGATTTATTCCCTTTCTCACATAGAGTTATTTTGTATGAGATGGGAGGTCATATAAATGTGATTAATAAATAAATAAAATACATTTTTGATCAACTGTAATTTAACAATGGCATTCTGTATTAATTTTAATCTAGCTGGCAAGCAAGTACCCCAATGTTATCCCAGTTCTGTTACATCTGCACGAACCATGATGCTGTTCAATCTTGGAAGTGCCTACTGCTTAAGAAGCGAGTATGACAAAGCACGGAAATGTCTGCATCAGGTTAAAAAAATGGTTTCTTACTTAATTTTGGGGAAAATTGTTAAAATATGGCCAACTGCAATATTAAAGCAAGATATAGAATCACCTTTGCTGTTTTCACTGGAACAATATTTGATCCTAACAAGTTGGAAGGCAGGTCCCTTTCCTCAACCGTGGAAGTTAAGCATTCTCTGCAGATTTCTGCAATTATGTGTTGTCCTCTGTGCAAATCCCAGAGACCAAACCAAAGAAATACTGTAAGTTAGAAAACTTGATCAATGTTTCCTATTGAACGTATTATGTGTTTGGGAAAATCTCATTACAGCTTAGAAATGCTCTGTTTAAACATTTACTTAAAGTTTCTTAATTTAAAAGATGATTTAGAAGGAAGAGCTATCCAACTGCATCTTTGTGTCAATTTATGTAAGCACCGATGATGTAGATTAATACAAATGATGTAATATTAATTATCTATCTTGCTTTAACAACTTGTTTGGGGGGGGGTGAAATCTGATATAAAATACTTTTCGTTGCAACAGAGGCATACTGTATTCTTTTGTTAAAAATATATTAATTTACCTCTTATTTCCTTTTTGGTATTGATACAAGGCTGCCTCACTGATTCATCCAAAAGAGATTCCACCAGAAGCTATCTTACTGGCTGTATATCTTGAGCTTCAGAATGGTAAACATTTGCTCTTTTTTAATTATATTTTTTATGAAGCATTTTTAAGACATGAAGGAAAGAGGAAAGAAGACACGCAAAAAAGGAACATAATAAAACTAAAACTAAAGCACAGAATAGATAAATAGAGTTTACAGGTGTCATGGAATTAGGTTAGGATTTTCAGGGTTTCATTAATTGGGTTTAGATAACTGAATAAACTACAAGTCATTAATAAAATCCAATATATCCAATAATATACGAGTAGCAGTAGTAGCAATCAACACAGTATACTGTATATCATAAAAGGAGATTAAGAATTATAGTAATTTCTATCCAGGTAATTAAAGACTTGGTGTCAAGAGAAAACCAAATTTTTGTTTTCTACAAACTTGTAAATAGTCTTGTAATCTAAATATGGTTTTCAAGTTGGAATAAATTCTGTATCAGATTTTGAAATAATGAAATTATTTTGGACATCGAGTCTTACAAAGAGATTAATTAGCCATTTTTCTGCAGAGGGAATTCTAAGTATTCTCCGATAGGAGATTGCAGTTAATTACATATAGGCTTAGTTCAGTATACTTGGTGAGAATGTCACATGTAGCCATATTTAATATAAAAAGAGGTTGGAAAGAAATTCTATTTTTCAGATTTGTTTCTATTGCAAATCATTTCCCAAAATTGTTGAACCACCAAATACGGAAAAATTAGAATGAGATCATTGCATTTTCAACAATTTTTATAAAATGAGCTGTGCATTTTAGTAATCAATAAAGGTAAAGGTTTCCACTCCCAGTCGGGTCTGATTCTAGAGGTGGTACTTATCTCCGATTCACAGCCTAAGAGCCAGCGTTGTCCAAAAATGATTCAGTGGTCATATGGCTGGCATGACTGTATGTCAAAGGCGCAAGGAAGGATGTTTAGAACATGAATTTCGGCAAACTGTGGGAGACAGTGGAGGACGGGAACCTTGCATGCTATAGTACCATGATGGCGAACCCATGGCATGCGTGCCAGAGGTGGCATGCAGGGCCCTTTCTGTGGGCACGCGCACTGTCACAAGCTGCTCTTCTGGTTTCATGCGTGCCGGCCAGCTGGTCTTTGCTGGTGCCAGAAAACGGCCCCAAAAAAGGCATGTGCCCGCCGGCCAGCTGGTCTTCGGGTTTCCTGAAGCGTGCGAAGACCAGCTGGCTGGCATGCATACACGTGCTGGAAACCGAAGACCAGCTGGCCGGTGCACGCATGCGCACAGGCAAGCTGGTCTTCGGTTTTCCGATGCTCCGGTGCGCGCGCATGCACTCACGTTCCGGTTTGGGCACTCGGTGCTGAAAAGGTTCACCATCATGCTATAGTACAGAGGTCTTCAAACTTGGCAACTTTAAGATTTGTGGACTTCAACTCCCAGAATTCTCCAGCCAGCATAGCTGGCTGGAGAATTCTGGGAGTTGAAGTCCACAAGTCTTAAAGTTGCCAAGTTTGGGGACCCCTGCTATAGTACATGGGATCACAAAGAATCAAACACAACTTAGGGACAACAACAATATATCTGTCTGTCTATTCCCTCCCCCCCACACCTAATGAAATCAACCAAGTAATAAAATGACCAAATAATAATAATCCATATGGCAACTCTTTCAGCATTTCTTCTCAGTTGCCCTGCGAATCCTTTTGAAGCTACCTTAAAGACCAGCTGGCTGGGATACATACTTTTTGTCCCATTGGTTTCTGTGTGATCCAAGTACAAGTACCTTATAGTATAATCCTATGCTATCTATTGATTGGTAGCTTTCTAGTAGTTCACTGGGTTGTTTTATCCAGACTATTGAAAAGTAGGCATCATATATACCAACTAAATAATTTTTTTTCAAAAAAATAGAGAATTCGATTGCTAATGACTGCCTCTGGGTTAAGTCAAAAGATGTTTCGGTCTCATAAGCTTGGATCCTCCATTGTAGTTATATTCCCTTACCTGAGAAGTCTCACTAAAAGAAATAAAAATTATTTCTGAGTGGATCAGCATAGGCTTATACCATAAGGTAGTTGTACTTGATCTCACAGAAACCAATGGGATCAAAAGTGTGTGTCACAGCCAGTACATATTTTTTGTTGTTTAGTCACTAAATCATGTCTGACTCTTCACAACCCCAGGGACCATAGCATGATAAGAGTTCTCTGCCCTCCACTGTCTCTCAGAGTTCACCCATATTCATGCTCATTGCATTGATGACACTATCTATCTCATCCTCTGCGGTCCCCTACTGGAAAATGTACCAACTGTAATTTTAATAGATCTAATATTCACTGTGTATTTTACAGTATTTTTCTTCATCAAAATTCCTTTATTGCATAACAATTCAATTCAATTCAGCACCCATTTAATTTAGTCTTAGTCAGTTTCTGGTTCATATTTCACAGTTATGATATATTTTGTGATGAAAAGCATTTACAATGAAAGTTGACTTCTTGTTCTTTATTAAAACTTTGTCCATTTAAATAATTTGGAACCACTATTCATCTTCCTCAGAGTTGTTAAGCATGAAAGACGATCCCAGATTATCAAAAGCTTACACTGCATCAAGAGATTATAGTTGCCCTCTCATTTTATCAATAACATTCAAGATACAGCTGACATTGCCTATCATCTATTTCTTTGGGACAAATCCAGTCTGACCAGAAAGTATTAATTCAGTTTTTTTTAAATCCCTTTTTTGCAAGTATTGTGGTCTGTATTCATTAATGAAGTACATCTATACGATTCTGAATAGTTGTCATTTTCTTTCCTTGTAGATCAGAGAAATGAAAGCTTCTTTCCATAACATAGGGAGTTCTTGACTTCATTAATTACCTAGGATAGTGATCTAATCAACATTTCTTGGAAACACTTGTAGTATATTGTGGAAATGTTAATTTCTGTTTTCTGATTGCTTCCAGAGTTTTATGTTTGGTTACGTGTTAAGAATTTCATTTTTGTTGATCTATACATTTTAATATATTCAAGCAGGGGTGAAATCCTCCCGGTTCGCCCGGGCCAGTCCTTCGGCGTATAGCTGATGGAACTGGCGGCAGTCGCGGTGCGGAGCTTCTCCTGCCCGCTTTCCTGGCCCGGCTGAACACAATCACCACTTTCCCGGCCCGGCTGACCACAATCATTCGGGTTATTTTTCCCTCTGTGCATGCGCGCGCATGCACAGAGGGAAAAATAACCCGAATGGCGGCATTCAGCCGGGCCGGGAAAGCGGGCGGGAGAAGCTCCGCGCCGCGACCGCCACCAGTTCCATCGGCTATACGCCGAAGGACGGGCCAGGGCAAACCGGGAGGATTTCACCCCTGTATTCAAGTATTCCTTAATCTTTCTGGATCAAATCTCTGTTTACTATATAATCTTGAATTATATTTAAAAAATTGCTCCATGATATCCTTGTCTAGTTTACTTTTCTAATTCAGTACCAAATAGAAGTAATACTTCTTTGGTCTTGTTCATTTCATAGTTGGCAAATCAACAATTTGCTTGATTAGGTGCTTTTTTCAAAATATTTCGGTATAAAATTCGAGTAGGATTCATATACTAAGGTACTCATTTTGTTCCATTAGAGCTAGTTAATTATGAATTGTTTTAATCTTTTATACTAAATTCACAATTGGATTATAGTTGTGATTTATTTGCTTTAAGTTCATTTAACAATAGATCTTGTTATTGCAATTTTTTTTCTTGATGCCAGAGAGATAAATGTTTCTTTAAAAATTCTTTAGTAGAGTCCCTATGCAGTAGATAAAGAATCTTAAATTGATTTTGAAGAAACTTGATTCCTCTTGGCACTTCAATTTGAAGTCATTTTGTAATAATAAAAGTTTAAGTCTCTAACTTTTAGTCTGGAGGGTCTTCTATTTAATCTTAGAATTATTGTTATTTGCATATGTAGGCCTGTAACTTCTTGTCTAGGAGATTAATGAGTTAGTAATCAAGCACATATTGATTCTAAAGTAAGTTTATAAACTGAAGACTAGGAGGTGTAAATCCGTGTTTATTTATTCATTTATTATATTCCACTTTATTATTTTCATAAATAACTCAAAGCGTGAACATATATCCCACACACCTTTCTCCTATTTTCCCCACAATAACCCTGTGAAGTCTATTTGTATCTCTACAAATTGAAAAGATATAATAGTGACATATTCATATTTTGAGGCAATGGTTCCTTTTAGATAAAGCATGTGTATCTATGGAGGAAAAAATGTTTCCCTCTGCAATTTCAAAAATTTACTGGCAGTTGAATTTTGTGAAGTGAGCCTGATGTTTCATAGACTGGTCACATATCAGATCTTAATAAATTTTGAAATTGTTTTAGGCAATACTCAACTGGCATTGCAAATCATCAAAAGAAACCAGCTTCTCCCTTCAGTGAAAATGCTCTCTGAAATACGAAAGAAACCTGTATTCCAACCTCCCCACTTGGTTCAGCCTATTCAGATGCCAACATTCACCACTGTTCAGAGGAAGTGAACCTCTATAAATAGAATGGCCCTTTTGAGGGAGCACTTAAGATTTGTTTTGTAATTTTGAAAAATTGTTTTAACTGCATATATTACATTGAGGGTTTTTTTAATTATAAAATAAAATCTATAGAAAGACTTAAGACTCATTTTATTTTGTTCAAATCGTTACTTATGATGTTTATTGGTACTTTTCCTTTGAATCTCTCTTATCCATTCAAAATTGTATGGCATTTTTGCATTGCCCCCAAGAAAACTGCTTGGATTTTTCTGTGAAAGAATTAAGGTTAGTTTGAGGGAGCCATTGCACAACTGAAGCAAGTATAGTTATATTACAGTAAAGATAGCCCTCAACTTACAACCACAATTGGGATTGGATTTTTGGTTACTAAATAGTGTAGACATTGAGTCATCACATGACCAAACCCAATTTTATAACCATCTTTACTGTGGTCATTAAGTGCATCATGTGTAAATCTGACTTCCCCAATTGACATTACTTGTCAAGCCAGCTAGGAAGATCACAAATAGCAATAATGTGACTGAAAAATGTTGCAATCGATGTGTGAGCCAGTTGTCAAGCACCTGAATTGTGATCATATAATTGCACGGGTGGTGCAATAGTTACGACTAAGAATGGATCACCTTTTCCAACTTTGCACCATTGTTTGTTGTTTATCCATCATAACTTTGCACTATTGTTTATTGAACAGTCATAAATCTAGGACTACTTATATGGCAGCAACTCCCTGAAAATGAGTTTTTGACTCTTGGTGACTGGCATGTAAAAATAATAAAGCCAAAGTTTGGCACTATTAAAAATAACTTGGGATTTTGCAAATAATAATAATTGATTTTTCATTGTATTGGATCTATCCTTGTCAGAACTGAATCTTCTGCAATGTTACCAAGTAAAAATAAACAGAAATAGCATTCTTGAATCATCTCAGAATCGTAGGAAATCTAAATGCTCTGCTGGTTCATGGAAACAACTTTTGAGCATATTAAAAATGTTGCCCAAGACAGTGAGCCTTGTTAATTGCTTAGGTCGAGAATGAGGAAAAAACAGACAGCAACAGCTACAGAAGTGCTAAGACGACTAGGGACAAGGATTGTAGGAGAAAAACATATATTAACCTTACCCTACCAGTCCATAAAGTGGCAGGTTCTCCTTCACCCAAAACCCAGAGCCACAGCTGATCCAAAATGGTTTGGCAAAACTCCCAGAACGTGATAATTTATTCTAGAACTAAAACAGAAAATTTTCTATTTCATGCAAGCCCCTACTGATCTGTTGAAATTCAGTCTAGTTACATACAATTTTTGACTTGTCAAAACTTTGTTTTGACAAAAATATGTTACTGATGGTACTTAAGCACATCTTTGACTATAAAAAGCAAACATTTGTCACTTTGTCATTACATCATCATGTAATTGCAGCTTCACAGTAGAGGTACATATGCTTCAAATTAAAAAGGGCTGTAATTTGTTAAGTTATATCAGGCAATGTAATGTATGAATAAAAGTATTAATAGGGAAAGAAACAGGTGTTACCGATCTCCACACAGATGTGAAAAGATATGGACAACTATTTTTTGAGGGGAGGAAAAAAGACAAACCACATTTGAAGTGAAACTCACATTTATTTAATTAAACAAAAATAAAATAAACTGCATAGAAACATTTTTAAAGTCCATGGAGACCATGACTTAGTTTTAAGGCTGCTAGTAGCTGATACATTGTCTCCTTGCTACATCCTTCAGCCTTCTCCATGGACCACAAAGATACATTCAGAAGCCTCCATTTGGAAAAAACCCACAAGTTCTAACATTTTAGCTTGTCCAACTAAAGCTTGTGCCTCACCTTTCTCATATCACTCTGCAATCCAACAGCAATAATTGGAATGACCAAATTTTAAAAATTAACAGCTTTCCATTGAGAAAATAACCTTGGCCAATCCAGCAAATAATACATAGAAGGGGCTCTATAAGAATCTATGTTTTCTTCTAATAAATCCGATATGTGTTTGGCAGTATGTGAACCACTAAAAATTCAACTTGCTTTAAAAAATAGTGTATTTTCCAAAGCTAGGCAGAATCTTAAGTAGTTCCCATTTTTTAAAAATGGGAGAAAATGGATTTATGTTAAGACTAATCAATGAAGGATTTGGTCCCGCAGAGTTTCTATGCTGATTTTTAATTTTTTTTTTTTTGGTCTTGGACCAACCACAGGGTTTAGGCACGGAAAAATACTGGAAATGCTTTTTTCAAGAAAATAATCCGAAATGCATGTAATACTACTGCTACTTTAAAAAAAAAAGGGGGGGGGGTTTAGCACTATATAAACAGATATGTAATAGGTGAGGCACAATACAAGGAGTATCACATGCAAAGTAGGAAAAGCCATCAGTTTGTATGAGTGAACACACATTACATAACCTATTTAAAATATATATATATATATATAAAGGGAGGCTACAAACAAGATCTCCCCTGGGAAAGAAGCTACATGGACTTAAGAAATCTATAATGCTACAAAAAGAACTTACAGGTTTGGTGATTTAAAGAATACCACACCCTACTACGTATACTAAACATTCAGTGACCAAAGCTCTGAAGAAAGGAGCTTCCCACACACACACAAAATCAACCTGAGTTTGTAAGTTGATACAATCATTGAAGCGGTCTAAGACCATGCAAATACACAAACATTTTTAAAAAACCTTTTTCCTGAAGAATCATTACTTGAGGTTGGTGGTGGTGTGGGGGGAGGGGGAAATTGACCTAATGTTTGTCATGCTGTAAAACCACTTAAAGGAATCCCAAAATGACACCTTCCATTCAAACTCAACTAATTTTAAATAGTTTTCTGTGCCATTTCTCCAACTCTACTTATAAGCAAGATTGAGGAAATGGTGATAATCCACAAGGTGTCCACAGTGTGCTTTCATTGTATCTTTGCAGCATGTGGGAAACAATGGATGAAATAATCCAAATTAAGCTGATTTGGGTGAGAATCCTTTTTCTCTGCCTAAATAAGCTGCTAAATGAAAATTTGTAAAACAAAAAATCAATGTAAGAACCCTAAATCTCCTTTCACTGTATGTTAATATAGGAGAATATTATTATTTCCTTTCATAGACTCAACTGCTTTGGACAATTAACCAGGCATTTCCAGATCTCCAGAAGATGGCTTTTCTATCAACTTGCTATAAATGCAATGTATTTCTTTTTGTCAGAGAGAAGGCCTATAACCTAGTGATTCTGTAACTAGAGTTTTTTGGACTATAAAACACTCCTGACTCTAAGACACACCTAGCTTTTGGGGAGAAAAACAAGAAAAAAAATCTGCCTCTGCCTCCCAGCAATTTGCCTCATTGCAGCAAATAGCAAAGAGCCTGGTCAACTTCAGCAGCCTGATTTAGCACGAGCAGCTGATTGGCGGTTGGATTGACCTCCCGGAATACCATCTATCAGCTGTTCCAGGCTGCGGGGATCGCCACTGTCCATCACCGCCGTCACTGCCTATTGCCGCCGCCACCTATTGCCGCCTCCACATGCCCCATTTTTGGCCTCGGTGTGCCCCATTTTCATCCTGTTCCCTGCCACCTGGAACAGGCAGAAAATTGGGTGCGGAGGTCGAAAATGGGGCGCACGGAGGCGGTGATAGGTGGCGGCGGCAATGGGCAGCGACAGTGCTGATGGGCGGTGGTGATCCCCGCAGCCTGGAACAGCTGATAGGCTGTATTCCGGGAGGCAGATGCAACCGCCAATCAGCTGCTTGTGCTAAGTCAGGCTGTGCTGAAGCTGACCAGGCTGTTTGCTACAAGAGGCAAATTGCTGGGAGGCAGAGGTCAAAGGGTGGGGGCTGGCAGGTGGGAGGGGCTTCGGCAGCATTTGCTCTATAAGACGCACAGACATTTCCACCCACTTTTCGGGGGGGGGGAGTGCGTCTTATACATAGAAAAATACGGTAATTCATTATGCCAACCAGCTAGGGTAAGTATTGAAATAGAGGTAGGGTTGTTCCTTAGACATAAGGTCATAAAGAAAGATGATTAATAGATTTGCCTGAGGTGTCCATTTTTAGTTCAGATGGACTAATATTAAAAGAAAGCAGCCAGGATGTTATTGCTCTTTGGAGCAGGAACTAAAAAAGCCTACCTGGCTTTCAGGTGGTTTTCTTGCCATGCTGAATACCCAATTTCTCCTTTAATGTCTGGAGGCTAACTTTATAAGCACAGCTTATAAAATTAAGAGTGAGGTAGGAATTTAAAGCATGCTTAGTCAAGCATCATGTACCACAGCAAATTGGGCTTGCTGATTTCCCAAAGACTTAAGGACTATAAACAGTGTTGTCTTAAGTACCAATATTTACTTTTTACACAGCTTAAAACTGTCCGGAGATAGGGTGGTCTCTAAATTTTCTTTTAAAAAAACAGCAACCATTACCTTTTGGCACCATCTGGATATGACCATTTAAAAGAAAAAAACCTACATAAATGCTTTGGAACTTATTTTGAACCAGAAAAAAATATAAGAATCTCCTAATCTTCAAAAGAAATCAGAGATGTGGGTAAAATGAAACAGAAGTTTTTCTTCAATAAATTAATTTTGAATTTAATTACTTAAAAGTGACAGGATCAAATTATGCAATTCCAGCTGGACGCCGTAAAGTAGTACCTCCTTTAGTATCAGTTCTGATAAATCTTAGGCAGAGTATCATTTATAGTTATCAAATGCCATTAAAGTTTCCCTGAAGTTTATTTAAGACTACACTGTTCAGTTTACTGTTGAAATACCTGCTATTTAGCAGCACTTCTTGACTTCCTATTGGGTTTTCAAGAAAAAAAATCAATTAGAAAACTAAATAACCTAACAGCTTATTGATTAGCCAAATTCAAATATTTATAGCACAACCAGTCCCTAAATGTAGGTTAAACTTTATAAATAACAAATATTTTGTAAATGAGATGTATTAGTTTAGTAGCCAAGAGCTGAAGAATAAACACATCTACAAGCTGTTTTCAAACTTTTGCTCATCTAGTGTTAATCTGTATTCAATTTCTGCTCAGGAGCCCAGTGAATCTATTCCAAATAAAACCAGACCTCTAGAAGGCATTTTACATTGACAATATTTTTTCTATTATACTATTTAATTCATTGTATTATAAATACTCCTGTGAGAAGTTTCCATAAAACCTTAAAGTGAGATTACATGTGCTTTGCATTACCTATTGCAGTAACTGGACAGAAGTAAATCTGGCAGCCAAACAGCAGCATATAAAAATAAAAAACTTAATAATACAAAAGGAGGAAAGTAGTATGAAGACACTACTTTTTAAAATTGTTTACTGTGTGACAAAATAGCAGATATGTATACATCTACAATAGCATGGAAGAAAGTATTTGTGAATGAACAAATACAGAATATATACCTTCTTCCCCTGATAGGGTTCCTGTCTTTGCAATCTTGTATAGCTCCTTAATGTAGGCATGTAAGTGTGCATATGTATGTCTTAAAAATAGAACTACATTAATCATCAGTTTTATGAGGTTAGAAAGAATGGATGGCACAGAAGTTACTGGACAAAAACTGCTAAGTTTATGATAAGCCTGGCAGAAAACAAAGTTGGAATCAATGGAAATAACAGCTTCCATTAGAAGAACATCAAGAATTCTGTCAACAATAAAGCTTTTAACCAGTTTATCTTTGGTAGCCATTTTGGAGAAACTAACATTAGAGTTTCAAGTACAAACTAAAATCTGAAATGCCTTCATAGGTTATGCACTGGTCTTACATTAAATTTGGCATCAAGATAGATAAACTTCAATTTCCAGTGACAATGCTCAAACAATGCTCTTTGTCAACTCCAGTAACAGTTTCTGACAAGCATAATGTGACTTATATGGGACAAGACATATATTTTATATCCTGCCTTTATTATTTATTAAAGGCAGGGGCAATAGAACCCGCCTCCCTTTGAAATAGAATATTTGGTGTCCAAGAGAAGAACATATTTTCAAGCATCATATGTTATCTTAAAGTATTAATACCACCTCCATCGTATACTACCGGTATATTGGTTTGCCCATGGTTAAGAAGGCAATCCTTAGTTTCAGATAGCCTAGTCTTTTATTCCTTAGCAGTGAAGCTCTTTTGCAACTTAGCTTTATATCAGTTGTGGCAACATAAAATATTGAAAGTAGCTTATATTTTATCAACTCTACCCCAAGCCTAATTTGAATCCTTGTACTGAAGAGATATTGGTGGTGACTAAAAGGAGACCATTGGGTCTGCCCAATTGATTTATATATAGCATAAGACATTAGAAATGCTAAGATAGTTCAGTGAAGGATTGTAAAATTGTAAGTTTGTAAATTCCCTGAATCTCTGGGAGAAGGATATAGTAATTAACTATCCCTTTTATCAACGTAGCCATCCAGTTAGAGAATAAATTCAATTTCATCACATCTAGAAAGTAATGCCTTGGAAAATTCAAAAAGTGCAGTCAACATCTTCTGGTCAAAACATTCAAGGATAAATCTGCCAGTAATGAATATATGGTTGGGTAGGAAGCATTATTTTTCATTAAAGAATATTTTAGTCACTACATGAAATGTTCGTATTATCCCCTTCAGATTACTCAGTTCTAAAAAAAGAAGTAATCTATTTGAAAACTCTCCAATTACTGATTGCTCTATCAGTATTTTGGATCTCCAAGCAGGATCGTAAATAAAAGACATTAGACTACCTGACAGACATGACTCCAAGGACAGCCTTAGCATAGAGACTAAGCACCATAGTAACTCAGCACACATTTGCTCAAATATCAATAGAGGTATATAGAGGTTAATGACAAAGCAGGGAAGGAATTACATTCCTATGATTTGATATAAAACTTGAGTTACAAACCTTCTTGGAGAAGTATAAATATTCTCAGTATTTTCAGTGCTAAATGTGGCTGATTGAATTCAAGGTATTTACTAATTTTGGTTTTAGAAATGCACCCCCATTTTACATGGCATTCTTTGGCGCTGGAGCAAACGAGGTAGGATTTAGGGTGGTTCACTTTCCACAGTCTTTATCCCAAAGGGAGTTACATGGTTATCCTGTCAGGATGAATTTCCCATGTAAATGTTCAATTTAATTGGGGGGAGGCCTGAAAAAGGCAGGAAATCGTCCACTCAAATTACATACTATTATCTACTTTCTTTCCTTACTGTTAACTTCTGAAATGCACCCTGAAATTCCAAATTTGAACTTCCTGTGATATATATACCTGAAAAATCACACGTCTTGATAACGCTACATTACAAAAAACTAATTTCTTCAACACAAACCTTCAAAACAGAAATATCATATCATGCCTAAACATCTGACTCATTGTAATGGCTATTGCCACGTATTTGTTACACATATATAGATACATACAGACAATACATAAGGGAAGTGACTTAAAAAAAAGAACTGAAAGAAAGGTTATGAGAAAAAACACTAGCCTAAGAGGAAATCCTCATTTGCCTTGAACATCCAACTATATCAAAGCTACATTCCAAACATATCCTTTTGAAGTCAGAAGCTATTTGGGGAGACACATTCTCACCCATGTAGCAGCTGCTTAGACAACAACAGAGGTAACTTCTAAAGTTTCCAAGCGTAGAGAGCAACTTTGTCTAGCAGATAAAAAAAGCTGTTTCCAGGAGCTCCAGGGCTATTATGTATGGGTGGTTTTGCCCTGCGGCCCTTTGGGCCAAAGTCCAAACTACCAAAATAAGGTTGAACACATCACAACATTTTGTGCATCCTCAAACATTGTTTTGGTGTCGTGAAATTACTGCATTTTTCAAAATACACATGCAGAAAAGTACCAGTGACAAAGAACCTAGACTTTTTTTTTGGCCTGGTGATTTCCATCCCACAAAAGAAAAGGCCTTCTGAAATAAGATGCTATGTGGAACAGTATGTCAAATGCACTGAGGTATAAAAAAAGAGAACAAAGAAAAGATTTCTCTGCTGCAGCAGCATCTAAAAATACAGCTCCCTTCACCTTCTCCAATAAGAAAAACACAGTACAATCTGAATATAAAACAATTAAAAATCTAAAACTACTGATTTTTTTTCCTTCTTTTTCAAGACAAGTGTGCCTCTTTGGCAGAATCTACAAAATTTATCACACAACCAGCTAATGTGCACAGAAACAAGCTTGTGCATGAGTGTCCCATTTAGGGAAAAAGAGGCTTAATTTTATACTGCACCGTGTATACTGTGGATGTAAAGGAACATAAAGATAATGAGGTAGATTAAGAGTTCATATAATCACAGGTTCAACCCCTGCAGATATAAAGGGAAAATACATTCATCTATAAAAAAAATTAAAGATGAGGTAGGTTTGAACTATCATTGGAATATTTGTGTGTTTATGTGGGGCAAGATCTCTTAAAAGGATTTTCCCTGAGACAGTTTCTTCTTAGTACACATATACACAGATTAGAATATGAGGATTCGATTGTTTCCAAAGTCCACCACAACTATCATACCATCTGGGGTGACTGTAATACCTGAAGGACGGTCCATCTGACCAAAGCCACTTCCCTGAGTGCCAAATTTGCATAAAAAACTACCATTTGGCTCAAAAATCTGTACACGGTGGTTCCTGGAATCTGCCACAATAATACGACCTTCCTGATCCACAGCCACACCTTGTGGGCGCAAAAACTGGCCATTATTTGTGCCTTCAGATCCAAGGAAACGGGCTGACTGACAGTCAGGGCGAATGACTAGAAGGCGATGATTGTTGAAATCAGTCACGACAAGATGGCCCTCGTGATTGAATGTCACACCTCGTGGGGAATCAAAGTGCTTCCAGAGTGCTCCTTCAAAACCATATTTATTCAGGAACACTCCGTCAGGTCCAAACAATTGAACCCGATGATTCCTTGTGTCGGACACCAGGATTTTTCCCTCAGAGTTAACTGCTACATCCCATGGATAATTGAACTGCCCATTCTTGGTTCCCTTCTCCCCAAACTTGAGAATGAACTGGCCATCAAAAGTGAAGATTTGGATGCGATGATTGTCCTTGTCTGCCACAACAATCCTCCGTGAGGAGTCACAGGCAACGCCAGCAGGCCTATCAAACTGGCCAGGTCTGGCGCCCAAGGTGCCAAACTTGTGGTGAAAAGCCCCACAAGGTTTAAAGATCTGAATGCGGTTGTTGCTACGATCAGCAACAATGATATAGCCTTCTTTGTCTACACTAACACCCCAGGGGCGGCACAGCTTTCCATCATTATCCCCCTCACTAGCAAAACAGAGCCCCGGCAATCCAATGCCAACATAACTGCGCCCTGATTTGACCATTACTTTAAATGGGCTGCTTTCTATATGCTGGTTACACATCATGACTGAGATCAGATGTTCCCCTTCCATCTGTGGCCTGTAATTTACAAGATAAGTTCCATTCTGCTGGTCACAAATATCAGCACCAAAGAGATTTCCATCTGGCCCCATTACAACAGCTGAAATCATGTCTCCCCCAGAAAGGCGAGGCTCACCATCATGATCATAACCTATCACTGAGAAAGAGGCTACTTTGCCTTGCAATGCACGTTTGAGACCCTCCCCAGTGGCTTTGGTCAGAGGAGCAAAGGCCCCACTGCTGACAAACCCCATAGACTTGATGGCCAAATACAGTGCCTGATCAGGAGGAGTAAACATGACCCTGTCATCCTCTTGAGGCTGCAGGAAGCCTCTTACATTCTTCATTTCCTGCATCTGTGCAAGCATCCGATCCCGTGCCAAGAGGATATCCATGTTCCGGCCCTCTTCTAAGACTTGCTGGACTGCGCTGATGGTGTTATCTAGCTTATTAAGATTTTGACGTAACTTCTCAACTTGCAAGTAGAGGGATTTGGCTTTCACTTGGCGAATTTTTTCCACCTAAAATAAGAGCAAGAAAACATATTTGGAATTATCAACCACAAATACTATAGAAAATGGAACAGAATATTTGAATGTGCAAAAGCAAACCCTACAAAACTATTAAAATTAATAATTTTAATACTCCTCCCAACTTAATGTTTATTTATTTTATTTACTGTTAAATTTCTACCTAAATATTCTTGGAAAGCTAACCATAATGGTTTCCATCATAGTATTATATAATAAAGTAGCCAACAAAGCTGACATAAATACAAAATAATATGTAACAAGTTATATAAAACATTGCTAAAATAGCCATCAAGCAAATTGATAAATTCAAAGAGATAATCATAAAGGAAAGCTAGTTTACAGAAGTGTTTTTCAAATCTGACTAGACAAGCAGCCAAGAAGCACTAAGACGCTCCTTTGGGTGGGTGGGTGGGGGAAGAGAAATCCATAATATTGGTGTTGCCACTGAGAAGGTCTGATTGTTTCTAACCAAGTCTCCTTTTGGGGCACCCAAAGTAGATCTTGTTATATGAATGGAGCTTCCAGATGGTAACATACTGTGGAAGTCATTC
This sequence comes from Diadophis punctatus similis, assembly GCA_023053685.1. Lineage (NCBI taxonomy): Eukaryota > Metazoa > Chordata > Lepidosauria > Squamata > Dipsadidae > Diadophis > Diadophis punctatus. The sequence continues at coordinate 2,114,939 of JALIGW010000007.1, read as the reverse complement.
CTTTGGATAGTCGAAAAGATGTTGAAATAAGCACTTTGGGATTTACTTCAAAAATCAATAGATAGTTACTGAAGATGAGTGAGATTTACTTCACATATTCCTAAGGAAACCTGAAGGAAGTCTAGGCACTATATCTTGATTTTGCTGCAGCTTCTAAATAATTTTCAAAGGCATTCTGCTCCACCCCAACACTAAATCAAAACAAACTTGACATTATCTGTGCCAACCAGAAGCAGCTGGAATTACTCATCAGTCATTACTTTTACAAGTACCTGTACTTTTTCAATAGGGAAGGTTCAAAAATATATATTTTAATAGGGAGTGCACTATTATCTGTTTTAATGCAGATGGTATTACCATAGAGAAAGGATGTGCTGAGAGTAGAACATATTTAATAAACATTTCCCAACCAGTTCTAACCAAATGAGAACTATGTTCAGTAGACATAGGCAATAACTCTACCTCAGCATGCACCCTGTCAATTATGACAGGTCTATGGTAGCTATAAACTTCTAAGACAATCCAAGAGATTGGTCACAGCCCAGATGTTGAAGTTTCCATATACCAACAACTTAGAGACTCCAACGTTGGATTCAAGACAACTCCAACTACTCAGGTACAGAGAACGTTGGACTGTGGGCTGCCTGGTACACAAATAAATGCTATCTGAATTCCAGATACACTCACATAGTCTGTAGCTAATGAAATTGTGGTTTGTTGCATCATGGTCTGGAAGAGGAACAATCTTTAGCAATGAGGGCAGCACCTTGCCCCTGCCTTCAATCCTTCAAATCGGCTTAGATGAGATTACCTAGCTCATCTAATGAAGTCTCTATTAGCTTTTTCAAGTTAGGTTTTCCAGCCTGAATACAATCCTCCAGGATGATGATTTTATTAGCCATCAATAGCAGAAGGAAAGACTTCGAGAAATTACCTGGGTTCCTGTCTGTCCAAAATAGGTTGATGGCTGGCTTTGAAGAAGTAACACTACCTGCTTAATTTACTCTCTTCTGGAATAGCCTGTTTAGCTATATTAGAGTAACTCCGTGTACCTTAGGACTTCAACATCAGTTGCACCTTCCCCTGAAAATATCTGATTCCTAACTAATTTTTTCTAATCTCAATCAGGCTTATTTTCTAAAACCCATCTGTTAAGTTCTGGGCAAAGATGGAGCATTATGGTGGTCAAAATAACAATTTAACATATGTAGTCTTTTAGGTAGGCAGGGCGGCGATGTGTCCGTCCTGGCCTACAAGGTTCCATCTCAAGACCAGTAGCTCTGGAGCCTTGACTAGGCGGAGCGGCTGACACTGCTTCAGGTGTAGCTTGCGGCAGCAGCAAGGGCTTGGCCACTGGTGCTTCTAACACAAGAGGAACCGAGTCAGCAGGCATCTGTGACTCACCACAGTCCCTTGTCAGTATTATTGTTTGTGGTGGCTGAACTGGCGTGTCCTTAGCCGGAGTTGTCTCTGGTGGAGTCCATTCTGGCTGGTGGCCATGCAGTTGGTCGATGTGGCGGCACCACAACCTGCCATCTTCGAGCACCACCCTGTAGGAATGCGGCCCAGTAACATCCACTACCCGGGCAAAAATCCAGGAAGGGCTCCCAGTGTAGTTGTGGGCGTAGACAAGGTTGCCCAGTGAGAATGACCGGAGTTGGCTGGTCGAGTCTGCAGGGACCTCCAAGGAGTAGTCCGGGTGCAGCCGGTCCAAGTCGGTCTGCAGGCAGCGACCCATTAGGAGTTTGGCCAGACTCTGTTGGTGGTGGAGCTTGGTGTGACGCGCTGGACCAGGAGGTACTCGGCTATCCGTGTTTGCCAGTCCCCCGGGCCCATCCTTGCCAGTGCTTCCTTTGCTGATTGGACCATCCACTCAGTCTGCCCATTGCTAACAGGATGGAATGGTGCAATCAGGGCATGATGAATGCCGTGACCCGCCAGGAGCAGCTCAAACTGGCTTCATTTGAGCTGTGGCCTGCTGTCTGAAATGACGACATCTGGCAGTCTGTGGGTCGCAAACAGCCTTTTAAGGGCCTTGATCACAGGATCTGAGGTGGTCGATGTCATGAGTACCACCTCAAGCCATTTTGAGTAGGCATCCACAACCACCATAAAGGTCTGTCCATGGAAAGGCCCTGCAAAGTCAAAATGCACCCTCGACCAAGGTGTCTTGGATACTTCCCACTCGCATGCTGGAGTGGATAGGGGGCTGGCCTTGACTCTTGGCAAGGCTGACAAGATGCAACCCAATCAGTAATGGCGTTGTCTAAGTTGGGCCACCAGGCATAACTGCGGGTGAGTGCCTTCATCCGCACAATGCCTTGGGTGGCCTACATGAAGAGCTTCCAAAAATGGCCACCGCAGCCTCTGGGGTACCATCACATGACTCCCCCAGAGTAGGCAGCCCCATTGAGCAGACAGCTCATGTTGCCAGGTGTGGAAGGGAAGGAACTCTGTGCTGACTGGCCCCTTCGGCCACCCCTTCCACACCCAGTTGAGCACTTGGGCGATGACATGGTCCTTGGCAGAGTGTGCAGCGACCTCTGACACCGTAATGGGACTGGACGGCAGGTCTTCAATTAATAAAACAGATGATGTTGGAGCCGGATCCTCCACAACAGTCAGAAAGCGGGCATCAGCTGAGGCATCGGCATGGCTAAGTGTCTTACCCAGCTGATGCAGGAGGTGGTAGCTATATGCAGCTAGGAACACGGTCCAGCGCAGCATACAAGGGGACAAAACTTGTAGTGTTTGGCGGTCTCCAGCGAGCAGGCACAGTAGCAGCTTGTGATCGGTCACAAGGTCAAACAGTTTGCCGTAGAGGTATTCATAGAAGCGTTTGACTCCTGCAACCGCAGCCAGAGCTTCCTTGTCCAGCTGGCTGTAGTTTCATTCAGTTGATGACAAGGTCCGTGAGAAGAAGGCGATCGGGGCCTCCCTTCCATCCGGGAATCGGTGGCTTAAGACGGTGCCGGCATCCAACGGAGAGGCATCGCAGATGAGAACCAAGGGAAGATTCTTGTTGTACTGCACCAGGATGCTGTTTGAAGATAGTAGCTCCTTGACAGTGGAGAAGGCAGCAGCTTCTTTTTGGCCCCAGGACCACAGCATCTTCTTGTCGAGCAAGTGATGGAGAGGCTCAGCTACAGAAGCTTTGTGTGGCAAGAAGATGCTGTAGAAATTTAGGAGTCCCAAGAACGCCTGGAGTTCGGTCTTGTTCTTGGGTATGGGATCTTCCTGGATGTCTTGGACCTTTGCCTGTGTGTACGGTTTGTGTACGGTGCAATCCAAAGGCATCAATAAGGTAGCCAAGGTACTCTATCTTTTTTAACTTTGAGGCCAACTTCCTAGAAACGGTTGAGTACCGCTCGCAGACGGTCGAGGAGTTTGGCATTGTTAGCTGCTGACACGAAGACGTCATCGAAATAGGGGACGATACCTGGGATGCCTTGCAAGAGATGCTCCATCAGGCTCTGGAAAAGTCCCGGTGCCGCACTCACCCCAAATTGCAGCCGGCAACATCTAAAAGCTCCTGATGTGTTACAATAGTCTGAGCCTCAGCTGTGGCATCGTCAACTGGTAGGCTTGGGCAAGGTCCAGTTTAGCAAAGACCTTACCCTCACCCAGAGAATGCAGCAAATGTTGGACCATGGGCAACAGGTATGCATTTTGCTGTAGTGCTTTATTTAATGTACATTTATAGTCTGCGTAAATGTGGACAGAACCGTCCGGCTTCACAGGGGTCACAATTGGTCTCTCATTTTGCGTGGTTGACAGGTTCCAGGATTCCTTGGCTGATGAGCTTGTCGAGTTGCTCATCAACCTTTGAGCACAAGGCAAATGGTACTCTTTGCGGCTTCATTTGGATTGGAGCAACCTGTGGGTCAAGGTTGAATAAGATGGGTGTGCCCATATACCTGCCCAGGTTTCCATCAAAAACGTCTGCAAAATCAGAGATTAAGGCCTCGATATCAGAGTCACAGATGGAGTTGATACCAGGGATTTCTAGACCCAGAGAAGAGAACCAGTCCAGTCCTAGGAGACTCGGTAAGGAGCCGTCCACTATGAGCAGTCACTGTGGGCCTGAGAAGTCCTTGAAAGATACTCAAAAAGTGCCAGTTCCGATGACAGAAATGCTGTTTCCCTGATAGTCTCGGAGATGAATATGGTGGAAGTCCAACTGTCTTTTTGAGATTTTTGGCACCAAACTCTTTAGTGTACTCCAAGGGATGATGGTAATTGAAGATCCCGTGTCCACCTCCATGCGGCAAAAGGACCCCTCAATCAGGACGGTGATATGGACCTTCTTGCAAGAGGAGAGGCTGGCTTGGCCAATGACTGCTTCTGCCTTGCAGGTGCCTCTGGAGACGGTGAAGCAGGCCTCTCCATGATTCTGTTGTCTTTTCTGCATTCTTTTGGGGTAAGTTTCTGGGCTCACAGTGGTAGCTGTCGGTTGGTTTGTGCGACAGACCCTGGCCAAATGTCCTTTCTTTTCACATCTTTGACAGATGGCATTCTTGAACTTACACGCCATTTGCGGGTGATAGCCGCCACAACCACCACATGCTGGTTGCCTCTTTTCTGTGGCCTCATTCCTTCTCTTGGAGGATTTGAGGTGATAGACGTCATCGTCCTTATCTGCTGTTCCACCTTGGTTAGAATCTTCATGGTGCACGGTGACTGGTTACCATGATGCTGGTGGGCTGTTTGATTTTTGAATCTCAACTGTTGACTGATTGGACATCTCAGCTGCTTGTGCCTTGTCGAGTGTTTTTTTTGCAAAGAGGTGTGTTTTTGCAAAGAGGCGCCACTGTAGCTTGATGTCCCTCACACCACAGACCACTTTGTCCAAGAGAGCGTCATCTAAGTCCCTGAACTCACAATACAGGGCTGCCTTTCGAAGGGCGGCAACGTATTTGTTGATGGATTCAACTTCAGC